>OZ018320.1:152012479-152612479 GCA_963969495.1 Ceratothoa steindachneri
CGGCTGGGGGAGATGTCATTTTCTTTTTCGGAAAAATATAAAAGAGAGAGAGAGAAAGAGAGACGGGGAGGGGGGAGCTAGAGTGTAAGAAATAGTGAGTTTGAGGGAGAGGTTGGAACTAAGAGTGCGTGTGAGAGAGGGAGTTGAAGAAAGTATGTATGTGAGAGAGTGTGGGTGTGAGTTTTGAAAAAGTGAGTGAGAGAGAGTTTGTATGAAGGAGTGTGAGAGCATATGAGAGACAGAAAGCGTGTGAGAAAGTGAGAGAGATAGTGTGCAAGAGAATGCATGTGTGGGAGTGAGAGAGAAAAAGAGAAAGTATGTAATAGAAATAGAGAGATTGAGGGAAAATGCTTATGAGAAAGATAGCGTGTGTGAGGGAGAAATTGCGAGAGAGTGAGTCTCAGAGAGAGAGAGAGAGAGAGAGAGAGAGAGAGAGAGAGAGAGAGAGAGAGAGAGAGAGAGAGTCTTAGGAAAGCCTAGGCAACTACGCAGTAATTAGTGAGACATCCCATTTGTGATATCTAACGTTTCAAAAATTACCCATCAAATGAAGGGATCTCAGGCGTTTGGGGTACGATTAATGGAGAAATGCTAGGTACCCCTTAGAAGCTTTCTCCTAACGTGTAATTGCCTGACCAGCTCCCTGTGACCGCTACTTGGTGAATACAGGCTCAACTGCTCTTTGGTGAGACAGCTTTTGTGCCTTGCTGGTTGCCAGATCAGCTAAAGATCTCGGATGAAGTCGTGGGCACTTAGCTTTCCTATTTGCCTCAAGTCTGGCCATTTTTAGTTGATTAGTAGGGCTTAGTAGGAAGGCAGTTACACCTCAAGCACCCCTGTCGAAAAATCAGAGAACCAGTTCACTGGGGCTATCGTGCTGCTCAGTTGGGAGCTGCGGCACGATTGGGGACGTCCGTCCCAGGGGAGACCTTAGGGTTGGTGTGCTTGGTGAAAGGGTTTCTGTTCGCCAAACAACCGAAAACCTCCTGGAAATAGGCGGATGTGATTAGTGCGAGAGAAAATCACAACCAAAAAACCATTTTTCAATGCGTATGGTCCGAGAGTTTTGTAAGATGGCGAAGAAGAATGGTCTTCCGTTTCGAAAGCTAACCTGAAAAATATGCAAAGTCTACAGATGAAGTGAAGACTTCGGGGGCAGGAGTTGCAAGGAGCTCACAGATGCCGTCAGTGTCTGTGACTTCTGCGAACTCGAGAAGCGCCTGGGCGAGAGCATCGCTCAACTGAGAGAGGAGAACTCCCTCCTTAAAAGGAAAGTTCAACTCTTAAAAACAGAGAGATGCAGATGCTCAGGCGAGAAGGCTCCCGACGTCCAACAGCCGATTTCTTCTGCTGAAGGGCTTCCTCAACGAGCTAAAAAGAAGAAAAGAAAGAAGAAAGAAGAGAAAGTAGAAATATAAGAAGAGAAAGTAGAAAGAGAAGAAGAGAAAGTAGAAAGAGAAGAAAAGAAAGTGGAAACAGAGGACGAGAAAGTAGAAGCAGAAGAAGAGAAACTGGAAACAAAAAAAGATATAACAAAGGAAGACAAGAAGAAGAAGAAGAGGAAGAATAAGAAGAAGAAGAAGAAAAATTTAGATATACAAGAGGAAAGCGGCAAGTCGCCTCCGAAAGGGAAAACTAAGTCGTCTGCAGACAAATGTGCAAGAGTCACCCTTATTGGTGATTCTCAAGCACGGGGTCTGAAGCCCCTGCTAGCGGCCCGCCTTCGCACAAGCGTTAAGGTGAGCTGCCTCCCAGGCTGTGAGAATAAGCAGGTAAGACCTGAGGCCGAGAAGTCTCAGATTTCAGAGACTTCAGTCGTTGCCCTTATGGTAAGTGGCAACGACCTCTACCTCAGAGGAGGTAGGGTAGGCCCTACAGGGGAGATTATGAGGACAGTTACGGGCACTGTCAACGACTGTGGATTGAAAACCCGCAGATGCGTCGTGGTGGGGATGCTCCCGAGGTGGGGTCCAAGCCGGACTGCCCACTTGAGGAACATGTCGCTAAACAGGCGCCTTTCAGACCTCTGTACGGTGGAAGGTGTCTTTTTTGTCGACCCCTACGCCGTATTCTATGGTAGAAAAGACCTCTACTAAAGGAACGGGGTACACCTCTCCTTTAAGGGCAAGGAGTTCCTAGCTAACCTCATCCAGGATGTCGTGGAGCGCATCCAAAGGAGTGTCCGGCCCATTAGGAAGGTGGACGTACGCCAGTACGCCTGAGTCACTCCCCAAACAACCTTCTCGGAGGTTGTCAAAAATGGTGCCACCGCGACAAACAAGAAGCCGGGAAACGGAAGAGTATAGGGGGTTCTACATTAGGGGACTCCCCGAAAGTTCTTCTGTTCAATGCGAGGTCAATCAGGCACGGGTTTCCTGAGCTCCGTGGCCTCGTAGCGACGGAAAAAACCGAAATAATAGCCATAACAGAATCGTGGATAAAAACCTCAAACCGAGACTTTGAAGGCGAATTCACTGTTTCTGGCTACCAACTCTTTCACAAAGATAGGCCAGACAGAGAAGGTGGCGGTGTAATGTATGTCAAGGATACAATCAAATCTACGAACTCCAACGTTATATCCGACCACGAGCTGCTTGGCGTTGACCTAGAGATCGGTCCTGTCAGATACAGGACCCTGCTGCTTTACAGACCCCCTTCTCAACCTGTTGAGAAGAACATGAAACTGTACCAGCTGCTGGGTGAGCTGGTTCAAGGCAGAATGTGCATCGTTATGGGTGATTTCAACAGCCAAGTTGACTGGGAAACCAGAGCAGCCTGTGGCGAGAGCGCGCTACTCTTGGAGTTCGCCAACAACGAGTTCCTCACTCAATGGGTCAGAAAACCGACGAGAGGAGACAATATGCTCGACTTAGTCTTCACCTCTGAGGATGATATCGTTGAGGATCTCTCTGTAGGCGAAGAGCTCGGTGGCAGTGATCACCAGCTAGTTAGATTTAGTGTCAAGATCCCGAAGGTAAAGTCTGTTGCCAGTCAATCAAGGAAACTTGACTTGAGAAGAACAGACTTTGCAAGCCTTCGTGCCGGACTGACTGACGTGAGACTAGAAGTGTGCGATGCTGTTGAAGACTCGTGGAATAGTTTCAAAACCACATTCATGAGTCTTCAATCGCGTTTCATCCCTCTGAAATGCTCCCGTCGGTCTTCTGTTCAACCAAAGTGGTTTAATCGAGAAATCGGCCAACTGCTTAGGAAGAAGAGAACTGTGTACCGACAATCGAAGATCTCGGGTGACTTTGACGAATACCGGAGGCTAGCCAGGAGAGTGAAGTCCAGCAGAAGGGCGGCTAAGCGGTCTGAGGAACTCCGAGTGGTGAGACTCTGTAAAGAGAATCCCAAGGAGTTCTTTGGATATGTAAACAGCCGTAAACCAATCCGTCGAACGATTGAGTCTTTGATGAATGAGGAGGGGACATTAAAGCATTCAGATGCAGAAAATACTAACCTCCTCAACGACTACTTCTCTTCAGTGTTTACTGAAGAGTGTGGTCCCATCCCCTAGCCGACGGATTCCTACTCGGGGGAAAAGCTGGAGGATATGGACTTAACCGAAGGAGAAATCAAAAAGAAGATCACTGACCTAATGACGAATAAGTCTCCTGGCCCGGATGTGTTTCTACCTAAAGTGTTGAAAGAAGTGCGCGATCAAGTGTCACGACACCTGAGCGCAATCTTCAACATGTCAATCCGGACCGAATGCGTTCCTAGAGACTGGCGTGAGGCGGAGGTGACTCCTATCTTCAAGAAAGGAGACCGTAACCAACCGGCGAACTACCGACCTATCAGTCTGACTTCGATAGTCGGTAAACTCATGGAAAGCATCATGGTGGAATAAATGACGTCGTATTTAGAGTCAAACCTGCTACTGAGGAGTTCCCAGCACGGCTTCCGAAGGCAACGGTCATGCCTGACGAACCTTGTAGAATACTTCAACTTCGTTTTCAGTGAGCACGATCGGGACAAGGTGGTGGATGAGGTGTACTTAGACTTTCAGAAAGCCTTTGATAAGGTACCACACCGCCGCCTTCTCCGGAAAGGGCGAGCGCTGGGCATAGACGGAAAGGTAGTTGGCTGGATCGAGAACTGGCTAAGTGGCAGACGGCAACGGGTGGTGGTAAATGGACAGGCTTCTGAGTGGGTGCCCGTTACTAGCGGGATGCCTCAAGGTTCTGTCCTGGGACCACTACTATTCATCATCTACGTCCACGACATGGACGGTGACATGGTTGCCAAGATTTCCAAATTTGACGACGATACCAAGCTTGGTATGAACGTTGCAAAGGATGGAAATACTGCCCGTCTGCAGGAAGATCTTGGGAAGATTAGGGAGGGGTCGGACACGTGGCAAATGCCTTTTAACGTGAACAAATGCAAAGTGATGCATATCGGCCACAGAAACCCCCAATCTCAGTATATCCTTAAGGGCACTGCTATCGAATTTACCCACACTGAGAAGGACTTGGGTGTAACAATCACTAATGACCTCAAGTTCTCGAAACAGTGCATTGAGGCGGAGAAAAAGGCCCAAAGGATGCTAGACTATATTAAGCGCCAGTTTGATTATCGGAACCAGGAGATTGTACTCTGCTTGTACAACTCACTTGTCCAACCGCACATGGAGTGTGTCGTACAATTTTGGAGTCCTTCATTGCGAAAGGACATCGCGAGATTGGAATGCGTACAAGCCAGGGCAACAGAGCTGATTCCCTCTATCCGACATAAAAGTTATGAGGATTGACTAAGGGAATTAGATTTGTTCTCGCTGGAAACCCGTAAACTGCGTGGTCAGCTCAGCGAAGTTTTCAAATTACTTCGAGGGTTTGACAATGTTGACTACCGGGATATGTTCACACTGAATGAGAACAGAACGCGCAATCACGGCTTCAAACTTGAACTGAAGAGTTACAACCGCAATCTGCGTGGAAATTTTTTCACTTACACTATCTGCGGTGAGTGGAACGCACTTCCAGTAGAAGTTGTCAACAGTGAATCTGTTGACCAGTTCAAGTCAAGACTAGACAAGGTCTTGAAAAGTGGCCGTTTAAGGACGCAAAACAATTGAGCAGCCATGTGCCCGCTCGATTGCTAGTCCAAAGGTACCCTCCTTGAATGGACAGTAAGGTCTTCTAGGGTACCTTCTTTCCTTGTTCTTACTCCTTGTTGCTACTCTTTTACTGCTTCGTAGAAAAGGTTCCCGACGATGTACTATATATCTATTCCTTGTGGGAATTATTCTATATTCGAATGCGGGGTTTTAATCAGAGGGCCGAGTGTGACTACGTTAATAAATAGGCCTGGAGAGGCTTATTTATCTTCAATATGCTTAAGAAGTGGAACGGAGCCCAAGGATAAATAATATTGCAAGCATTAATAAACTAGAATTTTATTAATTAATCTAACATAAATAACACATGGAAAATATTTACATGGCCGGGAATTAAAATGGGAGATACACATGAAATGTAAAAGGTCATAGGATAAATTTGACTAAGCGGTGGATTAAGATTTGGAGGGATTTAAATGACAAACAAACAAGAAGGGAAAGGGTTGGCTAAATCCGTGTTAAAGCATGGAGTTACGTTGGCAAAAAGTTAACTAGTTGAATGCAATTTGTAGCTTACGTATTTATAAGGTCGTCGTGCAGATGAAGGCGATTTGAAGGAATGGCTTCGGTCAGACTGGCGATTTCCTTCCCAGGAGGAGGGTTTTTTAGGAATTTGTCCTTAACGAGGGGGGAAGGACTGACTTCGAGGAGTGGGAGCGAAGTGGGGCTCGGAAGTACGAGCGATCCTTGAGACAGGATATCGGAGGTGTTCTGGATAAACAATTGAGGTTATTGGTGCAACCAAGCGTTCTCTTGAAGAACGTTAAAGGGGGGAATTAAATTAGCACTGACGTGATATCAGGGGAGCGAGAACCGTTTCTTGCCGAACGGGCTCGAAGAACAATGACTGTTCTAAAGTTATTCTCTTCTGAACAATTGTAAATTATCACTGACGTGATATCCGGGGAGCGAGAACCGTTTCTTGTCGAACGGGCTCGAAGAACAATGACTGTTCTAAAGTTGTTCTGTTCCGAACAATTGAACAACAGGGGAGGGGGGGGGCTGTTGACTTGGCGTCTCGAAAGGCACAAACCTTGGCACTCAAGGATATTGTCCTCTTCTGGACAATAGGGGGGGTTCTCGAGGTAGAGTTCCTAGGTGAACAAGGGAGACTGGATCAGCGTGATGCCTGGCGAAGATAATCGGGATCTGATTCAAACGCGAAATTCTATCGCATAAATAGCCGGAGCCAGCCCCTCAGGGTAGGACAAGGGGGGACTTCCATGGAATGTCCCGCTAGCGCTTCGAACAATCTTATCTTCCCATAAGCCTAATTCAATCTAGCCAGATCGATGCTTGCAGGCGAACGGAGGATTGAACCTCCTTGATTAAACTTGGGGCGGGGGAAGATAATACTGGGGAAATGTTGGGCGATAAGGACGCCATGCTACTCTCTTCTCGCAGGATGCACGTGGGAAGCATGAGTTTCAATATGTGATAGTAGCGAGGCGCGGCAGCCAGCAGGCAATTCTATCAGACCCTGTATGATTACAAGTCCGTCCTAAACAGTGCCCAATCGCATCGTCGTATCAATCAAGCATTTGAAGAAGGCACAATAAGTCATCACACAGCTGACGATTGGTTTAAGAAGTTTCAGCGCGTGGCCAATTCGATCTCCAAAGATCAGCCAAGAAGTGGTCGACCCTCACTTATTGACAATGACCGTTTGTATGTCTGTGTCAAAGCTGATCCATATCTGACATCACGTCAGCTGTCTGAAAAGTTTAGCGTCAGCCATACAACTATTTTGCATCATTTAGAGGAAATGGGCACAGTCAGCAAACTGGGGGTATGGATTCCACATAGACTGATCGAGTTTTGACAGTCAACGCCGCATAGATGCCTGCATGACTTTACTGTCGAAGAAACGTTGTTTTGATTGGCTGAACAAAGTGGTTACTGCAGATGAGAAATGGTGTCTACACTTAAACATGGCACGCGAAAGGAGCTGGACAAACAAAAGGGCACCTGCATACCACCAGGAAAAGGCCTACCGACATCAAATGAAGTTTATGGTTTAGGTCTGGTAAGAAATGTTAGAAAGTAATCAGTGTATCGACACTGAATTATAGTCAACAACTGCAACAGCAAGCAGATACAATTGCGCATAAATGCTCAGAATTGACTGATGTCATGTTTATTCATGATAACGCCCGACCACACGTTGAAAATCATAATTATGAAAAACTCCTGGAGTTGGGGTGGGAAGTTCTCCTTCTCCCTCACCCACCGTACTCTTCAGATCTGGCACCAACAGACTACCATCATATCTTCCGGGGACTGCATAACCTATTGAATGGCAAAAGGTTCGCAAATGATGAATTGTAAACTGCAGGTGGAGACTTCTTTGATAGAAAACCAGTTGAGTTTTACAACAAAGGTATCCCTGATATATTCTGTCGTTGGCAGCATTTTTTTTTAAAAGCTCATCTGGCGACTGCCTACTTTGGCATTAGTTGCAGTATTAAAAATTGCCTAGTACTATGCTACTTTAAAATAAGATTCAAAAACCCTACAAAAAAACAACCTTAAAAATAAAAAAAAGGACAAGACAACGAGTAGGACAGGCGGTAGCGACACCACCCATCCCGGTACCGGGACAGGTAACGTGCGCGAAGATCACCCAGACTGGGACCTTCGACAAGAATGTGCCGAACAGTCTGGGGGACGACGCAGTCGTCACAATAGAGTGCAGGCGAGTGCTCCATTAAATGGCGATGCGTCACACGAGTGTGCCCGATTTGGAGAGGACAGAAAGGGACCTGAAGCCGTCTCGGCATTGGGGAATAGGTCCATGGGAACAGTCGCTGCGTAATGGCACGCAACTTTAAGTTCTCCTGGACCGTCTCCCATCTTCTTTGCCAAGCAGTCCGAAGATATGGCCGTATTCCTGCCATGTAGTCTGTGTGTGGAAGAGCGAAACGCTGGTCCGGTCGTGCGGTCCTCGCGGATTCTTTGGCGCCCTCGTCGGCGCGCTCATTTCCCGCAGTTCCTACATTTCCAAGAAACCCAGCAAAAGATAATCTCAGCATCCACCCATCTCACTAAAACCGTGGCACCACGGATATCGCAAACCAGAGGGTGCGGAGATTCCAATGCCCAGAGAGCACCCAGGGCGTTCTGTGAGTCGCTATAAATCACGATCCGGTCTCAAAACTGGGCACATCGTGTAATCTCCCGTACCGAGTGGTGTATTGCCACCAACTCAGCCGTGAAGACAGACGCACCGCCCGGTAGAGCCCCGCTGACTTCAAACAGAGGGGATACGGCATGGAAACCGACCCCCTCTTAGGACTTGGAGCCATCCGTATACTGGCATGGTTCCAGCGTGACACGAGATGTGCTCCAAAAAGGCCAAACGCAATACTCCCGGCGCTGTACAAGCTTTGGGAGCAGAGGCGTGGCGACAAATAGCCAACGGTAGTACTCTTCCGGGTTGCGTTCTGGGCAGAACCAGGGGCACCAACGGCCCGAGAGTTAAATCTATCTTTCGAAGGAGTTTCCTAGCCCTAAACCCAAAGGGCTTAGGGTATGACTTGAGTCTCTCGGCCGCATAGCCACCGTCAAGATCAGCTGCGGATCTTTAAGAGCCGTTAGCGACAAAGGGAGACGCTGCGCTCGTGCGCACAGGCAAGTAATGCACTGAGCACGGAGCATATATGATGGCATCTCTCCAGCATCGACAAGCAGGCTCTTAATAGGGGAAGGAAGTGCGGAAGGCACCGGTCGCCATGCGAAGGCCGGTGTGGTTGATTGAGTCCACCTTCCGCAATACACGCTCGGCTGCGGATGCATATAACTCCCATCCGTAGTCGAGCTTCGAATGGACAAAGGATCGTTTAAAAAGTAAGGCAGTAGCCCTATCAGCACTCCAAGCGCTGAACGTCACAGAACGAAGAATATCCATGGTGCGGGTACATGAGACCCTAAGGCTGCGAATATGATCCTCCCAGATGATGCGTCGGTCAAATACAAGACCAAGGAAACGCTGCGAGTCCACCACTTCCAGGCGCACCCTATTAAGAAACAAATATGGGTTGGGGTGGAGCCGTGGATGGCGGCAGAAGTGCACCACCTTAGTTTTGGCCAAAGAAAACTGAAACCTGTGCGCTTCGGCATAGCGAGAGACGCGGTTCAATGCCTGTTGGAGTCGACGCTCCAGAGTTGGCATCCGGGTCGCGCCAAAAGAGATCAAAAGGTCGTCCACGTAGAGCGTAGCAAGAGCTTCTTCTGGAAGCACCGAGGTAATGCCGTTTATGCTCAAGGGAAAGAGTGAAACGCTGAGGACATTTCCCTGCGGGACACTCTCTTCCTGCTCCATTATGCCATAAAGGGCTCCCCCCACCCGTACGCGGAATCGGCGATCTCGCAAAAATTCAGATATAAAGACCGGGAGGCGTCCTCATCGTGTGGAGAGTCTCCATGATACCGTATCGCCATGCAGTATCATAGGCCTTCTCCAAAAACACCGTAGCGTAGTGCTGTCTACGAAGGAAGGCCTCGAAGATGGCATTTTCCAGTCGGAGCAGAATATACGACGAGAAGTGAAACTTGCGAAAGCCATACTGTTCAGAAAACAGATGGCCTCCGCTGACCAGAAAAAATACTAATCTAACATTTACCAATTTCTAAATCAAATTGCATACGTAAGAAGTTAGAGAGATTAGGTGGAAACCGGCCAGAGTAGAGTGATCTTTTCCCGGTTTGCGAAAGGTGAGCACAGTAGCGATTCGCCAGGAATCTAGGACGAGACCCTCCACCCAGATACTGTTGAACAAATCTCACCCAGGTGTCAAAGCATGGCGTACGGGACATCGTCCGGACCATGGGCGGTGTCTGCTCACGAAGCAAGAGCGGAACGCAACTCACTCAGAGTAAACCTGTCGTTCGAGGGTTCTTCGCCTCTGGAGGTAAAGTCCATCCTGCGGCCTTACTCGATATCACGACGTGCATTGAATGCTGGCGGAGCGGCATCCCGGCTAGAGAATGCGGAGCGAGCGGTCGCGAAGGATTCCGCCACGGAGGCCTGGGTGCAAAATTGCGGTCTAATTCTCCTGGAGAACGGGAGGGAGGTCTCCGAGTCGGCACGCACCGACTCAGGGAGCTTGTCACAGTCGAACGTGACGAAGAGTGTAGGGGTGGGTCTCGAGGCCCCTCCCTGTTTTCTCACCACACAGTCGACCTTAACCGCCCCATGGTGGGGCAGCTCTAGGGTGATGTCCTCAATGGAGTAGTCAACGAGTTCCCTCGCATAAACTACTCCTTTCACAAAGTTCATGGTAGAGTGCGGCGTCACACTCAACAGGGTGCCATCGAATGTCCGAAGAGCACTTATTCTGGCCGCCTCGGAGGGATCCACCGCATTTGCTAGAAGGCTCCCGTCCGAGAATCGGGTCACCTTTAGCTCTTTACCAATTACACTAGCTAAAGCTATCCTCTGATGGATCATGTTGCCCTTGACAACATGGTGCCATCAGTGGAGCGAATAACTAAGAAGCGTTTGAAGCCAGCGGGCTCGAAAACGTCAGGCAATCTCTGAATGAGGGGCGCCGACGTAATCGAGGCTCCGCTCTGAGCACCTTTGGTCTTTTGGGGAGATTCCCCGCCCAGGAGAGCACCGGGGCCGGACGTGCCGATCTTGGCTTGGTCGCGTTCAAGAATGTTAGCGACCTCGTCCGTCCCTGCGGCCCCCGTCGAGGGAGAAGAGCCCCGAGTCTTTTTAGTCTTTTTTTATGTGTCCTTTTCTTTTTAGAGGGAGAAGATGGGGGGAAATGGACCCTCTTCTCCCCTCCCCCAGCAGGATCCGCCAGGCCAGATGGGCCAGCCTCTGCAAGATCCTTCACCAAGATTGCGAAGTTCCCAGCAGTCGTTGGGGCACCGACCGGAGGAGGAGATCCCTCCACTGCTTGTGATGTCTTAGCAGCCCGACCCTTCTGGCGAGGGCCCCGCGCGGGAGCAGAATCGGGCTCGCTGTTTGATGCCGAGCCCTAATCTGCCCCCATAGAAGTCTACACCTTCTGAGGCTGGGCTGCGTCAGTGAGCATGTCTATCTCAGGGGGACCTCCATTTGCCCCTTCACCCATAGGACATCACAGGTAATGTCTGTCTCGTCCATGTTCTTTGACGAGGCATAGGCCTTCACCCCCGCTAGATTTAATATTTGGGCCAGCAGGTCTTTAGAGGAAAGCAGGCGATGGGGCCTTTCTTCCCTCTTTCCCATAGGAGGGTTTGCCCTACCGAGTCACTTAAACTTGGAGCGGCCGGTTATGGGCATCCTGCTGGCTTTCCTGGCAGTCTCCTGTGAAAGCAAAGGCGGGACTGCCAGATTTAAGCTGGAGTCACGTGGTGACTCCAAGTAAGAGGGTGAGGGGGAGCCCAATGCACACGTAGGCAATGAAAAGGAGTAAGCCTCCTCTCCAGTTGAAGAGTAATGGAGGGGCCCCTGGGAAACCATAGGGGGGACCTCCATTTTTTCTGTGGAGCTGCCTAAGAGCGGCTCCGTTTTTTTTAACGGAAAATGGGGACAGATTTTGGTTTTAGAAAGTTTTCATCATTGGGCATGGTGACCTTTTTTTTCACGGGATGCAAACGCTAATCACCTCCCGCAGTGGCCCGCTCTGCGAAGGGGAAGGGTGAGTACAGGCCTGACAGAGCCAGGTGGCGCCATTTCGGACCACCCCTCTCGCCTGGTGGCATGGCAGTCCCTCGTATGGTGGTTCCACCTTGGACGCGGTGTAAAATGGATAGTGTTTGAAAATAGAAAGGAAGAGGAGGTGAGGAAGATGTGGGTGGGGATAAAGCAGGTTATTAAAAAACCCACCATCCCAAAATGGAGCTCAGGGGTGATGGTTCATTGTCCCCTCCCCCCTCAGCTTCGATCTGGGATAGTTGGCTGAGAAGAAGGTCAGCATCTACCCTGTGAAATTAGAGGCTGACCAGAGAAAGTTGTGGGAGGTTGTATGAAAAGCGATGAAACCGGAGGGAAACACAAGGTCTGAAGGAAGGAGAAGAGGCTAAGCTGGGGTTGGACGGGGTGCTGAGTCTCGTCAGGACGGCAAATCGCCGTGCCCCTTACGGGGGTCGTTGGCAGCAGGTGCTGGAAAATAACGGTGATTACATTGTTTATTGGTGTTTCCTTTGTTTCGTTTGAAATCATTGGCATTAAAGTTGTGCAAGAACATTGTATCCAACTTATTACTTCATGTCATTGCTTTTATCCTAAAGAGTCAAGAACAGAGCCAAAAGGGTTAAAACGATTAACGGATAAAGCGATAGTCTAAAGAGGGAGATTAGGAGAGACATGATAAGTAAATTGAAACGAAGGGCAGATGAACAAGGAGAGAGGAAGAGAAATAAAAAAAGTAAATATAAATCAATGCAATAATTAAATTGACACATCGGGTTCCTATAAAAATGAAAATTGCAAAAAAAAAGGAATATAAGTCAAAGCTAATTTCTTTACGAATAAGTTTTTTCATAACATCAATTTCAAAAAGGCTAGGGGAAATCTTAAAGTTATTAAATTGGCTTATACATGATCATTCACCAAGGTTTCTTTTAATTGAGTCATTTGAGCGAAAAATAAATTTTGCTGAATTCTAATTAATTAGGTGGTTATTTTTGGACATATGCACAAAAAAACGAACTATTATTTACAGCTCTCCTAACATTGTATTTATGTCTGTCCAAAATATTTACTTGGACAAACAGAACATTCAACCGAATAGACTCCCCTAACATTATTACAATTATTGTGAACTAGAATGTTTTTTTATAGTTGACTCGTATTTGAAAGCAACTGAAATATTAAAGTTTTTAAAAGACGGGGAAGGTCAATGAAACAAACAGAGAAGGGTAAATCTCAAATGTTTTTAACATTAAAAGGGATAGCAGGAGCTGTATTATAGAACGTCTATTTTGCAGAGGAGAGACTGTTTAGAAGAAAGGGATAAGGTTAACATAGTTTATGCTCAATTTTAAAGATATTGGAGAATTCAGAATCCATATATTCAGGACTAACAACTCGTAAAGCCCGTAAAAACATAGAGGAAAAAACGGAACGTTTGACTTTGGGACTATGCGAAGAGTAAAAATGAATATAAGAGCTTGAATTAGTGGGTTTGCAATAGATGGAGTATTTAAAATCAGTCGGTGTTCTATGAATAAGAAGACCAAGAAAGGGAAGGGTTCTATTATTTTCAAGTTCCTTAAGAATGAACTGAATAGAGTTCGAAAGTACTTGGAAGCACATTTATATTTTTCCTGCGGGACATTGCATTCATTGCGAACCTCACGTGCTACTTTGTGAGTTATATATATATATATATATATATATATATATATATATATATATATATATATATATATATATATATATGTGTGTGTGTGTATATATAAGAAAAATCATTGCAGTAACACAATTAATTATGCAGTTAAAAGGCTATTTTTGGAAGACACAGTCTTCATTAAAGCCCTCGGAAGGAGCTCTTCTCACATACACGAGAAGCGCTCCTTCCGAGGGCTTTGATGAAGACTGTGTCTGCCAAAAATAGCCTTTTAACCGCATATATATGCATATACATATATGCCAAAAAATTCACAAGAAAGATTAAAAGCGGAATCCAAGTACTTTTGAACTTTATTCACTTCATTCTCAAGGGATACATAAAGAATTACTTTATAAGAATGGTATATATGTATATTGGAAAAACCTAAGCGACGCTCCGCCTACGTACAACGAAAGGATAAAAAACAGAAAGGACGTAAAAAATAGCAATAAATTATCAGAAAAGAGGGATTAAAAGCAGGTACAAAAGGATAAAGACATGTAGATAAAATCTCCACCAAAATATCCACGTGTGAGAGATTGTGTGTGAAATGTAGTAATATAAGCCACATAACTATGAATACATACATACGAAAATCTAAATACATTGTTCAATAAACAAAAGAAATATAACAATTTAAAGAAATCAAAGGGCTAAGAATTAAAATGGACAATTTCATTTAAAATAAGATATTTTAATGACAGGGTCCTGTTTAAAGAGACCTGGGGATATATTGATGTTAAAAAGGCGTCTGAGTGTTAAATAAACTTAGCCGAATTTCAATTGATAGGATGACCATGTTCAGATAGGGGAACAAAGAAAGCGCTATTGCGTCCACCTCTTCTCGAAAATTATACTTATGTTGGGACAAACCAACATTTAATGATTTTCCAGTTTACCCAAAGTAGCGCTTAAGGAAAACTGCCAAATCGACAGAATAAACTCCTCCTATATTCTTGGTATTATGTGAACCAACATTTTTGTACATAGTAGACTCATACTTAAATATGACTAAAATATTTAAACACTTCAGGAGACGGGGAAGAAAGGAAAAAGCCTCAGAAAACGGTAAAACAAGGGAATTCTTATAATTGAATGCAGGAGGGATTTCATTTCTGTAAAAGATCTTTTTAGCCGAATTTAAGTACTACCTGGTAAGAAAGTTGTGAGGGTAGCAGAGGTTATTACCTATTTCAATGATCTTGGAAATCTCATTATCCAAGAATTCCGTGCTGGCGACCCGCAACCCTCGGAGAAACATTTAAGTGAATACCGAACGTTTGATTTTATCACTAAGACCAGAATAACAGTAAATGTAGGAACCAGCGTTGGTAGGCTTCCGATAGATAGAAAATTTAAAGCCAGACGGAGACCTGTGAATCAGTATGTAAAAACGGGAGGACACCATTTTTGCTCGAGTTTTAGGGTAAATTTAATTTAGGAAACCAAAGAATTAAGTTCAACGAGAAAAACATGGACATCCTTAGAAGTAGGCCACAAACATATGATATCGTCTATGTATCTAAACCAAACAATTGGGGAATCGACAATAGTGGGGAGGAAAGTAGTTTGAAAAATCTACATATATAAATTAGAGACGACTGGATATAAACAACTTCTCATAGCTAAACCAAACCTTTGAAGGTCAAATTTGCCATAAAAAGAAAACTTACAATTTTCGGTGCACATTTGTAGATGAGGTCAATAGAAATATTAACAGGCAAAGGAATATCAGCGTTACGTAATTTATCAATAAGGAAGGGAAAAAGATCGTCAACCGGCACTTTAGTAAAAAGGGCACATACACCAAAACTAACAAGAGAGAAATTATTAGAATGGAATTAATTTTATCGATAAGCTCGTAACTATTTTTAATATGAGATTGAGAAATGCTACCAACGAGGGGAGTGAGGTATGAAGTAAGCCATTTAAATAAAGAATGAGAAACTGAGCCTACATAACTAATAATAGGATGCATGGGATTATTATTCTTATGAGTTTTAACAAGACCATATAAGTATGGCAGAGAGGCGTTACTGGATTTAAACTTGGTATTTATGTCGGGAAAAATGTTTGAGGTGGGAACGTGACGATACCACAGGGTCATGTATCAGTGGAATTTCTACTGGTAAGTCTAGGAAAACCTCAAGGAGAAATGACCAAGCCATCGTCCGTATCTCAAAAAAGCACCGATACAATACACCAGCAAGGAAACTAGGGCATTAGTGTCTCCAGGAAGATTGCATCAAGCCGCCTGACGGAAAGATCCTTAAAATCTCGCGTACCAGCAGTCAAACCATTGATTAACCCTAAAAACAAGAAAGCTAAATTATCCTTCGCCACTAAGCACGTTCTATGGACGGAAGACCAATGCTCTAAAGTACATTTCAACGATGAATCAAAGTACAATTTGCTTGGCTCAGATGGCAGGAGGTTCGTCAGTTAAAGATTGGGCGAAAGATCATACGTGAACTGTGTGAAGAACAACGTCAAGTTTGGCTGAAGAAGCGGTATGGTGTTGGGCATGATTTCGACGGAAGGTACTCGCCTAATTGTCTGCTTGCAGGGCAGAGTGAATGTTCAAGTGCAAAAAAACCTTCTGTAAACACATGCTGTGCCCCATATGGAAGCCGCCTCTGCCCAACCTGTCATTTTTTTTTTATGCAGAATAAAGCACTTCGCCACACAGCAAAGTTGACGAAGAATTTCATGGGTTAGGAGGAAGTAAGTGCCATGGACTGGCCTGCTCAGAGCCCGGACCTCAATCCAATTGAGAATTTGTGGAATACTCTACATAGGAGAGAGAAGTAAGGAGAGGAATCCAAGCACTAGCGAATAACTTTGGGAAATATTACAAGAGGAATGGAGAAAAGTAACACCAGAAGAATGCCTTCGGTTAGTGCGCTTCTGTGGCAAAAGATGTCAGTGCGTAATTGATAGTAAAGGTCAATACATACCAAGTACTAATATAAAGTAACAACGGAAAATTATTTGTTGAGTAACTTATATCATTGTGGTTAACGGGGAAATTATTAGTCGTTCTTATCTTAAATGATTCATACATGTTAGGCTACATATTTAAGATGTGAATCATAAAGTTTTCTTCCTACCATTTTTTTAAGAATGCTCGTGTATGTGCGTACGTACATGTAGAGTATAAATGCTTCACGCATATGTATGAATATGCGGAGCATGATACATTCAGGTACTAAATCTATTTAGATATACATAGACGTACCCACACACATATAAGGATGTAATAGAAAAAGGAGAGAAAGAAGCAAGTACGTACACACATACATACACACAGTTGACGTCATTCGCTCATTGCAGGCAAAACTAACCACTTTCCTACCCTCTAAGTCCCTTTTGTGGTGCACAGCTGCTTCTGCCGGTCCCGTATTCACCTCTCACAAAGCGGGCTACTGCGTGGGGTGATGAGCGTGTGCATCCCGTGAATTACACAGGGACACGATGCCGAATGATGAGTCCATAAAAAAATTCTTCTCTCCCTTTACCTTCCCCTCTACCATCACCGGAGCCGCCTTCGGACAGATTCGCTGAACAAATGGAGGTCCCCGCTTTCCCTGTGATCTCAGGGGACCCTCCAAATTTCTTCCATCGGAAAGGAGGTTTACTCCTCTCCTTTGCCTACGGGTGCAGGAGACTCCCTCTCATTCCCTTCTCTGTCACTTTTTCCAGCGGCAGTCCCCCGTTTAATTTCCAAGGGGACTGCCAAGAAAGCAGGCAGGCGGCTCGATAGGGCCAACCCCATTAGGGAAGCAAGGGACGACAGAGCCCGTCAGCCCGTTCCCCTTAATGTCCTGAAGGCGTGCGCGACTAGTTTGCAGGGGGTCAGTGTGCCTGTCCCCCTCTCTTGCTCGACGGATGATGGTTCGCCACATTAGAAGGTAAAAAAAAAAGAACCTCGAATAGGATCTGTAATGTCTTGGGGTAAGGGGGAGGCACATGGAGGCCCCCTTGAGATGGACTTGGTCCCTGAGATGACCCAGCCTCAGATGGTAGGACCTTCTATGGGGTTGAACCTGTGCTCGGTGCCAAGCACTGAACCTAAGTCCGTTCCTGTGCAAGGTCACCCTCAAACTGCTCGGGCCCTCAACTCAAACAGGGAGTGGCCTCGAGACCCACCCATACACTCTTTGTCACGTTCGACTGTAACAGGCTCCCTGAGTCGATGCATGCCAGTTGGTATGGCTACCACGTGAAGGCATTTGTGCCACTGCCGCGGAGGGGCTATTACTGCCACCGCATCGGTCATAAGAATCGCTCCTGTCGATGTGCAAAGTCGGGGTTACGATAAGTCTAAATCGTTTGTGGCCAAGTGTGTCAATCGTGGAGAGCCGCATCCCGCTTCTTCATAACAATGTGATGCGTATCTCCTTGAGAAGGAAGTCCTGGCCGTTCAGGCCCACGACCGTCTCTCATTTCGCGAGGCTAAGGACGTGGTCCTGGCGCGCCCGGCGCTACCTTGGAAGTCCTATGCCTCAATGTTAAGAAAGACAACCACTACTCCTGGTACTCCAGGCCTACGACCACGGTCGTTTCCGCGCCAATTCAGAACTCTTCTGCAGGTTCTACCCACCCTGGGCGCTTCCCTGGTAAAGCTGGCGGCACAAAGAGATTACACCCAGCCTTGGTTAAAACCAGGGCTCCCTCCTTCCCCTAGCGTAAACGTTTCCCGTAAAGCGAACGACCACACGCCTCCACTGAGTCGTTAGACTCATAGGAGGCAACACCACTGAAGCTGGTCGTGAGGCTATCTTCTGAGGTTCCTAAAGCTACCCCCGAAAGGAGGACAGCACAAAAAGAGCTTCGGCTCCTAGGCCCACACCCAGTGGTAGGTTGGGTGGCTCGGAGACGGTGAATCCTGCAAAGGAGGGACCACCGCCTCTGAAGTCGCCACACCTGCCTAAGGTTTCGAGGCAGAGGGAGGAAAAGACTCGCATGACATTCCCAACCTCCCCCAGTAAGCCCTCGGCGGTGACAGCGCATTCAGTGCATTGTCCGGCCGGCCAACAGCGCCCGGAGTTCTGCCTCCCGGAAGCATACATCCATTCCCGTGAGGGTATTCTCTTCGAAGAGGGCCCCCGCATCTCCCCCGAGTTAGGCCGAGAGGGAATATTCCTTCAATGGAATTACCGCGGACGCCAGCACAGCTGGGAAGAGTTGCGGAGGCTCGTCTTCTCTCGTTACCGTTAGGTATCGCTTTGCAGGAGACCATGCTGGGCGCGTGCCCCCTGCCCACCCTCCTGCGTATAAAGGATTTGCGACCCCACCACTAAATGGGGGCCGGGCAGGAGGATGCGCGATTTACACCTGGCATGGTGTCTCCATACTTCTCTTTGTTCTAGGTAGTAGATGTGAAGCTACACATGGATAGGAGGTATACTGTTATTTCTGCGTACATTTCACCGTAAGCCGACTTCGACACGGGGTACTTCCGCCGCGTCGTGGCACGGTTGCTGAAGCCCTTTCTCTTGGTCGATAATCTGAAGGGTGGACACCCACTCTAGAAAAACTACTCAATTAACCCCCGGGGTCAATTTCTTGCTGACCTGATCGACTAGATGGAGATAGGTGTCCTAAATGTGGATGAATTTATATATCACTGCCCGAGAACCGCTTCATTTTTTTGCCTGGATGTATCTTTGTCTTCTTCGGATGCACAGCCTAATTTAGGGTGGGGTTAGTCGATGACTTTAATGATAGTGATCATTTTCACATTAGAATATCATTTTATGGCCCACTGCCGCCTGAAAACCCGCCCCGGTGGTGCTTGGCACGGGCGCGCTGGTCCGCATTTCAGGAAATGACTGATTTTTCTGTCTCAGTCAAGGAGTTTAGGTCGGTAGATATAATACCATTGAGTTCTTCTCCGGCAACCTCATTGCTGTGGGCCTAACTACTATTCTTAGAACGTCTGGCCGTTTGGCACGCACACCGCTTCCATGGTAGTCAGCCGAGTGTGGGGCGGCTCTCAAACAGAAGCGTTTTGCCTGGATGCGCTATAACGGCCGCCCAAACGATTTCACTGTCGTTGAATTTCCTCGGGCTAGGGATAGGTTTCGGCATATTTCGAAGCACGCCCACCGCTATTTTTGGTGGCCATACATGTCTTCACTTAACGAGAAGACCATTCTAGCAGAGGTTTGGAAGCGAGTCAAAAAAAAAGATTCGGGGAGATTTCTCGCAGGAACCCCCTCCCGTTCTCCAGGAGAAAGGGATCGAAATCTCGGACCCCGCGTCCGTGGCGGAATCCAATGCATGTCGTGATCTCGCGGAAGGCCGCCGACTGGAGCAGAAAGAGGGTTTGCCGCATGAAAGTGTCCATAGTGTCACACTCTTTGCCCTGAGCATCAACGTCATCACCTCGGTGCTGCCGGAAGATGTTCTCGCTACGCTTTACGTGGACGACCTTTCGATCTCTTTTGACACGGCCCAGATGCTAACTATAGAGCGTCGACTCCAAAAGGCATTGAACCGCGTCTCTCGCTATGACGAGGCGCACAAGCTTTGGTTTCCCTTGGCCAAGAATAAGGTGGTTCACTTCTGCCGCCATCCACGGCTCCACCCTGATCCAGGCTTGTTTATCACTGGGGTGCGCCTGGAAGTGGTGGACTCGCACCGTTTCCTTGCTCTTGTATTTGACCGAGGCTTCACCTGGGAGGCTCATATTCACAGTCTTACGGTCTCTTGAACCCGCGCCATGGATATTCTTCGTTATATGACCTTCAGCACCTGGGGCGCTGATAGAACTACTGTCTTACTTTTTTATCGATCCTTTGTTCGTTCGAAGTTCGAATAGAGATGCGAGCTTTATTTATCCGCAGTCGAGCGTGTATTGTGGAAGGTGGACTCGATCCACCACACCGGCCTTCGCCTGGCGACCGGTGCCTTCCGTACTTTCCCTATTGAGAGCCTACTTGTCAATGCCTATGAGATGTCACTCGTTCTGCGCAGTGCACAGTGCATTATTTGCCTGTAGGCGTGAGGCCGGCGCCTCCCTATGTCGCCAACACCTCTCACTGTATCCGAAGCTGATCTTGATGGTGCCTATGCCACCGAGAGAGGCTAGTCACACCCTAAGCCCTTTGAGTTTAGGGTTAGGAAACTTCTTCGAGAGCTAGGTATAGCTCTCGGGCCGGTGCACCCCTGGTTCTACCCAGGACGCCACCCTGTAGGATACCACATTTGACTCTTTGTTGCCACGCCTTTGCACCCAAAGCTTATACAGCACCGGGAGTATTGCGTTCAGCCTTTATGGAGCATACCTCGTGTCACGCTGGAACCGTGTTCGTGTATACGGATGGCTCCAAGTCCAAAGAGGGTGTAGGTTTCCACCCCGAACCCCTTCTGTTTGGCTTCAGCGGGGCTCTGCCAGGCGCTGCGTCTGTATTCACGGCCGAGTTGGTTGCAATACACCGCTCAGTACGAGAGATAACGCGACGAACCCGGTCCGGAGACCGGATTGTGATTTATAGCCACTCACAAAGCGTCCTGTTTGCTCTCGGGGCATTGGAATCTCTGTATACCTTGGTTCGCGATATCCTTGGCGACACGGTTTTGGTGATCCTAGCCGAAGTCGACATTATCTTCTGCTAAGTTCCTAGACATGTAGGAATTGCGGGGAATGAGCGCGCCGATGAGACAGCCAAAGAGTTCGCGAGGACTTGGGGACTAGACCAGCGTTTCGCTCCTTCTCACCACGATAGCATGGCAGGAATACAGGCAGCTCTCCGTACTGCTTAGCAAAGAAGATGGGAGACTGTCGTGAAGAACTTGAAGTTGCGTGCCATTGCACCGCGACTATTCCTATGGACCTACGTCGCAATACCGTGACGGCTTCAGTTTGCTTTCTGTCGTTTCCGAATTGGACACACTCGCGGGACGCACCGCCATTTGATGGGGCGCTCGCTGTGCCTATTGCAAAAACCGCGTTGTCCCCCAGATTATTCGGCACATTCTTCTTGAATGTCCTAGTCTGGGCGATACGTTAACTGTCCCGGTACCGGGACGAGTGGGGTCACTACCGTTTGTCCCTTGTGCTTAGGAGGGATTCGTGCAGACTGACTTGTGGATTTTACTACTTTTTGGAGGAGGCCGGCCTCCTCCACTTTATCTGACTGTTTGTTGTGGGTTGCTTGCTGTGCGCCCGGGAAGGTGGCCCTACCCCCCGACGCTGGAGCGTGCTTCCTTCTGTTACCTTTTTGCTTTGTTTTCTTGTTTTGATTTTAGTTTATTATCTTTTTACCCTTGTCATTTGTTATTTATTTTTAATATAGCCTAGTCGTAGGCTGTAGTGAGTACAGCGACCTATAACCAAATAGGCAGTCGCCAGATCGGCTCCTAAAATTTTTAAAAAAATGTGGGGCACACGTCGTGTTGCGCGAAGCTGGTTGAGGTGTAATGAGATGTCCAATCGCCTCCAAAGGTTCAGGAATCCCCGAATTCGAATACGCCCCGCCAGGCGAATCAATCAAGATTGAAAAATAAGGTTCGTTTGCTGAGCCAAACCTTCACAGGTAAGACCTCGAATTCGACAGCGCTAACGGCTCCTTCCGAGGCCAATGATTCTCGCATTTGACTTCATTCGTCCCTATTCTTCAAAGAGTGATCCCGCAGGTATTTTAATACAGCCAGGGGGAGATTTCCTTCAGTTGAACTGCCGTAGACAGCCTGCTAACTGGGAGGAGACCATGTTGGGTGCGTATCTGTTTCCCACTCTCCCAGGGAACAAGGGTTTCGTGACCCTATCAGCAAAAGATGGGATCCGAGCTGGCTATTGGGCAATTTATATCCAATATGATTTCTCGGTTTCCTTGACCTCATCATACCCACATTTATGACGTAGCATTCCATCTCACTTGGATAGAATGTATTCTATTCTTTATGTGTTCCTTCCACTGTCCGCTAGCTTCGATGAGGAAGAGTTCCACCGTGTTGCGTGAGGAAAGGGGATGCCAAGACCCTATTCCTTCACCAGAAGCAGGTAATGAGGATGCCATGGAAAAACTGAGTTACATAGTTACCGGGAGCCAGCAACGACTACTTAGTCTACTCAAAGGCCAGTCCTATTCTATACTAATATGCTAGTACTCCTCTTTTGAACATCTTCGTTACGATGCTTACTCATGTTATATTTAATTCACCACATGGCTCCGTATTTAAACAATATTATTATTCGTAATATAACTGTCAATTTTGTTTTTAAAAATATTCACACTACTAGCATTTTAAAGGTGATTTTTTTTTAGCTACGTTCGTTTGAAACCTTCGTCTTTTCAGTTTAAAACCGTTGTTACGTGATAGATACCATGGTCGTACTTAAATTTTTTTTCAGAATTTACATTTCCAAATTTATTTAAAATTTTGAATACTTCCATAAGCTCAGCTCACAATTGCCTAGTTTCGAAAGTCGATAGTTTTAATAAACCTTTCGATATACGACTTATTTCTAATCAAGAGAATTAATTAGTTTAGTTGCCAGTCGTTGAATTCTTTCCATTTTATTGATGTTTACATGTGTATAAGGTGATCACAATTGTATCGCGTATTTCACGTGTAAATTGAGTACCCGCCAACCCGTCCCAGATTCCTAAATGGAGGAGGGGCACGAAATTCTTCTGCCCCGGAAGGGCAGGAGAATAGGGAACCAACGTTCTCTCCTGAAGGTAGAAAGCTAATGAGTAAAGAAAGGAGATAGGCTTCTGCATCTTCTCTCTTTTAGTACAAAGTCCACTGCACTTCAAGTGATGGAATTTTAAAATCTGGATCTATCCCGGAGATATTGGACCCCTGTTTGGGAAAGATGTCCTCACTAAAATGGCCATGAGCCAGTCGAAAGTAAGCTTCCTAGGGTTATTGCTCGCGAAATGCGCCAATCTCGCTCTCACCTTCACATGCTCCGGCCTCTAGTTCTTCGACTGGCGAAAGAATTATGATCGACACTCTCAATGCTGTTGTAGGAACCAACCAATCGTTGTGCCACGTCTAGCTTTGGGTTTTGTTGTAGGGCTAAGAGAGCCGAAGCTCCTTTACTGCTATCCTCCTTCTAAATGCCCAGGCGTGGCTCCATTTGCTCCTTCATGGGCTTTACCTCGTCCAAGTTAAGCGACGCGATGGAAGAGCGTGGTGGCTTCCTTTCTTGTGAAACGGTCTCTACGAGGAAGAAGTTGGGGATCGTGTGTTGGTCAGAACAAGGTTCGAGCCCCTATGGCTGCGAGCTGAACCAGGGTTGGTTCCATGTGATGTATAACGCGCTGAAGGGTTCTGAATGGAAGCTAAACCTAGCGCGCTCTTAGACTTTGAAGAATTTGGTGTGCAGAGTGCCGACCTTTCCTCAAATGGATATAAAGTGTTTGGCCTAACCACCTAACCCACGACAAGACTCTCCCATTATCCTCTCTATATGAAATACGATCCTAAGCCTTAACGTCCATGACCTCTTTTCAAAACATAGAACAATCGAAATGGCTAGAGGAAACAGGATGCGATTCGTCGTAATACTCGCACTTAGTTGTCAACGAAACAGACCTGTCATGCACATTGACATAAATTTCTGGTATGGTCGAGCGGTGGAAGTGATAACACCACTTTGATAACGAGACGAATGCGTTCCACGATAACGATACCAAGCAGCACGAACCGATTCAGAGAGCTTCTCCAGGTCAAACGTGACAAAAAGTGTCAGGGTGGCTTTCGAGACCACTCCCTACTTCCTCGCCACAGCTATTAAGTAATGTAGTCTAGCAGTTCCTTGGTATACACTATTCTTTTTACAAATTTCTTGGTGTAGTGAGAGGTCACCCAGAAAGTGCCCAAAGATAACTCAATTTGGCACCCTGAACAGGATCGGCCGTAATAACGAGAAGGCTCCCGTCCGAGAAACGAGACATTTGGCTCCCTGTCAAGAAACGTCTCCAGTCCCCCTCCTCCCCCCGGCTCTCTTAAACTAGAGTGAGATTACATTGGGTTCTTCCTTTTACATATTTCCATTTCATACTTTTTCACCACTTTCTTTCGAAGCCTCTTCCCCAAGACCTCTCTTGGCCAGCGGCTTAATTCACACGGGCAGATCACCTTTCGTTCATTCATACCCGCTTGACACGGGATGGGGGATGAAAGGGGAGAAGGGGGCGCTGGTTCCGCCCTACCTCATGACTTCGGTTGTGGTAGAAGTTTTTAACATGCCTCCCATTTAAGAGCGCAAATTCGCGTCCCTCTTTCGAGTCATCCATCCTTAATCGAGGGTGTCGGAGATCCCATCCGCGACTTCCCTGGACAGTTGGTTCATTGGGGCCATGGGGGGTATAAATCGGGCTGGTACGCCACCTTGGTTCCAGTATCGGGGTCCCCACTCACCTTGGATGGGGTATCTATCGGGTCATCCCAATTCGATAGGGTCGGAGATACTATCTGCAACTTTCCTGGATAGTTGGCTGAGTAGGAGCGTGGGGAAGAAAATCAGGCAGGTACCACACTATCTACAGGTAGGAGCCACTCAAATTCACCAGCGAGGGACCCTCCAAGTGGGGTCTGCCTTGGTTCCAGACTCCCCTTTGGACCGGAAGACTCTGTACCGGGAGAAATAGATGAAGAGGGGCCCCCTTTACCGCCAATAGTTTGGTTAGTTAACCCCAACAACCTGAGCCAAAAAGCAGGGAGTGACCCTCCCCATCTCGGCCCAGACCAGGAATCAGTGAATGAAAGCTGGTTAGCGACTAGCCTGCAAAATTAGCCAGCAGCCAAGTAAAGGAGGGTGAAAAGAGGCACGTAAAGAAAGTAGCGAAATAAAAGTAAAAAGGATGTCTAGGGGGGAGGGGAGCCCAGGTAGTTTCAATCTAGTTTGAGACTGCCCAAGAGATTACAGGATGTCTAAGGAGATAGAGAAAGGGATTATTGCAGGGTGTCTCGAGCCTACCCTGAAGCCCTAAGGAAAAGTAAAGTAGCCATAGGAAAAGAAAGGTAGGACGAAGTAAAATTGAATAAAACTCGGGAAGAGTAAAGAAAAACTATTAAATTTTTTTTTATTTGTTTAATATAATTATTTCGATGACAGGTAGAAACCAACGAGGACTTCTCCGCTAGAGCTTATTATGGGTTTCGTAAAGTAGTGAAGTAGTGAAAGTTGAGTAAGTGAAAATATAGAAATTGCATAAATGATAAACAATCCGAGTAGTCAAAAGAGAACGCAACTTGGTGAAGTCGGAACTGGGTGGGCACGCAACTCTCCTACACCTGTTCAGCACTGAAAGAGTAAATTTGCTCATAAACCCCGAATGTGGACCCCATTTTCGGGGTTTAGAAAGTTGTCTGGTGCAAAGAGGTAGCTCAGTAAAATAAGCGCGTGACACCCCCCCCCCCTTCCCCATTCACGAGACTTTTACTCATCAACGTAAATAAGCGCGGCTTTATTTAGAAGCCGATCAGAATTCTTGGCACTATTCCAGCTACCCCGGTTGCTTAATGCACTCCACTCATGTCCTTATCATTATTATTATTCCTTGCTTAAAACTAATAAGCGAAAATCAACGAGGGAATCTCCGGTCGTGTTTTTTAGGATCGGAGTTTGGCCGCTTATTGACGCTCATGGGTCCCACTGAGCGAAACCAATTGATATCGAGGGAGTATGAATAGGGAGATAGGGACGGGAAAATGGGAGGAGTGTAAGGGACACAAGGGGGCTTATATCAGAGAAAAGAGTGGTATAGAGGAAGAGATAAAGATCCCTTGCAGAGAACCAAAGGCTTTCGGTCATGATTTAACCCAGTGGCTCTGAGTCAGGGTTAGGAGGAAATAATAGAAAAGAAGCAGCAACGTGAGATGAAATACAGGGATACATCAACAAGCACATGGAGCATTGGGAGACAGGTAGGCAGGGGTTACAGGTGGGAGGGAGATTGGAACGTATAAGGTATCCGTAGGGTAACCTGTTGTCACCCAGCACAGCACCACCTATTTATGGTTTGAGAGGTGGATAGATGATGCCTAGTAACGAAGAAGGGATTACTTTAGTGGAGTTTAGCGAGGGGCTATGTTTTCCAGGCAGAGGCATTGTGCAATAAGGGTCTCTTCACGTGTGGAAGGAGATCAATGAATGGAAGAGGGACTGACCAAAGTTCTTGGTTATCAATCAAGTGCTTCATTGCCAGGTACCCAGGCGTAGGAAGGCACGAAAAATGAGGATGACAAGATGACTGGACGAGACGGAAGGATCCTGCAAGAGCAGTCGGATCTTGCAGCTCAAAGGATTAAGGTGGGACAATGCGGAGATCGGGCTTCGGGAACGACGAACAGCACGAATTCAGTGGAAAGGACTAAATAGATGTTTTGGAAAGCTTCCATAGTGGCATTGTAGCTCTGCTGTATACGATGATTGCCCGGGAAAGGCGGATGGAAGAGTGGCGCCGTGGTACCATATCCACTGCAACGTTAGCTGGCGAACTGTGGAGGAAAGGGAAGCCGTCCGGGAAGGGCGGCGGTGTAGTAAGAGTGGGTGGATGCATGGGCAAGGAACTCTGACAGGAGAACGCTAACCGGGTTCAAAAACTTGCCTCCTAGCAAAAGGTATTTCCAGATTCTTGTTGAAGACCATCAACGGAGGAACACCCGTGAAATAGATGTCATTTACTAGGGTAAAAAGAATAGAATGGTAGAGAAGAGCAAAGTGGAGTCACTGCCCTTGAGAGGTGCCAGTGGTCTTTAGTGACGGGGGGGAAGGGATCAGTGGACAACAGTGGGACATTAGGGATGCTGCTATCCGGCGGAAACGAATGAATGTCTTCACGGATAAGAAGACACGTCTATTTTATAGGAATGAGAGAAGAAACGTCACCTTCCCGTACCAAAACCCCTCTAGCCGAAGGAAGGTCCCTAAAAAGAATTGAATTAAAAGGATGGAAGTTAGAGAAGGGAGTGGTGGTGTAAACAGTACAATTAAATTATATTTATTATTATTATTCGTATTCTTATTCTCTAACCTTTCTTCCTATAACTGGACACACACACACACACAACCACACACATACACAGACAGACTTTATTTTTATTATATAGATTATGGAAAATCGACTTGTTGGTAGCAGCTGGGGTGGAAAAGGATGCAATAAGACGTGGGAGAGAACTGGAACCCCTAAAGAATACTCCAGCCAAAGGCCGTAATGATATCAAGTTGGCTCTATCTAGCAACCAAGGGAGAGAGCTAACACAATAGATGATTATGTCGTCTGCGTAGTGTGCTGCTAATAAGGCAGGGAATAGAGGAGATAACCGTGTTTATCGCAGAATAGTAGAGGAGGATGCTTACGATGGAGTCTTCGGGAACACCGTCTTCAAGTGAGTAGAGGCTGGAGTTGGAGGAATCCACACGACTCTGGAATGAACGATCACACAAGAACTAGGAAATGAATTTTGGTAGAAATCCACGTAGGCTGCATATAATGGAGTAGTGGCGAGTAACGTAGTAGGCGTTTCCTTTATGTTTTCAAAAACTACCGTCAACGTGGCACGACGGTGCAAGAATGTCTGGTAGACTTCGGAAGTAAGCTTTGCAATCAAGAAGCAAGAAATAGAATTTTGCGTAGAATGAAAACTGTGAGGCTAACATCTTCTTCATGATCTCGCGTGTATAGCAGGTTATATGTTAACGGTCAGTAGGATGAGAGATACGTTGGCGAGGAGTTCGTCTTGAAGTGATGTACCACGACCACCTTACTCCAGGCAGATATGAAGCTATCTTTCAGCCAGATCCGGTTATAAAGATCCATGAGGAAGTTTATCGCCGATACGTGAGAGTATTGGAGGAGACAGTACGGAAGTCCCTATGTGGTCCACTGAAAGTGAGAAATGACGTCGTAGCCCGTTTGTAGAGGAAAGGTGGTTAGAATCCTCAACTCTAGTAGGGAAATGAGTGCGAGAATGGTTCGTCTGATGCGGTCTCTCTCTTAGAAAGTGCTGCCCCTTTGATTCAGAGTGAGTCAAGGTCGCTGAGTGCAGGGGGGCGCGAGGGAGTGAGCTTCCCTGCCATAAACGGACTTGTCGCTAGACGTTGTTGGAGGAAGAGAAGATGGATATTTTAGAGACGTACGCCTTCTCGGAGGATCGGCGAGGCTCTTTAACACACTGACGTAGTACCAATTTGTCCTAGTCCATTTCAACCTTATGTATTGGAAAATGAGTGTGGTAGTATTTGCTAGTTGTACCCTTCTTAGTAAAACCAGTTTCACTACATTCGGGGGACCACGAGGGGATCACTCAAGAGTGAACTCTACCTGAAGAATGAGGGATAGATGAGTAGACAGATGTGTATATTAGAGGTGCGGAAGGCTAGAACCTTATCAATCGTAGGTAAATTATACAATCTACGGGCGCATACTCTGCCGACAAAGTAACCGGCCCATTTTGCATTTCGGAAGTCGCATCTCTGCTGCACAACAGTTGGGCCTGGTTTAAGGAGCGAGACGGAAACTGAGAAGTGGTTGCTAACGAAGTCCTTCTGGAACACAACCCAAGAGATGCCCAACAACGTTTCGCCAAAGACGAATTATAACTAAAGACAGGAGGGGTTATCGGTTGAAGAGTGGGGATAAATGAAAAAGACGAACTTCTTACGTGTGAATGACACCTCATCCATGAGGGATATGAGAGGGAGCGCAATGAAAGGGGAGAGTCAGTCGCCCCAAGCGAGGTCAGTTCTGTTGAAATCTCCTGAAAAATGAATCTGTGGAGTCGGAGGTTTAAATTACAGATGAAACCAGAGGAAGAACCGAGGTACGGAGAAATGAAGATCTTGCATACAGTATACTACTGTTCCACGAAAAGCAGAGAGCCACCGCATGAAGGTGAGTGCAGAGAAAGTGAGATAAATTGTCATGGGGAAAATACCTGTAAGAAAATAGTTGTTCCGCGTCGGCTAGATCTGCCATTATCAGGGGACAGAAAAAAAGAATGCCTGGAGACCCTTGAGAATGAGGGTCACTAGAATAAGTTGTTGGAGACACATCGCTAGGTTAATAGGAAGTTAGAAGAGATGCAATGCCACCCAGTTATCCAGTAAATCATAACAACTTCACTATATTACTGTGAGAGAGAGCGAAGAAGAAGCAGGAGAATTGAAAATTTAGGATTAATGTTTCGACACAAGCGCAGGGATAGCCTTTTTGGAAGGAAGATCAGCTAATGTCGGGACTTTAGCTAATCTAGGGTCATGGAGAGAAGGAGCTGGATGCGTAGGAAGACGGGAAGTCTTGGTTTTACCTAGGGAGGTTCTATGTGAGGGGAGGAGTAGTTTGGGTAAGTGCAGAGGGATAGAGGCTGGAAATGAAGGAAGATCCAAGTCATCAGGGCAATGTGATGGAGAACGAAAGGAGAGCAATGAGACGAAATAACTGGAGGAGAAGGCATGTAGGGAGAATCTTAGGAAGAAGGGGCCTGAGGTGTAAAATTTGGGGAAGTGGCATGTGGGTTTAGTATTTAGGAGGTTGAGGTGGGATTGTGTGTAGTGTTGGTTTTTGGGGAGGTATCTGTGAGGTAAATATTTGGTGAAAGGAATTGCTTGTAAGGGGCTTTAGAGAGAGGAGTGGGAGTAGGGTGGTGGGGAGCGACCTGGGGTGTGTGAAGCTTAGGAGTGCGGATGGGAGTAGAGGTTTTGGAAGGAGACTTGATGCTAGTGATTTGAAAATGGGTCTGGTGGCTAGGTGGTTTGGGCAGGGGCCTAGGGCAAAGAGAGAAAGCAGGACACAAAGAGATTCCTCATTGCTCTCTCCATTCGGAGGAGGAATGGGCTGATTTGAGATGGTGGACTGGATAGTGCGTGCACCTTCACCACGGCCACATTGTCCATAGGCGTGAGGTTACACTATGTTGGAGACATGAGCGATCTAATCCATGAATGACACTTAGCAGGAAGTGGGGAGGAGGGGTGCTGACATACACCCCAGTAAATATGTGTAGGCGGGACCAGGGGGCTAAAGGTCAGATTAGCCTTGGGGTGAGCACTTTTACCTCGCCAACCTTTTGCTGGAAATTCTGGACCTTCGTGACGATCTAGGAAGAAAAGATCGTCGAGGTGGTCATACACGGGGATGTTTCGAAGGCCATGGCCGAATTTTGTGCCTCGGTAGCAGTTGAGGTTAGGCTGTTTGTTTATGGTGACCGCACACCCCATTATATGTCGGAGGGTGAGGTGAGAGTCCACGCAACACCCTGAGCCTGACTATAAACATGGCTTCAGCCGTTTTGAGTCCGACATCAAACCTTCCAATTGAGGTTTTAGTGTTGAACATCTGAAAAAGACGCTCATGGTTTGAAAGCAGATTTGCCGATGAGGACGTTGGTCTCCTGACTAGGAAACGGTTGTTGGGGGAGACGTAGAACGAAACTCTAAAAAACAAGAGGGAAAGTTCTACCAATGACCTGCGGTGTTTTGAGATAAGATGATAAATAGTTATTACATTGATGGTTTTCCATGGTTAAAATCACTTGCAAGTGCCTTTGAATGGCTAAATGAGGCTTTTGCCACTAGATGGCTCCACGCAGCGCCAAATCCGATGGAAAATTTGAAATCTCCAGGGTTAATAACCATATGTCTATGGTCATATGGGTCATTTCATAGCTCTGAATGGGTACAATTGAACTTTACTCCCTTTGAGAAAAAAGCGACGCCTTGACCTGGCGCTTCGCCACAGGTAAATGCGGGTAATGTTGAGCGGCGTTTGGAGGAAGGTATTCGTTTCAGGATCGCTGGTGGGGTGGGGGAAAAAGTGGGGAGATTGGCGTGAATAGTGGGTGGGGTTTTCGAATGGCGGGGGAATAGGGGGACGATAGTTAGTGGGGTTTTGAAAATGGCGGGAACTTTTAGGAAGAGACAGAGGATAGGAGGTAACAGGGACTAGGGGTCGGAGTGGATATGATTTGCTTCGTCGCGGAGAGCAACGTGACAGCAAAGGAAGGGGGGCGGTATTGGGAAGGGGTACTAGGGCTGAGTAGTTCATTTCCGTCGACCGTGGGAGAACAAAGTCGGTTACCGTTTAATATCACTCTTTGTTTCATAATTGGGCATGGATACCCCATAAATAATGCGGGACGCAAACGTGAAACGCCCACCCTGGGGCGGCAATTCGCAGTAGGTGAATAGGGTGCGGGTTCTACCTGCTGGTCCCACTGGAGGCCAACTCTATAATAAAATAGGTAAGAGCAGATCTTTAAAGTAAGTGGTGAAGATGGGGGAAGTGAAAATTTGGGGAAGATGCATAGATAGCTATAGATCCACCCGTGGGCGTTGTTAGGCCGGGAGGACATGCAGTATAAAATGTTAGCTGTAGCATGAAATGCAGGAACAAATAGAGCAAGAGACCCTAAGGGAGTTTTTTCACCAGTTGTCCCTTAGCTCCTTAACCAACATTTTTTTTATTGTCAATAAAGTGATTAAAGATAAATATTTCTTTTTTATTATAATTTATTGCTTATAGGTGTGTGTTTTCAGTTAATGCGAGCCAAAAAACGTAACATCTTAGAGAATTTAAAAAAATACAGTAATCTTTCGGTGTACCCGAATATACTCGGGACGAAATGGCGCGTTGCCGAGGCAACCCCAGTGACATGAGAGAGCGGTTTGGCAAACGTAATATTACGGAAAATTTTCTATAAAAAAATCGATCCTCTGATGAATTCTTATATATTCAGGTAAACTGTTAGAATTGTTATTTGATCCCCGAGAATATTCGGGCAAATTCGTTAAGGGACTAAATAGAGCGAATATATTATGAAAATGAGCAGGATTGGACCACACAAGTTGGGCTCCTCCAGAGTTCCTATCGACCCAGGTTGTGTACTTTATTTACCATCCGCACATGTGCACTTTCTCTAACATCATTTTCTTAACGAAACTGCCCGCAAGGGGGCGTCAAGTGTATGTATCATGGAAACCACGTTGCAGTTGACATCTGGAAGATTGCGTGCCCTCTCCTCCTCAACGCTCGCAGTTGAGTACTCTCCCGACTCCAATGGCAGCAGATGCGTGCCTTCCTGACCCCAATGCCTAGGAGTGGATTTGCGGTTATATATCTCTTTCACCCCATTTTTACTTCCATCACTTTTGCTAAAGATCTTCACGCCACTTCAAAATCGCTTAGGAGTCTCTTCCCACAATACAGTGCGCCAGTAGTCTCCTACTTGACTAATCGGACCAGATACTAACACTTTCTCCATTTTCACCACTTTAAGAACCTCTGGAACGAATTCCACGTGGAGGGGGAGGGGGTCAAATAAATTGCATCTTTCATGCAATTTACCAGATATTGAGAACAAATACTTAGCCATTAATTTTAATATGATTTAGAACAGATACATAGACACGAGCCCTTAATTATGTGATTTAGTACAGATACATAGACACAAGCCCTTACTTATGTGTTTTAGAACAGATACATGAACATAAGCCCTTAATTATGTGTTTTAGAACATATACACGGATACAAACCTTTAATTATGTAATTTAGAACAGATACATGGACACGAGCCCTTAATTATGTGATTTACAACAGATACATGGACACAGCCCTTAATTATGTGATTTAGAACAGATACATAGAGACAAGCCCTTAATTATGTGATTTAGAACAGACACATAACAGATAATTCTAGTATAATTTAGAAAGAGATATTTAGTCTTTAATTCTATTTTGATTTAGCTGCTGCAAAACACCCGCAAATTTGGCTATGAGTGAATCCATCAAATTAGATCTGAAATAATCCATATTAACAAATAGTAGGGTAAAGATTAATGGGTGCAATGTCATTTAATTCATTACTCAACTATATCGTAAAAGCCCTTTAGTTTCATCTCCATATACTAATTAGTATCGTGTCATAATATAATTTGTTCCATTTATCATAAAACAAATTAACCTCATCTTCGACAGAATCCGTTTCTACGTAGCTAATTAGTAGAGCAGGAGTCTTATGTGGTCTCCCCAAAATACACAAGGCCAATATCCTGTACCGTCCCGTCTTATCTACGATTAACACACATAGTTATAAACTAGCTAAATTCATGGCCCCGATCTTAGAACCCCTCACTCGCAATGATTATAGCCTCAAGAATTCCTTTTAATTTGTAGATTTCATTAGAAGTTTACCCAAGAGTAATAACATGGTCTCTTTCGATGTCGAATCACTTTCTACTAATGTACCTGTTTTAGAAACATGGCAAATAATTTGTGATAAACTCTTTAGCAGCAACTCGCTAATTTATGGTTTAAATAAGTCATTGTTTTTGCAATTTTTAAAACTATCAGTAGAAGATACGATATTTGTATTTAACAATATACTGTATAAACAATTTGAAGGAATGGAGATGAGATCTCCATTAGGACCTACCTTTGCCAACTCGTTTCTGTGCCATCACGAATCAATTTGGCTTGATAATTGCCCATTGTCCTACAAAACCATTTGCTTATAAACGATTTGTGAATGATTGTTTTCTTCTCTCTCGTAATAAATCTCACGCAGACCTATTTCTATACTACCTTAACGAGCAACACCCAAATATAAGGTTTTCGAAGGAGGTTGAGACAGACAACAAAATTAATTTCCTAGATGTAACTGTACGCAGGGAGGAGGGAAAATTAAAAACTTCCGTCTATATAAAACCCGCGACCACACTTCTAGGGACTAATTATTTGAGTTCAACGCAACACAAAAATACTTAGAGCTTTCAGAATTTACTCAGGTTGGACGGATTTTCACAAATAAATTAGTTTTCTGAGAACCTATTTTTCATTTAACATGTTTCCTATACACTAATTTGACAAGTATACAAAAACTTCCTTAAAAAAATTATATCTGCCTACCTCCATATACACCACTGTTTCAAAACACGGTATTGTTATTAAGCTCCCATTTATTGGTTACTCCACTTCTTCTTTGGACGGTACCCTTAAGAAAATCTTGCAAAGCCTTTTACCGCAATGGTAGTTTAACTTGATATATATTAATCATAATTCTTTGGGTTCTTTCTTCAACTATAAAGATCGTATTGATCCGTTGTTGAGATCCTCTGTTGTATATCCATTCAAGTGTGCCGGCTGCAATGCCTGTTACGTAGGCCAGACTAGCCTACTTCTTAAACAGAGGGTCAATAAACATCTTGGATTATCCGATAGAACTCAAAAACCCTTAACTACACCCGAATTCTGCAGCATAAGAAATCATGCAGAAAATACTGGCCACCTTCTTTCATCGGAACAATTTTCCATTCTCTCTGGAGCTCACTCCGTCCATTCCTTAAAAATAATAGAGTCGCTCTATATTAAAAAATACAACACTGAACGTGAATGATTCCTCCTTTCCCCTACGTATCCCACGTGGGCGCGGCGATTTGCCATCCTGGCCGCCGTGCTGACGGGACTCAGCACCCCGTCCGACCCCAGCTTAGCCTCTTCTTCTTCCTTCAAAACACTTGTTTTCTCTCTTTTCATACAACCTCTCCCACAACTTTCTCTGGTCAGCCTCTAATTTCACAGGGTAGATGCTGACCTTCCACTCAGCCAACCGTCCCGCATCGGGGCTGAGGGGGGAGGGGACAATGTTCCCTAACCCCTGAGCTCTGGTCTGGGGTGGCTGGTTTTTAACAACCTGCTTCATCCCCACCCATACCTTCCTCACATCCCTTTTCCTCTCCTCTTCACATTCTATCAATTTTACGCCGTGTTCAAGGTGGAGCCGCCATGCCGATGGACTGCCAGGCCACCAGGCGGGAGGGGTGGTCCGAAATGGCGGCGCCTGGCTCTGCCAGGCCTGTAAGCACCTCTTGCAGTGCGGGCAACTGCAAGAGGTGATGAGCTATTGCGTCCCGTAGCACAAATAGAGTCTCGATGCCCAATGATGAAAAAAAAACAAAAAACAACCCCCAACTTCCCCAACAACATCAACGGAGCCGCCCTCGGCAGCTCCACCGAGAAAATGGAGGTCCTCCCCCCTTGTGCTTGCGCAGGAGACCCTCCATACTTCTTTAACCGGAGAGGAGGCTTACTCCTCTTCTACGCCTACGGGTGTAGGGGACTCCCCCTCATCCCCTTCTCTGGAGGTGCTTTCGGGCACCTCCCTATTTCCAGCGGCAGTCCCTCCTTTGCTTTCTAAGGGGACTGCCAAGAAAGCCAGCAGGCAGCCCATTGCCGACCGCCCCTCGTGTAAGCGGCTCGGTAGGGCAAACCTCCTTAGGGGGAGAAGGAAGCCAGGCCCCTTCGGTCGCTTCCCTCAAAAAACCTGCTGGCAAGAATATTAAACCTTGCCAGGGTCAAGGCCTGTGCCTCCCCACTAAAGACTCATGACGCTGCCAAGGGGACCTGTGATGTCCTGGGAGGGAATGGCCAACTGGAGGCCCCTCCTGTGATAGACATGCTCCTTGAGGAAAACCAGCCTCAGACGGTAGGGCCTTCCATGCGGGGGAATCCGGGCTCGGCGCCAAGCACCGATCCCAAATCCGCCCCTATGCAAGGTCCTCCTCAAACGGCTGGGGATTTTCAGGCAGTACAAGGAGGGAGGAATCTCCTCCGGATGAGGCCCCTGCGACCACCAGGACCTTCTCCATTTCGGAGAAGGACCTGGCTGAGGCCGGTACATCTGCCCTAGGGGCTTCTACCGGCGGGGGTGAAAAGCAGGTTCATTCCCCGCCCTCCTCTCCAAAAAAGAAAAAGACCAAGAACAAATAGAGAAAGAAGACTCGGGGCTCCTCTCCATCCGCGGGGGCTGCGGGGACGGATGGGTCTGCTGCCACTCTGGCAAGCGACCAAGCCAAGATCAGCACATCCGGCCCCTCTGCCCCCCCGGTTGCGGAGCCCCTGACTAAAACCAAAAGTGCACAGGGTGGAGCCTCGATGGCATCGGGGCCCCTGATTCAGAGGTTACCTGGCGTTTTCGAGCCCGCTGGCTTCAAACGCTTCCTCGTTATTCGCTCCACTGATGGCACCATGTTGTCCAAGGGCAACATGATCCATCAGAAGAGAGGATTAGATAGTGCAATTGGTAGAGAGCCGAAGGTGACCCGTTTCTCGGGGGGAGCCTTCTGGCGAATGCGGCGAATCCCGCCGAGGCGGCCAAGATAAGTGCTCTTCGGACACTTCATGGCACCCCGGTGAGTGTGAAGCCACACTACCATGAACTTTGTGAAAGGAGTAGTTTATGCGAGAGAACTCGTTGACTTCTCCATTGAGGACATCACCCTAGAGCTGGTCGACCATGGGGCGGTCAAGGTCGAACGTGTGATGAGAAAACAGGGAGGGGCCTCGAGACCCACCCCTAAACTCTTCGTCACGTTCGACTGTGACAAGCTCCCTGAGTCGGTGCGTGCTGGCTGGTACCGCTACCGCGTAAAGGCATTCGTGCCATTGCCGCGGCGGTGCTATTACTGTCACCGCTTCGGCCATACGAATCACTCATGTAGACGTGCAAAGTCGGGGTCACCCAAAGTCTGTGTAAATTGCTCAAAGGTCACATACGATAAGTCCAAATCGTGTGTGGCCAAGTGTGTCAATTGCGGAGAGCCGCACCCCGCTTCTTCGAAGCAATGTGGTGCATATCTCCTTGAGAAAGAAATCCTGGCCGTTCAAGCCCAGGATCGACTCTCATTCCGCGAGGCTAAGGACTTGGTCCTGGCGCGCCTGGCTCTGCCTAGGACGTCATATGCCTCAATAGTTAGAAAGGCACCCTCTGCTCCTGGCCCATCCAGGCTAACGAGCATGGTTGTTTCCGCGCCCATTCGGAGCCCTTCTGCGGGTTCTACTCAACATGGGTGCTCCCCTGGTAAAGCTGGCCGCAAAAAGGGTTCATACCCAGCCCCAGCTAAAACCAGGGCTCCCCCCTCTTTCCCCAGCGTGACCGTTTCCCGTAAGGCGAAACGGCCACGCGCCTCCACCGAGTCGTTAGACTTACGGAAGGCAACACCCCTGAAGATGGTCGCTAGGCCATCTTCCGGGGTTCCTAAAGCTGTCCCCCTAAAAGAAGACAGCAACAAAGAAGCTTCGGCTTCTTCGCCCACGCTTCAAGGTGGAGCGAGTGGCTCTGAGACGGCCCCCCCCGCCTCTGAAGCCACAACGCCCGCCAAAGGTTTCGAGGTGGAGGGACGAAAAGACTCACATCGCGAGCCTAACCTCCCCCAATAAGTCCTCGAAGGCGACAGCACCTTCAGCGCTTTGTCCGGCCAACAGCACCCGGGATTCTGCCCCCGGGAAGCATACGGCCATTCCCATGAGGGTCTTCAGTTCGAGGAGGGTCCCCGCGTCTCCTCCGAGCTAGGCCTGGAGGGCATATTCTTTAAATAGAATTGCCGTGGACTCCGGGCCAACTGGGAGGAGCTGCGGAGGCTCGTCTCGTCCCGTCCCCGTTAGCTATCTTTTTCAGGAGACCATGCTAGGCGCGTGCCCCCTGCCCGCCATCCCGGGGTATAAGGGTCTTGCGCCCTCACCACCGCGGGATGGCCGGGCTGGGGGATGCACGGTTTACACCCGGCATGATGTCTCCGTTCTTCCTTTCTCTTTAGATACCTCCTTTCAGGCAGTGGCTGTGCAGCTGCACCTGGATAGGAGGTATACTATAATTTCTGCGTACATTCCACCGTCAGCTGACTTCGACGCGGGGGACTTCCGCAACGTCGTGGCACGGTTGCTGAGGTCCTATCTCTTGCTTGGAGATCTGAACGGCAGGCATCCTCTCTGGGGAGATTACTCCATAAATCCCAGGGGAAAAGTCCTTGCCGATCTGATCGAAGAGCTTGAGATGGGTGTCCTAAACGTGGATGAGTTTACGCATCACTGTCCGAAAACTGCTTCATTTTCTTGCCTTGACCTATGTTTGTGCTCTTCGGATGCACAGCCTGATTTTGATTAGGGGTTGGTCGATGACCCCCATGGTAGTGATCACTTTCCCATTAAAATATCCTTTTCAGGGCAACTGCCGCCTGAGAGACCACCTCGGTGGTACTGGGCGCGGGCGCGGTGGCCTGCATTTCAGGAAATGACTGAATTCTCTATCTCAGTCGAGGAGTTTAGGTCGGTAGATGAGGCCGTTGAGTTCTTCTCCGGCAACCTCATCGCCGTGGGCCTGACTACTATTCCTAGGACGTCTGGCTGTTTTGCACGCCGACCACTCCCATGGTGGCCGGCCGAGTGTGAGACAGCCCTCAAACAGAAGCGTTATGCCTACATGCGCTATAAGCGCCGCCCGAATGATTTCATTGTCGCTGAATTTCGTCGGGCTAGGGCTAGGTTCCGGTATATTTCGAAGCACGCCCGCCGCTCTTCTTGGCGGGCATACGTGTCTTCACTTAAAGAGAAGACCCCTTTAGCTGAGGTGTGGAAGCGAATCAAAAGGATTCGGGGCAAGTTCTCGCAGGAACCCCCTCCCACCGTTCTCCAGGAGAATGGGACCGCAATCTCGAACCCCGCGTATGTGGCGAAATCGTTAGCGACCGCTTTCTCCGCATTCTCTAGCCGGGATGCTGCTCCGCCAGCATTTAATGCACGTCGTGATGTCACGGAAGGCCACCGGCTGGACTTTACCTCCAGAGGCGGAGAACCCTTCAACGACAAGTTTACTGTGAGTGAGTTGCGTTCCGCTCTCGCTTCGTGCGCGGACACCGCCCATGGTCCGGACGATGTCCCGTACGCCATGCTTCGACATTTGGGTGAGCGAGGCATGGCCTTTCTGTTAGATTTGTTCAACAGGATCTGGGTGGAAGGTCTTCTCCCAGACTCCTGGCGAATCGCTACTGTTCTCGCCTTTCGCAAACCGGGGAGAGATCACTCTACTCCGACCGGTTTCCGCCCAATCTCTCTAACCTCTTGCCTGTGCAAGTTGATGGAGAAATTGGTAAATGTTAGATTAGTCTTTTTCCTGAACAGCGGAGGCCTATTGTCTTCCGCACAGTGCGGCTTCCGCAAGTTCCACTCCACGTCGGATGCTCTTCTCCGACTGGAAAATGCCATCTGGAAGGCTTTTCTTCGTAGACAGCACTACGCCACGGTGTTTTTCGATCTGGAGAAGGCCTACGATACCGCATGGCGATACGGTATCATGGAGACTCTCCACACGATGGGGGCGAGGGGACGCCTTCCAATGTTTATATCTGAATTTTTGCGAGATCGTCGATTCTGCGTATGGGGGGTGGGGGGGAACCCTCTGCGGCCCAAAGGAGCAGGAAGAGAGTGTATCGCAGGGAAGTGTCCTCAGTGTCACACTCTTTGCCCTAAGCATCAACGGCATCACCTCGGTGCTGCCGGAACATGTTCTCGCTACGCTCTACGTGGACGACCTTTCGATCTCTTTTCTCTTTTGGCGCGGCCCAGATGCCAACTCTGGAGCGTCGACCCCAACAAGCATTGAACCGCGTTTCTCGCTATGCCGAAGCGCACAGGTTTCGGTTTTCTTTGGCCAAGAGTAAGGTGGTGCACTTCTGCCGCCATCCATGGCTTCACCCTGACCCAAATTTGTTTCTTAATGGGGTGCGCCTGGATGTGGTTGAGTCGCACCGTTTCCATGGTCCTATATTCGACCGACGCCTCACCTGGGAGGCTCATATTCGCAGCCTTAGGGTCTCTTGTACCCGCGCCATGGACATTCTCCGTTCCGTAATGTTCAGCGCTTGGGCGCTAATAAGGTTACTGACTTACTTTTTTATCGATCCTTTGTTCGCTAGAAGCTTGACTACAGATGCGAGTTTTATGCATCCACAGCCGAGCGTTTATTGCGGAAGGTGGATTCGATCCACCACACCGGCCTTCGCCTGGCGACCGGTGCCTTCCGCACTCTCCCCATTGAGAGCCTGTTGGTCGATGCTGGGGAGATGCAACTCGCTCTGCGCCGCGTGCAGTGCATCACTCGCCTGTACGCGCGAGCCCAGCGCCTCCCTCAGTCGCCAACAGCTCTCACTGCATCCACAGCTGATCTCGATTGTGCCTATGCCGCCGAGAGACGCCAGTCACACCCTAAGCCCTTTCGGTTTAGGGCCAGAAAACTCCTTCGAGAGGTAGATATAGCTCTCGGGCCGGTGGTGCCCCTGGTTCTGCCCAGGACGCCACCCTGGAGGGTTCCACATTTGGCTATTTGTCGCCACGCCTCTGCTCCCAAAGCTTGTACTGCGCTGATAGTATTGCGTTTGACCTTTTTGGAGCACACATCGTGTCACGCTGGAACCATGCCAGTGTATACGGATGGCTCCAAGTCCCAAGAGGGGGTCGGCTTCCGCGCCTTATCCCCTCTGTTTGAAGTCACCGGGGCTCTACCAGGCACTGCGTCTGTCTTCACGGTACGGGAGATTACGCGACGTGCCCGGTTCGGAGACCGGATTGTGATCTATAGCGACTCACAAAGCGCCCTGAGTGCTCTCGGGGCATTGGAATCTCCGCATCCCCTGGTTCGCGAAATCCGTGACGCCACGGTTTTGGCGAGCCGGGCAGATGTCGAGATTATCTTCTGCTGTGTCCCTGGACATGTAGGAATTGCGGGGAATGAGGGCGCCAAAGAGTCCGCGAGGACTCTGCGACCAGACCAGCGTTTCGCTCTTCCTCACACCGACTACATAGCAGAAATACGGGCAGCTCTTCGGACTGCTTGGCAAAGAAGATGGGAGACGGTCGAAGGGAACTTAAAGTTGCGTGCCATTGCGCCGCGACTGTTCCCATGGACCTATCCCCCAATGCCGCGGCGGCTTCAGGTTGCTTTCTGTCGTCTCCGAATCGGGCACACTCGTGTGACGCATCGCTATTTGATGGAGCACTCGCCTGCGCCCTATTGCAACGACTGCGTCCTTCCCCAAACTATTCGTCACATTCTTGTCGAATGTCCCAGTCTGGGTGATCTTCGCGCACGACACCTATCCCGGTACCCGGATGGGCGGGGTCGCTACCGCCTGTCCCTTGTACTCGGGATAAGTGCGTGCACATCGACTGGTGGACTTGTTGACTTTTGGGGGCAGGCCGGCCTTCTCCCTATTATTTAAGCAGGGTTTGTTTGTTTCTGTTTTTTTTTGTTTTTTGCATTTGTTTTGTTTTTGTTTTGTTTTTCTTTCCTTTAGGTTGCACGCTCCTGCGCCGGGGAGACCACCCCCCGACGCAGGAGCTTGCTTCCTTTCCCCCATTTGGGGTGTTTCTTTCGTTTCTTTAATTTTATTTTAAAGTAGCCTAGAACTAGGCCAGTTTTAATACGGCGACTAATGCCCAAGTAGGCAGTCGCCAGATGTGCTCTTTAAAAAAAAAAAAAATTCCCCTACGTATCTCATAACTCTACAACCAGCCAAGTTAATTTAATGCTTCTTTTTCGTTCACTTTTTCATTCTTGGCAACGAACGACTCTGCATAAGGTAATGTGAATATTTTTTGGCATCATTCACGTATTCGATTCGTTTTAATTGTATACTTTATCATATTTTAACTTTAGTCTCGCTTCTTTGGCTATATTTAATGCGCCCTAAGCTTGTTTGTTTTTAGTGTTTTTATTATTCATGTTTGTTTTTGTTTTTTTGTTAATGTACGTCCCTAAATTGAGTAGTTACTTTGACTTTAATAGAATCACTGAAGATGTTCCGATATGTGGAACGAAACGTCTGACAGAAATAAATGTCCTTTTCTATCTACTCGTAGGTCTTCATTTTCCTGACATATATATATATATATATATATATATATATATATATATATATATATATATATATATATATGAAACGAAACTCACAACTTGCACGTGAGTCAAAATTATGATAAATAACACCCAAAAGGAAAATTGAAAAACGATTCCGAGCGCTTTCGTCTCTATTCTAAGAGACCTCTTCATGGAATAACGTAGTTCAGGACAGACAATGTCTTAAATAGTAAGGAGTGGGGGTTAATACGGCTACCTGCATCAAAACCCTAACTAGGGGGTACAAATTCTTTAAACACTTTAATTTGTGATTTAATATATTAGATATGATATGATTTAGGCTAAACAATCCAGGGCTAATATTAAAATTTGGGATTGAGGAGGCCATTCATCCTTTTGGCTAAAATAAGGACAATTTTCTTCTAGAAATGTTTGTATTGTTTTGTTAAAATGAAAGGGTGCACCATCCTGCTGGAAACTGAAGTCGCTTTTAGGATAGACCTGATGGCAATCAGCAAGCAAGCTGATAGATAGTAAATGTAATTTTCTTAATTAATTTTGGATTTTTTGTGTATCGATAAAATGGATCCTCGTTTTATCCTTCCATGACACTCCCGCAGAAACTATTGTTGTTTGCTGAATCTTGAAGATTCATGATAAAGGCGAGATGGATGTCCGTTTTCTTTGAGCCATAAATTCTGTTATTTTGACTATTTGTTGACACTTCCAGAATTAAATCTATTTCGTTGGTAAACACAAAATTTCTTGTATCCTGAGACCGCGTAAGGGGCGCGGCGATTTGCCTTCCTGGCCGCCGTGCTGACGGGACTCAGCTTATCCTCTTCTCCTTCTTTCAGAAAGCCTGTGTTTCTTCCCTACTTCCTCACTTGCCCTACAACCTCTCCCACAACTCTCTCTGGTCGGCCTCTATTTTCACAGGGTAGATGCTGACGACCTTCTTCCCAGCAAACTATCCCGGATCGGGGCTGGGCTGAGGGAGGGAGGGGACAATGTTCGCTAACCCCTGAGCTCCGGTTTGTGTGGTGGGTTTTTAACAACTTGCTTCATCCTCACACATACCTTCCTCACATCCCCTTTCCTTCTCAATTCACTGTCCATGTTTTTACACCGTGCCCAAGCTAGAGCCGCCATGCCAAAGAGCTGCCAGGTCACTAGGCAGAGTGAGCTACTGCAAGGGGTGATTACCGTTTGCATCGCGTAAAATAGGGTCACCATGCCAAATGATGAGTCTAAAACAAATATGTATATATCTCCCCTTACTTTCCTCTCTACCACCGTCGGAGCCGCCTTTGAGCAGCTCCACTGAAAAATGGAGGTCCCTTCCCCACTGTGCTTTCGTGGGGGACTCTCCAAATCTCTTCAACCAGAGAGGAGGTTTACTCCTCTCCATTGCCTAGGAAAGCAGGGGGCTTCCCCTCACCCCCTTCTTTAGAGTCACCCTTGGGTGACTCCATCTTATCAGCGGAAGCTTCTCCCTTTACTTTCCGAGGGGACTGCCAAGAAAGCCAGCAGGCAGACCATAGCCGATCGCTTCCCGTTGAAGTGGCTCGGTAGGGCAAACCCCCTTAGGGGGAGAGCAAAGACAGGGCCCATCGGCTCCTTCCCTCAAAAGACCTGCTGGCTTGGATATTGAACTTAGCTAGTGTGATTGGTAGAGAGCCGAAGGTGACCCGTTTCTTGGACAGGAGCTTTCTGGCGAATGCATCGGAAACCTTCGAGGCGGCCAAGATTAGTGCTCTTCGGACACTTGATGGCACCCCGTGAGTGTGACGCCGCACTCTACGTGAACTTCGTGAAAGGAGTAGTTTATGCGAGGGAACTCGTGGACTACTCTATAGATGACATCACCTTAGAGTTGGCCGACCACGGGGCGGTCAAGATCGAACGTGTGATAAAAAACAAGGAGGGGCCTCGAGACCCACGCCTACATTCTTCGTCACGTTCGATTGTGACAAGCTCCCTGAGTCAGTGCGTGCCGGTTGGTACCGCTACCGCGTGAAGGTATTCCTCCCAATGCCGTGGAGATGCTATTGCTGTCACCGCTTCGGGCTGGTTAATCGCTCGTGTAGACGTGCAAAGTCAGGGTTACCTGAAGTCTGGGTGAAATGCTCCAATGCCGCACACGATAAGTCCAAATCGTGTGTGGCCAAGTGTGTCAATTGCGGAGAGCCGCACCCCGCTTCTTCGAAGCAATGTGGTACATATTTCCTTGAGAAAGAAAACCTGAGCGTTCAGGCACAGGATCGTCTCTCCTTCCAAGAGGCTAAGAACTTGGTCCTGGCACGCCCGGCGCTGCTGGGAACATCCTATGCCTCAATAGTAAGAAAGACACCATCTGCTCCTGCCCCCTCCAAGCCTCCGAGCATCTGAAGGTTGTGCCTGAAGGTTGATAAATCTCCAGTTCACAAGGTTGGATTTTTGTGTTTACCTCTATTTTTTAATTTTTTTTACTATTTATCTCACCTCTATCTTTTTATCCCTCCTTTACGGCTGTGTATCATGATACCCTCGTTGATTGATTCACTCTACTTTTTTTTAATAGATCCTTGTTTCTCGCTTCTGGAGTTTGTTTAGGAGTAGTCTGCAGGGTATCCTCTCGGACACGACTTCGGAATTCTCAGTCGTATTTATGAATCTGAGCCCCTCCCACGAATGAACCGTTTGGAGCAGAGTTGCGCCCCCCCCCCTACCCCAGAGAAGTTACCTTCTACACCCTTTCCACTGTCTTTAAACTTCATTCCTTCCTTTAGAAATGTCTCGAACTTTTCCAAATTTCAAAGTTAAAGATTTTCCTGTGTTGAAATTTCTAGATTTAAAAGTCCCACTCGGGCTATTTGGGTTAACGCCTTTAAAAGCCGCGTTTAATGCTACTACTACGTCCGTGACGGGGTGTGGGTGGGGTATAGATGTAGCTGACATTTGAATTGCGTGCCATCCCCGCCCCCATGTTCACATGAGGATCTTTGCCACTTTCTAGACAATCTCCTTACAATCTCCTTAGAATGTCTGCATGATGCATCCTCGTTACTATTGCGATTTATATTATAAAAATGCTACTAATACTGATAAAAATAGGCATTCTTGGCTCCAAAGCACCAAGGGGGAGATAGGGAGGAGCGTATAAAAACATTACCATCATTCTGGGCTCCAGTTACCCCATACGCGGTGTGTCTTGGGTAACCGTGCTGCAGCTGACATCCGGAAAATTGCACACCCTCCCTGTCTCAAGTTAGGTACACCTTCCACACATTTTCCCCGTCACCCCATCATTCCCCCTAAGGTTACCACCATTCTTCCATTAGGGTTTAAATCTAAAGGTGATTTTTATTTTACTGTTTTGTCCGGGGTTAATATTTTAAGCTTTGAGATTTTGCTACAAACTTTTGAGTACAATTTCCCAAATTAGTCATGTCCCATTTTTCAAAATGTTTCGGACAAAAGTAAGTTAACTACGATATAAATATTTATGTATTATAAAATAGTCAGATAGGTTTGCATGGTGCCAAAAGGTTTTTCTGTGCTGAGTTGCCAAGTCATAATATTTTTCCTCATACATTGCAAAATTAATTTAAAGCGATAAAAAATAGTCAATTGTTAATCCTAATATTTTTGTGATATCCATGACTAAAATTCGAATAAATAAATATATGAAGCTAAATAAGCTAGAAAAGACTACATTTCGGAAATTTGGCATCCCTGCTTTGAAAACAAAACGGTTTCAAAATATTTCGACTGTACTGCTTCAATGAAATACCGCAATAAAGTAAAAGAATTCCACTATATTTAATTTATTTTATTGGTAAATGGTATATCTAGTTTATTTATAAATAAATATACCCCAAACACTCAATAAATCATCAAATAATAATACTATTAAATTTTCTCTGAACGAAATTCAGCGTAACGTGTGACATCTAATTGTGGCAACCTATCCACAGTTAATATTTTAAGCTTCGAAGTTTGGTCAAATTATTTTTAGGTCGTTTGTGCTATAATTAACATTTTTGCTTCAAACTCTTTGTATCTACACAAGAATTCTCTGGTCAAGAGCGAATTTCAACCTCAAATTTTCCTTATTTTATTATAAGTTGTTTTCGAATTTTTATAATATGAAAATATAGATTTTTGCTCTTTCGCAGTTTCATATAGAAAAATAAAAGTCCTAGGTCCTTTTAGAGCAAATATTGGTTTGTGTTTATGGCAGGAATTTGTTTAGTCCTTGCCATTGAATAAATTCCTCCTCCCACCTTTCTGGGAGGTTGTCTTTTAGTTATCTTATATGTCCTGCACACTTTTATTTATTTTTTTTACTATATATACGTCATCCGTGTTTTTGTTCTATATGCAAGGGGTTCTTTTACAGCTTTGTTATTCCACACATGTATAGCGTTCTTTGTTTCTTCAGCTTTACACTCAGTCTACATGGCTTCGGAATATAGAGGTCAACTTGCTTACAAGCCCACAAGCCTACACTTATATTCTGACTGGCTATGTTTCCTGTCGCTCTGTTGAGCAGCAGAAGTTAGGAACTGTTTTATATATGTTATTTTTTACTCTAAAATTAGATCATCAAATCAGATTTTTCTATTTTTAAAAGGTAATTGTTCATTATTTTCATGAAATAGATAGTTTTCAGTCTGACTGTGAGACTGTGTGTGACAGTTCTACCCTAATCATAATCAAGGTAGATTTTTAGAAGTATTATCTTAAAATATGGTGGGTTATGACCTTGGTATAGTCGTGTTATGGTCGCTGTTTCCGCGAAATATTTTCTATTTAATGCTGGAATTCTCTTTCGTGGCCACAGAAGCCCCGACCGAGTGTTACCAAATTATAGCCTAATTGTGCGTGACATGTCATTAAATTCAAACGAAATACACATGAATATTGTACAATGAACTTATCAACATTATCTAAAGCCTAACATTTATAGCGATCGAGATAACAGCGTGAAGCACTCATGCCCGCGACGGTGGCCACGCATGTGATACACCCATAAATACCTGACCGAAATCTTCTGTTGTCCACGAATGATTTAAAGCAGACACTGACGTCATGACTAAAACACGACCTTACACCACCAATTCTGGCATAAAATCCGATAACACGACCATATCTCGTTCTCGATTTCTATTAGAGTATTATCATTCTTCTGGACTTGAATGAAATAATATTCTCAACAAAGGGAAGATAGCTTAAATATCTCGCATTAATTATATTTTTTTAAATATCATTTGGATATCGTAAACAGCTTTAGGGAAGATATGTCTCCTTGACTCTTATTTTCTTTATTTATTGCTAAAGGGGAACATAATGGAAGTTTTTGTTTTGTTTTAATAGTATTTTCCTATTGAATGAATCAGAACTTATTAAATGATGCGATTGAATGACTAAATGTAGATGCTACCCTTTCTTATTGCTGAATCTATGATGGCAAAATCTTAGTTTACTGTTTGATTGCTGTCGGTCTTTTTGCGTTAGTTGGTTGGTTAAGACTTTAGTGAATATTTCCTGTTTATGATAGGGAACTGATTGGCCTCTTATTCTTTAATTATTCTTTGTCTAGTTGAATATGAGTAGATTGAGGCATTAGATATGCCTGCATTCATCGTCCCCTTTTCTCCTTCATCATCACCACCATCCTTCTTTTTCTATTTATTCTATTATCATTTTACGCACCCTTGCGGGTGCGTAAAGAGATAATAAATTTTGATGCACTATATGGTCTCATTGGGAAATAAAGGGTAAACATCAAATTTAGGTCTTCTACACTCAGTATCGAGCTTCTTGTATAGACAAATAAAGACTCAGTTCAACGGAAAACTTTGCTCTGGAGACGAGTTTCGGAAGTAACTGGCTTCCATCTTCAGTCCAAAAACAATGATAACAATGAACTGGAAAGCAAAGTTAGAGGCAAAAAAACATCATCCGATCCCCCCTCCCCCCTGGCCCTTTTAAGTAGCTAAGGTGGGGGAGGAGGGTCGAGGTCCAGTAATCCTTTGTAGTATTTCGTACCATCTCTACCAACAGAGCCTCAGTAGACTACGTGTAGAGTGGGTTCCCAAAGTAGGAGTGAGAGGGAGGGGAAGAAAAAAGGTTCAGGATAGAGCAGCAGAAAGTATAGTAGGAGACAAAAAAGTGGACCTAAGCAATCAGGGGACCTACTGCTTAACGTGGGATTCGAACTACGGTGTGTAACATGTATTTTCTCTATTTATTGCTACTTCACTTCGTGAGAGTAAAAAAAAAGAAGTGAAATTTGAAGGGGGCGTAGAAATTTGCAAAGGGATGCCAGTTTGCCTGAAGATCAGGCTTATTTCGTCCATTGTAAGGAGTTATAGTTTAGCATGGTTAAGTATAAGGGTGTTATGCGTGAGAATCACGGAATTCTGTAAAAACCGTGTACTTCTCTGTATCTGTATTAGTCTTTGTGTGTTGTAGGCATTCAACTTGTTAGTAGCAGATTTATTACTACTTGTATAAGTTTCTATCTCTTTCACTTTTATTTCTGTTCCCTCTATTCTAGTTATCTCTGAATAGCTATTTATAGATTTGCCTCTATTTGGGTTCACTAATTCGTGATCGGTGGCAGTGTTCCCTATCGGTAAGTTGTCGTAATCGGGTATATCCAAGTTTGTATTAGGTTGTTCGGAAAATAATGGCCGATTTTTAGATTCACTTTTAAAAAGTTGATTCGTGTTGCTATTTTTGCTGTGTTTTATACAAAATTTTACCTGCTTTAATATTACATGTTTACTCTTTAATAAATTTCCAATAATTTCTGTTAGAATACAAATTTGAATCATATAAGCTTGCATCAGCCGAAGATTACGGTGGTAGTCTGGTGGTCTGCTATTGGTGTTGTCCGTTACAGCTTTCTCGAAGCTACTCAGAGCATAAGAGCAAAGGTTTACTGCAAACAACTCGAAGAAATGAAAGTTCACTTGGGGGGAAAAGGCCTCGCCCAGACATTTAGCAAAAAAGAAAAAAAGAAAGAAGGCCTTAAAGAACTCTACCTAAGAAGAGAATAGAAACATAAGCAGAAGATGGAGACGTCAAAACGGAAGAATAAGAGGAAAATGAAGAGTTGAATATAAATTCATGGGATGCAACCTTCCACCAGGTGGATTTCGATACAGACAGACAACGGAGACGCAGATATAACATCAGAGGAACTACTTGGCTGCTCTCCCCATTCCACCATAATGCCCCATCACCCACGGGGCTGAAAAAAAAAAATTGAATTATGAAAACGCCCCACTAAATATTTAAGAAAAAAATAAAAGCATTTTCAACTCTTGTCTCCACACTTGATACTTCCCCGAAGAGTTTAAGATGATATTCCTTGCCAAGTCGGGAAAGCCGCAGACGAGGAAAAAGAGCAACAGCCCTAGTTCGATACTGGCATTTGGCGGGAACTTCTTCGAGAGAATGTTAAATCAGAGAATCCTCACCCACCTGGAGGAGAACACCCTATAAAACACCCACCAATTTGGTTTCTGGAAGAAAAGAAATATCGAGATAGCCATCGGTGCCATAACGGAGAAGATTGTCCAAGCCAAAAGGTAAAGGAGTTAATTGGATGTTGTATGTCGTGATGTGTCAAAAGCGTTTGATAAGTTGTGGCAAATTGGGATGCAGTTTAAGATCCTTCAGCTGGCCTAAGTGAAAACTAAGAAAGAACTCTCTGTGACTATACGTCATGGAGTGAACTGCATACATTAGTATTGAGCAGCTGTACGGCCTTAAATGAGATTTGAAAGAAGGGCTGCCCCATAGTGGGTGCCTAAGTCCACCGTGTACTCAGCCATGTACGCAGCAACGCCCCAGGACCCACATTCAATTCGTTGATGCATAACTCAGAAAATAATACAATGTCCATACAAAAGCGCACCCATGCAAGCTCGTATGAATGCTGCAAATATAGAATGACAACACCTACGAAGCTAACTGGATAATAAAAACAAACTATGACAAGTTCAAAATAGTACCAATCGAAAGGAACTTTTTATCAGATTCCTCCTCTGATAAAGCTGGCGGCACAAAGGGCTCTACACCCAGCCCCTGCTAAAACCAGGGCTCCCCTCCCTTCCCCCAGCGTGACAGTTGCCCGTAAGGCGAAATGGTCACGCACCTCCACCGAGTCGTTAGACTCACAGGAGGCAACACCGCTGAAGTTGGTCGCCAGGCCATCTTCCTGGGGTTCCTAAAGCTGCCCCTCGAAAGGAGGACAGCACTAAAGGAGCCTCGACTCCTTCGCCCACACCCAGTGGTAAGCTGGGTAACTCGGAGACTGTGGGTCCTGCTAAAGAGGGACCACCGCTCGCCTAAGGTTTCGAGGCGGAGGGAAGAAAAGACTTACATAGCGAGCCCAACCTCCCACGATAAGTCCTCGAAAGTGACAGCGCCCGGAGATCTGCCTCCCGAAAGCGTACGGCCATTCCCGTGAGGGTCTTCTCTTCGAAGAGGGGCCCCGGCATCGCCCACGAGTTAGGCCTGGAAGGCATATTCCTTCAATGGCATTGCCGCGGACTATAAGCCAACTGGGAGGAGCTGCCGAGGCTCGTTTCCTTCCTGTTCCCGTTAGATATGTTTTTGCAGGATACCATGTTGGGTGCGTGCCCCCTGACCACCCTCCCGGAGTATAAGGGCTTTACGACCCGACCACCACAGGATGGAGGGCAGGCAGGAGGATGCGCGATTTACACCCGGCATGATGTCTCCGTTCTTCTCTTTGCTTTAGATACCTCCTTTCAGACAGTAGATGTGGTGCTACACCTGGATACGAGATATACTGTTATTTCCGCGTACATTCCACCGTCAGCCGACTTCGACGCGGGGGACTTCCGCAGCGTCGTGCTACGGTTGCCGAGACCCTTTCTCCTGCTCGGAGATCTGAACGGTTGACCCCCCCTTCTGGGGACACTACTCAATTAATCCCAGGGGTCAATTCCTTCCTGACCTGATCGACGAACTTAAGATGGGCGTCCTAAATATGGATGAGTTTACGCATCACTGCCCGAGTACCGCTGTATTTTCCTGCCTCGATATATCTTTGTGCTCTCCGGATGCACAACATGATTTTTATTGGGAGGTAATCTATAACCTCCATGGTAGTGATCACTTCCTTAATCAAATATAATTTTCTGGGCCGCTGCCGCCGGACAGCCCCCCCCCCGGTGGTGCTTAGCGCGAGCGCGGTGGTCCGCATTTCAGGTAATGACTGATTTATCTTTCTCAGTCGAGAAGTTTAGGCCGGTAGATGAAGCCGTTGAGTTCTTCTCCGGCAACCTCATTGCCGCAGGCCTAACTACTATTCCTATAAGGTCTGGTGGCTTTTCACGCCGACCACTCCCGCAGTGGTCAGCCAAGTGTGAGACGGCCCTCAAACAGAAGCGTTATGCTTACATGCGTTATAAGCGCCGCACGAACGATTTCACTGTCGCTGAATTTCGTTGGGCTAGGGCTAGATTCCGGTATATTTCGAAGCACGCCCACCGCTCTTCTTGGCGGGCATACGTGTCTTCACTTAAAGGGAAGACTCCTCTAGTAGAGGTTGTGGAAGCGAGTCAAAAGGATTAGGGGCAAGTTCTCGCAGCCCCCCCCCCTCCCGTTCTCCAGGAGAATGGAACCGCTCCCATGGACCCCTCGTTCGTGACGTAATCCTTTGCGACCACTTTCTCAGCTTTCTCTAGCCTGGATGCTGCTCCGCCAGCATTTACCGCATGTCTTAATGTCACGGAAAGCCGCCGACTGGACTTTACCTCCGGGTGAGGAGAACCCTTCAACGACAGGGTTACTCTGAGCGAGTTGCGTTCCGTTCTTGCTTCGTGCGCGGACACCGCCCATGTTCTAGACGATGTCCTGTATGAGATGCTTCGACAGATGGGTAAGCAAGGCATGACCTTTCTGTTTAATTTGTTCAACAGGATCTGGGTAGAGGGTAACCACCTGATTCTTGGCGAATCGCTAATGTGCTAGTTTTTCGCAAACCAGGGAGAGATCACTCTACCCCCGCTGGTTTCCGCCCAATCTCTCTAACCTCCTGCGTGTGCAAGTTGATGGAGAAATTGGTAAATGTTAGATTGCTTTTTTTCTGGACAGCGGAGGCCATCGGTCTTCTGCACAGTGCGGCTTCCGCAAGTTCCCACTCCGCTTCGGAGGATCTGCTCCGACTGGAAAATGCAGTCTGCGAGGCCTTCTTTCGTAGACAGCACTACGCCACGGTGTTTTTTGATCTAGAGAAGGCCTATGATACCGCATGGCGATACGGTATCATGGAAACTCTCCACACGATGGGGGCGAGGGGATGCCTCTCAATCTTTATATCTAAATTTTTGCAAGGTCGTCGATTCCGGATACGGGTGGAGGAGCCTTCTCTGGCCCAATGGGGCAGGAAGAGGGTGTCCCTCAGGAGTGTGTCCTTAGTGTCATATTTTTTGCCCCGATCATCAACGGCATCACCTTGGTATTCCTGGAAAATGTTCTTACTACGCTCTACGTGGACGACCTTTCGATCTCTTTTGGCGCAGCCCAGATGCCAACTCAAGAGCGAAAACTTCAACAGGCATTAAACCGCGTCTCTCGCTATGCCGAATCGCACAGGTTTCTGTTTTCCTTGACGCTTGCTCTACGCCGTGCACAGTGCATCATTCACCTGTTCGCACGAGCTCAGCGATTCCCCCAGTCGCCAACAGCTCTCACTGCATTCGCAGAAGATATCGACGGTGCCTATGCCGCCAGGAGACGCCAGTTATACCCTATGCCCTTATTGTTTAGGGCCAGGAAACTCCTACGAGAGCTTGATATAGCTTTCGGACCGGTGGCTCCTCTGGTTCTGCCCAGGATACCACCCTGCAAGGTACCACCTTTGACTATTTGTCGCCACGCCTCTGCTCCCAAAGCTTATACAGCGCCCTGAGTATTGCGATCGGCCTTTTTTGAGCACACCTCGTATCACGCTGGAACCATGCCAGTGCATAGGGATGGCTCAAAGTCCCAAGAGGGGGTCGGCTTTCACGCCGTATCCCTTCTGTTTTTCACGGCCGAGCTGGTGGCAATACACCACTCAGAACGAGAGATTATAATCCGGTTCGGGGACCGGATTGTGATTTATAGCAACTCACAAAGCGCCCTGAGTGCTCTCGGGGCATTGGAATCTCCGCATCGCCTGGTTCGCGATATCCGCGACGCTACGGTTTTGGTGAGCAGGAAGGATGTTGAGATTATTTTCTGCTGGGTTTCTTGGACATTTAGAAATTGCGAGGAATGAGCGCGCCGATGAGGGCGCCAAAGAGTCCGGGAGGACTCTGCGACCGGACCAGCGTTTCGCTCTTCCTCACATCGATTACATGGCAGGAATACGGGCAGCTCTCCGTGCTGCTTGGCAGAGAAGATGAGAGACGGTCGAGGGGAACTTAAAGTTGCGTGCCATTTCATCGCGTATGTTCCTATGGACCCCCCCCCCCCACAATGCCACAACTGCTTCAGGTTGCTTTCTATCCTCTCCGAATTGGACACACTCGTGGAACGCACCGCCATTAGATGGAGCACTTGTCTGCGCCTTATTGTGATGATTGCGTTGTTCCCCGGACTGTTTGGCACATTCTTGTTAAATGTCCCAGCCTGGGTGATCTTTCGGCACGTTATCTGTCCCCGTACCGGGATGAACGGGGAGGCTACCACTTGTCCCTTGTACTCGAGACAGTTCGTGCACACTGACTTGTGGACTTTTTGGAAGAGGCTGGCCTCCTCCACCCTATCTAACTTTTTCCTTCTTTTTTTTGGCCGCACGTCCGTGCGCCGGGGACTCGCCTCGACGCGTGAGCGTTCTTGCTACCTTTTTGTTTCTTTTTCTTTACTGTTGTTTTCTTTCGTTTTTGTTTAGTTTTTCCTGTATATTGTTATTTTAATTTAGCCTTGTACTAGGCTATCGTGAGTACGGAGACTTATGCCCAAGTGGGTAGTCGCCAAATGGGCCCTTTACATTGATATCATAACGGGAAATGCGTATTATTTTATTAGCTTTTAATTTTTGCCCTTTTAAAATCCGTTGCACAGAAGAAAGGGAACTGGCTAATTCACTGGAGATCTTCCTTTGGGACAGATGAGTTTCGGGTTTTTCCTCCTGAGATGAAACATGTTCTTCTACTTCAATCATTTTCTCCTCTGTCGTAGCAGTTGTATTATGGACGCTTCTAACTTTCTTTCGAGTTATCGAACCAGTAGTTTTAATCTCTGTAATTAAGTTATAATCATTTATACGAGTCCAATTCCTATTTTAAAATTCACGAAAACATATTTCTATTCCAACCTTTTTCTTTAAAACATGCTTCTATTATAATTAACACCATTGTGATAGGGAGTATAGTAGTACAACTTATTAGTTTAAACGATGACTGAAAGAGAGAGCGAAAATCAATCAAGGCTAATTATAACCAAATACCTGCCCTATAGGTATGCAGACTTCGTATTTCCTAAGCACAAATATCGCACGTTTTCTTGATTCGGAAGGTAGATCTTTTAGTGAGTATTTTATTTTTTTAATTCTATCGATACCATTATAGCTATATCGTTGAAATTTTCAGAGATAATAAATAATATATATAAATTATTGTATAAGAATTTCATTTATATCCAATTTCATTTGACTGAGTTATTCAAGTTTGAATTTTGTGAATTTTTTTAGGGATCACCAAATATATTCTTCAACATCACCAATGGCGCATAGTTGCTTTAGCAAATATTTACCCGAGTTTGGAACAGATAATCCAAAAGGTTCGCTACCCCTAGTTTAGACAAACATCTTGCTACTGAGGGGACAACTCAGATTATGCCCCAGAGACGCCCTTATTTATTGAAATAGAAGCGAAATCTCACGTAGGCATCCCCCGTTATGAAGCCATTAAGAAAAACAAAAATGTTCGCTTCCTCGAAGTGGGACTAATCTCAATCCCCGAAATAGGGGGTAGGGTTATTTATAGACGCTCTGACCCCCGACCCAACAATTCAAGACTCAATCCGATCATTATCATTACCACGGCGCTCTCTGGGTTCATGGCCTTGAACGGAGAATTGTCTCCTTCTTGGAAAAGCATTCACCATGCCCCTGAGTGACCTGATGCTTGGGCATAAAATATGCTCCCATCCCCCACACACATACAATGGATTAATTTAATTGTTGTTGTTGTTTTTTGTGAATAATAAACCGAAACCAATGCGTAATTTTTTTTACAAGAAGGTTTTTAAAATTATTAAAGAAAGTCGAGTTAAGGGAGGTGGAAATGTGCGAAAGGAAGAACCGCCCAAGAGTGCGCTGGTGAGTTGAGGAGCAGTAGAAGTGTGGTGAACCTGTCTCAGTTCTGCAACGAAACCGAACCCTTCCCCCGGAAGAGTTAGAAAGGCCTCACTTTCCCCCTGTTTCCCGCCTCCATCGAGGATTGCTTTTGGCATGAACGTGCCGCATCTCACGCGTGCGGGCATTTTTTGCAACACAGTGAACGTTTCTCAGGACTGTACGTGCTTTTGTTCTGGAATGCGCGTATTTCTTGGATCGTACGTGACTTTTTTCACGCGCACTTAGAGAATTTGGGGCCCCCAGCTTGAAAGATCCATTTTTTATATTTTTCAACTTTTAAATTTAATATTTTTTTTATAATTTGTTGGATCGGCGCAACTCAACATTTTGTAAAAATAAACGTCTTCCTACCAATGTGTACCCTGTTAATGCTATCCATAATTCCCCCATTCCCCGCCAGTGACTCTTCATAAGGTTGCGGTATTGAGCAATGTAACATCTCCTCCAGTTAGGGTTCACCCCGAGGCAGAAATCCCCAAGCACTCACCTTCGCAAACCCCCTCCATGCACACCTATCATCCACAATATCAGCCAGATGCTTCTCGGTCAGCTCTTTGTCCCTCAGGCATTCACACAATCAGCCCATCTTTTAAGCGTTCTTCCAACTTTTCGCACGCCCGATACTTTCGTATATTCTATTCACAAGTCTATTTAAATTCAATCTTCTTACATGCATACCACCTCAGATCATTCTCAGTCAAAACATCGTTCTCACCCTTCTTCGCACCAAATACATTTCTTAACCAATTATTCATCATTCTATCTATTCTTAGCATATTAAGCATCCCTCTCAAATTCTCAATTTACGTTGCTCTCACTCGATAACTTTCTTATTCCATACCACATTCTCACTCCCTTACACCTTACGTTGGCTCTAGTGTATTCCCATGCGGCTTGCTGGCTCATTTCCCCATCAAACCCCTAGAATCATTTAATGCTATGATCGCCCTTGGGATTTTCTTACCATTCATGCTTGCTATCGCAATCTTCACCATCTGCACTACCTCCATTTACGATACATCGTATATACTTAAAACATCGCACTTGTTCAAGGGTAACACCAGGGATTCCAATATCACACCCTACTCCACATTTAACACAAAACACCATTACCTTACTCTTCCGGCATTCACTAGGGAAAATCCAAAACTTCTCGGCCTCACAATGATGTTGAACTCCGCAATTTCTTTGAAAAATGAAAAGTTTTTACACGTCTAGAGAGTAACGAGCAGAATTGCGACGTTAAATGCATTTATTAATATTGCATCGTCTATAAAAGAGTCTACGATGAACATCCGTTTGCAGATGGTGAATATTGAGCGTAGTGCCGTAAGTGTATATTTTACGAAGTAGTGTAGTACCTCAAGAGAAATCAAACGCCGTATGGATGCTGTTATATACAAAAAAGGTAATATTGCTTCGTATGGGAAGAGAAGCGCTTAAATAAGATAACCGTCAAGGACGTCCAACTAGTGCCATAAAAAATATAGCACTCAACACTACACACAGGCTTAACTCCAATACGACACGATACGTTCAATAAATTACCGGCATGGCTCTCGAGTGACACGATGCACGCTCCACGAAATACGAACACAATACTCCTGCCACTGTGGAAGCTTTAGACAGAACCATTAGCACCACCGTTCCGAGAGTTACATATAACATTTAAATGAGTTTCCTTTGAGGCTTATCGAGATCGGCCGCGGACAAAATGAGAGCCGCGGGCGACTGGGGAAGTCGCTGAACCCGAACTTGCAATCGCAACATACTCTGCGCACAACGTAGAGCAAGTCACACTTTTCCTGTGTCAACAAGAAGACTTTCTATAGGAGACGTGCCAAAGGAAGCAGTCAAAAACCGGAGACAAGTGTCGTGGATCGAATCTCCAATAATGAAGTTAGGTTTTAAGCAAAAAAAAGAGCGTTAGAAACGCAATACTGTAACCGAAGTAGTATCCTACCTACTGGAAAAAGAGCAAAGAATTTGTATGGTAGGCGTACAAGAAACGACGATGATTTGGGCAAAAAAAAAACGAAGCAAGTGCGTTTCGGTATAACGAGAGACGCAATTCCGAGCATAGCATATTCAAGACGGCACTGCATGGTAGACACATGAACTACCCTAAAATAGATCTAAAACTCATCGATATAGAGCCTGGAGAGAAAATCTTGCCCCCACACCGAAATTATAGCCTTTATGCTCACGGTAAAGAGAGTGACGCTGATTGCACTTCCCTTTGCGACACATTTTGCTTGACGGGCTAGTAGAGGCCTGCCCCTACCCGTACTTGGAATTAACGATCTTGGATAAATCATACAGAAAATTTGTGAGGCATTCCTTCGCGTTGATAGAATGGAGGGTTTCCACGATTCCGTATCGCGCAGGATATGGCTTCTCTAATTCAAAATGATCAGTGGCGAAATGCTGCCTGCGAAGGAAAGTCCCGAAAATCGAGTTCTCCAAGAAAAAGACAGTCAGCCTCCGCTGCTAGGAAATAAATTGACCTAACATTAACTAATTTCTCTATTAACGGGCGCAGAAATGGGATTAGAGATATTGGGTGAAAAAAAACTGGGATCGAGAGATCTCTGACCAACTTGCGAATAGCAAGCACAGTAGCCATTCGCCACGAATCTGAGAAGATACCCCAGGAACAGATTCTGTTGAACAAAACTAAAAGAAAACCTTAACCTCTTCCACCTAGGTGTTGAAACATGGCGTACGAGAGACCGTCAAGGCCAAAGGTGGCATCTGCGCAAGAAACGAGAGTGGAACGCAACTCCCCAAATGAAAGCAGGTCATTGGAGAGTTATATGCCTCTGGCGGTTGAGGCCAGTCTGAAGCCTCAGTGACCATGAAACGTACTTGAAATACCGGTGGAGCAGCATCCCCACTGGATTATGTGGGGAATGTGGTCACGAAATCTCTGCATCGACACAAGTCCGACATAATGGATCCACCTTCCTACAGAAGGGAAAGGGGCTCCCGTGTGAAGCTACTCCAAATCCTTTTGATATCCTCCCCCATCTCTGCAAGAGGGATCCTACAATTAAGTAAAGACACGTTTGCCCGCCATTAAGAGCGGCGAGTGAAATTAAATCTGGCCTTTGCCAGACGAAATTCACACAGGATAAAATGCCACAGACGGCGGTTGTAGTGCTTATAGGCATATTGCTTTTCCTTGAGGGCCATTTCACTCTCCACCGCCCACCAAGGAATGGATTGGCGTGAAAAACTGCCAGTTGTTCAAGAGATGGAAGACAGGCAGGTCGGCGATGAAGCTGCTGGAGAGGAACTCAACGGTCTCATCTACCTACCTAAACCCTTTGATTCGGAGAGATGTGTCAGTCATTTTATCGAACAAGGACCACCGCGCTTAATCTCAGCACCACCGAGGTGGCCTTTCAAGCGGGGACGGTCATATACAAAGTCCACTTGTGCATCAGCAGAGCACAGTGACACACCAAGTCCGGAAAACGAAGCGGTTCTAGGGCATAGTTTCGGGAATTCTTCCATTTTAAGGAAACCAATTCCTAACACTTCGAGATGTTTCAATATTCCCCAGCCCCTGGGAATGAGCTTGTATTCCTCCCAGGAGTTACCTACCGTCCATGAAAAATAAGAAATGGCCTTGGTAACCGGCTCAAGACACGGCAGCACTCTGCCTCATCGAAGTTAGCTGATACTGGAAAGTACACCGAAAAGAGCGACTATATTCCATCCGGGTTGAGCTGGACTGCTACTACCCGAAAGGCTGTTTGAAGAGGTCAAGGTAGAACGCATTCATCCCATTAGGTGTAGATTCCACGCCCGCCAGCTTGGCCTTGATTCCGTGGTGTGGTGTTCTCTAAACCCTTATTTCCTGGCAGGATAGGGAGGGGGGACGCACCCAACAGGGCTCCTGGTTGTGACTTTTATGTGCTAGAGTCGCTTTACATTAAAAAACTTCAACCCACTCTAAATAACTCCTTATTTGTTCCATTATTTATAGTCAACATTAACAAATATGGTATTTTTTTAGGAAATTGCCCAATTTTTTGTAAAAAAAAAATCATTGCCAATTTTGTTTCGATTTCATACCACTTTCCTCGTTGGTTTTCTACTCCGTATTCCCATTGCATTCAATACGTTTCAAATTTAAACTTCATGTTTCACGACCTTTTGCTTTTTTTCTGCATGTGTTAAAAACATCTTATGTGCATATTTTAATCTGTATTTTTTATTAATTCTTTAGCACTGATGATGGGATTTTTATAATCCTTAAACGTTTGCAACAAATGTTACATGTTACGAAGCGTATTCGGCTCTGTTCTGGTTATCCCTTATATATATATATATATATATATATATATATATATATATATATATATATATATATATATATATATATGCAGGTTCTATTGAAGTCACCGTTAAAAAACTTGTAAGAAATATTAAGAAAATACAAGTTTAAATTAATAACGCTGCCACAGCTGTGGATTTCAATAGAACCTGCATACAACATGGCCTTTTACCTAATTACATATATATATATATATATACACTTGGCCAACAAAAGTATAAAACACACTATGGAATAATTCATATATGTAATATAATTAGGCATTTGTGGTCAATGAATTCAGGATATATATTATTTATTTTCATTATTTTAATACTTAGCTGGACCCACTTTTGCTTTAATTACAGCTATAATTCTTCGTGGTGTGGGTTTCACAAAATTTGTACTTGTGGAGCTTCTTATGTCTTTTCAAAGCATCCGCTGCAGAGCCTGGATTAAAATCCAATAAAGCACTTGTGGGTATTGCTTGGAATGACAATAACATTATTTCTTGGTGGTTTGAGATGCAATTTCTTGATAAATGGCTCTAAAGTTCATGGCAATATGGTGGTATAAGTTGTGGAGTTCATTCTTCCATGACGTAAAAGCATCTCTACTGGCCCTGATGAAGACATGCATAATAGAACCACCTCCATGCTGGTAGCACAAAAGCAGGGTGAAATGCATCTCCATCGCTTCATCTCACAAAGGTAAATAAACCCTAGGTGCGCTGGAAATCAGCAAAATCTTTTCAAAAATTTAATTTTGTAAATAATTTTCTTACAAGATATATTTAAATTGAATTACATAAATTACATGTAAATCAATACTCCAATAGTCTTATATACATACTTACCTGATAATTACTTTCATCTGACCAGATACTTTAGATCTTTGTTCATGTATCTAGCTTTTGTAATCTTTGGTCCACTAAAGACGGTTATTTGTTTACCTCAGATATATATATATATATATATATATATATATATATATATATATATATATATATATATATATATATATATATATATATATATATCTTGAACATTTGTTCCTCACTTTGTATCCTTTTGCATCCTTTAAGTTTCCTTCTAACTATTCTGGGTGATATTTTTTAATTCGAAGCTTGATTGAAATCCCTTCCCAGTACAGGACACGTCTTCCTGCGAGGCTCTAGTGAAGCCCGGCTGAGAGATCTGTCTTATCCAGGCATTGTAAGACCTTTCCTGCTCCTTCTCCTGTCTTAGATAGAAATATTTCTCTTGGTCTCATCATATCGTTTTCTAAATGGTTTTGGACATCGTATCTTGAACATTTTAATTTTTTACCAATTTTGGCTATGGAGAAGTTGGATTTGTGCTCTCCGTGCTTCTGAAAGTCATATTATTTCTTTAAAATGATTAAGAATAGACAATAGTTATAAATTTAAGCTGAAACATAAGAAATATAGGTTAATTCTGATTTTCGAAAACATACCATTATATTAATTACACATGATTTAGTTAAATTCTAAGTTATTCAAACATATTAACAAAATACACATTATCATCATACATATTTATGAAATATAATAAATTCAAAAAGTTTGATTAAATAGGTTGAATATATAAATATACCACGCAATGACTTCGCTATTAAGATTAAAATTTAAAATCTAAAAAAAAGCAGCCATGGTTAAATATTTATTTATTTTCTGAACTTCGCCAATTATAATAATTTTAAAAAGGAACTCTAAACTAAATTTCCCCCCTTTCAAAATATCAGGTTGCTAAAATATAGTTATAGATAAAATAAAAAAGCAGCTTTACTTAAATTTTAATAAATTTTCTGAACTTCACCAATTGTAATTCATTTTCTTTTAAAACATTATAAAAAAGCATCGGATAATCCTATTTATTTTTTCTTACATAAGTCATAACCAAACTAAGATCAAATTATTATTCAAATACTCAAAAAAATCTCGTTCGTAAATTATAGATTAGTGATGATGATGATGATGATGATGATGATGATGATGATGATGATGATGATGAGTTCGAAAGTACTTGGAAACACCATTTCATTTTTTTCCTGCGGGACATTGCATTCATATATATATATATATATATATATATATATATATATATATATATATATATATATATATATATATATATATATATATATATATATATATATATATATATATATTCTCTTTTCTCGTGTCCTTGATTTCTAATTTCTTATTACAATCGTACTGGAGGCTCGAAGAGGTGAGGCATGACTTACATTGCACGACCTTTCGGCTTTTTCTCCTCTCTATGTTATTTTTCCCAGTAAAACTCTCGCACACGCCTATACATGCATATTTATGTAACTCATGTATACACGCATACACGATCCCAAAGTGCATACAAACAGACACGTTATTTTTCCAGCCTATTCGGTTGTTCTCAGCCTAAGGCTACATCTGTCTTTGTCTTCGGCGAAAAGTGTCGCGTCATTGCAATGCACAATACCTTATTTGCAGTCTTCACCAAGGCCCCAAAATGAGGGGGATTCTAGGAATAGGTGAAAGAGATCTCACATAATAAATATCATAGTGGAGCTAGAAAATATTTAGAAAATATTCCACCTCTTTTTTTATTAAGAGATTTTGATATAGCAAAAGAAGATTAAAACGGAATTAAAAGAAATTCACGCACTGCTTAGAGAGCGGTCACCGGTACTCACTTTTCATGATCGATTTCTCGCTCGCACAGGCAACGTTCTCATTTATGTTTCCATTAGGTGATATTTACACTCATTTATGTTTCCATTACGTAATATTTACACTCATGTATATTTCCATTAGGTGATATTTACACTCATGTATGTTTCCATTACGTGATATTTACACTCAATTATGTTTCCATTACGTAATATTTACACTCATTTATGTTTCCATTATGTGATATTTACACTCATGTGTTTCCATTACGTGATATTTACACTCATTTATGTTTCCATTACGTGATATTTACACTCATGTATGTTTCCATTACGTGATATTTACACTTCTAAATACTCGTTTAATCGTTTTGTAAACATGTTAAGCGAAGTAAGTTCGTGTACGTAGAATAATGTAGGTGTTGCGTGATTTTAGTAATTTTGTAATTTAGTAATTAAGTAACGAATTTTTAGCTGCGGTACTGTTGAAGCAATATTTGTCCCATAGTAGATTGAAACTACCTAGGTTTTTTTTTACTTCCAATCAACTCTATTTATCTCTTGGTTGACTCTTTATAAGCCTGAAAGCTAATTAGGCTGGAAGCTAATTTTTGCAGGCTAGTCGTCCACCAGTTATCGACCACTCATTCCCCCGGTTGGGGGCGGGTGGAGAAGTCCCTCTATCCCTCTTTTCTTCAGTGTATGTATGTGTGTGTGTGTGGATGGGGGGTATTTAACTTAATTGGTTTCTTCTCATCCCTTTCCACCTTCTACTGCCCTCTTTATTTCCTATTCCCCGTAATGCTGCAGCTGACATCTGGAGGAGTGCTTGCCATCACGGTCTTATCGCCTATATGGGATCTATTTATATTCTATAAATTTTAACTTCTCCCAACGTCACCACCCTCTTTATTGATCTCTCCTTACAAACTTTCTTCGGGAGACGCCCTCGTTGGTCTTCGTTTTAAATTGGAGGAAAGGAAACGCACCCCTCAATCTCAATCTAAGCGACTTTCAGTGGTAGTAGTAGTATCAGTAGTAGTATCGGTAGTAGTAGTATCAGTAGTAGTATCGGCAGTAGTATCAGTAGTATTATCAGTAGCAGTAGTATTATCAGCAGTTGTAGTAGTGTCAGTAGTAGTAGTAGTAGTACTTTGCCAACCTGCCTTTATCCAGGCGGATCCCGACCGGATAATGAAAGAGAGATAAAGGTTATTGTACCGATGTTTTGTTGGGATCTTGTAAAGATGAGGAATTCGAAGGTTTTCTTGACCTAATATAAACTAACCTAAATTAACCTAATGTAAACTAACCTAACCTATCCTAGTCTATTTGAGATTAGGTTAGGTTATATTAGGATCGAAAAAGCCTAGAGATACCCCATTTTTACAAGATCCTTTTTTTGTGTGTGTGAATTTCTCGAACTGTTGTTTCCTATGTTTATGTTAATTGGAAGCGTCAATTTCAGCAATTCGCCACCACTTTAACAAACGCTCAAGTCCGACTTGGCCACTTTGGTTAAAACGTATAATGTCAGTAGGAAACAGTGTAGGGGCCTGGAAATCTCCCTCACCCTACCGAACTTAAAACAAGATCTGCTTAGCAAAAAGTCGCGTGCTCTCACTTATTCTGATTTATGACCTTTAAAGCTTTCAATAATTCGCGGACTAACGTTAGGAAGACCTTGACAATTCTATGATCGAAATATAATATAAAACGACATAAGGGTCTCAAATTTCGTTAGAATCGGCCGGATAGATATGATGCTATTGCCAAATAATTCCACAGTTAACCTTGGGAGGACTTAGTCAATTATAACATTCGTTAGAATTGGTCGAATATTTATGATGTTATTGCCAAAACCAAATAATTCCCGGGCTAACCTTGGGAGGACTTTGACATAAGGGTTTCAAATTTCGTTAGAATCGGCCGAATATTTATGATGTTATTGCCAAAACAAAATAATTCCCGGGCTAACCTTGGGAGGACTTTGACATAAGGGTTTCAAATTTCGTTAGAATCGGCTGAATATTTATGATGTTATTGCCAAAACAAAATAATTCCAGGGCTAACCTTGAGAGGACTTTGACAATTATATCATCGAAAGAGAATGTAAAAAACCTAAGTTTTTTCAAATTTCGTTAGAATCGGCCGAATAGTTACAATGTTATTACAAAAACAAAAACAAAACAAAACGGGGACCGACCGACATAGTGAGGAGATGTAGAGTCGCCCGCGACTAGACTCGCTCGCAACTAAAAATATTACTCCCTTTAATTGGCAGAGACTGTTCGCCACACTCATTTGTATAAATAGGTTTTCAATGGAGCCTTGGGTAGTTCAAATTCAGGGAATGATTCCAACTACTCCAATTCTAGTTAACTTCACTCTCACCGCCGCCTATTTACTTCAGTATCGATACACTTTTTAGGTTGATATAAAATCAAATGGGTTGGGTACACCTAGTTGCAACCAATGGTTGTCTTTTTAAATCCAAATTTAAATTGAATTATTCACGCTACTAATCCTCTTCATTCGCTCATATTTATTCCTCGCTTTATATTCAACTTCCTGATTTCTTTTGTTAGGAATCGCCCACTCAACTGTCTCCACTTCAGTGAGAGTTAGCTCCACAAATTCGTTTCAACATTCGATTAAGAGTTCAAGAATTAATATCCTTTTTAAAAAAACTTACAATTGCGTTTTAGATTTTTAAAAATTGTTTCACAATTGATGCCTGAACGTAACTGTAGCAATATCTAGTCCTTTTTTAAGTTGTCTTACTGCCTAAACCTTTTTGCAGCTAGCCATTCCTACACCTTTTTTAAGCTAGTAATGTCTAGGCATTTTTTGAGCTGTAGTAATGTCTAGACCTTTTTAAAGCGCTCCATGCCTAGTTTTTTTTTTAAACTTGTAATGTATAGGCTTTTTAAGTTTTAGTAAAGCCTAGAACCCTTTTAAAGCTAGCCTTGTCGTGGGTTCTCTTTAAGCTAGCGATGTCTAGAAATTTTTAGGCCTATCTTGTTAGACAAAGCGAAACATACACAAGGCCTATTATGCTTTATGAATACAAGAAAAGGAATAGAGTCACATTAACGTCCTGAATTCTTTGACTCTGAAGTTTCCAAAATTTTTGACATCGGCCATAAACTTTGCTATCCTTTTCATTTCCTTCATAAATGCCTTCAGTTAGCTAAAAAGTCTTTTTATCGTTTTGAACCTCGCGCGCCTTTTAATAACAAGAATACTCTTGTACTTCCTTTTAATCCATCAGTTGCTTCTCTCCCTCATATTTTAAAATCTCTAGGCATTTGTGTAGTATTTAACTATAACAATAATATCTCTAAACTATGAGTCGAGAACGCCCCTTACCCTATTGGTAATGTATATTGCGTAAAATGTATCGATTGCTCTAAATATTACTTTGGCCAACCAGGTGAATGTTTTAAAAAAACGAATTTCTCAGCATAAATATAATGTCCGTCGTGGAGAAGAAAGCAGCTCATTTTATGTTCATATGTCATATCTTAATCACAATTTTGATTGGAATTCTGCTAAAATCATGTCATAATAACGATACAATTTCACGAAATATCAATGAATCGCCCTTATTAGTAAATTCCCCAAATTTAATTTAAGTCCTGTCTTATATAAACTCGATGGTTATTTTTTAGATTATATTCACAATGCACTGTCGAAACTTTTAATTTAAGACTAAATATATATATTAATCTTAATAAACTATTTAATTTTATTAGTTGTGCATCTATGTAGCCTTATGTTTATGTCTGTGTAGTTATTTTCATTTGAGTCAAGTCTTTAGAACATTTGTACTTATTCTAACTTGGTTTTTAAATCCTGACCTCTGAGGTTAATCTCTCGCTCAGATTTTCTCCTTCCCTAATTGCTTAGGCGGTATTTTAATCCTCTTGTCAACCTTTAGTCTTTTGAATTTACCTGATTTAATGATCCGTAGTTTGTATTTATCTCCGCTCCTCCTAAAGTTTCCATTTCATATTAATTCATTTTGTTGATTGGTTTTTTGCTTTTTTGTGGGCGTTCCCTCTCCTCTGCATCAACCTTATAAATATTATCATTTTCATTACTTATGTTATTCCTTGATAAAGAACTCTAAATAAAGTTCGAGACTACTTGGAATCCTCGTATTAATTTTCCCTGTACGCTTTGTTGCATTTATTGCTTACTCACGCGATACTTTGAGAGTTTTCCATATATATATATATATATATATATATATATATATATATATATATATATATATATATATATATATATATATATATATATATATATCTCCTGAGGGCGAGAGAATGATGAAATAAATCCCACTTCACCGCAGGAACGAGAAAACGGAATAATTTTTCTTCGAAAAAATCCGAGCTGGGGTGGGATTCGAACCGTGCACATTGAATTTGGGTTTGAATTTACTACTCTCAATTTGACGTATGTAATTCTTAAGTGTTGGTGGGAACGGGAAAATTAAGAGGGGTAAATCCATTTTTATCGAATCAATATTTATATAAAATAAATATATTTGTTTATTTAGCTGTGAACTTTCGCCTTTCCTAAGGCATCTTTAGGCCAGAGTCTTGCGATTGATTGAGGCAGATTCCTTGTTTGTTTATTTGTTTGCTCAGTAAACCAAACGGTTTAATTTATAAACTTTAAAATAACTTCATAATAAATAGCTTTATACAAGGGTCGTAAGGGTATTATTTTTTTTTATTTAGTACGGTATTTGATGACGAAATTGACAATTAATTGCAAATTATAGTCCAAAATATGGTTTATTTTCTGCTACCAGATTTCAGATAAAAGTTAAAATTTTTCTACCAAACTTAGACAGAATTTATATCAGGGATTGGCACTAATTTTAAGCCGCGGGCCACATTGAAGCTTATGTAAAGCTTTGTGGGCCACAATTAAACAGATGCAAATTTCGAATACATATAAGTTAATTCCAATTGCCTTTGTCCATTTGCTACATAGACTACATAGTCATAGATGGAGCTACACATTAATAACTAAGTGGAAATTATTTTGCATAGTTTTGCCACCCCTTTTAAACTGTTTCCAGACATATCAGAGTGAGGGCCTACAGCTTAACGTGGAATCCGAACCACGATTTACAATATATCAAGTAATCATACCCAGGGCCCAGGCGTCTCCCATCCATGTACTAACCATAATCACCGTAGCTTAACTTCCGCGACCGAAAGAGAGCGTGTAAGATAAGGTAATGAGAATAAGTATTTATAAAATATCGTATTTTTTAAAGAACATTTTATCTACGAATGAAGTATATTTGTAAAGGACTGATTTAAAAATCAATTACTTACATAAAAAATGAGATGAGATTTGGGCAAAATGTTCATTAATTAATTTTCAATATTTTGTTGAATTCTTAAATGAAATGTGGGCTACATGAAAAGGCTACTACTGAGCTACATAAATAACAAAACAAATAACAATATTTAAATCACAAATAACAAATAAAAAAGGACAAAGGTTAAAAAACAAAAAGCAAAATGACAAGAAGGAGGAAGCGCGCTTCGGCGTCGGGAATAGGCCCGCCTCCCCCCAGCGTAGGAGCATGCGACCTAAAACAAACAGTCAAATAAAGTGGAGGAGGCTAGTCTCCTCCAAAAAGTCGTATAGTCCACAAGTCCGTGTGCACGAACCCATCCGGAGTACAAGGGACAAGCGGTAGCGACCCCACTCGTCCTGGTACCGGGACAGGTAACGTGCGCAAAGATCAACCAGACTGCGACAACGCAGTCGTCGTAATAATGTGCAGGTGAGCGCTCCATTAAATGGCGGTGCGTCCCGCGAGTGTGTCCAATTCGGAGAGGACAGAAAGCAACCTGAAGACTTCGCGGAATTGATGGGGGGTAGATCCATGGGAACAGTCGCAGCGCAATGGCACCCAACTTTAAGTTCTCCTCAACCGTCTCCCATCTTCTTTGCCAACTCACCCGGGGGAAAGCCCTTTATTCCTACCATGTAATCGGTGTGAGGAAGAGCGAAACGCTGGACTGCTCGCCCAGTCCTCGCGGACTATTTGGCGCCCTCATCGTCGAGCTCATTCCCCGCAATTCCTACATGCCAGGAACCCAGCAGATAATCTCAACATCCGCCTGGCTCGCCAAAAACATGGCGTCACGGATATCGCGAACAAGGGGATGCGGAGTTTCAAATGCCTCGACAACACTCAGGGCGCTTTGTGAGTCGCTATAAATCACAATCCGGTATCCGAACTGGGCACGTCGTGTTATCTCCCGTAACGAGCGCGGTGTATTGCAACTAGCTCGGCCGAGAAGACAAACGGAGCGCCTGGCAGAGCCCCGCTGACTTCAAACAGAGGGGATACAGCGTGGAAACCGACCCCCTCTTGGGACTTAGATCCATCCGTATGCACTGGAACGGTTCAAGCGTGATACAGAGTGTGCTCCGAAAAGGCCGAATGCAATACTCCCGGGCCTGTAGAAGCTTTGGGAGCAGAGGTGTGGCGACAAATAGTCAGAGGTGATACCCTCCAGGGTGGTGTCCTGGGCAGAACCAGGCGTCTTACCGTCTCGAGAACTATACCGAGCTCTCAAGGGAGTTTCCTAGAGTTAAAGACAAAGGGCTTAGGGTATGACTGGCGTCTATCGGCGGCATAGGCACCCTCGAGATCAGCTGCGGATGCACTGGCCGATGTTGGCGACTGAGGGAGACGCCGAGCAACGCGTACAGGCAAATAATGTCCTTTGTACGGCGCAAAGCGAGTGGCATCTCCTCAGTATCGACAATTAGCCTATCAATGGGGAAAATGTGGAAGGTACCGGTCACCAGGCGAAGGCCGGGAAAGTGGATCGATTCAGCCTTCCGCAATACACGCTCGGTTGCAGATGCATAAAACTCGCATCCTTAATCGAGCTTCGAACGGAAAAAGAATCGATAAAAAAAGTAAGGCCGTAGCCCTATCAGTACCCCTGGCACTGAACGCCACGGAGCGAAGAATATCTATGGCGCAAGTACAAGAGACCCTAAGGGTGCGAATATGAGCCTCCCAGATGAGGCGTCGGTCAAATACAAGACCAAGGAAGCGGTGTGATTCCACTACTGCCCGGAGAACCCAATTTAGAAACAAATCTGGGTCCGAGTGGAGCCGTGAATGACAGCAGAGGTGACCACCTTAGTCTTGGCCAAGGAAAACCAAAGCCTCTGCGCTTCTGCATAGCGAAAGACGAGGATCATTGCCTGTTGGGGCCAAAGCTCTAGAGTTGGCATCTGGGCCGCACCAAAAGAGATCGAAAGGTCGTCCACTTAGAACGTAGCGAGAACATCTACGGGCAGCAATGAGGTGATTCCATTGATGATCAGGGCAGCAAAGAGTGTAACACTAAGGACAATTGCCTTCGGGACACCCTCTTTCTGCTCAATTGGGCCGGAGAAGGCTTTCTCAACCCGTACACGGAATGGACGATCTCGCAAAAATTCAGATATAAAGATTGGGAGGCATCATCTCGTCTCCATCATGTGAAGAATCTCCATGATACCGTATCGCCATGCAGTATCACAAGCCTTCTACAGATCGAAAAACACCGTGGCATAGTGCTGTCTACAAAGGAAGGCCTCGCAGACGGCATTTTCCTGTCGGAGCAGAGCATCCAACATGGAGTGAAACTTGCCGAAGCCGCACTGTGCAGAATACAAATGGCCTTCGCTGTACAGAAAAAAGGCTAATCTAACATTATGCCACTTTCTCCATCAACCTTCACACGCAAGAGGTTAGAGAGATTGGGCGGAAAAAGGCCGTGGGGCAGTGATCTCTCCTTGTTTGCGAAAAGCGAGCACAGTAGCGATTCGCCATGAGTCTGGGAGGATACGCTCTACCCAGATACTGTTGAACAAATCTAATAGAAAGGCCATGCCTCGCTCACCCAGGTGTTGAAGCATGGCGTACGGGACATCGTCCGGACTCGGGGCGGTGTCCGCCCACGAAGTGAGAGCGGAACGACATTCGCTCAAAGTAAATCTGTCGTTAAATGGTTCTCCGCTTCTGGAGGTAAAGTCCAGTCGGCGGCTCTCAGTGACATTAAGACGTGCATTGACTGCTGGTGGAGCAGCATACCGGCTATAGAAGGCAGAGAAAGCGGTCGCGAAGGATTCCGCCACGGACGTGGTCTCCGAGATTGTGGTCCCATTCTCCTGGAGAGCGGTAGGGGAGTCCTCCGAGAACTTAGACCTAATATTTTTGACTCTCTTCCACACCTCTGCCAGACAAGTCTTCCCGTTAAGTGAAGACACGTATGCCCGCCAAGAAGAGCATCGGGCGTGCTTCGAAATATACCGGAACCTAGCCCTAGCCCGACGAAATTCACCGGCAGTGAAATCGTTCGGGCAGCCCTTATAGCGCATCTAGGCAAAACGCTTCTGTTTGAGAGCTGCCTCACACTCGGCTGACTACCATGGAAGCGGTGTGCGTGCAAAACGGCCAGACGTTCTAATAATAGTAGTTAGGCCCACGGCAATGAGGTTTCCGGAGAAGAACTAAATGGCATTATATCTACCGACCTAAACTACTTGACTGAGACAGAAAAATCAGTCATTTCCTGAAATGCGCCCAGCGCGCCCGCGCCAAGTACCACCGGGGCGGGCTTTCAGGCGGCAGTGACCCACAAAATGATATTCTAATGTGAAAATGATCACTACCATTAAAGTCATCGACTAACCCCACCCAAAATTAGGCTGTGCATCCGGATAGCACAGAGATAGATCCAGGCAAGAAAATGAAGCGGTTCTGGGGCAATGATATATAAATTCATCCACATTTAGGACACCTATCTCCATCTATTCGATCAGATCGGCAAGGACTTGACCCCTGGTATTAACCAAATAGTCACCCCAGAGGAAATGCCTATCGTTCAGATCTCCATGCCACGATGCAGTGCAGGGGAATTGATTGAAGTCTTTGAATGGGTAAAAGGATATAATAAAGGGGATCTGGGTAAGGTTCTTATACTTAGTGAACATGACAGGACACGTAGCAATGGGTTTAAGCTTGATAAGTATAGGTTTAGGAAGGAAATTGGGAGGAATTGGTTTACAAATCGTGTGGTAGATGAATGGAATAGGCTCACTAGACATGTGATAGAAGCCTCCTCTCTGGGTAGTTTTAAGAATAGATTAGATAAATATATGGATGAAGCGTCTAGATGGGACTGACTTTTTTATATACATATGTATATATTTTTCTAAGGAGTGGGGAGATTATATTTTGCAGTTGCATGAATGGACATAATCCTCTGGATGCATTTCATGTATATTGTAGATTAGATTTGACGAACTCCTGTAAAGGGTGACAATGTTGATGACTTTTCTCTGGTAAGAAATCTTTTGTGTTGACTGGAACAGGAGCTGCCAAGTGTAGGCCATGTATGGTCTTTTGCAGTCTCCTTCTTTTCTTTTCTTATGTTCTTAATTCTTAAGTCTTCCGCGTCGAAGTCGGCTGACAGTGGAATGTACGCAGAAATAACAGTATACCTCCTATCCAGGTGCAGCTGCACAGCTACGTCCTGAAAGGAAGTATCTAAACAAAGAGAAGATCGGCAACATCATGCCGGGCGTAAATTGCCCATCCTCCTGCCTAGTACCCATCCCGTGGTGGGGGGGTCGCAAAACCCTTATACTCCAGGAGAGTGGGAAGGGGGCAGGCGGCCAGCATGATCTCCTGCAAAAAGATAGCTAACCGGGAAATGGAGGAGACGAGCCGACACAGCTCCTCTCAGTTGTTCGGAGTCCGCGGCAATTCGATTGAAGGAATATGCCCTCCAGGCCTAGGTCAGAGGAGATGCGGGGGCCCTCTTCGAAGAGAATACCTTCAAGGAAATGGCCGTACGCTTCCCGGAGGCAGAACTCCGGGCGCTGTTGCCCGGACAATGCGTTGAAGGCAGTATTGCCTTCGAAAACTTATAGGGGGAGGTTGGGCTCACTATGCGAGTCATTTCCTTCCTCCGCCTCTAAATCTGAGGAGCGTTACCTCCTGTGAGTCTAACGACTCGGTGTAGGCGCGGGGCCATTTTGCCTTACGGGAAGCAGTCACGCTGAGGAGGGGGGGGGATCCCTGTTTTTAGTCAGGGCTGGGTGTGAACCACTTGTGCTGCAAGCTTTACAAGGCTAGCACCGTAGGTGGATAAAACCTGCAGAAGGGTTCCGAATGGGCGTGGAAACGACCGTGCTCGTAGGCCTGGACGAGTCAGGAGCAGAGAGTGTTTGTCTTAACAATGAGGCATAGGACGTCCTAGACACCGCTGGGCGCTCCAGAACCAAACCTTTTGCCTAGCGAAATGAGAGACAACCCTGCTCCTAAATGGCCAGGATTTCCCTCTCAATGAAGATACGCACCACATTGCTTCGAATAAGCGGATTACGGATCTCCGCAATTGACACACTTGGCCACAAACAATTTGGAGGTGTGTGGTCTTGAAGCAACTTAAACAGACTTTGGGTAACCCCGACTTTGCACATCTACATGAGCGATTTGTATGGTTAAAGCGGTGGCAGTAGTAGCACCTCCGGGATAGTTGCAGGAATGCCTTCACACGGTAGCGATACCAACTGGCACGCACCGACTCAAAAGCTTTTCACAGTGTAACGTGACGAAGAGTGTAGTGGTGGTATCGAGGCCCCTCCCTCTTTTATCATCACACGCTCGACCTTGACCGCTCCATGCTCGGCCTGATCTAAGGTGATGTCATATGTAAAGTAGTCGACAAGTTTTCTTGCATAAACCACTCCTTTCACGAAGTTCATGGTAAAGTGCGGCGTCACACTCACCGACGTGCCATCAAGTGTCCGAAGTGCACTAATCATGGCCGCCTCAGAGCGATTCAACGCATTCGCCAAAAGGCTTCCGTCCGAGAAACGAGTCATCTTCGGTTCTCTACAATGAGGCTAGCTAGAGCTCTCCTCTGATAGATCATGTTGCCCTTAGCCAACATGCTGCCATCAGTGGGGCGAATAACAAGGATATGTTTGAAGCCAACGGTCTCGTAAACTCCAGGTAACCTCTAAATGAGGGGCCCCAACGTAATCGAGGCTCCGCTCTGCGCACTTGCAGCTTTGGTCTCAGTATGGGACTCCCCACTCAGGGGAGCACGCCGAAACGGCAGCAGCCCCGTCCGTCTCCGCGGATCCCACGGAGGGAGAGGAGCCTTGAGCCTTTTTCGTCTTTTTTCTGTTCTTTTTCTTCTGAGGAGAGTAGGGCGGGAAATGAATCCGCTTCTCTCCCCCGCCGGTGGGAGCCCCTAGGCTAGATGGACCGGCCTCGGCAAGATCCTTGTCTGAAATGGAGAAGGTCTTGCCTGTCACAGGAGCACCAGCCTGGGAAGGAGATCCCTCCTCTCCTTGTCAGGCCTCGGGGACTCTAGCCGCCTTAAGAGGAGCTTGCTTAGGGGCGGACACGAGTTCTGTGCTTGGCACCAAGCCTGGGTTTGACCCCATGGAAGATCTTACTGTCTGGGGCTAGGTCACCTCAGGGACTATGTCCATCTCAGGGGACGGGGGACTTCATCCCCCCCTTCCTCGCGAGACATCACAGATACCATTGGAGGAAGAGATTTAGACAGATAGACTGACCCCTGCAAGCTGGTCGCGCAGGCAAACAGGACATTAGGGAGCACGGGCCGACGGGATTTGCCACCCCTTGCTCTGCTAAGGTGTTTTGCTCTATCGAGCCGCTCCCGGGAGAGCGATCAAAACGAGCTGCCGCCATATGAGGCCACTCTTCCAGCCTAGTGACCTGGCAGCCCATCGTCATGGCTGTTCTACCTTAGGCACGGCGTAAAATTGATAGGCAGTGAAAGGTTATGTGAGGAAGGTGTGGGTGGGGATGAAGCAGGTTGTTAAAACCCCACCACCCCAGACCGAAGTTCAGGGGTGAGAGGGATTTTTGGCATGATCGAAGCTTTTGCCAGGGTGTAAGTGGAGGTGTCCAAAAGTGAATGCGGAAAAAAAAGTAAGGTAATGATGGTATTTGGGTCGAAAATGGGATAAGGTCTGATATGCTAGTGCGTGGTGTCACCCTTGAACAACTGTGAAGTTTTAACTATCTAGGATGCATTGTAGATGATGGTGGTACAGATGAAGCAAATTGCGACCACAAGGTTTTAAATGGTAAGAATGTCTCTGTGGCGATTGAGGCTTGAGTGAATGGTAATGGTTTGAGTATGAAATGTCCCAGGAAGCTGCATGAGAATATGCTGGTGCGAACATCGGTGTATGTTAGGGATAGTTGGGGGAGGGGAAGCTGGTTGGCGTCTACCCTGTGAAATTAGAGGCCGACCAGAGAAAGTTGTGAGAGACGTTGTAGGGAAAGTGAGGAAGTAGGGTAAAAATAAGGCTGTCAGAAGGAAGGAGAATAGGCTAAGCTGGGGGCGGGCGGGGCACTGAGTCCCGTCAACACGGCGACCAGGAAAGAAAATTGCCGCTTCTTACGGTGGTATGGCAATATGGCATCTATATTGTTTTTTTCTGTGTGATTAATCCATTGCCTAAAGCAGAAGTGGGAAGCCTATGGCACGCGTGCCAAAAATCGCACGCCGATAACTTTTTTCGGCACGCTAAACTCCAGCTCACCTTAATAAAAAAAATCCAACTTATAACTAAGTTTTGGTTTTAACCTCAATAAAATACAATTTTATTATGAACAATACTAAATAAAATGTAATAAACAAATAGTAAATTTGTAATAAAAAGGTACTCTACCCCTGGCCCAGAACGTTTAATTATAATGTACATAGCGCACTTTTCGTCTTTGGTATTAGTCCATTCATAAATGCTTCACTTTTTAGTCGAGAGAGGAAAGATGAATAAATGTTGATTCTCTTTTGCAAGTGTACCTCTGACAGGTCGTGAATCGTAAAACCTTGTCTATTTCCTTTTGTTTTGGGCAATTGTTCAACAATTACATAAAATCTGATTTTCTTATATGGTTATTTTTAAAAGATCTAGATAAAATTCCGCTGGATGATCTGGAAGAAGTTTATCTATGAGACTAACGTTTCCCGATCGTAAAATTCTGAAACTATATTTGACACTGGCTCACATTAATTGTTCCTTCACTGTATACATTGATACAAACTTTCTGCTGTTAACTTAGCATTATTGCCTTTTCTAAACTACAAAAGCATAACATTGTGAATGTGATCCTTTGACACTTCCATAATATTTATCATTTAACGATAAGGTACATTGAATTAACAGTAATAATACAAAATGAATAGCCGAGAAAATGACAAGGTAGGCCGAAATGTAAGCCTTGGGTTAGGCTAAGCCATATAGGCTTCGCGTTTAGTAGACTAAGCTAGTATAAAAACAAACTTGCTTTCGATTATTTCTATCCATAAAATAATGATATACATGAAAACAATACCGCATTATTTATGGGATAGCCTAAGACTAACATAGGGTTGTTTTCGAAAGAGAGCAAATATATCGAATATGCAGTACCATCCAAAATTAGAGAAGAAAATAGCAAAATCTACATTTTATTGAAAATACCTATTTAATTCATATGGAAATTGCACAGATATTCTTTGAAATTTCTTCTGATAGTGTCCAATAGTAATTTTTTAGAAAATTGCTAAAAGATTTAGTCGAAAAGTATTGTGTATTTGAAAAAAGGATGCTTCAAAAAATAGAGAATGTTACTTTATAACTTCTCATTTACGCGCAAAACCTCTTAACGTATGTATGTCAACTCTGTCCAAAGTGTATTGCAGAATGATACCTATTATTCATCTGGATGTCAAGACGAGTTAGGGTCTACACATCCTTGAAGAAAGCAAGTTGTATTTTACACATAATGAAGCTCCATGAAGAATCCGAGTTAAGTTGCCAAGAACCTGAACTTGAATGTGTCTCGCCATACTGCATCATGTCCCGTGAGAGATGTGGGACTCACAGAACGCTTCCCAGCTAAGAAACCACTCAAAAGTAAATAAAAAGGAAGCGTCTATGTTGGCCTTTGCTACTGAGCATTTTATATAATAATAATAATAAGTATTTATAATGCGCCCTTCAGGGCTGTTAGCCCTCACAGAGCTCAGGTTGAGTAGCGAGTGTAGAGAAAGTTTACAGGGAAGAGAAGGCAATTCTGAAGAGATGAGTCTTCAGGAGACGTTTAAAAGTAGCAAAGTAGGGAGCGAGACGTGTTTGTCAGCGATAAAAGCAAATTAAATTTGCTCGTATCGGATGGGAAGCAGCATGCAGAGGCGTGGCGCAGGTGAAAGATTGATCCCAACATGCACGAGAAAGACTGTTAAATATAGAGGTGGCAGCATTATGTTGCAGGGCATGTTTCTAAGCGCAGGACTCTGTCCGCTCGTCCGTTTACGCGACAAAATCAAACGCTGCGATATACAAGAATCAGTTTCAGGAACATGTAAACCCCTCTCTCTGAACATCGGGTGTACGTGAGTCTATTTTCACGCAGGATAATGCTTCGTGTCACGAGGAAAGGACCATGAAGCAGTTCTCGGATGCTGAAAATATCGAAGTGATGAACTGGCCGGGACTGAGCCCTGATAACACCAGATAGAAAACCCATGAAAGAAAATCTGAGAAGTTTAGAGGTCGAAAATCAGACGAATATTGAAAATCTCAGGCATAAATTGGAAGAAAAAAATGGAAGAAAATCACGCAAGAACAACGTGACAAATTGGCGAAATGATTCAGAACAAGGGCCTTCATACTTCTTATTAATATTTTCTTCAATCGTCAATGAGATAATTATTTTGTTTTCAGCTTATGGCTGCATTTATAAGTAATTATCGTTCTCTCATTTTGGACGCACCCTTTCTTCCAATTCCCATTACTTTTCTTATAACTTTTTTAATCCATTGTTCTATGCAATCAAACTTGGACACTATCGGGGCAATATTCTGAGCAATTTCCATAAATATTAAATGAATATTTTTAAGAAAATGTAGATTGTGATTATTTTATTCTCTAGTTTTGGACGGTACTGTACTGGTAGATTTAAGGTATAACCGTTCGTCAATTAACTGTAATATTGTATAGATAGATGTGTTTGAACGAAGAAAACAACATAGTAGAAGAAGAAAGAGGTGTTTTTCATCCGAAAGTATTAAAAATAGTAAAATGAATTAAATGAATTTTTATTTTCATGTGTAATATTATTTAGGAGAAATTGTTACTTTTATACAGTTGATTGATTTGATTTAGAAGATTTCTTATTGCTTAGTGTTCTCAGATCGAAAAAAAGTATCACGCGAAGGTTTCCTATCAAAGTTTACTTTAGCTTCATCAAAAATGTTTCGAAATATCATCCTAGCAACAAGTGATTTTATTTTTAGCTATATAGAAAGGGTTTTATCACTTTTAAGAGTTTATAATAACTCCCCAGCACATGGATCTATAAATAAATTCATCGAATCATTGTCTTCTAACTCTTCGGTCAGTAAACATGATAAGATTCTCAGATTACGTCGCGTGTAAATGAACCGAAGCATCAAAAGATAAACTTGTCGCCATAACCTTAAGAAAAGTACTATTCTGGGAATACATCACGCCATATGTAATCTAATAATGGAGTAATTAATATCCCGGGTTTAATTTTAACTATGAATTCTCTGAATGTTCCCTTACACTCCCTCCACTTCTGTACTTTTCTCAGGATCCTCCCATCTCTGCCTTTTTTTTTTACCAAGGGTGGCGCCAAAATAGAATTCGGGACATCGGGACAAGCAATTCGAAGATGTTTTGCGCCAAAAAGGAATTCGAGACAAGTAATTGGAAGATGTTTGGCAGCCCCCAAAACATTCGGGACAAAAAAATTGACACATTCGAATTATCATGCGTACATTATGTAACGCGTTAAATGGGGTGGTTCACTGTCTTAGCATGAGTGATGCTTCAATGCGCAGTTGTAATTGAAAGCGAATTCGCACTCACTGACCTCTTTTTGTTCTATTAATCTCTATTTGTGTCAATTTTATCTATTTATTCTTTAGTACAGCGTCAACCCCCCAAAACGGGCCCTAACTTTCGATAGCCCCTATTTCTTAATTTTCTGCAAGGATTGAATGAAACTTTGGTGATAACTAGTTTATTGTGTTTAAAAACATCATATCAAAACATGAGAGTCTTTGGACTTTTCGTCTTTATTCTAGAGCACATGTTCGAGATGACCTACATTTAGCTCTGTGCATTTCTTGAGGCGCAGCACAAAATTGTCCATGACGTCCTTCCAAACCAACCGACTAATGGCTCTGATCTCCCTGATGGTTTCCTTGAGTTCCATGATAGTCCTGAGTCTCCCTGCGTACACTCTGTCTTTAAGGTAGCCCGAGAGAAAGAAATTTGGGGGGCTAAGGTCTGGGCTGTGAGGTGCCCACTCAAAATCAGTCTTGAGACTGATCACACGGCCACCAAAGTTCTCTTTTAGCCACATGTGTCACATGAGTTGTTGATTGTTAAGTTTCAGATGTTGGGTGTTGCGGGTAGACTGTTGGATTGGTTGTCTGATTTTATGATGGGTCGAACTATGAATGTCCCTGTTTCTGGGTCAAGCAGTAGAAACAGAGCTGAAGAGTGGCGTTCCCCAGGGGAGTGTTCTGGGACCTTTGCTTTTCACTATATATCTAATTTTTTGGCCAAACTATGTGCAGTTAAAGTGTAAGATATTTGCAGATGATCTGAAGATCTACTTACGAGTTCGATATAGCTCGCCACTTGATATGGCTGAAGATATCTTGTGTTGCCAGAGAAATATTGATATGATAGTAAATGTAGCTAGATCTTGGGGTCTCAACCTAAATAATGATAAGTGTGTTGTGTTGCGTTTTGATATGAGGGGTGGTCTGCAGGATGAATTGGGTCCACTGCAGAAATATAAACTTGATGGTGTGGATATGAAACAGCTAAGGATCTTGGTGTAACTGTGAGCAAGGACTTGAAGTTCCACACCCATGTGCGCCAAATTTTTAACGAGGCAGCAGGATTGTCAGCTAACATACTGGGTGATCTGCGTCTACTTAAATCTGTGCAGAGAAGGTGGAAAAGGCAGATTGATGGTCTCTCTGACTTATCTTATGGTAACAGTTTACTTGCCCTGAATCTTTATTCAGTAAAAGGAAGGTTATTGAGAGCTGACAGTATTAAATATTGGAAGATATTAAATAATAAATGTGGAATATCTCCTAATGAAATTTTTGTCCTCTCTCTTAGAATTGGCACAAGAGGACATAGGTTTAAAGTTGCTTATGTTCTGAACACATTGAAGTGTCGCCGCTGGTCCTTTAGTTTAAAATGCATAATTGTATTGGAATTCTCTTCCAGATGATGTTGTTTCTCTGGGGTCTCTGGATTTGTTCAAGAAAGCCATCCATGTATCTTTAGGGCACAAACTATTCGAGTATGTGGAGTAGATCTGCGCTTGCTATCTCCTGTCAGTAGTTATTTGCGATTCAACATTTCATAGATTTCAGGACTGCTTAGCTGAATCCACTCTGGAAAGTCATATTATTTTGTTGTCTGTAGCTTCGTTTGTTTGTTGTTAATTTCTTCCTTGTTGCGCTATGACACAGAACTCAGCTCGTTGTAAACTGATAAAACTTCCATTGTGATTGTCATATGATGAGAGCTGGCGTGCCTGCGTATATGTGCTACCCACCTTTTTGCCCTGGCTTGTCTCTCCTTTACAGTGGCTAAAACTGTTATGGGTAGCTAGTCAGGTGAATTAATCTCCGGACAGGTTTGAGGTGTGAGAGCTTGCTCCATCTTGCTGGAACCAGAACTCCCCCAATAAGCGACGAGAACAGGGTCTGCAGCTCCCTCTTGAAGGTTTTGAGGACCTTAACATACCGGTCCTTGGTGACTGTCACTGTCGCGCCAGATTCCTCGAAGAGGAATTGTTCGATGATGCCTCTGGTTGAGATTGCTACCTCATTTGGTCTGGAGGTCCTCCATAAGACATTTGTCTTCGAGTTTACCTTTCCTTCAAGATGGAAGTGAGCTTCATCTGAGGTCCAAAGGAGGTTAAGGAAAGTTAGGGTTTCCTGAATCTTCTCCAGTATCTTGACTGCCATAGCCTTCTCTGCTCAGTGTCTGATGCTGTAATGGTCTGCTTCGTCTGTATTCTGTATGGGTAGGCCTTTATATCCATTACTAGCACTCTCCTGCAAGTCTCACGGGATATACCGAGGGACTGACTTCGCTTGCGCACAGAGCGTTTTGGACTCTGCTGAACTGACTCTCTCGCGCTCTCAACCAGTTCAGCTGTACTCTTCCTTGGGCGTCCTGAATGACCTGGACAGTTGCCACTGGCTGCATTGAGGTTCTCCACTGTCCAGAATTCTGCTCTTGGAGGGGGATTTTTCACATTCGAAATGATGCACGAAAGTGTCCTGCACTTTCTTGAACGAACCTATCTTGTAGTAATGTTTGACGCAATATATTATTTGCTGGAGCTCCCATTGAGATCTAGGTGTGTTCACAGGCGTTACTTCTGTCATGTCCTGCAAAGTGAGGGTGAATACTGAATGAATGAATGAAGGATATATCACAAAAAATGTGTTCAGGCTCGTTTTTTGGGGGGTCACCCTGATTCGTCTATATTCTAAGTAAAATGCTCTGTTCGTTACCCTCGCAACGTGGTGCACGTGTCGTAGACTGTTACACCTAGCACCTGGATGAGCTGCGCGTCCTTCCGCTCCCAGGGCCTCCGTTAGTCTCAAACTAGATTGAGACTACCTAGACTTTATTCCTTCTTAAACATTTTCCTTGGCTGGCGGGTAATATCCAAGCTAGTCCTTGACCAGCTTTCGATCATTCATCCCTGGTTGGGTTCTGGAAGGGGTGTGGGGGCTAGTTATCCTTTCTCTCTTGTCTCTGGTTAGAATAGTGGGTTTTAACATGTCTACATTCTTCCTACTCTTTCCTCCCTCTACCTTCCCCCCCTAGTCCCTTTCCTTATATCCCCTTTTACGCACTCGCAAGGGTTGGATATGACACGTAGAGGCTTGCTTGCCCTTCCGTCCCCAATTCCTACATGAAGATCTGGGACTATATATATTCTACACATTTTCCATCTTCACATCTTCACATCTGTGCGCTATCTTTAACATGTCAATCCGGACCGGATGCGTTCCTAGAGACTGGCGTGAGGCGGAGGTGACTCCAATCTTCAAGAAAGGAGCCACCAGCCATCCGTCCCATTACCGACCTATCAGTCTGACTTCGATAGTCGGTAAACTCATGGAAAGCATGATGGTGGACAAAATGACGTCGAATTTAGAGTCAAACCTGCTACTGAGGAGTTCCCAGCACGGCTTCCGAAGGCAACGGTCATGCCTGACGAACCTTGTGGAATTCTTTCACTTCGTTTTCAGTGAGCACGATCGGGACAAGGTGGTGGATGTGGTCTACCTAGACTTTCAGAAAGCCTTTGATAAGGTACCACACCGCCGCCTTCTCCGGAAAGTGCGAGCGCTTGGCATAGACGGAAAGGTAGCCGGCTGGATCGAGAACTGGCTAAGTGGCAGACGGCAACGGGTGGTGGTGAATGGACAGTCTTCTGAGTGGGTGCCCGTTACTAGCGGGGTGCCTCAAGGTTCTGTCCTGGGACCACTACTATTCATCATCTACGTCAACGACATGGACGGTGACATGGTTGCCAAGATTTCCAAATTTGCCGACGATACCAAGCTTGGTATGAACGTTGCAAAGGATGGAAATGCTGCCCGCCTGCAGGAATATCTTGGGAAGATTGGGGAGTGGTCGGACACGTGGCAAATGCCTTTTAACGTGGGGAAATGCAAAGTAATGCATATCGGCCACAGAAACCCCCAATCTCAGTATATCCTTAAGGGCACTGCTCTTGAATCGAGTGACACTGAGAAGGACTTGGGTGTAACAATCACTAGTGACCTCAAGTGCTCGAAACAGTGCATTGAGGCGGAGAAAAAGGCCCAAAGGATGCTAGGCTATATTAAGCGCCAGTTTGGTTATCGGAACCAGGAGATTGTACTGTGCCTGTACAACTCACTTGTCCGACCGCACCTGGAGTATGCCGTACAATTTTGGAGTCCTTCATTGCGAAGGGACATCGCGAGATTGGAACGCGTACAAGCCAGGCCAACCAAGCTGATTCCCTCTATCCGACATAAAAGCTATGAGGATAGACTAAGGGAATTAGATCTGTTCTCGCTGGAAACCCGTAGACTGCGTGGTCAGCTCATCGAAGTTTTCAAAATACTTCGAGGGTTCGACAATGTTGACTACCGGGATATTTTCACACTGAGTGAGAACAGAACGCGCAATCACGGCTTCAAACTTGAACTCAAGCGTTACAACCGCAATCTGTGTGGAAACTTTTTCACCTACAGTATCTGCGGTAAGTGGAACGCACTTCCAGTGGAAGTTGTCAACAGTAAATCTGTTGACCAGTTCAAGTCAAGACTAGACAAAGTCTTGTAAGGTGGCCGTTTAGGGACGCAAAACAATTGAGCAGCCATGTGCCAGCTCGATTGCTAGTGCAAAGGTACCCTCTTTGAATGGACCGTAAGGTCTCCTAGGGTACTTACTTTCCTTGTTACTCCTTGTTACTCTTTCTCTCCAAATTTCTCTTTACAGACATTCAGAGTGACATTCCCTCGTTGCCACTCCTTTTTATAAAATTCGCCCCCTTCCCCCCAACAATTCGTTGTATTTGAATGCGATGGACGGGTGGCATGAATGGATGTTTTTGTCCTTATAACAGACGAGGGTATCTGCTGGAAAAGAAGGCGGGCAGAGTGGTGAAGGCATTGGCTGAAATATGAAAAGACCAATAACTTTGTCCAATGATGCCACAATGATTTGGTTTTCCGAATCTTCTAACACATTTGTCCATATCTTTGGCAATCCACTCTTGTTATTTTCTTAAATACCCTCTTAGTTCCATTGTAACCCGATACTGTTCTTCACCTAAATTCGCTCTTAGTTCCTTGGCAATCCAATCATGTTCTTCATTCAAATGCTCTTTAATTCTTTGGTAATCCAATCCTGTTTTTTACTCAAATACTCTTTAATTCTTTGTTAATCCAATCCTGTTCTTCACTTAAATGCTCTTTAATTCTTTGGTAATCCAATCCTGTTCTTCACTCAAATCCTCTTTAATTATTTGGTAATCCAATCCTGTTCTTCACTCAAATGTTCTTTAATTCTTTGGTAATCCAATCCTGTTCTTCACTCAAATGTTATTTAATTCTTTGGTAATCCAATCCTGTTCTTCACTCAAATGTTCTTTAATTTTTTGGTAATCCAATCCTGTTCTTCACTCAAATGCTCTTTAATTCTTTGATAATCCAATCATGTTCTTCGCTCTTTTTATTAAGTTATATTAATTAGTTAAGTGAAGATATAAAAGTTTCTTTACAAGTTGGAGAGTTATTATCAGGTTGAGGAATAAGTTATGCGTTTTTTTTTAAGTTTTGTTGACGTGATTTGTGCACATATTAAGAAACAATAATAAATAATGAGAGCAAAATTTGCAAAGGTTAGACTACGTCTCTTACCAGCGTAGACTATTAGGCTTTTGCTTAGGCTACGTCTTGAAGTTGAGTAATAAGTCATTGCGGTTTATTTAAAAGTTGTGTTAATTTAATTTTTGTTCTGTACCCTCAAAATGGAATGTCAATTTGAAAGAAAGGCGCATTTTCGACACTTGTTGTTATTCATTTTCAATCGAGACGGGAACAATGCAAACGCAGCCAAAGCTCGTCGCGATATTTGTGTTGTGTACGGAGAAAATACTTTATCAGAAAGGACAGCTCAATGGTGGTTTTCACGATTCAAAAACGGTCATTTCAATCTTTATGACGAAGAACGTTCTGGTTGCCCCATTAAGTTGGATGAAGATCGATTGAACGACCTTCTTCATGAAAATCCTCGTCAATCGACTAGAGAATTGGCTGTACAATTGGCGTGTGATAAGAAAACTGTAGTGAATCACCTTCATTCGATGGGAAAACTTCAAAAACTCGGTGCATGGGTTCCGCACGCTTTGAGCGAAATCAACAAACTTCAATGCTCTACGATTGCCGCAGGTTTGCTTGCTCGTCACAAGGCTACTTGTGGATATAAGGACAGATTTCTTCATCGCATCATCACTGGCGACGAAATGTCGTGTGTTTATGTCAACATGAACCATCGAAAATAATGGCTTAGCCCGAATAAAAAACCACTTCCGCGATTAAAGCAAGGACTTCATCCACGAAAGACGATGCTGTGTATGTGGTGGGATTGTGAAGGCATTATTCTTTATGAGCTCCTTGCGAACAGCGAGGTTGTCAATGCAGAACTCTACGTTCAACAAATGTATCGACTCGCCGAAGCTATTCGTGAAAAGCGACCTCATCGACGTTATGGAGTCCTTCTGGAACACGACAATGCTCGTCTTCACATTGCCAATATGACAAAAGACGCCATCCAAACGCTTAATTTGGAAATCCTGCCGCTACCTCCATATTCGCCAGACTTGGCTCCATCGGATTTCCATCTGTTCCGATCGCTCTCCAACAATTTGCTTGGCGTTTCGTTCAATACTGATGTGGAATTAAGAACCTGGTTAGACGAATTCTTTGAGTCAAAATCCAGAGATTTTTATTGCAGAGGCATCGAAAAACTAGTTGAACGTTGCGAAGAAGTCGTAGATAACAAGGGAGAATACATTATTGATTAAATTGGATATTGTTATCAATTAAAAATTAAGTTTTTCTAAAATTGTTAATGGTAAAGAATAAATTTGATAAAACCGCAAGAACTTATTCCTCATCCCAATACAAAACCTTGATTAGATAAATCTGGAATTTCTTACCAAATTAAAAAAAAATAACTAAAAATAAATTTATAGTAAAATTAAATGATTAGATAAATCTGACAAAATTCTTAGAAAACAAGATTAAAATTTAGTATTACCGAATAAAATTCGGGAATTGTAGAGGCTATATATGGAGATCCTGTATAATATTTTGTATTATTTCTCAATCGAGAAAATTTAAGAAAATGTGTTTGTGTGTGTCCTCTATAAGGCGAAAAAGTGTGGCTTAATAACCTTAACTAACCTCTCTAACACAGCAAAGGAACCCATAACCATTAAATAAAACCAAACAAACTCTACCGACAACATGCCTAAATTTCGCAAAAGAAAAGACAACTTAGAAGAATTAAATTAGACACTAAACCCCAAAGGCTGATCCAAAATTTGTAATACAACAAAAATTCATAACTCTAAAATAAAGCCAATAAACCATAAAGTGAAACCAAAACTCCAAGCAACCTAATCTAACATTCATCCTTGGGAAGCCAACGCTTTATCCTCTAGTGTAAAATATATATATATATATATATATATATATATATATATATATATATATATATATATATATATATATATATATATATATATATATATATAGGCTACGGCCTATCCGAGAGGATACACAGCTTTCAAAGTTAACCAACATCGGCTGTAGTTAGTCATCGGATGGAGTGCCGATTCGGGTCAACTTTTAGGCGTCTGCTATACCTTGTAAATACCCGTGGTTCGGATCCCACGGTAATCAGTAAATCCTCACTGATATATATATATATATATATATATATATATATATATATATATATATATATATATATATATATATATATATATATATATATATATATATATATATATATACACACATATGCATTCGTTTTAAAATCTACATAATAGGAATAAATATTCTAATATTTAAGTTATTGCAGGTTTATTATAAAGTGTCAGCAATCAAAAAATAATAAGAAATAACATTTAATTTCTTCGCGATATCCAAAATCTGGATTTACTATTAGCCCTTCACTTTTTATGGCTGCCTTGTCCTCTTTTCAGTACCATTTTGGTATTTTGTGTGAAATCAATTTAGCAGTTGTTTTTGCACCCCGAAGGGAGGCTTTGGTACCTCTCAGAATAATAATAATAATAATAATAATAATAATAGTATAGAAGGTGAGTTTTAGTTCCTGGAGCTTTACTATTCAAACAAAAGGGTAAAATGGTGACAAAAATGGCTTAAAGGAATGGTTCTTTAAAAAAAAGCGTGCAATCATCGTTGTTCTGCACCACAGTGGTCTCAAATGCAAGGACATAATTGCTAAGATTGGCTACACTCCTGTGTAGAAGTCTTCCTGGCGCCCAAGGGCTCCAAGTAAATGGCAAGATCACCTCCTCATAAGGTTTCAGCTCAAGGGTCAGGTTGACGCCAGTGCCAAGCTCGCTCACGATTGGGAAGAAGTAGGTGTGAATGCTTCAGCACGCACGGCGAGGCGGATACTTTTCAATAAAGGTCTCAAGTCGAAAAGAGCTGCGAAGAAGCCTCATCTCACCAAGGAGAACCTTTCGGTTAGGCTCCCCTTTTGCAGTAAAGATAAAGAATGGACTGTTGAAGTAGGGAGCAAAGTATGATTCTCTGATGTAGCTTGATTCTGCTTGTTTGGGGCTCCTGAAAGATCCTTCGTTAGGAGTAGAAAGAGGGAGCGCTTTCAAGAGTCCTGTATCACGCCCACGGGGAGGTATCCGGACACTCTCGATGTCTCGGGTTGTTTCTCATCTAAGGGAACTGGAACACGGCCATTTTTGCCCAAGTGCACTGTAAGAACTCAAAATGGTAGTAGAAGGTGTCTCATCAGCACCTTTTCTCAACAGTCCAGGAACAATTTCTGGATGATAATTGTATTTTTCAGTATGATGGCGGACTTTGTGACAGAGCAAAAGCAATACAAAGTTCTTGGCCGAAAATAACATCAAACTTAGGGATCCTGGCCCTGGAATTCGGCAGCTTTGAACCAGTAGAGAATTTGTTGGGGATAATCAAACTGGTGGTTGATAAATATAAACAATTTAATTGTGAGCAGTTGAGGTTGCTTAGTGACCCAAAATAGAGCAATATCATTTTTGCTCTCCACCATACCAAAACGAATTGAAACAGTCCCAAAGACCAAGGGACATCATTGTGAATATTGACTGGTGCGCATCAATTGACTGTATTCATTGATAAAATGGGTTTGGAACTAATTTTTTGTATATTTCACCTTCACATTATGATACAAATATACTTAAACACAATACAATATATATATATATATATATATATATATATATATATATATATATATATATATATATATATATATATATATATATATATATATATATATATATATAGCAGGAAAAGGAGAGCAAGTACTGAATGTAACATATGTATATTGCCAACGTTTTGGGCTGACCCATCTTCTAGGCTAGAATGTTACAGATTTACATAAGAACAATTGCCTAACAATTATGAAAATAATGATAATTAATGGCTTTAGGCTAAAAATGTACTAGGATGTAAAACAAAAGAAAAAAATATTAAAATGCAATATAAAGGACAAAATTCTGTATATTAACATAAAAAATAAATAAATTGCAACAAAATTAATAAAGTTACAATTAGAAGAAAAGGAAAACCTCAATAAATACACTAAAATTTGTTACCTGATTCGGAGAAAGCTGTGAACTGAAAGAATGAATTTAAAAATTAGACCACCAAGGAAAGATGTGATTTAGTATTAGCTCGTTCTCTGATCTATGTAGTTGGTTGGACAAAAAAAGAAGTTAGCTAGTTGGTTGTTTTGTGGTAATTAATTCATGGTGACGTTAGAAAAAAAAATTCAAACGAAATTAATCAGGCAATATATAACGGTGTGGAATTAGAGTCCTTATTTAACTGAGGCTGATTATATTTAATTAAAAGGGACTCAATTATGAGAAGGTCAGATTTAGATTTTGATGCGGATAATATTTTAAAAGGATTCGTCTAGTTCTGGTAGATGTTTGAACGAGAAGTTCCCCTTGATAGCTATTGCAGCACCATCAAACTTTCCTGATAATGATTCTTCATGACCACTCTGTAGCCCGGTATTTTAATTTGACCAGATGTAGTGTCAATGCCGTGCCCTATTATAAGAATGATGTCGCGGTTAAGCACGCGGAATATGTTTACATATGCCGTTGCTTTCCCCTCCCATCCGTCTACGTTGAGCGTCAGGATCCTCATTATGTTGATTACTCTTTCCATGTTGTCTTTTTAGTGTTTCTGGGTTATGCTCTTCTTCCTCCAGTTCCTCTTCTTCCTGAACACGGCGTTAGAAATTTGCTCGCAAGTGATGTGATGTAGAACCACGTTTTAGTGGAGCAAAGCTTGTTCTACTGTTTCAGTGTCTATTTCGGCATCGTATTCCCATTTAAAAACTTTGGATTTAATTCCATGGAATATTTCTCTGGGTTTCATCTCTTCGGGAAAGGGAAATAGTTCGCATGTGTATATTGTAAGATTGATGTCATCCGAACGCAACCTTTTGTTAGTCCGTTTCTTCCCCTTCGCCTTCTTTGTTTGAGGGGCTTGAGTCCGATGAGTCTGAGGACTCCGAAGAACCAGTAGTAGCAGACCCAGCATTTTCCCTCTCTTCATTGTTTAGGGGCAGGATTTTTCACTTCGACTGCTTCTTTTTTCTCTTTCTTAGTTTTATTTCCAATTTTGGGGTTGTGTTTTTGGGTGCCGTCTTGTACCTCTGTCTGTTGATCTGGCACCATCTGCAATTGCAGGACATTCCCGGAGGGAGATTGTCTGGGAACCAAATTTGGTCCATACCGTTTTTGGAGAGCATTTGATTTAGCTCTTTAGCGAACGTTCCTGGGCGAGTAAGATTCATGATGTGCGCGTGAAGAATGCACGTCAGAATTTTGGTTGAGTTTTCGTTCTGCAGTTTGAGGTGGGTCTTTTTCGTGTCGATTTCTGAGAGGTCTACCTTTGCTGTTTGAGCGTAGGTTGTATTGGCTCTACGCGTTTCCTCTTCTTTCTTTAATTCGTGTTTCTTTTTTATCACTTCTTTTTTGACAGGGTAGGCCATGGCAATTGACCTGTGTCTCTGCCCGCAGTTGACGCACTTTTCGAAGTTGTTTTTACACGTCCTCCAGTTGTGGCTCTTTTCACGCATGTTTTTTGTGGCTCCTTACAGTCCTTTGTCGCGTGATGCTCCATTCTGTAGCACCTAAAACAGAATTGAACTGGAGTGAATTATCCTTTCTCAATTTGGTCTCCAATTACTTTGGCATTAAACATGAGCAGACCATGTTTTTTGCCCTTTGGGCCATAGTGGTTTCTGTAAAGACTACCTAAAAAACGTGAGTGTAGTCACTGTTATCCCTCCTGTTCTTAAACTTTACCACTTCGACTACCTTGGCCCAGGTTTGTTGAAGCTTGATTTCCTCCTTAATTTCCTTTTTCGGCTATTGCCCGATCCATGGGTCAAGCCGCCGGCAAACCACGCTCCTGTGGGCCAGAATCTGAAGTGGCATGGCAGGCTGCAGACCAATTCCCCGTAGGACCTCAACTGCCTTTTCTTTGGTGATGGCCTTAATGTCCTTCTCCTTTTCCCAGATAGCAACATATTCCGAGGCCACCCCCAGCAGACTTACCATAGCAATGCTTGTGAGTGTTAATGGTTGGCTTCTCTTTGTTTATTAAGATGGCTTCTAAGATGTTCAGCCTCGCTTTATTTCCCCCTTTTCCTTTAATTGTGATGTTTTCAACTAGAATATTTCTAGTTAAGTTGATGCTATGCGCGTTCTCCAGATGATTTTTAGGCCCTCCGATACGCCGGTGCATGGTTAAACGCCTCGAAAGGGTGGTGATTGTCATGCCAATATATTTTGAGTTATTATAAAGCTTGCAGTCTTTATTGGGGCAGATAAACTCGTAAACTATCTTGGTTGACTTGAGATTCGAGGAGTTTTGGCAGTTGTTGTTTTTCATAAGGAGATTGTTGGTTTTTGTCGTTTTATAGTATATAATAAGTTGAATTTTGTTCATTTGATTCTTAATCTTGATGTTATGGTTGACAATCGAGGAGATTGTCAACCGTAAAAGAAAAGAGGGAAATAAAGCGAGGCTGAATATCTTAGAAGCTTCTTAATAAACGAAGAGAAGCCGGCCATCAACACTCAGGCCACGAGCTGGAATAGAACATTAAAATTGTTTTAAAATTCTACTCACCGGATTGGCTCGTTTCCTTTGACTTTACGTTTAGGCGAGGAAGAATAGAAAAAAAGGAAAATTTAAAGCGACGAAGCTAACAGCAAGTGAGGTAACACTTGCTCCTTTCGCGTTACTACCAGTGAGTTTCATACGCTTCGACACTTATTCGTTTTTCGCGCTTCGAAAAGTCAGTCCTCGATAAAGTCGGCAAGGCCAAGTGTTAACTTCACTGTCAAACGTGAAAATTATCGAGTCAAATTTTAGTGAATTGCTAAGGTGCAATAGGGAAGAGTTTGTTTATGAAATTATCCAAGTCGAGAATATCAGTGCCGTAAGTATATACAAGTGAAGTGCCAAAGACCAGCAGGATTACAAGGAAGGACCTAATTAAGGTAGTGTGAAGGTTCTAACTTTACTTTTCTTCCCTTTATCTACTTCACCAAACATTTTAACATGTGTGATTGAGGCGCTAGGATGAATAGGAAAAGGTGTAAAGGGGTTGTAAGGGTAGGGACTAAGCCATCAAGACAGACAGTGACTGAAATAATTAATGGTAAATTAAATGTTGCCCTGATCAGATCGATAGACTCGTACTCCGAGTACGTGGCAATGTGCTACCGGGACGAGGATAGAGAAAGATTAACAGGGAAAGAAGGTAAGAAAGTGCTGGAAAAGATTGACTTGGAGCCAGTGACCCCAGCTGAGATCAAAGCTCAAAGAGTAGTCATCTGCAGATAGATTGACCAACAAATAGGGGAAAATACAGCGGAGGAGATCAAACGGGAAGTGGAGGATAAACAATCGTGGGCTAAGGTGACAGAAGTGGTAAAGTTCTGGAGATTTAACAACCTATTAAAAATAGCGTGTGAGGATGGAGAGACTGCTAGGAGGGCGAAACAACAAGGATTACTAGCATTCAACCTTGGGATCACTGCATCTTAGATAGATACAGAGGAATTTGTACAGGTTACGATATGCTCTAAATGCCTAACAATAGAGGATCATGAAACAAATGATTGCAAGTCAGAAAAGAAATGCTCGGAATGCAATCAAGTGGGACACGGGTTTAAATAATGCAGGAGCGAGATAAAGAAATGCCCAACCTGCCAGGGTCCCACGGAGCAATGATCATGAACTGCCCGGCAAAAAGACAAATTATTTCAAAGAAGAAAGAGGCTAGAAGTGTGCGATGCTGTTGAAGACTCGTGGAATAGTTTCAAACCTACATTCATGAGTCTTTAATCGCGTTTAATCCCTCCGAAATGCCCCCGTCGGTCTTCTGTTCAACCAAAGTGGTTTAATCGAGAAATCGGCCAACTGCTTAGGGAGAAGAGAAATGTGTACCGGCAATCGAAGATCTCGGGTGACTTTGACGAATACCAAAGGCTATCCAGGAGAGTGAAGTCCAGTATAAGGGCGGCTAAGCGGTCTGAGGAACTCCGAGGGCGAGACTCTGTAAAGAGGATCCCAAGGAGTTCTTTGGATATGTAAACAGCCGTAAACCAATCCGTCGAACGATTGGCCCTTTGAGGAATGAGGAGGGGACATTAAAGCATTCAGATGCAGAAAATGCTAATCTCCTCAACGACTACTTCTCTTCAGTGTTAACTGAAGAGTGTGGTCCCATCCCCCAGACAATGGATTCCTACTCAGGGGAAAAGCTAGAGGATATGGACTTCACTGAAGGAGAAATAAAAAAGAAGATCACTGACCTAATGACGAATAATTCATCTGGCCCGGATGGGTTTCTACCTAAAGTGTTGAAAGAAGTGCGCGATCAAGTGTCACGACACCTGAGTGCAATCTTCAACATGTCAATCCGGACTGAATGTGTTCCTAGAGACTGGCGTGAGGCGAAGGTGACTCCGATCTTCAATAAAGGAGACCGTAGCCAACCGTCGAACTACCGACCTATCAGTCTGACTTCGATAGTCGGTAAACTCATGGAAAGCATGATGGTGGACAAAATGATGTCGTATTTAGAGTCAAACCTGCTACTGAGGAGTTCCCAGCACGGATTCCGAAGTTAACGGTCATGCCTTACGAACCTTGTGGAATTCTTCCACTTCGTGCTCAGTGAGCACGATTGAGACAAGGCGGTGGATGTGGTCTACTTAGACTTTCAGAAAGCCTTTGATAAGGTACCACACCGCCGCCTTCTCCGGAAAGTGCAAGCGCTGGGCATAGACGGAAAAGTGGCCGGCTGGATCGAGAACTGGCTAAGTGGCAGACGGCAACGGGTGGTGATGAATGGACAGGCTTCTGAGTGGGTGCCCGTTACTAGCGGGATGCCTCAAGGTTCTGTCCTGGCACCACTACTATTCATCATCTACGTCAACGACATGGACGGTGACATGGTTGCCAAGATTTCCAAATTTGCCGACGATACCAAGCTTGGTATGAACGTTGCAAAGGATGGAAATACTGCCCGCCTGCAGGAAGATCTTGGGAAGATTGGGGAGCGGTCTGATACGTGGCAAATGCCTTTCAACGTAAACAAATGCAAAGTGATGCATATCGGTCACCGAAATTCTCAATCACCCTATATCCTTAAGTGCACTGCTCTTGAATCTACCGACACTGAGAAGGACTTGGGTGTAACTATCACAAGTGACCTCAGGTTCTCGAAACAGTGTATTAAGGTGGAGAAGAAAGCCCAAAGGATGTTAGGGTATATAAAGCGACAGTTTGGATATCGGAACAAGGAGATAGTAATGTGTCTGTACAACTCCTTCGTCCGACCGCACCTAGAATATGCCGTACAATTTTGGAGTCATTCATTCCGAAAAGCCATGGCGATATTGGAACGCGTGCAAGCCAGGTCAACCAAACTGATTCCCTCTATCAGACATAAAAGTTATCAAGATAGATTAAGGGAATTAGATATGTTCTCGCTGGAGACCCGGAGACTACGTGGTCAGCTTATCGAAGTATTTAAAATACTTCGAGGCTTCGACAGACTGGACTACGGTGATATTTTCCCGCTCAGCGAGGGGAGAACAAGAAATCAAGGCTTTAAACTTGAACTGAAGCGATACCACCGTGATCTGTGTGAGAAATTCTTCACTTACAGTATTTGTGGTAGTTGGAACACACTTCCGACGGAAGTTGTCAACAGTGAATCTGTTGCCCAGTTCAAGTCAAGACTAGATAAAGTCTCGCGAAATCGCCGTTAAGATCATCGCGAGTGATCTTTGAGGTTGCCAACGGACACCTTCGAAGATTGCGCCTAAAGTACCCTCCTTGTATGGACCGTAAGGTCTTCTGGGGTACTTATTTTCCTTGTAGCTCCCTGTAGAAGAAAAGGAGTGATAATTTGTCATATGCAGGAGCAACTAAAGAGGGGCCACAGGTAAGCCCAGGCCCACAGAGGGGCGAAGCACCAAGGGTGAATTATGTGCCTTACCTCATGATCGAAAACCAATCTATGGAGATTATGGCCATGATAATGTATGCCCACATGGCCAGCATATCGAAGCCCGGGTGTTTTTCGAGGGGACTCAACGTCCTACTAGAAAAAAACAGGATGAAGTGGAAGCTGTGGTTCCCAGATATACTTAAGATATACTTAAAGTAAAACTAGTCAAGAAGGAAGAGGTTGATGAGAAGCCTGGGAACGAAGGGGAAAGTATATCGGGTGAGGTGAATAAGAAACAGAAGAAGAAAAAGAATAAGAAAAAGAAGAAAAAGCCGGAAAAGACGAAAGATTCAAACACAGAAACCTTCACTTCAAAGTCAAAAAGCGAAGAAGAGATAGAGGAAGCAGGGGCATGTGAAGTAAAGAATAATAAGAAAGAGGACTCAAATGACCCTAAGAAGGGAACAGTAGCAAAGAAACTGGAAACCGAGAGAGAGAGAGAGAGGGCGAACACAGATCTACCATCGTGCGAAGAGGCAGACGTGCATATTTACACCACTATGGGTAACGAATACCTCAAAGATCTGAGCATGGTACATATCATAGACGGGTAGGTAGATGGTAAACCTAAATGGAGTCATCAATCAGACTATCCGTCGGATGTAGTCCAAAGATCTATACTGATTGGGAACCTTCAGGTAACAGAGCACAGATGTCACTTTCTGAGGACATAGACTTTTGAGAAATTAAGGAACGGCAAAGGAAGAAGTTTAGAGTTTGATTAAGTAAATAATTATGGATATGAGAGTTAATAAACTGAAAATAGTCGAAGTGAACATCAATGAATTGAAGGATAAGAAAAAAACAATTCTGAAACGTGATGGCTAAAGAAAACCCCGATGTAGTAGTGATTTGTGAGGACCAGGCTGCTATGCAGCTTCATTGGCGACAGAAGGGCATATATGGTGTTCATAAGCTTTCAAGGCCCTGCCTTTAATACAAAGGGGAGCTGCCTCTCTTCAGTCATATACGCCGTTTATACCAATGATCTGCCGTTTCCCCTTAGCCGAGAAAAAGCTTATGTACAGTCGCGGATGACGTTACGTAGATTATTGCGACCCCTACTAGAACGACAAGGAAGGCGGCCAAGAACACAGCCAAAGAGATCCTAAACTTAAATAGATACGAAAAGAAATGGAAGATAAAGGCCAACAGAGATAAATTCCCAGTGATACCCATCAACAGGAGAACGGTAGAGAACATTAGTGTTGAGGGCAAAAGATATGAATATAAGGACATAGTTAAAGTATTGGGTGTGAAAATAAGTAAAAACGGGTACAGTGCACATGTAGCGGATAGGATAAAAGTAGAAAAGGTGAAGTTAACGCAACTAGGGAGGTTATCACGGTTGTCGCCAAATCACAAAAGGAAACTATACATGGCAATAGTCAGGGCCAGCTTGCTGTACCCAGCTGTTCCGCTACATAGTTCTACGAAGAGTGCCATGATTAAACTTCAGAGGGTACAAAACCAGGGTGCCCGATGGATTAGAAGCACAAGGTGGATAGACATAAGGAGGCAAGAAGAATTAGATGGAGAAGTTAGAATGAAACCGGTCAATGTAGTCTTACATGAGGGGGCGGTAGAAATCTGGAAAAAGAACGAGGAAAAGCTGAGAAATAGTTGGGAGGACAGACTGAAACTAAGAGAGGGAATGGAAATGACACTTCAATTCCCCAGTAGCAGGGAATTGATAAGAACAAACCCAGTCCCAAGGTTCCTTTAAATCAGGGAATGATAAGAGATTAAGATCTAGTTTATACAGAAAGTGGAAATAAGACAGTGAGAGTGATTACCAAATTTATATGGACTAATTAGGTGGAAGGAGAAGAGTCAGAAGGGAAAGGAAAGGAGAGGGAAAGAAAGGAAAGGACCATCCAGTCACCTGGAGAATATACACACACCTCAACACAAACACATGCCTACTTTCAATTTCAACGCTATACTATCATAACTATTACTAAATTCAACCTTAATACACCTTAAGAACCTTTCTTTCAGTATACCAGATTCTGACTCCACCATACTTCATCGGTAAAGAAGAAAAGAATACATAAAGACGCTCCGAAGATGATCGAATAAGATCGAAAGCTTAGCAATTTAAGTTGTTTTTTTTTTCAAGCGAATTTATTAGAAAGAGAGATGAATACTGAACAAGTGATCCGCCATCTACAAGATGGACTAAAAAAGACAGTAAGAAGAATTGGTGAAATATACCATGGTCTTCAACAAAATTAGCATTCAGGAAAGACTGCTACCCATCTGCACTAATATATATATATATATATATATATATATATATATATATATATATATATATATATATATATATATATATATGTATATATATATATATATATATTAAGGATAAATCCCAGAGCCACGAGAAACGGATCATCTTTTAATTTTTCACTACGTTTCGAAAACTACAAGTTTTCATCTTCAGTCTAGAATAAGTTTACAAAGTTAATATGTATGAAGAAAACTTGAAAAGGCCAACAAGACATTATTTTAAAGGTGACCAATTACAAAATATCAGTAGAAAGTACTACAAGTTAAATTAAATATGACTTGGCAACAGTTAAATTTGCTTTAAGACCGACTCAAAAATTAGCTAATAAATTTAAGGATTATTGCAGAAATTAATTACAAACTATAAGAGAAATTGACCTGGCATTATTGAAAGATAATAAATTTAAACTTTGTTTTTAATTTTGTAAAGACTGTAAGAGTTAAAAAAACATTTAATATAAAAACGGAAAATTTGGGTACTTACTAAAGCGAATCCATCCTAGAGAGTGAATGGTAGGTTTAACAAGAGGCTAGTATATATAGGTTACATTGACGCTTGGTTTATTAAAAGGCAAACCAACTAACAAACTGTAGTTAAAATTAGTTAATTAATAATGATATTGCACTTAAATCTTCATTGAGTGTAGGTTTGTAGTGTTTTATATATAGAGATTCGAGGGTTCTTAGGCAATGTTTGTTGTTGTTAAAGGCTAATACTTTAAAATTCTCAATAGAAATGTTAGTTTTACAGCTTATGGTGTGTTCCCTAATAGATGACTTTTCCTTTCTATTTAATATTTTGTTTGTGCGCCAACTTATTCCCATATGAGCAGAGAACCTAGCTCCAAGAGACCTAACAGTGCTACCAATGTAAGAGGCTCCAGTACAACTGGGACATTTAAATAAATAGACATTATCACTGCGGAACTCCAAAGAGATAGGATCTTTACTGTTAAAAAAACTTCCTATCGATAGTTTGTTTATAATAACTATTTTGGGGTTGATTTGGGGAAAATATCTTTTAAAAATAAATAGGATTTTTCTTTTAAAAGTATCGTTTAAAAAACCCATCTCTGAAATTAGTAAATATATGGGCATTTTAGGAACTTCTATGCAGGGTTGAGGGGCGTCAATGAGATTATCAAATAGCTTTTTTAAAACTATCATATAGGTCAGAAGGAAATAAATTATTTATAAAATACTTCCTAAGAAAAATAAATTCATTATGGATTGATTGGTAAGTGGATGATAGCGAGAAACTTCCATGTATTCAAGTTTTTACTGTGGATATTTTATATCCGAAATCACAAAAACTAAAGTAGTTCAAACCTAGTCCTGTGAATGTTTTTTTTCGGTAAATGGTTGTTTGAATTTTTCGTTAGTCATTATCTCGGTTGATTAAAAGGTCAAGAAAGGGCATCTTATCATTTGACTCCACTGCACATAGCCAACTTCTCTTTAATTTTTTGAACACTTTACACCCAAAGTACTATCTCCTTGTTACGGTATCCAAACTGGCGCTTTATGTAGCCTAACATCCTTTGGGCTTTCTTCTCTGCCTCGATGCACTGTTTCGAGAACTTGAGGTCGCTAGTGATAGTTACACTCAAGTCCTTCTAAGTGTCACTCGATTCAAGAGCAGTGCCCTTAAGGATATACTGAGATTTGGGGTTTCTGTGGCCGATATGCATCACTTTGCATTTCCCCACGTTAAAAGGCATTTGCCACGTGTCCGACCACTCCCCAATTCCCAAGATCTTTCTGCAGGTGGACAGTATTTCCATCCTTTGCAACGTTCATACCAAGCTTGGTATCGTCGGCAAATTTGGAAATCTTGGCAACCTTGTCACCGTCCATGTCGTTGACGTAGATGATGAATAGTAGTGGTCCCAGGACAGAACCTTGAGGCACCCCGCCAGTACTGGACACCCACTCAGAAGCCTGTCCATTCTTACCACCCGTTGCCGTCTGCCACTTAGCCAGTTCTCGATCCAGCCGGCTACTTTTTCTTCTATGCCTAGCGCTCTCACTTTCCGGAGAAGGCGGTGGTGTGGTACCTTATCAAAGGCTTTCTGAAAGTCTAAGTAGACCACATCCACCGCCTTGTCTCGATCGTGCTCACTGAACACGAAGTGGAAGAATTCCACAAGGTTCGTAAGGCATGACCGTTGCCTTCGGAAGCCGTGCTGGGAACTCCTCAGTAGCTGTTTTGACTCTAAATACGACATCATTTTGTCCACCATCATGCTTTCCATGAGTTTACCGACTATCGAAGTCAGACTGATAGGTCGGTAGTTTGATGGATGGCTGGAGTCACCTTTCTTGAAGATAGGAGTCACTTCTGCCTCACGCCAGTCTCTAGGAACGCATCCGGCCTGGATTGACATGTTAAAGATAGCGCACAGATGTCGTGATACTCCATCGCAAACTTCCTTTAACACCTTGGATAGAAACCCGTCCGGTCCAGGGGACTTATTTGTCTTTAGGTCAGCGATCTTTTTCTTTATTTCTCCTTCGGTGAAGTCCATTGTCTCCAGCTTTTCCCCCAAATAGGAATCCGTCGGCTGGGGAATGGAACCACACTCTTTAGTAAACACTGAAGAGAAGTAGTCGTTGAGGAGGTTAGCATTTTCTGCATCTGAATGCTTTAATGTCTCCTCCTCATTCCTCAAAGGGCCAATCGTTCGACGGATTGGTTTACGGCTGTTCACATATCCAAAAAACTTCTTAGGATTTTCTTTACAGAGTCTCGCCACTCGGAGTTCCTCAGACCGCTTAGCCACCCTTATGCTGGACTTCACTCTCCTGGCTAGCCTCCGGTATTCGTCAAAGTCACCCGAGATCTTCGATTGCCGGTACACATTTCTCTTCTCCCTAAGTAGTTGGCCGATTTCTCGATTAAACCACTTTGGTTGAACAAAGGACCGACGGAGGCATTTCAGAGGGATGAAACGCGATTGAAGACTCATGAATGTGGTTTTGAATCTGTTCCAAGTGTCTTCAACAGTCTCGCACTCTTCTAGCCTCGCGTCAGTCAGTCCCGCGCGTAGACCTGCAAAGTCTGCTCTTCTCAAATCGAGTTTCGTTGATTTACTAGTTGCAAGCTCTGCCTTATGGACTTTGACTACAAATCTAATTAGTCGGTGGTCACTGCCACCGAGCTCTTCGCCAACAGAGAGGTTCTCAACGATGTCATCCTCAGAGGTGAAAACCAAGTCGAGGATATTGTCTCCTCTCGTTGGCTCTCTCCCCCATTGAGTCAGGAACTCGTTGTTCGTGAACTCCATGAGTAGTGCGTTCAGAGTTTTGCAGCTATACGCACATCCTTTCAGCGGCCACCTCCTGGATCTGGGGCAACATCCACTCCTTCAGACGCGTGATGAAGCCAGAGAGATAAACTGACGCATAATGTCGCCCTCGCTACTGATAATATCAATTACCATAGTGTAGACCGGAAACTTGGTATTCATTACTCTCGGTACATCTTTGGGGAACCAGGAAGCCAGCGGTTCTTTTGCGAGTTCGCCACTTGGTCCTGGTAGAATCTTTTCTTGTCTGAAAAGATTCGAAGATTGACAGGCTTGAGTGGATGTTTTAGTTTGTTCATAACCTTCGCAGCTCGTTCATTCTGCTTGCCCTTCAAGGTCGCAGAAGCCAGCGGTTCTTTTGCGATTTCACTATTTCGTCCTGGTAGAATTTTTTCTCGTCTGAGAAGATTCGAGATTGACAGGCTTGAGTGGATGTTTCAGTTCGTTCATAACCTGCGCAGCTCGTTCCTTCTGCTTGTCCTTCAAGGTCGCAGAAGGTGTACAACTCCAAGGGAAGAGAGGTTGCTTAAAAGGACATCTCTGGTCGATAGGAAAAAAACCCTCTTTTGATGTAGCTGCTGAGTTTCAGGCAGCAACAAACAAAGAGATATCAAGACGCACGGTGAGACGAAGGTTATTAGAAGCTGGGCTCAAAAGATCTAAGGCTAGAAAGAAACCGTGGCTGTCTCAGGTGATCAAGAAGAAGCGATTGTCTTGGGGAAATGAGCATGGAGATTGGACTGATGATGCTTGGGCTAAAGTTGTTTGGTCTGATGAAAACAACTTTGAGGTAGGTTCTCCAGATTAGTTTCCACCGATTGATTACACTTTTACACATTTTTATTGGATGGCAACATTTTATGGGATACCAAATATGATCAGTAAAATTTGTATTTCTCCTCAGATCTTTGGAACTTCTGGAGCTGTTTATGTTCGTCGAAGAGTTGGGGAAAGCTTATGATCAGAGATATGTTGTCCCAACAGTCAAATTTGGAGGTAGCAGTGTAATGGTTTGGCGCTGCATGTCTTCTTCAGGTCCTGGATTGTTGTTAATTTGTAAGGGCAGAATGAATTCTAACACTTACATCAGCATGTTAGACCAGGTTTATCAACCTTCCTTAAGTCAAATTTCCAATGATGACATACCAGATGGTGTAATCTTCCAATAAAACAATGCACCATGCCAAACATCTAGAGTCTCAAAGGGTTCGTTTGAAAAGAAAGGGGTGACTTTGATGGAATTTCCCCCTCAATCTCCATGCCTCAACCCTATTGAACATTTGTGGTCACACTTGGGCACAAGAGTGAGGGTGCACAAATGTTCCTCAAAAAGTGAATTACCAGCCAAAATTCATGAAGAGTGGCAGAAAATTGAGCCAAACACTTGTGCCAACTTAGTCTCAAGTATGCCAAACCGCATAAAAATGGTTATAAAAGCGAAAGAAGGAGACCTCAAATATTAATTATTGATAGAATAACGCAAAAATGTTTATTTGTATTATGTCAAGGATGTGTGATAGAACGGTCTGAGGCCGCTTTAATTCAGCATCTATCACATGTTAACCATGCTTACCCACGTGCATCCTGCCTGCAAGAGGAAGCAGAGGCGCATTATCTCCCATCATAGCCAATGTTTAATCAAGGAGGTTCACTCCCCCGTTTCGCCTCCATACGTCGATCTCGCCAGATTGAATTAGGCTTATGGGCAGATAAGGTATTTTCTCAGGCGCCACCGGGACATTCCCCCGAAGTCCCCCACTCAATTATCCACTACGCCATGAAGATGGCTCCGGCTATTTGTACCGTAGCTTTTCCGGATTGAGGCAGATCCAGATTATCTTCGCGATGCATCAAGCCGATCCGGTCTCCCTTGTGCACCTAGGCACTCTGCCGAGAAAACCCTTATTGTCCAGAAGAGGACAATATCCCTTGAGCTCCAAGGTTCGTACCCTTCGAGACGCCAAAACAACAAGGCCCCCCTGTTGTTCAGAAAGAGAACAACGTTAGAACACCCATTGTTCTTTGAGCCCGTTTGACAAGAAACGGTTCTCACCCCACCTCCCTGTTGTTCAGAAAGAGAACAACATTAGAACAGCCATTGTTCTTCTAGCCCGTTCTTCAAGAAACGGTTCTCGTTCCCAAGACATCACGTCCGGATAATTTAATTTCCCCCTTTTTAACGTTCTTCAAGAGAACGCTTGGTTTCAATAATAACCTCCATTGTTTATCAAGAACATCTCCGATTTGCTGTCACAAAGATCGCTCGTACTTCCGAGCCCCACTTCGCTCTAACTCCTCGAAGACAGTCCTTCCCCCTCGTTAAGGACAACCCCCCGAAGAACCCTTCTGCTGGAAATCGCCAGTAGACCGAAGATTCCTTCGCATCGTCTTCCTCTGCACAACAACTTTGTAATTACGTAAGCTGAGCATTACCTTTAATCATTTAACCTTTTTTCAACGCAACCCTGTGCTTTAAATGGTTTAGCGAACCATTCCCCCCTTTATTTTTTGTTTGTTTATCTTTTTAAATCTCTTCAAATCTTAATCCTCAGATTAGTCAGATATTCCCACGACCCTTTTTCATTTACCATTTGTGTAAACATTTTTTTTGTGTGTTGTTGATAGTTTAATTAATAAAACTATTTTATTAATGGTAGCCATATTATTTATCCTTGCGCGCCGTTCCACTTCTTAAGCATATTGAAGATAAATAAGCTTCTCCAGACCCCCTACCCTTTTGGACTAACCTCGGTCAATCAGATTACCACGCACTCGAAATATTAGAATAATTCCCTCAACGAATAGTTATATATGGTATATCGTCGAGAGCCTATTCTACGACATATAAATATATATATATATATATATATATATATATATATATATATATATATATATATATATATATATTATTTAAATTTGGTGTCAAGTGTGTAAGGTTTAACGCTATATCTTTGCAAACACTGGTCTCAGTCGAGTGAAGCATAATGTTATTCGTTATAAGAATAGAGTATAGTAGTTTCCTTTTGTTTTAACGATTGCTATCCCCTTTTTTGAAAATTAAGAAGCTGGGGGTAGATCAAGGAACTGTTATCATAATTTGTTTGTGTTTTTTTGTGTTATTTTAGTCATTGGTTATCTAGGTCGAGAAACCAATCACGAATAGGTCAGTGCCCATATTTAGGTAGGCCAATTCTCTAGAAGGCATAATTCTTATCGCAAGGAATTTAGTTGGTTGACTATTGCGTCCCCAAGTGCAAATATGACTCAGTTTGAAATCTTCAAAGCGCAAGGAGAATCCTTGGGACTTTCCGGCAGAGAATTGATTGAGTAAATTCAAGAGGAGCAACGAACAGAAAGAGAAAAGTTAAGAGAAGAAAGGCAAAGAGAAAGAGAAATCCAACGAGAAGAAATAGAAAGAGAAATCCAATGAGAAGAAAGAGAGGAACGGAAAAGACAAGCTGAGCTTCACCATCAGATCGAAATGGCTCGTGTAGAAGCCGAAATACAATCAGCCAGTTCACATTCAGAAGCCCCGCCCAATCTCCCACTTAAGCTCCCCAATTTCAGGAATGGAGAGGATTTCGGAGCATTTTTAGCACACTTCGAAAAGATCCTCGAGATCAATAACCTGGATTTGGAGGCTGAAGGTGTTGTAAGATTCGTTCCCCTTCTAAATTGTAAATTGCGCAACATTTTCATATCTTTACCATCTGAATGTACAATTGACTGCAGCACTCATAATATGACTCCCGATTTCTTCTGCCAAGAATTTCGAGGAGGTCGTATTTTACCCGGACGACGTTCCGTCAATTCGGATACATTCTTCAGAGGAATTTTAAATTTTGGTTAGAATCCTCAAAGGTTGATCCTAACTACGAGTCCTTAACAGGCTTCGTGTTGCGGGATCAATTTTTGGCGTCTCTCCCGACGGAGATCCGCGCGTTCGTCAAGGATCGTCGGTGCCAGACCTTTAAAAAGTGTACCGAAGAAGCGGATGTCTATGCCGCTGGCCCTAATTTATACCCCAAGGAGAATCGAACTTCTCACCAATCTCCCTACCAGGAAAGAAGGAAGGATTTGCGCCCCTTCCCAGGAAAGCTGACGAAGTTTCCTGGCGCAGTGAAACACCAAAACTTCTTCCCCCCAAACCAACAACGGGACATCAAACCTCCCGTTAAGATTTCTCCACCATCACTCTTCCCGAAGCGACCAATCATATGCTTCTACTGCGGTGTAGAAAACCACATGAGCTGGAATTGCCCCCAAATTCTAGGCTTAAAAGCGGACCAGCCCTCCAAGTTCACCAGATTAATGCCACCCCGGCTTTCCCGGTGGTGCAGACCCAAGCATCAACTTCTCCCCCTCCATCAGGCCACCAGGTAAATTTTATTTTTGATAAAAATTCCTCGGGAACTTTGAAATTTGAAGAGGGCAGCGTGAACGGCTGTCGTGTATCTTCTCTCGTCAGGGACACAGGGTGCACGTGTTTCATCGTGTCCGACGAGCTCCTTCCCCCAGTGGACCCTGAACACAAAAGATTTGCGGTGGTACATGACTACCTTGGGCGGGCGAACCGATTCCCCGTCGTTAGATGTTACCTGCAGTGTCAGTATTATGATGGCTGGGCTGAAGTCATTTCAGCACCCATAAAATTTTGTTCCGTACTTATAGGACAGAGCCCTCAAGTAAGCTCCGACCCTGTGTCCCAGGCCGCCCTTACTCGAGGCCGAGCTAAGAAGGAAGCTCAGGAGTCCGTCCCCATCAGAACCCCGATACCGTCCGAATTCTCGGAAATCCTTAACTAGGACTTTAGGTCCGCACAAAAGGAGTGTGAAGCACTAACACCCTTATGGGATAAGGCCCCAAACAAGGACACGGAGACTGTCCGTGGACCCAAAGTAATAAGGTACCTGGAGCAAGGTGGTCTATTTTACCGATCCGTCGAGGACAGTAATAACGCTATTACAACTGTCTTATGCCTTCCACGATCCCATGTACCTATTGTTCTCAAAATCGCTCATGACAGCATCTTTCCCGGTCCTTTTAGTCATGCTAAAACGGGTCAGCGTATTTTTAAATATTTTGATTGGCCGGGTGCTGCAGCTGACATCTTAAAGCATTTTCGATGGTGAGATGTGTGTCAGAAGACGTCCGCTAAGGGGCGGGTCAAACCTGCTCCCTTACAAAGGGGACCAGTCATAACTGAACCCTTCTCCAGAGTGGCCATCGACCTGGTTGGCCCTATCCACCCCTCTTCGAGCGAAGGGCACAGCTATATTTTTACCTTAGTTGACTTTGCTACCCGTTTTCCCGAGGCTGTCCCCCTTCGCCGAATCGATAGTATTTCTTGCACCAAGGCCCTCATTTCCATCTTTTCAAGGGTAGGCGTCCCCAAGAAAATACTCTCCGACAGAGGACGACAATTCACCTCCGAGTTGATGGAGTACGTAGGGAAGCTGCTCATGGTGAAGCCCCTTTTTACCACCCTCTTCCGGCCACAGACAAACGGAATGTGCGAAAAATTAAATGGAAATTTGAAATCCATTATTAAGAAGATTTGTGCCAAGCAGCTCCGCGAATGGCACCGATATCTCCCGGTCGCCCTATTCGCCTATCGAGAAATTCCCCACCGTACATTAGGCCTCGCCCCGTTCCAGCGGACCACTCAGCATTTTAAAGGAGTTGCTAATCAAGCCCCAACTGGATCATGAACTCCAGTCATCCTACGCCTATGTCTTGGATCTACGCCAGAAGCTCGAGAAATGCGCAAACATTGCCTATGAAAATGACGATGTCAATTTGAAAAATATAAAACCTAGTTTGATGTCAGGTCCGAAGATCGGAAATTTAAGCCCGGTGATGAAGTACTCCTGCTCCTTCCCACAGCGAGTAATAAATTACTGAGCCAATGGAATGGAAAGGTCCGTACTCGGTCCGCGAGGACCGGTAGATTACCTCATTGGTACCCCAGCAGGCGATAAGCTCTACCACGTCAACTTGTTAAAAAAGTACCACCAACGCGCCTATGGATATACGTTCGTAGCACTGGACGAAACATCAGCGCTTGAAGAGGATTACCCCACGGAGTCCCTTAATGTCATACAAACAGTGTGCATCCAACCTGATGCCGATTACCCTCTTTCTTCCCTGCCAGGCGAGTCTTTTGAACCCTCTGACCTGGATATCGATGCGCAGCTGACACCACATCAAAAGAGTCAGCTACAAGAATTATTATGTCAGTTCGACGACGTTGTTTCAGAAAAGCCTGGATGCGCTACTAGTTTCGAGCATGATATTAAATTAACGACCTTAGAACCTGTCCGTTCAAAACCCTATCCCATGACGATTTATTTACGCCAAGCTTTTAAAGCCGAAGTCGATAATTTGATTAGTTTAGATATAATAGAACCTTCCACCTCTAGTTATTGTTCCCCAATCGTCATGGTCAAGAAACCTGATGGCTCTTATCGGATGTGCATCGACTTCCGGAAATTAAATTCGGTAACTGTGTTCGTTGCCGACCCCATCCCGTTGGTAGATCAAAACCTCCACCTTTTTGAAGACGCCAAGTTCATCTCAGAACTTGATTTGTGCAAGGCATATTACCAAATTCTCCTCCGGCCCGATGTGAAAGCATATATCGCATTTGCAACTGAGAAAGGCTTAATGCAATTTAAGCGCCTTCCTTTTGGCCTCGTGACCGCTTGTAGAAACTATAACCGTCTCATGAGAAGGTTGTTAGATGGACTTCCGAATGTCTCCTTTTACTTCGATAAGTCTACGTCGCTACTCGTGAATGGAGTCATCATTTAACAACCCTATTAGTTCTCTTCGAGCGACTGCGCGAAAATGGCCTCACCATTAGCCCCAGCAAATGCCATTTTGCTCACGAAACCATAAAATACTTGGGTTTTAAAATAGGACAAAGCCAGTTAGGTCCACAGGAGGACAAGATTAAGGCAATCGCCGACATGCCCCTCCCGAATACTAAGAAGCAATTAAGATCATTCCTAGGATCATCTTCTTACTATCGCCGATTTGTCCCGAATTTCGCTGCAATTTCGGCGCCCCTCAGCTTGCTTCTAAAAAAGAATTCCCCCGATCGAATACGACGGAATTATGTCGCGTTTTCTCATTTTAACCAGCTCAAGAGTAAGCTCATTTCTGCCCCCATTTTGAAGTTGCCCAACCCGGAAAAATCTTTTGAGATTAAGACCGACGCGAGCAACGAGGGCATTGGAGGTGTACTCCTTCAATATGAGGATGACGGAACGAGTCATCCAGTTGCATATGCTATTCCTTAGTTATTACCCCGCGAAAAGAGATATGCCACTATAAAGAAGGAAGCTCTAGCTATTATTTGTGTTATTGACAAGTTTAAGATGTATTTGACAGGAAAAGAATTTCAGATAGGAACTGACCACCACCTGTTGGCCTATATTCGGAATGTACGACACTCCAACGGCCGAATTATGCGCTGGAGTTTACTCTTGCAAGAGTACCAATTTAAGATAAATTACATAAAAGGTTCCGATAATCAGGTAATTGACGCACTCAGTAGGAATGTGTTACTAAATAGTGTAGATTAATTTGTAATTCGTAGGATTAGGATCTCCATGTATGTATATAACGTCTTGTACGACTTAAATTAGATTCTCCATGTATGTATATAACGTCTTGTACGACTTAAATTAGATTCTCCTGCAATATAATTAGTTAATGTATATGTCTGAATTTTGTGGCTCAATGTCTATTTTTTTTTCGTATGTGTATATATTTGTACCCATTAATTTACGTATGAATTCTTTTGTCCCATATGTACTAATTCTATATTATTTCATTGTTCCATGTCTCTTTTATGGTTAAGTTTGTATTAAAGGTTAGTTTCCCCTATAATCAAATGATCAACATAATCATATGTATTGAGGTAATACTAGCTAGGTGCATGAAGGTACGGTCGGTGCAAGAAAGTGAGTTCTCCAAAACGGAGCTCTATGGTTGCCCCTTCTCTCTTTTTTTCGGAGTGACAACTTCCCCTGGAATGGAAGGGTGTGATAGAACGGTCTGAGACCGCTTTAATTCAGCATCTATCACATGTTAACCATGCTTAACCACATGCTTACCCACGTGCATCCTGCCTGCGAGAGGAAGCAGAAGCGCGTTATCTCCCATCATAGCTAATGTTTAATCAAGGAGGTTCACTCCCCCGTTTCGCCTCCATACGTCGATCTCCCCAGATTGAATTAGGCTTATGGGCAGATAAGGTATTTTCCCAGGCGCCACCGGGACATTCCCCCGAAGTTCCATACTCAATTATTCCCTACGCCATGGAGATGGCTCCCGCTATTTATACCGTAGCTTTTCCGGATTGAGGCAGATCCAGATTATCTTCGCGATGCATCAAGCCGATCCGGTCTCCCTTGTGCACCTAGGAACTCTGCCGAGAAAACCCTTATTGTCCAGAAGAGGACAATATCCCTTGAGCTCCAAGGTTCGTACCCTTCGAGGCGCAAAGTCAACAAAGCCCCCCTGTTGTTCAGAAAGAGAACAACGTTAGAACAGCCATTGTTCTTTGAGCCCGTTTGACAAGAAACGGTTCTCACCCCACCCCCTGTTGTTCAGAAAGAGAACAACATTAGAACAGCCATTGTTCTTCTAGCCCGTTCTTCAAGAAACGGTTCTCGTTCCCAAGACATCACGTCCGGATAATTTAATTTCCCCCTTTTTAACGTTCTTCAAGAGAACGCTTGGTTTCAATAATAACCTCCATTGTTTATCAAGAACATCTCCGATTTGCTGTCACAAAGATCGCTCGTACTTCCGAGCCCCACTTCGCTCTCACTCCTCGAAGACAGTCCTTCCCCCTCGTTAAGGACAACCCCCCGAAGAACCCTTCTGCTGGAAATCGACAGTAGACCGAAGATTCCTTCGCATCGTCTTCCTCTGCACAACAACTTTGTCAACGCAACCCTGTGCTTTAAATGGTTTAGCGAACCATTTCCCCCTTTATTTTTTGTTTGTTTACCTTTTTAAATCTCTCCAAAACTTAATCCTCAGATTAGTCAGATATTCCCACGACCGTTTTTCATTCCCCGTTTGTGTAAACATTTTTTTTGTGTGTTGTTGATAGTTTAATTAATAAACTATTTTATTAATGGTAGCCATATTATTTATCCTTGCGCGCCGTTCCACTTATTAAGCATATTGAAGATAAATAAGCCTCTCCAGACCCCCTACCCTTTTGGACACACCTCGGTCAATCAAATTACCACGCACTCGAAATATAGAAAATTCCCTTAACGAATAGTTATATGGTATATCGTCGAGAGCCTATTCTACTACAGTATGAAATAAATGAGTTTCAATCATATTCTTCACTTTTTCATACCTGTCCCATAATTTTGGCCAAAGCTGTATATGGAATGAGATGAGTATATATGAGTGTATGCATAAGAAAATACAATGATTTAGCCAACTATTTATTTTTTTTTTGCTTGTCTGACGCTGGTGTATTAAATCTACAAGCTCAAATTGGATAATAATAATATATATTACACCTTGAAGGATTAGGATACGGATATTTTCATAAATTGGCATAAAAAATTAACTGAATTAAAGTGATATGTGAAAGAATGAGTGTTCAAATTGAAACAAGTGATTAACACAGTTGTTTATAGGGAATGTGTCAAGGTTACTTAACTTGTGAGCATAGAGGAGGGCAGCAGTTACTGGAAAGGATTGTTGTTGTTGATCTTTTATTTGATAATACCAGGGTTCCCTAAGGACTTATCTCGTTTTTGTTGTGTTTTGCTCTCCCTATTCCCTAAAGTTTATAACTCCTTTAACTCTGTAAGAAGTGGGGGTGATTACGGCAGTCTTTAATAATTATGGTCTTTGTTTTTATGATTATGTTCTATTTATTCTGGCTTGTATTGTCTGTTTTGTGTTTGGTATGTCTGTTAAAATAAAAGGAAACAAGAAAATAAAACAAAATAAATAAAGAAGAATAACAACAAAGACAATGTAAGGGAAGAAGAACAAAATAAGGACCACCAAACACACTTGGCTCCAATCAAGACTAGTCCGAGATGAATCGAGATAAATGGAAAGCATGTACATGCTAATCAGAACCCAGGATTAACGCGATTAGTTGCAGTGCATTTATGAGGCCTAAATAGAAACAGGAAGCATAATAGAGCGCTCTTATATATAACAGTAGCATCGTTCCTAAGTCTAAACTTGCGTTAACTTAGTGGAACCGAGGGAAATTACGATACCCATACCTATATAAATGGGTTCAGGCTTATCTAGATGTATACTAAACTTTTAAAGAACGCATTTTTTGTTGGCAAGAAATTAGCCAATAAACTGTTGATCTGAGTGGGGACCAAGGAAGGAACGTGTGTTGCTCGCTGCATGGCGATACTGTATTTAAGTCAAAATATAAGTATCTGTACGTGGATGAGATGGGTCAATTAACAGAGAATAAGCCGAAAAATTAAGATTGCCGCCAATATAACTCTGCTTGTTGCGAGAAACAAAATAAGTGAAATGCCTCGAATATTCTCGCATTCACAATGATCATCCTGGTCACTGCATCGGGTTCACGCATGAGCACCAAACTTCTCATTACTTAGAACCAACTAAAAATCATTTCTAATATACATAAGGACGTTACATTGCTGCATTGTAATTGACAATTGGCATGACAGAGGAAAAGTTAATTAATGAGAATCTAAACAGACTTAAAATATTAATAAGACAATGAAAAATTGCCAAAATAAGCAGGATGGGCCGTCAACGTAAACGTAGTCGCTGCTGCATGGCCGCCCTCTTCGGAACCCGTTCTTATACTGTTAAATATTTACCCTACTGTGGGTCAGCACTGTCAAGCCCAACGTATTATTCATTCACTATCACTATTATCATTTTTGTATTATTAATTAATTATGACTCGCGATTATTGTTACACTATTATTTTGACTTCTTAATTTATCATCAATTGCTGTTATTATTCGATAATTATTATTAGCACTATTTTTCTTTCAGTATTATTTTATTCTCACTCACTGCTATTATTTTATTATTATAATTTCCTTATCATTTCTACGTAAATGAAGCACATTTTACAAAAGAAATGAAAAAAGGAAAGGTAACGGAAACAAAGAATACAAAAAAAGAATCGAGAAAGGCAAGGGTGCAAGTTAGAACCGACGCAGAACCCAGCAGAATGAACGTATTCAGGTGACCACAGATTCGAAAGTAAGAACCCATAACCGGTTCTGACCACGTACATGTGGGTACTGGGCCTAGTTCACAAGAGCTAGGTTTATGGCATATTTGATCGCACGTAGGGGAGGGGTGTTCTTATATCCGAATCTAAGTACACTTTGGGGCGATTTTGACTCAGTACTTGAAAATAAGAAGAAAAAAAACAACGAGGGCAGTTTTTAAGGGGCGATCTGAAACGAAAGTGGAGAAGATGGAAGAAGTGAAAATGTATGGCAGATATAGAGGCGCAGACCACCTAAGGACGTTAGGGCCTGGATGGCATTCATCCTTCAGATGTCAGCTGCAGCATAGTGGTCTAAACCTCTCACACACCATGTGGGGGAGTGAGAGAAAGGAGGGGGGGGGGGGATGCATCGAACAGGAATAGTGAAAAAGGACTGGCGAAGTCGTATAAACACATCTTAATTCCAAATAAATTAATTCAAGAACAAGTTCGTATAAAAGGCACAAAACACTCCAAAGTACGAAACAATTCCCCTAAATGATTGACATATTCAACCTTTTGATGCCCGAATTGGACTATATATATAATATAATAACCCTTAAATCATATATATTAAGAGTCAAAGTGGCTTGAAATTGTGGTTCCACGTGGTTCCGCCAAATAAATGGTTTCGGAGTCGAAAGGTTTGTAAGGGTTAATTAGGGAGCGCAAATGGGTTTAAAAATTCTGTTAAATCATTTTTAATTAGGATTCCTTTATTTAATTAATTCAGTTGTGTGTGGCGTTCCTTTTTTATGGGCTCCATTTAATCGAGGCAAGATTCTCTTTTGTTTCGCCTCGTCTTTTGCGCTCTCAGAGGTATTTTAGGAATGGAGGTCAAGCACGAAACCACGGAAATGGAGTGGCAAAAACTCCTACCTCTTCACATGCCTAACAACTACATCCCACCCTCTTACTCTCACTTTCACACACATACATACATACACATTCTCCCTATAATTCTCAATCTCTCTCACTTCCTCTCTCTCTCTCTCATTTTATTTATCTGTCCCATTTTCTATTTCATCCTCCTTATCATTCTATCTCTCATTCTCTCTATAACATTCCCTCTTACTCAAATTCTCACTCACATTATCTCTCTTATTCTTCTCTTGAGAGAGTAGCAGTGTCGAACAGTTCAAGAGTAGACTTGACAAATTGTATTTGAAAACTTGATGATCTCATAGCAAGTAATTAGTACGTGCTAAGAATCGAAACCGCAAAAAGTGCCTCCTCGACATGGGCCGCAAGGCTTTTGAGGTACTTCTTTTCCTTGTAACTCCTTGTAACTCTCATTCTCTAATTTTCTCTCTTATTCTTCTCTCTCATTCTCTCACTTGGTCTCTTTCTCTCTCCCATTCTCTCTATAACATTCTCTCTTACTCAAGTTCTCACTCACATTCTCTCTCTTATTCTTCTCTCTCATTCTCTTTCTCTAATTTTCTCTCTTATTCTTCTCTCTCATTCTCTTTCTCTAATTTTCTCTCTTATTCTTCTCTTTCATTCTCTAATTTCCTCTCTTATTCTTCTCTCTCATTCTCTTTCTCTAATTTTCTCTCTTATTCTTCTCTCTCATTCTCTCACTTGGTCTCTCTCTCTCTCTCTCTCATTCAGTCCAAATTAAATATCGAACGACGAACAAGTCTTTGTTAAGTTGAGTTATCGTTTTCTGTCTTGTAATCTGTGGCTTGGTGAGAAATTTACAATTTTTTCACTAAAAACCCACAATAGAAAACAAAAATAAATCCCATTATTAATGGCGCATTGTATAAAACATCATGAATGATATATTTTTATTGGGTTAACTAAATTGGGGCTAGTTTTGAATGTTAGAGGGGTACGTTTTTTTATATTCAAAGTAAATGGTTGGTGCTACCCTGTTGTAGAATTACAAATTTCATGAAACTAAACCGAAACAACAGATCGTGATAATACGTGGATAGTCTATATCAGCTTGGTGTTGTATGTTCTTTTATACTTTTCCAAAATTTGTAAATTTGCAACAGCATAGCACGAACCATTTAATTAAAATAAATTTAACAAATCTAACTGCTCGTAACTTAACCTCCTAACATAAAAAATGGCAGAAACAATGGGAAATAAATACCCATTCAAATAGTGAAGAATGTAACCACTTTCGCAAAATGGAAATTTGTACGTTTTCTGACCCAGGTCCGCCTCTAAAAAGTCAACAGGTGTCGAGCAAGTCGGCCAGCCAGATGGCTTGAATTGAGCCCCTCTGCGAGAAATGCGGGGGCTGAATAGCTATTTACAACCACAATAGGAAGTTTGTTTCAATGCTACCTTATCTTAAAAGAGAACAGGTCCCCCACCAGACTAGTCCTAAACTGCGATAACTCCTACTTCGTCCCGTGGTTCCAAAATCAAGTGTGATTCATGATGAACATCTTCACGGGATCAATATTCTCTAAATCTCAAAGCATTTTGAACACTTCTATCGATTGATCTCGCAGTCTCCGGGTGTCTCTATCGCGAGACCTAGAGACCCACAGCGTATGGCAGCCACCGTGAAGTGGAACTGAAGAGGAGCTCGATCCGGCGACCTACAGCTATGGCCAAATATTTTGAGACTAATATATATATTTTTTTTCGTTTATAAAATTTTCATGGTAGGAATAATTATTTTAATATTTAAATTATTGCAGATGTATTAAAAATAATAATAATAAAAACCCAGTGAATTCCTTTGCAGAATCCAAATCGTGCTCTGGTCCTGTTCTTGTAAGAGGTGAGTTTCAGTCCCTGGAATAATGAGAGGATGAAAAATTTCAAGGCTTCCCTCAGAAAAAAATCGCTTATTGTCTCTTAAAAAACGGTTGAGAAAACATTCAACACGAAAACAGAAAAAAAGAACCATACATGAACAAAAATGAATAAATAGAACGGAAAGAAAGTGATTTTCAAGATGTAACAGTTGCCTTCTCCATTTACCCGGCCTTTCCTTAAATATTTCGAACACCGGGAGGCATACAGGGATGGATTTCAAAACTTGAAATGGATTAATCTAAAAATCCACAGAAAATATAAAATCTAAATTTTTGAATCCACATACAGAGGTCTAATATGGTATATTAAATAAATAGGTGAGATTTTCCAACTTTCTAAAAAGCTGCCAATTACTTTATTGTTAATTTTAATCCAATGTCGCGGTGTGTCCAAGGAAAATAAGACAGCACGGCTCTATACATTTGAATGTTATTAGAGTTCTAATGATCGGGTCCTAAGTTGCTCTCGACTAGGGGCTAGATGATGGAGATTGGCCGGATCTCAACGGGAGAGGGGGGTGTAGAGAGAAAGAGGGGGAAATAAAGAGAAAAGAAGGGGGGGAGTGTGAGAGAGAGAGAGAGAGTTACGAACTCAGCGACCAAGTAGAACACCACGCACGAGACAGTGTGTGTGTGTGCACTAAGAGATTTAGAGAGGGAAGGGGAGAGGATTGGGAAGGGAGAAAGATAGAGAGGGAGGGTGGGAAGCAGCAGCTCTCCTTCCTCAAGTCACTGCCTCTATCTGTCATTCCATAGTCGATTCCCGAGTGAGTCATGCGTTTTTCATCACTACCATCAAAAGTTGAAGGAAAACCTGGTAAATATCGAAATACGAGTACAAACCATGAAAGTAGTTCAGTTTGGGTGGCGCTGGTACGGGGGTTGGTTGGGAGTGGGGGAAATGTACAAGATGCTAATAATGATATGTGTGGTGGTGAGTGGTCGCATAAATAAATTTATCGACATAAGATCAAATTATCTTGTGTTTATCAGTGGGCACCGAGTGATAAGAACTTCTCAGTATTATCTACGATGGAAAAGATATTATTTTGGTATTCAGAAAACATCGGAGCCAACAAAAAAAGAACGAATAGCAAAATAAAAAAGGGTCAAATGTAAATGTCCACAAGAAAGGGTAAAGTCCAGGTAGTCTCAATCTAGTTTGAAACTACCTGGGGCATTGAGTCTAGAAGCGCGTGCCGATCCCACAGGAGGACTTAAAGACTCTAGGAACGATGTGCTTGGAATTCAGGACTCAGAAAAGTACCAATTTGAACTTCTCTTTCATGGCTGATTTTTCGTTCAAGGAGGAAAGAATGGGAGGAAGAACGGGCAGAAGGGAAAAACTGAATGAATATAAAGGGTGTTCCAATAACTTGGACTGATTTTAAATGTGAGTTAAGTTTAAGCGTCTGATGATTTTTTTCTTTTTCTTTCAGATTTAACAACTTCAGTCTTTGGCAATTTTAACCATGGAAAGATTTATAATCGAACAACGTGTTAAAGTTATCGAAAATGGACGTTCAAAAAGAAACGCATTTCGGGCACTTCGCGATTACTTTGGTCAACATAATCGACCAACCGAGAGTGCAATTGGGAAAATTGTTCGTAAATTCAAACAAACGGGGTCGGTGGAAGATATGAAAACGCCATTGTGTGCTCGTTTACGCCGTTCAGCTGAAATCATTGCTGCAGTGCACGAGAATGTGGCCGAAGATCCAGACACCTCTATTCGTCATCGCGCGCACAAATTGAACCTCTTCACAACAACGTTACATCGAATTTTGACCAAAGATTTGTCTCTACACGCTTACAAAATTCAATTGATACAAGAACTGAAGACTGCTGAGCATTTGAAGCGCCGTGCATTCGTCAATTGGGTGCACGAGCAAAGACAAGCCGATGATGATTTTTCGCAAAAAATCATCTTTAGTGATGAAGCCCATTTTCATATTGGTGGATTCGTCAATAAGCAGAATTGTCGCATTCGGGCTGATGAAAATCCCAGGAAGATTGTTGAAAAGCCACTGCATCCACAAAAGGTCACTGTTTGGTGTGCATTTTTTGCTAGCGGAATCATTGTGCCGTATTTCTTCGAAAATGATGCCGGGAATTCTGTTACGGTGACAGGCGAGCGATACCGTGCCACGATAACCAACTTTTTATGGCCTGAATTGAATTCTATGGATGTCGAAGATTTGTGGTTTCAACAGGATGGCGCCACATGCCATACATCCAATGCAACAATAGCTTTATTTAATGAGAAGTTCCAAGATCGCATCATCTCTCGAAACAGCGAGGTCAATTGGCCACCACGATCGTGTGACTTGACGCCTTTAGATTTCTTCCTTTGGGGTCATCTCAAAAGTAAGGTCTATGCCAACAAGCCAACAACAATTCAACAGCTGAAGGATGAGATAATATGGCATATTGGTGAGATCGAGGAGCAACTATGCAGAGACGTCATCAAAAGTTTTGACCATCGAGTGGAGGTGTGCCGCCAAAGCCTTGGCGGATATTTAGGCGATATTATTTTTCACACATAATTGCCATGACTCATTTAACATGATCCAATAGTGAAATCAATAAATTTTCACCAATAACACTGTTTTATTTACTGCTAACTTCTATCCTTCTTAATGGAACACCCTTTAGAATCAAGAACACTAAAAAAAGAAAAAAAACAGCAGGAACAACAACATGCGCATTTAATCTAAATAGCGTAACATAGTTTGGCAGACTTGGCAAAGAGAAATACAGGATAAATTGTTCAAATTTAAATTCAAAGAATTTCTATGATAATTTGCATATATCATAGCGATAAACTTGGAGGGTGTCATACGCTCAAGCAATCCGTGCTTGGGATCCTACATTAAACTGAGGTACCCGAAATATACTGCAGATTCGGGATAAAATCTCTAGCAAAGAAAAATTGCTGTAAAATAGTATTAATACATGGGGAAAACTATACAAGGTGGAGAACCAAAACTTGGAATGAACATTGAACATTAATATTTCCCATAAACACAGCACCGACTGGCGACGAGTCAACATCAAACTAAAGAGTTGATCTTCAACTCTTAATTTTCACATAATTAACTGCAGCGAAGCAATCGGGTCTATGGGTCATGCAAATCTCGTGTTGTGTTCATCTTCTGTCCTCAACCAGTCGCTGGCTCAATGTAGCCAAATAAAACCAATCCTACCAAAGGTGACTGAGGTCACTGAGTTCAAATTTTATATAAATTGACCATTAGGTGGCACCATCTAGTGGCTAGAGGTGCTAAATCGGCCATTTTCGCCACAGCTCCACTAGATCATGTCCCTCTAGTTTTCAGAAATATAACTGAGTATAGATTTTCAGGAGGGCAAAAGATTGGTGGCGAACTTGCTCTGCTAATGTCAATCTTAAACGCATTGCCAGCATTGTTGGCGCATTTTTGAGTGCCATCTACAATCTCACTAAGGCCATCGATGAGGCCAACGGCATCCACAATAAGTTTCATAGCGATAGGGCCAACAAGAAGCAAAATTCATACTTCGTCGATGACTTTAAGAACAACATTGCAAAGGAGCTAATGAAACCCATGTACAAGATAGCCGCCGAGCTTAAGGTTGACTCCATACCCACCAAGGTGTCCGTGCTTAACGACCTGGTCCTCAAATTGTATACCGAAACCCTGAAGCACCTCCTCACTGAGTCCATGATAGACAGGAGGCGGGAGAGATAAATGAAAGTTATCAATCAAATCGAGCAGCATAGGTCCACCATCTGAACCTCTGATGTGATCTTTACATGGGATGTGTATGAAGTGAAGGCAGCAACGGGGGTCAGGGGCATCTTTAGGACCAATCATCCGACGACAGGAAGATGTCCGCCATCTTCCTCAAGCTTGTATAAAAGACGGGTGCGAATACATACGACTATGCCCTAAAGTACCAAGGTTTGCCGTGGCTCAAGATTAACTCTCCGGAGGGTAATTACGTGTGAACCTACGAGGAGCGGTCAATAAGTTTTGCAATTCGGATATAAGGAAAAGTGTTTTATTATTTTTCAATATAACTACCCTCGACTTCAATGCACTTGCGCCACTAGTCTCTGAGGCTTCAAATTCCGACAACCAGAAATCTCCCGACTGCTGTTCAATCCACTCCTGGATGGTGAGCTGGACATCTTCATCGTCCCCAAATCGGCGTCCACACAGTGCAGCCTTGAGCTGGCGGAATAAAAAGTAGTCGCTAGGGGATCTCAGTGATGGACCCACGTTTCATCACCTGTCACTATGCGTGACTCGAATCCCGCCGGGTCTTGATTGTACAGGAGCAGCAGCTACTCCGAACTTTGACGACGTTGAAGTCGATCATGGGGCGTGAGTTTTCGTGAGGTTTCTAGGGACCCAACGGGCAGAGACCTTGGTCATGGCCAAATTGTCGTGGATGATGTTGATAACACTTCCATGTGATATTCCAAGTTCTCGCTCGATTTCTTCAACCTTCACCTGTCGATTTTTGAGGATCATCGTCTCCACACGGGCCACATTGTCCTCGTTGGTCACGTCTGACGGGCATCCTGGACGGGGGTCATCTTCAAGGGACTCACGACCATGGCGGAACTCCCTATTCAAGCGAGCAATGGTTGCATAGGAAGGGGCGGTGTGGGTGTACACTGCAACCATGCGTTCATGGATCTCTTTTGCATTCTTGCCTTCCTTGGTCAAAAATTTGATCACTGCGGGGTGTTCAACCTTCTCCATTGTTGAAAAATTTGTGACTGACGATGTGCGATCAGCTACTGCTTCTTAAATAGACGAGGCAGGAGCGTGCGGCTGCAGGTCCTGACTTATCATAACTTGTCCTAACACCCCCACAAACAGCCATCCCTCTTCCTCTGTTTTGCCCTACCGATTCGCAAAACTTATTGACCGCCCCTCATAGAACAGGATCCAAACCACGCAGCCAAGAATGTTCAGCCGTTACGCTTTGCCAACTTTTGGTCCGGTAGAAATTTGGCCTTGATCCAGCCAAGACTTGAACCCGCTGAACTAGGTCGTGTGGGGAATTTTGGAGCCAGCCAACAACAAGGCCATTTACCCAAACATCGACACTTTCAAAGTTGCCATCATGGAGGAGTTGGCCAATATGTCCGAGGATGTCATGGTTAAAGTGGCACAGGGTTTCGAAGCAGGTTTGAGGGCCTTCATGGCAAAAAATAGAGGCCACATTGAATAAAATGTTATTTTCAGGTAATATTTGCATAGTATCAGAAGGGGACACTAAATACATTTAAAGTATTTAAATACTAAATATTAAATACATGAGAAAAATTTATTTAAATACTTAATACATTAAATGTATTTAGATACATTTTTAAATACATTTCAAATACATGATATTAGGTTGAGGAATAAGTTCTTGCGTTTTTTTTAATGGTGTGTTGATTTAAGTTTTGTTGACGTGATTTGCGCACATATTAAGAAACAATAATAAATAATGAGAGCAAAATTTGCAAAGGTTAGGCTACGTCTCTTAACAGCGTAGACTATTAGGCTTTTGCTTAGGCTACGTCTTGAAGTTGAGTAATAAGTAATTGCGGTTTATTTAAAAGTTGTGTTAATTTATTTTTTGTTCTGTACCCTCAAAATGGAATGTCAGGTTGAAAAAAGGTGCATTTTCGACACTTGTTGTTATTCATTTTCAATCGAGCCGGAAACAATGCAAACGCAGCCAAAGCTCGTCGCGATATTTGTGCTGTGTACGGAGAAAATACTTTATCAGAAAGGACAGCTCAATGGTGGTTTTCACGTTTCAAAAACGGTCATTTGAATCTTAATGACGAAGAACGTTCTAGTCGCCCCATTAAGTTGGATGAAGATCGATTGAACGACCTTCTTCATGAAAATTCTCGTCAATCGACTAGAGAATTGGCTGTACAATTGGTGTGTGATCAGAAAACTGTAGTGAATCACCTTCATTCGATGGGGAAACTTCAAAATATCGGTGCATAGGTTCCGCACGCTTTGAGCGAAATCAACAAACTTCAACGCTCCACGATTGCTGCAGGTTTGCTTGCTCGTCACAAGGCTACTTGTGGATATAAGGATAAGGACAGATTTCTTCATCGCATCATCACTGGTGACGAAAAGTGGTGTGTTTATGTTAACATGAACCATCGAAAACAATGGCTTAGCCCCATTCAAAAACCACTTCCGCGATTAAAGCAATGACTTCATCCACGAAAAACGATGCTGTGTGCGTGGTGGGATTGTGAAGGCATTATTCTTTATGAGCTCCTTGCGAACGAGATTGCCAATGCAGAACTCTACGTTCAACAAATGTATCAACTCGCCGAAGCTATTTGTGAAAAGCGACCTCATCGACGTTATGGAGTCCTTCTGGAACACGACAATGCTCGTCCTCACATTGCCAATATGACAAAAGATGCTATCCAAACGTTTAATTTGGAAATCCTGCCGCATCCTCCATATTCGTCAGACTTGGCTCCATCGGATTTCCATTGGTTCCGATCGCTCTCTAACAATTTGCGCGGTGTTTGGTTCAATACTGATGTGGAATTAAGAACCTAGTTAGACGAATTTTTCGAGTCAAAATCCAGAGATTTTTATTGCAGAGGCATCGAAAAACTAGTTGAACGTTGGGAAGAAGTCGTAAATAACAACGGAGAATACATTATTGATTAAATTGCATATAGTTATAAATTAAAAATTAAGTTTTTCTAAAATTGTTAATGGTAATGAATGAATTTAATAAAACCGCAAGAACTTATTCCTTAACCCATTATATAATGAGTCAGATAAGGACCATTGAAAATCACAACAAAGGTAACTGAACAATTCTAAATCTGCGGGTGATCGTGTTTGAGTGGGTTTTGTAAATTCAAAATAATCGTCACTGTCCGATACACCACTGAATGATTCAGCTTCAGGCCCCTCCGCTAAATTCTCAATCACTTGAATCATAATATTTTTAACAGACTCTTGGTGGCTTTAACTGTCCCATGAAATACTAATATCTAACCAGCAGAGTTTGAAGAATGGATGGCTTGTTGATGCAATAATGACATCTGTAACGCTAGCTTCATTTGTCAAGGTCAAAAAAGATTAGTAGCGCTTTCCAAAGCCCTTAGTGACTGCACTTAGAAGAGGTTGGCAAAATTTCAGAGAATGTGACTGAAGGTTCTTCAGCTTTCTCTCCACAGTGAGCAAGTTAGGGAGCAATTCTTCATAAAAAAACAGTTTTATTCTCCCTTTAGGCGATCAATTGCCACTGCAATAGGAATCAAAACTGAGACATACTCCCAAGAAATTCAATTTCGTGACTTCTAAACACTGGAAGTTCAAGGGACGTCATGAGTTGATGTAATTTGTCCTTGTGTTTTAAAAGTAATAAAAATGAATCAAACAGAGAGTTCCAACTTGTAATGCAAAGCACCTTTAATGAGCAGTTGATAACAGTAGCATGATTGATATTTGCAAAAGAAGATATTTTCAGTTCCTGTTTTGCACCAATTGTGGCGACGAGACTGAGTGTGTGTGAAGCACAGCGCACATGCTTAGGTAGGCTGAAGCTGCATGGGTCAGACGAAAGGTCTTCTTCCTGATCTAAGGCACTTCTCATTAAGAAACTATCCTCCAGCTCGTGTTCACCCTGATCTTCTTCACTTACCTGGATTCCATCTTCTGATTTGTGGACACATTTGCAGCAGTGACTACAAATTCCTTAAACGCTTTAACAAAATTATAGCCGTTATCAATGAGAGTGGTCTTGATTTTCTGCAGGGGGATATCGTGTTCATTGATGATATTCTCCATATGTTCAACAATCTTGATGTAGTTATGTTCTCCTTTGAAGCAAAAGCATGCCAATACTCCATTGTGAAGGGCAAGAACAGCTTCAAGATGATAAAAAAAATGAAATAACAGTCCAATGTTTGTCTTATAAATGTTTCCATAAATTTTACATATTGATATAATCGAGATAAATTCCACCAACAAATAGGTCTGCTTTCAGCCAAGAGCTCATAACTTCCTAACTGTAGACATTTTCAATTTCATATTTCATAAAGAGCAAAATCTTAACATACGCAATGAATTGTAACGCCCAAAAAACTATGGTGACGAGTTGACCAAATACCTGCAGTAACACATAAGTAAGAGGAATTATCTAGTTTATTCTTCAGTCGAGCTTTTGTAACTATCTCTTCTTCTATAAGATTTCGGCCTATGGTCCACCTTGAAATGACGTCAACTGAAGAATTTAGACCTGCGGTAGTGGAATGTGTGATTATTGTGAGTGAAATTGATTTTCACAGTGAAATGAGAATATATGGTATGCATATAAGATTTTATAAATAAAATGTAGCTATATGAATATCCTATAGCTATATAGGACTGGTACATTAATTCATAAATATATTATTAGTCCTTCATATTCAGAATTACATAGTAAAATATTAACTTTCAGTATTGTTAGGAATATATACATTATCAAGCTTTATTTCCTACATTTTTGACGGGCGGGCATGCTAGTTTTGACATAATGATATAGAGGTATTGGTACTATAACGAAATACATCGTTATAGGAATTAATTTAATAACTACATATAATCGATCAATAATTGTACTAATTATTCATGAAAAATGTTCATTCAATAATATCTTCAAGTAAATGATAGCGCGCTTTAACATGTTCAAGGCCATATGCGCCACCGGTGGTACAGACAGAATTCCTTTCAAATGCCACATGTACCACAGGTGGTACATTTCACAATTTAAAAAAATATTATTTCAAATTTAATTGTATGTTTACATAGTTTCAGAAACTAAAAATATGGATGGAAGGAAAGAGTTTGATAACTGAAATACCTTTTATTAAAAAAAAATCTCGAGCGAAAGCAGGAACGCTACTGAGCACTTCTTTGGAATTGTCTCTGGTATTTCAAGGGAAATCTGAGTCGTGGGCATGGCCTTGAACGTGTATTAAGAATGCATGTATGTTAATTCTCATGAAATTTTTGTAATATATTAACCTCTGTTGTTTGTATATGTCTTCCTTTATTTAACTTCATTATATAGCCTACGTAGTGACCAATGATCTGAATGCTTTAATATTCGGTCGTTGTAAGAGCTTAACCTGTACTACTAATACTATAATTGTAAACAACATTTGTAACTCAGAACTCACCTTTAATTTATCTCACAAAAGATGGGATGCACACCTTGCATGAAGCACCATCGTCTAATACTGAACATTTTATATTTTGATGGGTTTTTTTTAGCTGTCACATAGTTAACTGCTTTTTGATCCAAAGAACGATGCTTTCTCTGTTGATAAATGTTCATGAAACAAAGGACATTTGTTTCACGTTACCATAATTCACGTTAAATTCAATCACCATAAACTATAAATAAAGGTGTTGCAAAAGGAAGCAAGTAGGTTCGTGCATAGTAAACCTACGCTATTTAACATTACCGTTAGCTACTAGCAATTTCGACATTTTTTAAAAATAAGAAATAGTGAAACTTTTAAATTCAATTAGTATCATATAATTAGCTTTAATAAATTCTTACTTTAAAATGAATGCATAGATTGGAAGTAGCAGTAGCATTGCTCGCCGCAGAGATTTTGCCATTGCATGATGTACATACACACTTCACTTTTTCCCGTCGAAATATTTCACTCTAAAAAAATTACCACATACTCGTAGTAAAGGATGACTATAATTACATGATTCTTTATCTTCTTCGTCTTTATTATTATCTAATCTCTCCATTTCACACACTTTCGAAGAAGCTGAAGTTGCTATGAGCAGTTGAAATAACGCTGAGCGCTCTCACTATACAACCGAACACAACTGTACCATCTGTTAACTGAATTTGAACTGATGCAAGCAATCTTCCCTCACCGGCTCACGCAGTCAACCGTTTGTGTCATACAAGTTGCGACAAGCTAAAACATGCATTACACGTTCTTAGCAGCTATAAAAACCTATTATCAGTAAAGTATTTTCAAAAGTATTTAAATACTTTCAAAGTATTTAAATACATGATTTCAAATGTATCTACAAATGCAATTTTAAATACATAAATGTATTTTAATACAGTATTTAAATACTGCCCACCTCTGCATAGTATTAATATAGATAGTTTTTCGATAAATGGCCCATTGGCCCTCCAAAAATATTGTTAACATGGCCATCTAGATTAAATGTAAAACTAATCAGCTTAACTATACGCAGGAGCAAAACTGCGTGTGGGTATAATTTGTTTGCCATGCACTGATATAAGTGAAAATGAGAAATAGGGTTTCTGAAATGACTTGCGACGAGTTGTGAATGGAAATAGAAATGGACATTGGGTTCATGATTGTAGCAGTTATGAATGGAAATATAAGTTTAAAGATGTAAGATTGGGTACATGAAGATTTCGGTACAGCTAAAGAGAAGGGAAATAGGGAAATTGCGGTCGCTTTTTGTGCTAAAAACACGTGCGAGTGACAAATACGTTGAAAAAAACATAGGAGAAATGGAAGAGTATGAGTGATGTATTTTTTCCCTGGAAAGAATATCTTGAGGGGTGTATATGGTGTACAATATGAGGTCTTAATCTATCTGTGTAGGACGGTTTAGGTTCAGGACCGTCTCCATCCGACGCTGTTGCGTCCGTCAAGTGCTTCTGATTCGGATGTGCCAGAAATGGACATGATACGGTTGAGGCATTGGAGCATAGAAAAAAGAAACCGGTACCTTACGGCATAACGAGATACGCGGCACAGCCTGTTGTAGTCGGCGCTCTAAATTACCTTTCTGAACCACTCCCGAAAGGATCGAAAATCGACTACGTATAGGGTAGTGAGAACATCCTCAGGCAACACCGATATGGTACAGGTGATGCTCACGGCAAATATGATGATGCAGAGGACATTTTCTTGTGGAACACCCTGCGCTTGCCCTAGATTAGGTCGGGGAACAGGAAAAAATAACCCCAAATGGGATAAATTAGAAAAATTTGGGGGTAATGTATGTGCTAGGGGTGTGGATGTGCTAAGTGAGGGAAACAAATATGAAAGTTGGAGAAAAAGAATGCATCGAGGAGCCTTTCTTCTATTTTTCGGTCAAATCTGGCAACATTTCTCCTAATTAAGTGGAATTTTGCTATGTTTTGAACTTGGCTCTTTCAGAGTAGTTGATGAATAGTAGAGCTGATCAAATGATGTAAAATTATTTACATAAGGTGAGTTATGATATAATCTATAATATTTACGTTTCTGTATCGACTTTTGTGATTAAAATTCAACAAAGTTAAATATATAAATATAAGATTAGTTTAGACTTTAGGATATTTTAGTTTATTTGTAAGGGGCCTAATTGTCCCATCAACTGTTTAGTTGCCATTTCTCACTTTTTTAGGGGGAGCTATTATATTTTTTTTTTATTTATTTTTATTTTAATGAATTATTTTATATTAAAAGTAAGTTTTTTAACGAGTTTAATTCTATTTAAGAAGATTTCATGCAACCCCTACAGATGTAATGCTCACTCTTTTTAAGTCTTATTGTTTGAATTTTTATGGTTGTGAGTTGTGGTTTGATTTTATGTTGTTGTTTTAAAGTTTTAATTTAAACTCTTAAATCCGTCACTAAATAATTTTTTATCTTTCAAAAATAGAAGTCAAAAGACCTTAAAAAAGTGATAGATTTGTCTTTCATTTTCAGATGGCATCAGCAAGGAAAAGGACATATCAGGCAGAGTTCCTTAATTATGGCTTCACAGAAATAGAGGACAAAGGACAAATGAAACCTCACTGTGTCGTCTGTATGAAAGAACTGACTGCCGAGTCTTTCAAAAAGAATCAACTGAAGAAACACTTGGACAAGGTTCATTCACATCTGTTTTGTAAACCACGGGAATACTTTGAGAATCTGGAGAAAAAAACAGTCAAAAGACTGAGATTGGAAAATAACAAGAGTGCAACGTTTGACCAATGTTCAGCAGCAATAGCTAGTTTTGAAGTGGCATGGTTGGTTGCTCGAAACAAGAAACCACATACTATTGGTGAAGACTTAATCAAACCAGCGGCTGTGAAAATGGCAGAAAAAAATGTGTGGGCAGAAAGTAGCTAAACAACTGAATACAGTGCCTTTGTCTGCAAGAGTTATTAAAGAAGGAATTTCCATCTTGGCAGAAAATGTGAGAGAACAAGTAATTTCTTCAGTAAAAAAGAGTAAAGAGTTTGCCATTCAACTTGATGAGACTACATATGTCAGTAGCAATTCGCAGCTGATGGTATACGTTCGATACAGGGGTTCTGATGAAATTGAAGAAGAAATGTTGCTATGTTCTTCTCTTGAGTTGAGAACTCGTGGTATTGATGTGTTCAATAAGGTTGATGCATTCTTCAAAAAAACAAAGTATTGATTTAAAGTGGGAAGATTGTATTGAAGTATCAGTTGATGGAGCTCCTGCCATGCTTGGTCACGTCACTGGTTTTGTGGCTTTGGCCAAACAACAGAATCCAAATATTCAGGTCACCCATTGTATGATACATCGTCAGGCATTACTTGTGAAGGATTTGGAACCAGAGGTGGAAGCTGTGTTGAATGATGTAATTAAGATTGTCAATGTTGTAAAAGGGCATGCGCTAAACACGATGTTTCGTGATTTATGTGAGGATGGAGAGGCTGAATATTCGATCCTTCTTTTCCATACGGAAGTGAGGTGGCTTTTACGTGGAAATGTCCTGAATAGAGTGTAGACTCTTAAAACCGAACTTGAAATATTTCTGACTGATCAAAAACACACACACTTGCAGAGAAGTTCAGAAAATCAACCTGGCTAGCTCTTCTTGCATACTTAGCTGACGTTTTTGGGCAGGTAAATGCGCTGAACAAGGAATTGCAAGGAAATAAAATCAATCTCATCTTAGCAAGGGAAAAAAATTCAGCATTTGTATCAAAGCTTCAGTTTTGGAACCAAAAAGTAAATGCCAATAAGATTGCTGTCTTTCCAAACCTTGCAGAGTTTTTGGAAGAATGTGAAGACTGCAGTCTTAGTGACATGAAGGAATCAGTCACAAGGCACCTGACCAAACTTAGGAATAGGTTCTGTGACTACTTTCCAGAGCTTGATTCACATACTGTCAGCTGGGTTGTAAATCTCTTCAAATGTGAACTGGCTGATTTGCCTGAAGAGCATGAAGGATTGGCAGAAGAGCTCATTGAACTGCGTTCCAACAGTGAAACAAGCATGGAATTTGAGACCAAGGATGACCTCTCAAGTTTTTGGATGTCAATAGCTGCAAAGGCTTATAAAACTGCACATTTGGAAGCAACTGAAATGCTGCTACCTTTTGCAACAACCTACTTTTGCGAACAAGGTTTTTCTACCCTCGTAAACCTAAAAACAAAATACAGAAAACGGTTGGATCCTGAAGTCAGCATCAAAGTAGCAGTGACATCAAAAAGCCCTGATATTGAAATTGTTGTATCAAAGATGAAACAGTATCATTTTTTCCAAAGCCTGAGGGAGCTGATATATTCAAGTTTTCAATACCTTTTTCATTAGTTTTATTTGTGTACCATTCTCATACCAGAAAGAGTAAACATTTTTTCCCCATAATAGTGGATTCAATAACATTTTCCTATTTTTGTTTTTGTACGAATTTTAAATACATGATAGGGACATAGTCAATAATTTTGCTTGTGTGCCATGTAATGCTAAAAAATGTTTTATTTTTGTTTATAAATATATAATTTCCTACAATTTTTTCTTGTGCTATTTCCATGCCAAAAAGACAAAAATTTATTTCCTAATGAAATAAAAAATTAAACATTATCCCAATATAAATTTTTTGTTGTCTTTATTATCCATGATTTTTATAAGTAAATTGGTTTGTCCCCCAAAGTACTTCAAAGTCAGGGGTAAATTCATTTTACTACAAATTCTTTTGGGGTAACACCCCAAAAAGTTACCCGACCCCTGCCCTAGATGGACAGATAAGGCTCCTTCCACCAGTACACAGAATCAATGATCGTGTAAGAAGCTATCCTCCATAGAATGGCAGGTATCCAGGATACTTACCACACCCCCCTCCCACAGTATCATAAACCTTCTCCAGAAAAAAAATAATACAGTGGCAAAATTCTGGCATGCAAAGGAAAGCGCCGCAAACAACACTCTCTAGCTGGAGCAAATTATCGTACGTTGAGAGGTGCTTACGGAAGCCGCAATGTGTAGATGGTAGGTTGCCTCCGCTGTCCTGGAAAATTAGCTAACCTAACCTAACCAAATGTATCCATCAAACTTTCACCCAAGAAGGTTAGAGAATTGCGAAAAAACCAGCTGGGACGAAATGATCGCATTGTGAAAAACAAGAAAGGTAACCATTCACCACCATGGTGAATGGTTCCTAGGAAGGTACTGTCTGACCAGATCTTGTTGAAGAAAGTTAAAAGAAAGTTTAAGCCTCGCTCACCTAGCTATCGCTCTCCTGGATATCATCCGGAGCAATGGCGGTATCTGCGCAAGAAGTGAGAGCGGAACACAACTCACTTAGCGAAAACAGGTCATTGAAGTGTCCCCCAACCTCTGGAGGTGAAGTCCAGTCCGCCACATTCAGCAAAAGTGCTACGTACACGGAATGCTAGTCAAGTAAGCAACAAGTGATGAATTTAGACAAGCGGTTGCGAAAGTTTCCGCCACAATACTGGGTTCAGTTTCCTCCAAAAGAGGAGACGAGAAGAACTCAATGGCCTTATCTATTGATCTAAACTCGAATGAGATGAAAATTTCACCGAGTTCCTCGGATGCGACCCACCGTGCTCGACAAGCCTCGCTATGGTGGCATAACTAGCTGAGGCGGCCAGGTAAAAGAGATTTCAAATGAAAAGTATCACTTCCAGGGAGCTCATCAACCACATATCATACAAAGACCCCTTGTGCATCGGAAAAGCATGAGACGATTCAAGACAGGGAAAAGAAGTGGTTTTTGGATATATACTAGGAACGGTCAATAAGTTTTGCAATTCGAATATGAGGAAAATTGTTTTATTATTTTTCAATATAACTACCCTCGACTACAATGCACTTGCGCCACTTGTCCCTGAAGCTTCGAATTCTCGACAACCAGAAATCTCTCGACTGCTGTTCAATACACTCCTGGACGGCGAGCTGGACATCTTCATCGTTCCCAAACCGGCGTCCACGCAGTGCAGCCTTGAGATGGCGGAATAAAAAGTAGTCGCTAGGGGACGGATCTGGACTGTAGGGGGGGGGGGAGCTCCTCGGATCCGCACTCGCGCAGGGCAGCTTGTGCAACTCTGGCCTTGTGGACTTTGACGACGTTGAAATCGATCATGGGGCGTGAGGTTTCTAGGGACCCAACGGGAAGAGACCTTGGTCATGGCCAAATTGTCGTGGATGATGTTCATAACACTACCATGTGATATTCCAAGTTATCGCCCGATTTCTTCGACCTTCACCCGTCGATTTTCGAGGATCTTCCTCTCCACATGGGCCACATTGTGCTCGTTGGTCACGTCTGACGGGCGTCCTGGACGGGGGTCATCTTCAAGGGACTCACGACCATGGCGGAACTCCCTATTCTAGCAAGCAATGGTTGCATAGGAAGGGGCGGTGTGGGTGTACACTGCAACCATGCGTTCATGGATCTCTTTTGCATTCTTGCCTTCCTTGGTCAAAAATTTGATCACTGCGCGGTGCTCAACCTTCTCTATTGTTGAAAAATTTGTGACTGACGATCTGCGATCAGGTACTGCTTCTTAAATAGACGAGGCAGGAGCGTGCGGCTGCAGGTCCTGACTTGTCATAACTTGTCCTAACACGCCCATAAACAGCCATTCTCCTTCCTCTGTTTTGCCCTACCGATTCGCAAAACCTATTGACCGCCCCTCGTATATATATATATATATATATATATATATATATATATATATATATATATATATATATATATGGTTATACCAAGTAGGGAACAAGAATTATTGATTGAAGTTAGTACTTTCGTTATCTTAACATTTTCAAACTTACAATGGCTTATAAAATAGGAAGACACCGTATTTATACAAAGCAATGTTTTTCCTATAAGGTCAGATTTTGTTGTATGACCTCTGATAAGTTTGATTTTAGAAAAATAGGAATGGATCTCCTTTGCGCTGGAGATTAGGAACGATTCAAAGATATTTCTGCTAATAAAATCATTTATATGCATTATGCTATCTGCTTTTGACTAGTTAATCTTCGCTAAAATCGGAAGCGGTGTGACCATGAATAACTTTCTTCAACGAATTAGTTAATGTATTTAACGTTTTAGTGAAGTAGGATTTATGTTGAACAAATAAAATGGTTGAAAATTCCAAATTTTGAAATGATAAAAAATTCCAAATGATTAAATGAATAAAATTATTAAAAAATCAAAATGAATAAAATGCTTAAAAATTCAAAATTATTAAAATGAATAAAATTATTAAAAGTCCAAATGAATAAAATGATTAACAATGCCACATAATAAAAATTTCCAAATTGTACAACTTTAAACTGTTAAATTTTGCAAGTTATTTAAAAATCAAATATAAATTTAGGACATTTAAGTGCCTTGACAAAGTCATTCGATACAAAGGACAGGAAAATTTCTTAAATATAGGGCATGTCCTGCATATATAGGGGTGCCGCCATGGATATCCACCACTAGGAGCTCCAATAGGCAAGACCAGGACGAGATCCAGGTACTTCAGAAAGAGATATCCCAATGGTGCCCTTCCCCCTCCCTATACACAACTGTGATTTGAGCGAGGTGCCCCGATATGGGAGTAAAGCTGCACAGCTACAGGAGGCGGAGTCCTCTCTAGTGGCCCTACCCACTCTTGAGTAGGGCCCGGTCGGGGGCAGTGGGTCACCCAAAGAATTAAAAGAAAAAATGGCTTTTTCTCTTCCTCTTCTCGCCCCTAAATAAAATAAAAAGCATAATACAAAATGGAATGGAGGACCTTGAGGACCTCGGGGCCTCTCATTGAGAGGCTTCTCGAGCCTTAGTCTAGCGCCCTCTCTTCCTTGCGTGACAGCTTCACCGAAAACGAAGCAGCCACGCCCTCCCACTGAGTAATTCGACTCGTAGGATTCGAAGCTGGTGAAAGCGACGACTTGAAAGACCAAACGAATCTTCTGCGCCAAGTTCTTGAAGGTGATAGCGCCACTGGCTCGTTCCGTGGCAAAAAGACCCCAGAACTCTGTCTCCGGAAGGCTTAAGCTCATACCTGTAAGGACCTTTTACTCAAAGAGATCTGGAGGGCAGTTCCTTCAATGGAATTGCCGTTGACTCCCGGGTACCTGGGAGGAGAGGCGTATGCTTGCATCTTTTCTTTCCCCTATATCTATCTGTCTCCAGGATACCATATTTGAGTGCGAAGTTAATACCTGCGAATTTAATACCTGATATGATGTCTCCGTTCTTCCTCTGGCTCTCCAGATCTTTTTTCAGACGATAAGAGGCAGTTTCTTGCCTCTCACTACATTTCCTCTTCAGTCGGTTGCAAAAGGGAGGAATTGCACCGCACTTTAGTGAGATTGGCAAGCCTTATTATCTTTGAAAAAGTGAACTACACGATCAACTTTAGAGGCCAAACGCTTGCTGAGTTGGTTGATGAGTTGTTGATCGGTATCATTTATGTGAAAGAATTCACACATCCCTGTTCTCGAACCGCTTCGTTTTCCTACTTTGTCATGTACTTGTGTTCTCCTGACGAACACGCGGATTTTGGATAGGAGATGGTAGCGATATCCATGGTTGCGATCAGTTTTCCATTAAAATATCTTTTGCCAGGCTGTGCTACTCGAGAAGCCTCCTCGGTGGTGCTTGGATCGATTACGGTGGTTCGTATTCGAGAAAGTAACTGACTTACGAGTATCTATATTAGTCGAGAAGTTTAGGTTAGTTGATGAGGCCGATGAGTTTTTCTCAGGCCCCTGCTCTTCTCAGACTTGGCTTCTATTCCTCGCCTGTCTGGTCGTTTTGGCCACCGCCATCTTCCTTAGTGGTCCGCCGATTGTTAAACAGCCCTCGGGACAAGCGATATGGCTAGGAGCGCAGCAGGAGCTGCCCAAACGATTTCGCCATTCAATGGTTGTGAGTAGACGCCTTTCCATTTTTTTGTCTGGGTTCCTACGAGATGGCTGATTCCTCCGACAGATGGTAGTGTCTTCACTCTGTCCAAGTACATAGGGAAAGATGAGGGTCTCCAAGAGGGAAGTGATCTCAGCGCTACTCTCTTTGTCATGAGAATCAACGCTACCAGCTCAGTGCTACTGACAGATGTTGTCGCCACGCTCTACGTTGACCCCTTTTCGATCTATTTTAGGTTAACTCAAATGTCTATGCTGGGTCCAACAAGGTCTAATCGCGTTTCTCTTTATGCTGAAAGGCACAGGTTTATCCTTTCTAGGGAAAATACTAAGGTTGTATATTTCTGTTACCACCGTGTGCATCACCTCAACTCTGCCCGGTTCCTAAATGTGGTTCACCTGTACGTGATAGACTCGCACCGATTTTTTTGTTCTTGCATTCGACCGACACTTTCCTAGCATGCGCATATTTATATCCTTAGAGGTTCTTGTACCCGTGACATTGAGATTCTGCGCCCTGTGCCGTTCAGCTCTTGGAATTCTAATAAAGCTACCAAATTCTTGCTTTACCAGTACTTTATTAGTCCAAAGCTTTACTACAGATAAGATATTTATTCCTCCACAACCGAGCACTTGTTGCCTATGGTGAATTCGATTAATCATAGTTTTCGGTTGGCGACTAATGCCTTCCGCAAATCTCCAAACCGAGGGTCTTCTTGTCGATGCATTGGAGATATCCTTCAGGTTTTGTTATGCACAGTTTATTATGCACTTGTATGCGCAGGTTCAGTGTCTACCCAGTCGCCAACTGCTCTCATGTGGTCCTCGGGAGTCGAAAGAAAACAATCAATCCTTAAACACTTCCAGTTCAGGAAAAAGAAATTCTTTTAAGAGTTTAATGTAATTCTCGGATCGGTGAGGCTGATAGTATTGTGAAGACGCAACACTGATTGATGTCACCTTTGAAAGTTTGTTGCTACGCCTCTGTTTCCAAAGCTTATACAGCACCGAGAGTATTGTGTTCGCATTTCTTGGGGCATGCTTTTTGTCCCACTGGAGCAGTACAAGTGTATACAGATGGCTCTAATTCCGAAGTGGTGGTTGGCTTACATTCTACTTTCCCTTTTTTCCAAGCCTGTGAGATTTTTTCAGGAAAAAGAAATTCTTTTAAGAGTTTAATGTAATTCTCGGATCGGTGAGGCTGATAGTATTGTGAAGACGCAACACTGATTGATGTCACCTTTGAAAGTTTGTTGCTACGCCTCTGTTTCCAAAGCTTATACAGCACCGAGAGTATTGTGTTCGCATTTCTTGGGGCATGCTTTTTGTCCCACTGGAGCAGTACAAGTGTATACAGATGGCTCTAATTCCGAAGTGGTGGTTGGCTTACATTCTACTTTCCCTTTTTTCCAAGCCTGTGAGATTTTTTGAGTGGTATGTCTGTCTTCACGGTCGAACTGGTTGCAATAAGTATACCGCTTGGTACTGGAGATTCCGCGCAGTGCTAGGTTCGGAAACTTTTTGTAATCCATTGTCAAGAAGGAGCAGGTACTCTTTCTGTTGACAAATGAAAGATGTTTTTTTTTATTAAAATCTTCATTTAAACGTTGCAAATGTTAAACATATACGGCTGCCGTGACTGTTTAAGTATTATAAAGGATCTCATAATGAATAACTCCTTTCACACCTCACCAAATGCAAACACGTCTAGGAGTAAGAATATATTTTGTTTTTTTTTAATCAACTCATTGTATTTTACACTTAATATTTAGTAAAGAGTCCATTTTTCATCTTCCGTAACAATTGTGTCCATAAATGGTTGACGGGCATTTCGAGCCAATAAAAATGAAGCAATAATCGCACGTTGTAAACGTTGTCCTTCGGCCAGATTTTTTAACACCCAGACCACATTTTCTTTGGTAAAAAGGATTAGTACATACTAGGTTAAAAAGGCTTAGGGTTTGCTAACTTAAAAATGCCTTGGCATAAAAACAGTTTAAAAGAAGGCTAAGCATGAATACAACTATATTTAAACAACTTGCAGCAAATTCACAACAATTCAAACAACTTCTCCTTCTCTTTCTCCTTCTTCTTCTTTTTCTTCTTATTCTTCTTCTTCTTCTACGGTGAACATTCACCAAAGGGCTTCCTTATCTTCTCGCAAATTGATTCCCTAGTTGGTATTTCTGTACTTTTCCGATAGACATTCAATCGAGGGTTCCCTTATCCTGTCGCGAATTGATTCCTTCGTTGGTTTCTTCTCCGTAATATTCTGGTGGACATTCACCACAGAGTTCCATTATCTTCTCGTAAATTGATTCTCTCGTTGGTTTTTCCGTACTTGATATCTTGTAAGAAATGAATTTACACCTGCGAGGAAACATTGTTTTTGTTGCTACTCAACAGAATCACTCTTTAAATTTCCTATATATAATATATATATATATATATATATATATATATATATATATATATATATATATATATATATATATATATATATAGATAGATATATATTAGGCCAATGGTAGCAAAAAATGTAGCTACAGAATTCATTTTCGGAATGCATACTATATATAAATAATGAGAAAGTCATAGGGATCTCTATGATTGCCTATCCGTTGCCTTTCAATAGGGTTTGTTCGCTCCAATCATATCTCAATCTTGATAATACATAGTATGTGGAGGACATAAACTCTTCAAGTAGAACCAGTGATAAAGTTTGTTTAAGAGCACATTTTTATAAATAACATAGAAGAGAAAAATTAGATCGATGAACATATCATACCATGTCAAAGTATGGCCAAGTGTACGGCAATATGCGCACACAGACTCTAAGGTAAGCCAAGCAAGGCGACAACTGTTATTGTTCTAAGAGTGCGATTTGAATAGATAGCAGCAGCTGCGTGACCAAGGAATATAACAACCACAACGACAAGAATAGATTTTTAATACACACTAAATAAAGGGACAAAAATAAATATATATATATATATATATATATATATATATATATATATATATATATATATATATATATATATATATATATATATATATGGGTACATAGATAAGACGGACTTAAGCTCCGAATACTAATTTGATAACTTGGGTTATTGAATGGTTCTAACGGGAGATTTAGGGTAGTGAGTGATTTAGTTCCTTTGAACCTCGAGAGAAAGGTAGGGCAAACTTGGGAGAGGTCTTGGTGACCTTAATTACTCACGGGCGGTAGCCACAAACCTGCAGCGGGTGGGGCTACTTTCTCAAACTCGTGTTTTGCGAGATGCGGGCCTCTTGTCCTCAGGAGGTCACCGAACGAACTTCGAAGGGGGAGGGGGGGAGATGCCTTCCTCACATTCGGCTTGAGCGAGCTAAAGGGCCTCTTGTCCTTAAGAGGTCATCAGAAGAACTTCGGAGGACGGCTTCTCTAATCCTTGATCCGAAGGCGGATGAGAAAGGCTGACGTTGCCTCACGAGACACTTCTCCCTGACCCGAAGCTACGGGTGTGATGTCCAGCTCTTCCGTGGCTTGCGACCGTCACTCACACTTTCTCGGGAGAGAGCTTCGTTGAATTGAACTCCGTTCCGGGAAGTCTCGTCTAACCAAATCAGTATGTAATCCTGGAGAGGGTGCATATATATCCAGAGTTCTCAAAAACAGGGAGAGAGATTGAAACCTTCTCTAACCCTCGTTATCGGCCGTGACAACCCGAGCGTCCCCTTGCAGTGAAGTGTCAAAGGCAGGGATCAGCGAGCCAGAGGGGCGACCAGCAGTGGGTGCCATAAAGCGGTTCACGGCCAATCTTACAAAGTAATCTCGTAATCTCCCAACCCGAGGGGGGGAGGGGGGGATTGAGACGGCCGGGAGGTAGCCCTAATTTCAGCGTCATGCCTCGGTGGAAATTTCGCGGAGACCTGGCGGCGAGTCCAGAAAGGGTGAGGTCGGAAGGGGACGGGGGGGGGGGGGGGGGTAACGGCTCGCTTTCTCTCCCGCAGTAATATCTTAGGAGGTGGGGAAATAATATTATTCTAAGGGGATACCTGCATATACCATTTAAATAAAACTTTATCTAAAGGAAATATTTAAGTATTAAAAACACACCTTGAAGATCTGGAGTTTTTATATACTGACCCTTAGGACTTTTTATGGCTTCGTAATCTAGGAAAGTAAAAGTACAGCCTTATATATAATAACCGAATTTACATTTCTATATAAGCCTCATAGCTTGTGACTGGCTTAATAAATTAAATAAATCAGCCGAATTTCCCTAACCATACATTGCATAATTACAAGAGTTCTACAAAAATTGACCAAACAAACCTTCATACGAGTATTGTATTTATCCAAATGAAAAAGTGAAGAGTGTTTCACTAATTAGAGATTTCTATTCGCTAGATAATAATAATAGAGAAAGGAGTAGAAAGATCATTCAAAACCAAAGTAACTCTCTTTACCCAGCTCTGGAGGCTAGATTTTAACCTTTAGTAACAATTTAATTTTTTTATTGCAAAAAATAGCCCATGAGAGTAAATAATCCATAAAGGTTTAATCAAGTGTCTGGGACCAAGTAAAAGGAGTCAAAGGAGGAAATTGCTGAGAAAAACAAGGAGAGTGAGTTGGTGCATTTATTGTGCCTGTTTTATTTCCACAATTGTGACCTCCAAGTATAGTTCAGTTAAAGATAAGAAATTTATCAACTATCCATGGATCCTCCGAAGTCAGAGCCACCCCGTTTCCTTGGAGATTTGATTTAATTATCGAGTTAATTTCAATCTTTCCTTGACACTAACCCCATAGCAAGGCCTAAGGCTAGTCCAACGCAATTTCAAAGAGAAGGAAGCTGACATATTTCCCTGAGTAATTAATTGCCTGCGAATTGTTGTTGTTTTCCACATCTCAAGTTCTCACAGCATCCGATATAAAAATGATGGGACCGAATTTGGCTTCAATCTGTGAGAAATTGGGACGATTGACCATGTGATTTTTCGGATTACGAAGAAAATTAGGAGAATCTTCGGTCGTCTGAATAGTGAGTGAAATTTTATAAACAAAAATCTATAGTTTGATTAAAATAATAAGTTTACACAGATTACCTTCGATAAAAAATTATACTAAGATTGGCTCGCAATTTAGTTTGGAATTTCTAGAGTTTATTGGTTTCTCTACCAACTCTCCTTAAGAGAAATCACTAATAAAAAAAGGGTACAAGATACATCGTTAGTAATCTTAAAATTTGGTCATGCGTGATTCTTAAGTAGAGTCTAAGTAATCCCAGTTCCACAGCCGTTTTCGTCATTGAGGGATCCTTGAATATAATCTTCAGTGTTCTCGGCGAAGGATGTATCGAGCTTTGATCTAGAGTGGGCGGAGCTAGAAAGGAAGTCATTAAATTTCCTTGCCTTAGGTTTAATTGGTACTATCTACATTATACCTATTGTGGTTCTTGGGAAAACTTCCCCCTCAAACTCTGTCCCCTTCCCCTCCGCACACACACGTTTCGGCGAGGGGGACCTAGGTTGTAGACTTTTCCCTGGAGATTCTGAAGCACACTTCTCTCTGGTCCTTGAATTTAAATTGACGTAGTTGAGTAATTGTGTGTAGGAGACAGAAAATGGTGTGTGGATAGATAGCTGAAAATAGACAAGTGGTGATAAGAGATGAATTGTGGGGTGCAATGTATGCTAGGCTCCTGGTGGTCAAGCCTATCGCTATCATTATTTTATTGTGTAGTTTTTGTTGTTGTTCATGGCGTTCAAGCCATTTGTTTTCAGAATTTAATGTTCTTTGGTATGTAATGTGCATTGCTGTGGTTTATGTAATAAAGTACTTTAATTTTTTGCTTAGTTTTTGTTGTTTTTTTGTTTCGTGTGTACAATTATTGTCATTTGTTTCCTCTTTTCTTCTCATCTTGTTTGGTTGGTGAGTCTTCATCGATTGTAGTTTATCAAAGTTTGTTGAGTGTTCGTAATTCGGAATTATATTAAGTCATAGCTTTAATTTTTTTTCTCTTGTTTTTTTTCTGGTTTCTCTTTTCTCTGGTTTCCTTTTGGCCAGGTTTCGTTTGGGGTAAGTTCGTTTGGGGCAGGTTTCCGTTTTTGGCTGGTTTCCTTTTAGATAGGATTTCTTTTGGATAGGTTTCCTTTGGGATGTATTTCCTTTGGGATATGTTTCCTTTGGATATATTTCCTTTGTGTATGTTTCCTTTGTATGTGTTTCCTTGGGGTATCCCTTGGGCTGGATATCCTTTGGGGTGGGTATCCTTGGGGTGGGTATCCTTTTGGATGGGTATTCTTTGGGATGGGTTTCCTTTGGGATGGGTTCCTTTGGGGCAAGTTTCGTTTTGGGCAGGTTTCCGTTTTTCATCTTTTTCAGGTTTCTCTTTTCATTTTTTTTAGGTTTCTATTTTTCATCTTTTTAGGTTTCTATTTTTCATCTTTTTAGGTTTTTATTTTTCATCTTTTTAGGTTTCTATTTTTCGTCTTTTTAGGTCTCTATTTTTTATCTTTTTTTCAGGTTTCTATTTTTCATCTTTTTAGGTTTCTATTTTTCATCTTTTTTTTCAAGTTTCTATTTTTCGTCTTTGTTTTCAGGTTTCTATTTTTCATATTTTTGTCCAGGTTTCTATTTTTCATCATTTTTGTGGGGTTTCTATTTTTCATCACCTTTTTTTCAAGTTTCTCTTTTTATCTTTTTTTTCAGGTTTCTGTTTTTCATCTTTTTTTCAGGTTTCTCTTGTTCTCTTGGTCAGGTATTTCTTTTTCAGGTTGCTCCTTTATTATAATTTTTTTCTTTCTCTTTTTTTCTCTCTTCCGGTAACTTAGGTTATTGTTGTCTACGTCCTTTGTTTCCTATTTATGGGTATATCATTTTTTTTTTGTTTATTTGAATAGTTCAATTACAGTTTAATCATTAAAATAATTGGTCACTGAATTTGATTTTATTGATCACAGGTTTAGGCAGTTTTCGAGTTAAACCTTGGGATTCCTGCGTCCTTCTTGGCGGTAATTTACTGCCCCTCTTGAGTTTGTCCCCTTGGCATTTGTATGTATGCGTGTGGTGGGGGTCCGAAGCTAAGAGAAGCACGACGGTGTACAGACCCTGGTTAGCACATATTATAAAATTGCCTAGTAGGCCAACCAGTTAACCAGGGTTAGACTCTGCCTGGGGAGAGCGAGCGCGGTCAGACGCTGATTCTCGTGGCAACTAAGGTAGGTGATGTGGAGGCTGCGCCAAATTTCCTACTAGGATGATGATTCACTAAATAGGCAAAAATACAACAACCTTCTTGTTGTTCTTCTTCGTGTTGTTCTTGTTCTTGTTCTTCTTCCTCCTCTTCTTCTTCTTCTTCTTATTTTCTTCTTCTTCTTCTTTTTCTTCTTATTCTTCTTATTCTAGGCTTTTTCCCTACCCGGGGCTGCCGTTCTTGATGAGTCTTCGGTAAAAGACTTGGCAGGGACCTTATAGATGGATCCCCTTCCTAGTTCCAACTTTCCCTGATATAATAGAATGGTAAAACTTATCAGATAATTACTTGAAGTGTCGTAAAAGAGGCTTTATTTATAAGAAAGGGAATTAAAAGGGATGCTCCTCATCATTGGGCCCTTATTTTGACCTCCCGAATTGTGAAACCTTTCAATCGAATAATAAAAGGCAATATTCAGGAACTTTTAGTTAGCCAATTGTGATTAGGAAGTTCCCGCAATCTTTATGGAAAGGTAAATATTATTATTGTGGATACAGGACAGAATATGGCATAGATAGACTTTAGAAATCATTTCATTAAGTTCTACACTAAAAGTTACTATTTAAATTAGAACTCAGCTTTTGTATTGTCTCGTGGGTTATGCCTTTCTTACAGGAGCAAACGAGTCTTATTAAGTGGTAAAACACCACCATATGGCATTCTTGGGTGGTGTTCCACAGGAGTCAGTTTGGGGTCACCATTACTTGTCAAATATAATAATGATTTAGATATTAGTAGAAAAATTAAAGTATTTAAGGCAACAGGTTTTCCAAGGCAAGCCTTTTTTTCTGATACTAGAGGGAGTGTAGCCAAGTGCAGGAGAATTTGGAAGAAAAACTGAACTTAGAAGTAATATAACCATAAAAGTTTCAAAAAAAAATTGAACCCTAGAATAAGGTCATAAGAATGCTTTGCATTATAAAGAGAAAGATAAATGATAAAAAAAACAAAAGTTTATTACCATAATGTACAGTTCATTTGTTAGCCAACAAAATCTTTACAATTATCCTGCAGCCCATTTGGCCATATCATTTCACTAAGTTCTCAACCAGTTCCACATAAATGTCAGCATTGTGGTTGCCCCAAAAGTCGTGACACACCGAAACAAAACTCTTCCAGGCTTCTTTTTACATTTTAGTGGTCCAACAAGAACATCAACTTTCACCTTTGCTTCAGAGAGTTTGTGAATGAAATTTTGAAAGTTCTTGAAAGCTGTAGACTCTTTGTTAAGAGCTCTAGCAAACTGCTCTGCGAGACCTTGTTTTAAATGCAATGGATGGAACAACACCTTATGAGGGTCTATCAATTGCTCATGCTAGACATTATGTCCTCCAACAGACAATTCAGTCTTTTGTGGTCAATGCTTCTTGTGGTGATGTGTTGTGATATCCCTACTGTCCCAACGACAGAGATGACATAGAAACTATTTAAAACTTCCCTAGAGACCCATCAGTAATACTACTATTTTAAAGTCTCCAATCACTTCCCAACCATACGCCTTATAATTCAAAGATTGTAGCAGGAGCCTGACACTATTGTAGTCCTCTTTGAGATATACTAAAGGAGCCAAGGGAAGAGTTGGATGCTTATTCCAATTATGAAGAAATACAGCTTTAATGTTTCTTGAGGAGCTGTAAATGAAGAGCTTCCACTCATCTGGATTACATCTAATTCCAATTGCATCAAACAAACCAGATACATGAGTGCAGTAGCCCACTCCAGCTTGTATGTAATATTTAATGTTTATGACGTTTCCTTTGACTTGACACTTGCACATTTTCATTCAGCAAATCTCATTCTTTGAGGCTGAAAATCAAAAGCTTAGCATTTGATTTTGATAAGGCAAAATCCCTGACAAGGTCACTGAAGTCTCTTTGGTTTGGATAGTCTGGATTCCTCTCAAGAGCCATCCATATCTCTGACACTGTAGTCTACATCTTCACTGATCTTTTCTGCTTCTGAATTATTGCTTTCTTCTAAGGGTGGCTTCTTCCTTTCTAAGGGGGTAGCTACAGGGAAATCAGCACTGTATAGTAGTAGTGCAATAGAAAAAGGAAGATCGGGATAGGAAATAGCGGGTGCATTTTTCCCCTTTAACGTTTGGAAGGGTCCACCAAACAGAAGTTGCAGTTGCTTAAGTAGTCAGTGGGTTCACGCCAAATTCTGTGAATGGCAAACTTCATGGCTCTTTTTTCCCCCTATACCATCTTGAAAAGGTAAGAATATATACTTTATTATTTCTTTAGCTTACAAACAAACATAATAGCTTAAATACTTGTGAAATTTAATATTTTGCTCTTTGCAACAAAGTTTTCCAAAGTTTTCTTAGTGTTCGCAAGCAAAATGGGGTGCTCAGGGTTTGTCTTGGTCCCCAACTGGCATGCCAAAGTAAGCTTTGTAAGCCCCACACATTTTCATGGATTTTTTTTGTCTTGTTTTGAGGAATTGTTTGCAGATGTAACAGAATGCACCTGGAGAAGGATTGCAGCCTTTTGATGCCATTTTTATTTTTGATGTGCTCTCTATGGTAGCTAGAGCTGAAATGAGAGCAGATCTGTGATTCCCTGTATAAATATTTCTCAAGCAATATTCTAGAATATTCCAGAAGGCTTTAGAAGTTTTCAGGGGTGTGTTTTGGCAAGTTCTGGAACATTGACTGTTTTCATTTACTTTAGTTACGAAAAACTGGGAAATAACACTTTTAACCCAAGAACAAGAAAAAAGTGAAATTTTGTTACATAGCGATATAAACAGTGACATCAACTCAACAAAAACAAAACAAATACGATACAAATTAACAATAGACTCATCGCAAACGACCCAAAACTCACAACAGTACAAAGCTACTTATTAGATCAATGCATGTACTCATACAACGGCATGAATGTTACAATAAACATATGAATGAAAGAACGATTTCAAATGGACATAAATTATACGGCTTTCCCGTCACATATAGAGAAGTTGCCTTAAACAACTAACTATAGCAACAAATAGAATAAAAATGGGGCTCCTGGTTCGGATCTCACGTTAATCAGTAGATCGAAATAATGATGATATCCCATTCTATGCTTATATCTCCCCTAACTAAGGAAGAAGGTCAACTTAGATCAACTCCTCATCTCTTACTACAGGGTGCGGCAGAACCGATTGAGCAATTTTGAGGAGTCAATGCTCGGGGGGAAGAGGGGGGAGGTGTCCCCTTGCCGGTTTCCGACGAATGGCTCGCTTTCCTTGGCAAAGTCCCCCAGGGCTCCCCTCGGGAATGTACCCCCCAAATATGGCGTACCGTCTCTATATACTCCCCCCCCCTTACTTTTTTATAACTCCTTAAAACTGCTCAATCGGTTCTGCCGCACCCTGTATAATTTCTCATTTCAACCTCCATTCACTATGCTCCTCTTCTCCTCCATGCTCGGTCCCAGCCAACCTCCCTTTTCCGGGCATTATCTTGTAGGAGGGAGACGTCGATAACCGGGGGAGCGAAGACCCAGGGTTGACTACCTGCCATACTCGGCTCAGGGGTGTGGAAGGGAGGTGACCTGTGGTTGATGCCGCTGTCCTTCTTACTCCCCCGCCTTCCAAATGTACTTCTGACGAAGCTCGGGACAAGCGAAACGCCAATAAAGGACCAGCTCTAGGTTTCTTTCTCCTATCCACTCCTCTCTCTCAACTTGTCTATTGTATAAAGGCGGCTCCTCATTGTCGCCGATATGTAGATACGTTAAAATGGATAGAGAGAATAGCTAAAACAGTTTATTCCTAGAATACCTCGACTTGTATATAAAGAGAGGTTGCATCAGTTGCACAAGATTTTTTATGCTAGTTGTTTTTCATTCCACGAACGAGGGAGGTTTCGATAGAAGCGAAAACTTCTGGAACCAACTTTTCTTTTTCTTGCGGGTAATCTTCAAGAGGGGATATGTTATCATTTTAAGAAACAAATGTTTATGGGAACTTTATTTAAGTATTTAAAATAATTTCCTATTAAATAAGTGTAAGGGAAAAAATACTTTATACTTCACCTTGTGAGCCCCTTTGCTGCCATTAATGAGAAGCATTGCGAACACCCAAGGGCCGTTGTTGGGCTCAAAGGTCAATTAAATCGGGCTAATAACAAAATATAGCGTTATTATAAGTAGTTGTTGGTTGATCTTGACTGAGACAATGAGAAAGGGACGGGATTGAGAGAGAGATTATACTCAACGAGCAAAGCAAGATAATGTTTGGCGAGCTTAGATAGTTTGGCATCTTTCATTGCCGCTTTATTTAACCAACTTAGTCCACGTATTCAACTTGGGATGAACTATATAGAATTGCTACACGAGGTAAGAGAGCTTTTTACTTCTGTCCTTAATTGTTACTCGCCGTATTTATTTTGAAAACGATACTGTAACTATTTGGCTCAAGACTCCGTTCCTTCTGTAAGTTTAAGAAACAATTAACAGTAAATGTGGAGATGTGATCAGGCAAGAAACATACAAAGGATTACAAACTCTATTTGAAATAAACCCGTGAATTCACTATAATCATCAGCGGATTCCAAACTCAAGATCTGCATACAAACGACAGACAAAGAAGCCCCTGACGTTATGGCTGTTTAAAATAAAAACAACAATACTTTAAAAATACAGAATAGTGCAAATACATTAACATCACCCATACTAACTGCATAGACATTGCAGAGATTATTTTAATTATAACAATAAAGGTTATCTTTAACCAGTTTTCTTCTCTAAGTGAATTAGCTTGACAATAACAGTAAATAAGAAACGTCTAAGGCCAACAAGTCTAACGTTATTACTGACTACCATTACATGTCAGGTATCCAACATAGCAAAACAATTTTTTCTCTTCAGATTTTTAGCGCAATAGCAACAAACAAAAATGCAAATGAGTGATCTGTAAAAAGGAGTGGTGGAGCTAGAGAATGAAAATGTGGAGGGAGGGCTAGGAGAAGTTCAACCCCAGTACTCCAAGATTAGTAAAAAACTGCAGGGAACAGTTGAATCTGGAAGGTCTGTAACCAGTCCAGGCTTCACTTGCAGCAATAGTTTTGCCTCTGGTACGACTTCCACCCCCTTCTGTAGAAACGATAGGTTAGAAGAGGTTGCTAAATAGGGTAACGTGAAAATATCTAGAGGAGATAAAATTCAGGTTGTCCAAGCTTAGTTCGGGATAACCAAACCAGGGAACAGGTTCAACAATTTTCACAGACTATCACCGTCCCGGGCACACCGCAACAGAAATTAGTACCAAACAATACTTGTATTACGTCATATTCCAACCTTTAAGGCGGACAGTGAGTGAAGGGATGCTACCGGATGCTACAAGGATGGCAAAGAAATCTTATCTGGTGACATCTGGCAATCGATTGAAGCTCAGAACAAGGCCGAAATCAAAGGCGAAAAAACGGCCGCATTCAAGAAGAAATTTGTATTTTGGAGAGACTGATAAATAAGAAGAGGGGAAACAGAGGCTTTTACAGAACTGAAGAAGTTTTGTGAGAAATAGCCATCGCTGACGTTAATATAGCTAGATCATGAACGCCACTGAATTTGGAGAAAATATTATCTAATCTTTTCAAGAATAACTTAAGAGATTTCTCGGAAACTCTGGTGCAGAACTGACGTTTTGAAAGACCCTCGTCATGTGGATTCACGACTCAATAATAAGCACATGCTGAAACTGAAAGGATCTTCTCTCATTACCAAAGGTTTCCACGCATGGGTAACGCGTTCGATCCCCTGCGAGAGTAAGCTCGCAGGCAGTTTCAATCCACATATGCCATCACACAGGAAGCCAATCACAACATCAGTCTTTTTTGCACACACCGCGCATAACTTTTCGGTCAACGAAGCCCCCAGCAAGGGTTTCAAATCCACACTCGCCTTACATATTACGGATGGTTTTCCTCCTTGAACCATCAATAGTTTCCTGGTCCCTGTTTGGTGGCAAAAGTAAGTACTACCGTTCTTACCCCCCCCCCCCTCCCTCCCTCACGAACAGGCTTTCGAGTAATTATCATGCTAATCTTTATAAGGATTTCACTATCCAGTCGAAGGAGTCCGCCAAAATAAAGTGATTGGTAACATAATAAATCATAATAATGATAACCACTGTAAACAAAGATTGTAAGCTATCGTGACCATAAAGGCGTATGCCACGAACCACCTGAAGTTTCAGCATGATTTGTGCTCTGCTCTATTAACATAGCGACGAATCTGGAAGAACCCTCCCCCCTCCATCAAATGAGGGGGACATCGCCGTAGCTCTAAAAAAAAATTTTCTTTTTCAATATTTGCAGTGAATTCCATTTAAAGAAATAAAATATCAAATTCTTGCCATATGTATGATCATAGAAAAGTATCATCATAATAAACTTGACTTGACTTGACTTGATGTTGGAAGTGGTGAAAGGTGTAGTAGATGTTGATAGTGCTGAAGGAGATTGAAGTTTTGCCCTGGAGCAGAGGGCATCACAGGCATTCTTCTCTTATTTGGCTTTCATGTATTCCTCCGTTTGGTTGGTTCAGCGTCAGCTGACCTTCCTGTAGCGTTAAGCTACTTTTCATTTTTCCTTTTTATTTTTGTCTTGCTTTTTATATAAAATTTGCATAAATATTTCTTCTTTATATATAATTTTTCCTCCGTCGGTTTGAAGAGGGCATTCAAGCCTTTCAATTATGTTTTTGCTAACTCGTAGCCTATGTATTTTTTGTTTAATTTGCTTGTTTTGGTGATTTTTTACATCGCCAATGGGGGAATTACTCCCCATCTTTCTTCTTGTTTAGCTTTTTCTGTCTATCTATTATTTGGGCACTACGCCTCTTTTGTTTGTCATTTTACGGTTTTATTTTTACTTATTAGTTGTGTGGGCACTACGCCTCTTTTGTTAATTTTGTTGTTGTTTATAATTTAGTTTTAGGAAATCATTGGGCACTACGCCTCATTTATTTAATTTTGGATTTATTATTATTTGGGTTCTTTCTTATTTGGGGGGGGGGGGTTGGGCACTTCGCCTCTTTTGATCACTTTAGGTTTTCCTAGTTTGGTTTGTTGGGCACTTCGCCTCTTTTACTTTATCTCTCGATTTGGAGTTATTGCTCTTGAGTGTATTTTGTTGAAGCTTCTTAAAGGAACGGTTGTCTTGAGGACTGGTTTATAGCGTCCTGCACGAAAGGTTTGCTAGCTATCTGAACAGGGCTATTTGGTTTTCACGGGAGCACGTTCTTCCACTGGGGAATAGTGCTCTCCTCGTAGCCCGTCCAATAGCATGCTGCGGTATCTCGAGGCCCGCATCTATTTGCGGGAGAATCTCGTTTTCTACCCTTTCCCAGGTCTTTCTCCCTAGCCTTTGAAGGACCATATTCAGTGGCTCAAGTCCTGCTCTTGCGTGCAGTTCCGTCTGCCGAATATGGTCCAGCCTCCTCGCGCCGGTTATAAGCAGGGTAGCCCTGTTCTGAACTCTCTGCATGTGTTTGAGAGAGGTAGAACTGGCCGCCTGCATAACCACCGCGGGGTACACCAGCACTGGACGAACCAGAAGGTTGTAAAGTTTGCTGATGTTTTTTAAGCTGAGATCTTTGAACCTATAAAGTTTTCCAAGTTCTCTTCTGGCTAGGGAGACACGGCTGTTAATGTGCGCCTTGTACCCCGTTGAGGTGAGACGCAGACCCAGTACTTTACCCTCGTTCGAGTATGGGTAAAGTTCGTCTCTGACGATGACATCGTCACGTTTCCGGCGGTTCATAGGGAGGATTTGAAACTTGCGGCGGTTTGTTTTTATTTTCCACTTTCTTTCGAAACGATTAATGTTTTCGATTTCGGTAGCTGTCTCCCTTGCTTGAACTCCAGCGTTCCTATAGGAACCGGGGATGATCTGGGTGATGTCGTCTGCAAACTGCAGATACATCACATCCTCCCCAACTGGAGCAGGTAAGTCCAACGTGTACACAATGTACAACAGCGGACTCAGACAACTACTTGTGGAACTCCCGCCTCTAGTTCAAACTTGGGTCCTCTGTAGCCCTCGATAGAGATACGGGCTGTTCTTTCCATGATGTAATCACAGAGGACCCTTTCCAGGACCGGGTTTAGCTGGAGGCCTAAGATCTTGTATTGTAGACCTCTCAGCCAAACCTTGTCGAAGGCCTTCTGCACGTCGCGCAACACCACATCTACGTATCTCCCTTCAGCTTTGCAGCGGGCTAGCTTTTCGGTGAGGAGGGCAAGGGCTGTATCAGTCCCCCTCCTCCTGCGAAACCCGTGCTGCTGGGGGTTGTGAGCTTCCAGCTCGGAAAGCTGATCTTGTAGCCTGTTGGCTAGAAGCTTTTCGTAGATTTTACCTACAAACTCTAGAAGGGAAATTGGCCTATAGTCCACCAGTTGATCTGGGGGCTTGTTCCCTTTAGGGATAAAAATGATTTTGGCCATTTTTAGCCCGTCGGGGAAGTAGCCCGTATTCAGGGAAGCATTGAAGATGTTTGTGATTCCCTGAATGATCTGCCGAGGGGCATGTACCAGATTGTTCTTGGTGATGCCCGTCCAGCCTGGTGCCTTTTGCTTGAAGGTTTTCAAGACTTCCATGACCTCTACCGTTCATAATAAACATATTCTGTTTGCTAAATTTATCAACAAAAATCAAGAGTAACAAGGAGTCATGAATCTGCGTCATTATTGCCAGTCACGAGTTTTTTTCCTTTGTTTACCTAATTTTGCAATAAATTACGTTTAACTTCCTCTTTAAGGTTTACAGCCGAAGAATCCTAAAAGGGTATTTTCCTTACATTGTTTGGCTGAAGTGGTCTCAATGCTTCGGTTGATTCCTTTCCATCAATTCAAGGAACCACCATAAAACTTTTGTTTCACGTGTGCAACTGCCTTTCCCGATCGATCACTCCGCAACTATACAATGTAAGCTACAAGCAGGTTTGACAATTCAGTGTCTAACGACTGCTGGCAACTTTCTCGGTAGGCCTCTAAGGGTTGGTGGCTCCTGGGTAAAAGCGTTCTTCCCTGTTTTCCCGTAAAACTATTCCCCAATTCTTGTCTTCCGTTTGCCGTTAATCGTTGTTCGTCGATCTGTGGAAGAACTTGGGTCACAACCCATTGGTCTCGAAAGGGGACCCCCGTGTAGACTGTTACATCTGGTTCCTAGAGGTACAACCTAGGTAGATTAGTGCACAGTAATTAGTCGGATACCTTATATGATATCTAACGTTTCAAAAATTACCCATCAAATGACTCTTTCCTGTGGAGAGCAAGGTACTCTTTTACTATACGATTACAAGGCCGGCCTAAACAGTGCCCAATCGGATCGTCGTATCACTCAAGCATTTGAAGAAGGCACAATAAGTCCTCAAACAGACTACGATTAGTTAAGAAGTTTCAACGTAGCCAATTCGATTTCCAAGAAGAAGTGTTTCAAAGACTGTTCGCAAAAGTAGGTGCTGCCAAACATGGCCATGATGCGTTAAACATGCGCAATGTATTTTGGAAAATTGATAGAAGTGAGGATTAGGTCGCGGAACAAGGATTCATTTCAGCGGAAAAGCCATAAGCATTTTTTTGTTTAGAATTGCCTCCTCTACTACTTTTGTCGCTATGAATTTTTTAACTCATTGCCAAACGTAAGACTCATTCCTCTTCCTATACGAGTCTACTGATACAGATGCTGTTTCTCAGAATTTTTTTGGGGAGGGGGGCTGGGGTTTCGCGGGCCGTATTGCAATATTAATACTGAGCAAGGTGGCGGGCCAGACGCAAGGTCTTCAGTGGCCGGAGGTTGCCCGCCCCTGCGATAGACAGATAGATCGATATATAATTACATTTTGTTTTCAAAGCTCAGTTGTGTTTAGCCCAGTCTTTCATATATAACCCAACTTTGTAATTGATTTTTTGACCATAGATGATGCAACAGCAAATTTTCGCCGTCTAAGCATGCTATTACCCAAACAATGCTAAAGGCTCAGATGTTCGTAATATACAACTCTCTCAGGTTTAATATTCTTGTTAATTAATCTTTCCAACTTTCGATTGCATTGCCTCAAGAATCAGCCATGTAAACAAAAATAACGAAAACACTGCTGAGAAAAAATGCTTAGGAATCTGTTCTACTATAAAAAATTCTTTTCTATCCACCGGTGCCACCCACTTCTAAGTTAGGTTAGGAAAGGTCGTAAGCCCGCCCACCGATCGTAAAATTAGGAAATATACAGTCAGAGTTGGATAGCAACCGGCCCTTCTTACGAGTATATTAACATTTGTAGATCCACTTAAAAGACTTGTGAAAACTCCTCCCACGCAATATAGGATTGGAAGACTTCTATAAAATTGGATAATAGCTCCTCCTAAGTAGAATCCTTTGGAGGAGAGCCCCCACCTCCTTTCATATAATAAAACTAAAGCCATACAGCTCCTTTTGCTCTCCGCCAGTGCCTCGTACCGGGTTTCGAAGACGGGCAAGCTAATTACGTTGAATTGCTGTGAATCACTTAGGATCACACGCTCTCTTCCACGATCGGAACCCCTTGCAAGAATCATCCTTTAACATAAAATTGCACCGTGTACCAAACTACAGGCCGTCCTTTATCACCAAGAAGGATTCCGTTGTGCTGACTGCCTGATTACCTTGACTTTGTGCCCCATCTACCGACGGAGGGTGATTGGCGTCATAGCCATAGTTACAAGGCCAGAGGAAGGGGCAAAAATCGTTGAACATTTTTTTTTAAAGGAGCCTACCTGGCAACAGCCTACTAGGGCAAAAGTCGCCGTACTCATCACAGCCTACTAATAGGCTATATTAAAAAAAAACAAATAGCAATATGTAAATTAAAAAAACGTTAAAAACGGACAAAGGGAGCAGAAAGGCAACTGGAAGGAAGCACGCTCTAGTGTCGGGAGTAACCCGCCTCCTCGCGGCGCAGGAGCATGTGACCTACAACAAATATTCAAATAAATTGGAGGAGGCCTCCAAAAAGTCATATAGTCCGCAGGTCTCTGTGCACCAGTCCCGAGTACAAGGGACAAGTGGAAGCGACCCCGCTAGTCCCGGTACATGGAGGAGTAACGTGAGCAAAGATCACCCAGAGTGGGAAATTCAACAAGAATGTGCCAAACAGTCTGGGGGACAACACATTCATCACAATAAGGCGAGGCGAGCGCCCCATCAAATGGCGGTGCGTCCGGCGGGTTTGTCCAATTCGAAGACGAAAGAAAGCAACCTGAAGCCGTCGCGGGATTGTGTGTGTGTGTGTGTGAGGGGAGGGGTGAACAGTCGCGGCGCGATAGCACGCAAGTTTAAGTTCCCTTCCACCGATTCCCATCTTCTTTGCTAAGCCACCCTTAGGACAGCCCGTATTCCTGACATGTAATCGGTGTGAAGTAGAGCGAAACGCTAGTCAGGTCACCCAGTCCTCGCGGACTCTTTGGCGCCATCATCGGCGCACTCATTCCCCACAATTCCTACATGTCCATGAACCCAGCAGAAGATAATCTCAACACCTAACCGGTTCGACAAACACGTGCATTTACGGATATCACGAACCAGGGGATGCGGAGATTCCAATGCTCCGAGAGCACTCATGGCGCGTTGTGAGTCAGCATTAATTATAACCCGGTCTTCGAACCGGGCACATCGCATTATATCCCGTACCGAGCGGTTTATTGCCACCAGCTCGGCCGTCAAGACAGGTCCAGCACCTGACAGAGACCCGCTGACGTCAAACAGAGGGCGGTACAGCGTGGAAACTGACCCCCTCTTGGGACTTGGAGCCATCCGTATACACTGGCACGATTCTAGTGTTACACTGAGTCTGCTCCAAAACGGCCGAGCGCAATACTCCCGGCGCTGTATAAGCTTTGGGAGCAAAAGCGTGGTGACAAATAGTCAAAGGTTGTACAATGTAGGGTGGCGTCCTGGGCTGAACCAGGGGCGCCACCGGCACGAGAGCTATACCTAGCTCTCGAATTTAGTTTCCTAGTCCTAAATCCAAAGAGCTTAGGGTATGACTGGCCTCTCTCGGCGGCATAGGCACAGTCGAGATTAGCTGCGGATGCAGTGAGAGTTGTTGGCGACTGAGGAAGGCGCCGGGCTCGCGCGTGCAGGCGAATACACTGTGAACGGCATTGAGCGAGTGGCGTCTTCCCAGCATCGGCAAGTAGGCTCTTAATGGGGGAGTGCAGAAGGCATCGGTTGTCAGGCTAAGGCCAGTGTGGTGAATCAAGTCCACCTTCCGCAATACACGTTCGGCTGCAGATGCATAAAGCTCTCATTTGTAGTTGGGCTTCGAAAGAACAAAGTATTGATAAATAAGTAAGGCAGTAGCCCTATCAGTGCCCCAGGCGCTGAAGGTAACGGATCGAAGAATATTCATGGCGCGGATACAAAAGACCCTAAGGCTGCGAATATGAGCCTCCCAGGCAAGGTGTCGGTCAAATACAAGACCAAGGAAACGGTGCGAGTCCACTACTTCCAGGGGAACCGCATTTAGAAACAAATCTTGGCCAGGGTAGAGCCGAGGATGGTTTCAGAAGTGCACTACCATAGTCTTGGCCAAAGAAAACCGAAGCCTGTGTGCTACGGCATAAGGAAAGATGCGGTTCAATGCCTTATTAAAATCGACGCTCCAGTGTGGGCATCTGGGAGGCACCAAAGAGATCGAAAGGTCATCCACGTGGAGCGTAGCGAGAACATCTTCCGGCAGCACCGAGGTAATGCCGTTGATGCTCAGGGCAAAGAGTGTGACACTGATGTTACTTCCCTGTGGGACCCCCTCTTCCTGCTTCATTGGGCGGAGAGGATCCCTTACCCGTAAGCCGAATCGACGATCACGCAAAAATTCGGATATATATATATAAAGATTGGGATGCGTTCCCTCGACCCCGTCGTGTGAAGAGTCTCCATGATACCGTATCACTATGCGGTATCATAGGCCTTCTCAAGATCGAAAGTACCTTGGTGTATTGCTGTCTACGAAGGAAGGCTTCGCAGACGGCATTTTCCAGTCGGAGCAGAGCATCCGACTTGGAGGGGAACTTGCGGAAACAGCATTGGGCTAAAGACAGGTAACCTTCGCAGCCCAGAAAACAGGATAATCTAACATTTACCAATTTCTCCATCAACTTGCACACGCAGAGGTTAGAGAGATTGGGCGGGAACCGGCCAGGGTAGAGTGACCGTTCTCCGGCTTGTGAAAATCGAACACAGTTGCAATTCGCTACGACTCTGGGAGGACACCTTCTACCCAGATCCTGTTTGTCGAGGTAATCGTATTGTATTTGTTGATATAAGGAAGCTTGTCTGATCCTATTAATTATACAAGACAACAATATTCAATATTAGTTGAGTGGACTTTTTAATTACTTTATTGTTGAGAGAGTGTCACAGCAATTAATCCATTTTAAGGAGAGAGACCGTTAAACACGTAAAAGATCTATTGAAACACCAGAATTATCCTAAAATAAACATATATTTTAGTTTTAACAATTAACTACAAAAAAAACAGTAAAAATATTTATATTTACCTCATAAGTTAACTGAGGCTAAAAAGGCTTGCAACTGGGCTTATTACAAAATATATTCATGACAAAAATAAAAAATAGGCTCCACGTAAACAAACCAATTGCCGATTAGTCATTTTATCGTGACCCTTTTAGATTAGCGTTAAACATCAAATTAAATAACACTCTTCTACTAGTAAATATGACGGGGTTCACGCACAATTGGTTCTACTTCATTTAAATCGAGTACCGTAATAAACTCATACTAACGCAATACGATAGGATCAGGGGTTGCCGGATGTCACTAGAGGCTTTTCTCGCGCTTCGGTGTGTTTGAGCGGCCGATGGTAGATTTTCTTCGAGATGGGATGGAGGTAAGGGAATCCGATGTCTAATTCTTCGGTATTAAGATCGCAATTTGAGAGTCACTCGAGGGTGACTGGTTCTTCTAGTATCTTGCTTGCGAAATTCTTGTTTGACATTAGGAATATTGGTCCTGCTAAGCTTCTTACAAAGCCTGTGCAGGATGCTTCAGGCTGGCACCGAAATAATACTTCTTCTCTTGCTGCCGAAATTCCTGGTTTGGCACTAGGAATGGTAATCCAGTCAGACTTATTCTAAGTCTGTACCGGATGGTTCGGTCTGGTACCGATACAAAACGAGATGTTTTAAGTTAATTCGACACTGGGTGAAGGATCGATCTTCTCGAACTGATCATTTATCGTCTCTCCTCGAATAATAATGTTTCTTCTCTTGCTGCAGAAATTCCTGGTTTAGCACTAGGAATGGTAATCCAGTCAGACTTCTTTTAAGTCTGTACAGGATAGTTCGTTTTGGGTACTGATACAAAAATTAACGTTACATGTTAATTCGGCACTGGGGGAAGGCTCGATCTTCTCGAACTGATCCTTTATCGTCTCTCCTCGAATAATCTTTACTGGGTAAAGGATCGATCTTCTCGAACTGATCCTTTATCGTCTCTCACCGAATAATCTTGGTTATATCGAAATGGGCGAAGGAGCGATCTTCTCGAACTGGTTTTTTATCGTCTCTCATCGAAAAATCTTTTCTCTTTCCTTCAGGGGATCATTTATAGGCTAGCGACCGCCCCATATAAGGGGGAAGGGGCGAGGCCGCAAAGGCAAGGGCGAGGGGTGAGGCCGCATCGGGGAGAGCGAGGGGTGAGGAGGTTGGCACCTCGGTGCCCAAGTCGGCTTGTTAATTAGAGACACTACCAACCGTCACCATCTTTGGCGTTCCTTTTGACAGGCACCGGTTTCTGGTGATTTAACCACGGGCCTACGGATCTCGTAGGTAAGTGGATCTTTTGAGCGCTGTTTAAGGGCCTTTGGTGGTCACCTTAACAACAGCGGCCCGCTCCGACTACCTATGCGGCGGGGAGATCAAATAGAGTAGGCAGTTAGACTGTTATTCGCTGGCTAACGTTCCCACGAGTCTCCTCATGTATCTTGATTCTCCTGCTTTCTCCGCAAGGGAAGGGGGGGGGGACTTTAATGTATACGTCCGCCTGGCCCTCTGGGAGGCTTTATGTTGTAATTCCTCTACACTGTTGAACAGATGTAACATAAAGGCCCTGCCTTGCTCACTCAGGTGTCGAAGCATGGCGTACGAGGCATCGTCCGGACCAGGGGCTAGTGTCCGCGCACGAAGTGAGAGCGGAACGCAATTCACTCGTCGTAAGCCTGTAGTTGAAGGATTCTCTGCCTCTGGAGGTAAAATCCAGCGGGCGGCCTTCCCCGACATCACGACGCGCATTGAACGCTGGCAGAGAAGCATCCTGACTAGAGAATGCCGAGAAAGCGGTTGCGAAGGATTCCGTCACAGACTCGGGGTCCGAGATTACGGTCCCATTCTCCTGGAGGACGTTAGGGGAGTGGGCCCTGCGAAAACTTGCTTGAATCCTTTTTACTCTCTTCCACATCTCTGCTAGAGGGTTCTTCCCCTTAAATGAAGACACATATGCCGCCAGAAAGAGCTGTGTGCGTGCTTCGAAACATACCGAAACCTAGCCCTAGCTCGCCGAAATTTTCCGACAGTGAAATCGTTCGGGCGGCGTTTAAAGCGCATCTAGGCAAAACGCTTCTGTTTGAGGGCCGACTCACACTCGGCTGACCAGCCCGAAAGTGGTGGGCGTGCAAAACGGACATACGTTCAAGGAATAGTAGTTAGGCTTACGGCGATGAGGTTGCCGGAGAAGAATTCAATGGCTTTATCCAACAACCTAAACTTCTCGACTTGAAACGCAAACCAACGCGCCCGCGCCAAGAACCACAGGGGCGAACTCTCAAGCAGCAGCGGCCCAGAAAATTATATTTAAATGGTGGCTGTGCATCTGGAGAGTATAGAAATATATCAATCCTGGGATTGATCGAATAGTCTCCCCATGGAAGTGTCTATCATTTAGATCCCCAAGCAAGAGAAAGCCGATCGGCAACCGTGCCACGACGCGGCGGAAGTCACCCGCGTCGAAGTCAGCTAACGATGTAAATGGCCCATCCTCCTGCCCGCTCCCCATTCTGTGATGGTGGGGCCCCCAAGCACTTATACACCTGGGAGGGTGAGCAGGGGGTACGTGCCAGGCATGGTTTCCTGTAAAAATATAGCTAAGGGAAAACGGGAGTAGACGAGCCTCCGCACCTTCTCCAAGTTAGCCCGGGAATTCTATTAAAGAAATATGCTCTCTAGGTCTAGCTCGGAGAAGATGCGGGGGCTCTCTTCGAAAAGAATACCATCATGGAAATGACCGTACGCTTCCCGAAGGTGCTTTCACCTTCGAGGACTTATTGGGGGAGGTTGGGCTCGCCATGCAAGTCTTTTCCTCCCACCGCCTCGAAACCTTAGGCAGGCGGGGTAGCTTCGGAGGCGGGAATCCCTCCTTTGGAGGATCCACCCTTTCGAGTCACTTAGCCTAGCACTCGGTGTTGGGTTAGGAGCCGAAGCTCCTTTATTGATGTCCTCCTTTCTGGGGACAGCTTTAGGAACTCCGGAGAATGGCCTTACGACCAGCTTCAGGGATCTTGCCTCCGGTAAGTCTAACGACTCTGTGGAGGCGCGCGGCTGTTTAGCCTAACGGAAAAGCGTCATGCTGGGGGAAGGGAGAGGGCTAGTTTTAGCTGGGGTTGGATGTTAACGATTTGTGGCACCAGCTGTACAAGGGAAGCGCCAGGGTGTGTAGAACCCGCAGAAGGGTTCAGAATGTGCGCCGAAATGACCGTGGTCAGCCGGGAGCGCAAGGACTAAGTCTTTAACCTCTTGAAATGAAAGATATTCCTGGGCCTGAACAGCCAGGATTTCCTTCTCAAGGAGATACGCACCACATAATCCACATCGCTTCGAATATAGCGGAAAGCGGCTCTCCGCATGACACATTTGGCCACACACGATTTAGACTTACCATGTCTAGCCTTGGAGCAACTTAAGCAGACTTCGGGTAACCCCGACTTTGCACGTATACAGGAGCGATTCGTATGGCCGAAGCGGTGCCAGTAGTAGCACCTCCGCGGCAGTGGCACGAATGCCTTCACGCGGAAGCGATACCAACTGGCACGCACGGACTCAGGGAGCTTTTCACAGTCGAACGTCACGAAGACTGTAGGGGTGGGTATCGAGGCCCCTCCCTGTTTTCTCATCACACGTTTGACCTTGACTGATCCATGGTCGTCCAGCTTAAAGGTGGTGTCATATATGGAGTAGTCTACGAGTTCTCTCGAATAAACCACTTCTTTCACGAATTTCATGGTCGAGTGCGGCGTTACACTCACTGGCGTGCCATCAAGTGTCCGAAGGGCATTAATTACAGACGCCTCGGAAAGATTCGACCTATTCGCCAGAAGGCTCCCGTCCGAGAAACGGATCACCTTCGACTCTCTACCAATCACCCTAGCTAGTGCTCTCCTTTGCTGGATCATGTTGCCCTTGGTCAACGTTCAGCCATCAGTGGAGCAAATAACAAGAAACCGTTTGAAGCCAGCGAGCTCGAGAACGCAAGGTAATCTATAAATGAGGGGCCCCTACCTATTCGAGGCACCTCTCTGCACATTTGCAATTCTGGTCTTAGTCTGGGACTCCCCACCAGGGCCAGACGTGCCATTCTTGTCTTGGTCGATAACCGAAAGGACAGCGGATTCTTATGTCCCCGTGGCTACCGCAGAGGGAGAGGAACCCTTAGGATATTTGGTCTTACGGTTTATTTTATTTTTAGGAGAGTTGGATGGGGAATGAACCCGCTTCTCTACTCGGCAGTTAGGAGCCCCTAGGTCAGATGGACCGGCCTCAGCAAGATCCTTCTCGCAAATGGAGAAGGCACCTCTCAGTGGAGGCACCAGCTGTCACAGATGAACCAGCCAGAGGAGGAGATCCCTCTTCCCCTTGTAAGGCCTCGGGGGTCTGAGGCGTCTGACGAGAAGCTTGCACAAGGGCGTACTCGGGTTCTGAACTTGGCACCTAGCCCGGGTTTGACCCAATGGAAGATCCTACAGTCTGATGCTGGGTCACCTCAGGGGCCATGTCCATCTCAGGGGGGAGTGCTCCATGCGCCCCCTACCTCCAACAAGAGATGACAGATGCCCTTCGAGGTACCTTTTCTGTCGTCGTGGGCCGGCGAACCGGCATCCGTCCTAGAAGAGAGGGGTCACCTACAGTGACCTCTTGTAAATCTGAAATGAACGCCAGCAGGACTTTAGAGGGCACGGGACGACGGGCCCTGTCATCCTTTGCCCACCTAAAGGGGTTGGCTATATCGAGCCGGTATTACCGGGAGCGGTCAATTATGGGCCGCTGGCGTGGTTTCTTGGCAGTCCCCTCTGAAAATAAAGGGGGACTGCCGCTGGTAAGAGGAAGTCACCCAATGACAACTCTTAAGGAGTCTATGAGAGGAGAAAGCCTCCTCTCCGCTCAGAGAAGTTTGAAGGGTCCCCCTGAGAAAGCACAGGGGAGGGGGCTTCCTTTTTGGGTGTGGAGCTGCCCGAGGGCGGCTCCGATGATAGTAGAGGGGGAGAGTATTTTGTACAAAAATATCATTGGACATAGTGACCCTATTTGTATCACGGAACGCAAACGCTAATTACCCCGCGCAGTAGCCCACTCTGCGAGGGATGAATACGGGGCCGGCAAAGCCAACTGCCGCCATTTGGGAACACTCAGCTCGCCCAGTGGCCAGGCAACCCTTCAGCATGGAGGCTCCACCTTGGGCTCGGCGTAAAATTGCTAGACTGTGAAAAGAGAGAGAAAGAGTATATGAGGAAGCTGAGGGTGGGGGTGAGGCAGGTTGTTAGAAACTCACGAAACCAAACCGGAGCTTAGGGGTGATGGGAGCGTGGTCTCCTCCACCTAAGCCCTGATCCGGGATGGTTGGGTGAGAAGAAGCTGGTCGGTGTCTACCGTGTGAAATTAGACGCTGACCAGAGAAAGTTATGGGAGAGATTGCGGGGAAAGTGAGGAAGCAGGATAAGAAGTGATGGTGTCAGAAAGAAAGAGAAGAGGCTAAGCTGGGGCCGGATGTGGCGCTCAGTCCTGTCAGCACGGCGGGACTGAGCGCCACGTCCTAGTCGTTTTGATTGGCTGAACAGAGTGGTTACTGCCTATGAGAAATGGTGTCTACACTCGAACATGGCACGCAAGAGAAGTTGGGCAGACAAAGGTGAACTTGCACCCTTTCAGGCAAAGGCCGACCGACATCAAAAGTAGCTTATGGTTTAGGTTTATTGGAATGTGAAGGAAGTGACTTACTGTGAGATGTTGGAACGCTGTCAGTCTATCGACGCTCAATTATACAGTCAACAAGTGCAACAGGTGACAGATGCAATTGACAGAAACGATCAGAATTGAGTGATGTCATGTTTCTTCATAATAAAGCTTGACCACACGTTGTAAATCATGACTGTGAAAAACTCCTGGAGTTGGGGTGGGAAGTTCACCTCACCCACGGTATTCGCCAGACCTGGCACCAACAAACTACTATCTCTTCCGGGCACTGCCGAAGTTCTTGAATAGCAAAACGTTCGCAAATGATGACGAACTGAAAACTGCAGTTTGAGACTTAATTGATAGCAAACCAGTTGAAAGAGGTGCTCGAAAATAACGGTAATTACACTTATTTGTTTTTTTTCCTGCATTGTTTCGTTGTAAATCATTGTCAATAAAAGTTGTGCGAGAACTTTGTTTCCAACCTAAAATTATTCACAACCTCTCCAATCCCCCTCTCTCTAACTCATAATATCTCTCTCTCACACACATACTCGCACACACTGTGACACTCACAGTGATGACACCCCCTTGTCGCGGGAAGAGAGCTTGTGTGTACCTTTGACTTTTCGATCTATGTCGGCGGGGGTACCTCTCTTTTGGGTACCCCTGGTCGGGCTTTCCTTGTCGATTTGGTCGGAAACGAGGTTCAAGACTAAGTGCGTCATTCTTTTTTATACTCTATCCTTCTCCTTTTTCACTTTCATCCAATTTCTTCAACTTATTATATAAAAACAAAAAAAACAAAAAACAAAACAAAACCCTACTACTATCAAGTCATTCTCACCCTTTTTTCCATCTTTCTAAATATAAGGACCTGGCAGCTACCTCATGCGTCAGAAGAGAGGTTTTGTAACCTCTATAAATAACGCCAATTGACGCTCATTGGTTGCGAGAGACTAGGACTACAAGGTGTCCTAGGCGTTGGGGCACGATAAATGGGATGAGGGTAGTGCCTCGTTAACTCCTTTCCTGACGCGTAATTATTGACCATTCCCAGTGACCGTTGACGGGTGCCTCTGGTAGCATCGGTCCTATGTGACGTCCCTTTGTTCCCAGGTTGGCTGCCAGGCGAATAAAAAACCTGGGGTCGAGTCTCTTGGTGTGGCGGGATATCCATTGAACGCTACTCCGAGATCCTGGCTGTCGTGAAGGAAACTAGTAGGAGTTTAGTACGGGGCGTGCTCCGTTGTTCACCTGGTGAGAAATCGATGGCCTCTTAGGGAACGTCAGTGCTGCTTGTTTGGGAGCCACGGCACGCCGAGGTTTGGCGACTCGGTCGGACGAACAGCAGCACATGGAGCGTGCCTTCTGAAAGATCTGAAACCTCTCCGATGGATAGGCAGGAGCGACTCACGCGGGGCGAACTCACCACCCCCTTTCTTTTTTATTTAGTGGTCAAAAAGTATTCAGAGATATAAAGTGTTCAGCATGACTGGAAAGAAAGGACCTGGTGCGTTAAAATATACCTGCTCGACATGCCAAAAGGACAAGTGGTTCGTAGATTTTCCGAAGGGGGTGTTTCTCAAAATGCCACCCTGGAAGTATCTGCACGGACTGCGTCCTAAGGGCAGAACTTTAGGAGCTTAAGGAACTTTTCAAATCTTCTGCGGAAAAATCACGACGGCTGGAAGAAAAGGTGAAAATCCTCGAATTTGAGCATGTGACTCAAATCTGTCGTATCGAAGCCACCATTGCAGAGATGACAGCCACCAAGGTAAAGCAACAGCATCAAGAAACTCCCAACGACGCCGATGGCTCCTCTGTTGAGCCCTCATGCACCGCGTCGATAGAGATAGGCCATCCATCCGACGTCCCAGAGTCAGCTACTGCTGGGGTTACTCAGGGCGTCAAAGAGTAGAAAAGGAAGAGTAAGAAAGGAAAAACAGTAGATAAAACAGAAGAGAAAGTAGAAACGGAAGAAAAAACGAAGAAGAAAAACCCAAAAAAGTGGGGAAGAAAGAGGAATCGAAAGAGCCCATACTGAAAGGGAAGCCTCTGTCCTCTGAACCCAAATGCGCGAGGGTCATCGTGATCAGTGACTCCCAAGCGCGGGATTTACAACCCTTGCTAGCGGCCCGCCTTCGCACCAGTGTGAATGTAAGCTGCCTTCCAGGAAAGGGGAACGGAGAACTAAGGGTGGAGGCTAAGAAATCTCAGATCTCTGAGAACTCAGTAGTTGCCCTCATGGCAAATGGCAACGATCTCTACCTACGAGGAGGTAAAGTAGGCGCCAGCGGGAAGATTCTGACCACGGTTATGAGAGGAGGTGACGATTGTGGGCTAAAAACCCGCAGACGTGTCGTGGTCGGGATACTCCCAAGACGAGGTCCATCCCGCAATGCTCACGCGAGGAACGTCTCCATAAACCAACGCCTGGGAGATCTTTTTACGGCGGAAGGAGTCTTTTTTGTAGACCCCTACCGGAAATTTTACGGGACAAATGACCTGTACAAAAGGGACGGAGTGCATCTTTCCTTTAAAGGGAAAGCTGTTCTCGCGAACATGATCCAGGATGTTGTGGAGCGGACCCAAAGAAGTGTCAGACCCCGAGTAAAGGAGGACGTACGATAGTACACCCGTGTTACTCCAGGAACGACCTTTTCTGAAGTCACAAAGAGGGGAGTGACCCCGTCCCAGAAAAAGAAAGCGGGAAACGGAAGAACGTAGGGAGTCCTACAGTCGGGGACTCCCTGTTTAATGCGAGGTCTATCAGAAACAAGTTTCTAGAACTTCGTGACCTCGTAGCAACAGAAGAACCTGAGATGGTGCTCATAACGGAGTCGTGGATAAAAACCTCAAGCCGAGGTTTTGAAGATGAATTCAGATTCCCTGTTACCAGCTCTTCCTGAAAGATAGGCCAGACAGAGAGGGTGGTGGTGTGATGTTGTATGTCAAGGATACTCTCAACTCGACGGATTGCGACATCGTATCCGACCATGAACTACTAGGTGTTGACCTAGAGATAGGTCCTGCCAAATACAGGACCGTGGTGCTTTATAGACCTCCTGCTCAACTCGTTGAAAAGGACAGAGATCTGTACCAGCTACTAGGAGAACTTGTCGAAGACAGAGTGTGTATCGTCATGGGTAATTTCAACACACAAGTTGACTGGGAAACCAGAGAACCCTGTGGCGAGAACGCACTACTCCTGAATTTCGCGAACAACGAGTTCCTGACTCAATGGGGGAGAGAGCCAACGAGAGGAGACAATATCCTCGACTTGGTTTTCACCTCTGAAGATGACATCGTTGAGGACCTCTCTGTTGGCGGAGAGCTCAGTGGCAGTGACCACCGACTAATTAGATTTGTAGTCAAAGTCCCGAAGGCAGGACCTGCAACTAGTAAATCGAGGAAACTCGATTTGAAAAGAGCAGACTTTGCAGGTCTTCGTGCTGGACTGACTGACGCGAGACTAGAAGTGTGCAATGCTGTTGAAGACCGGTGGAACAGTTTCAAAACCACATTCATGAGTCTTCAATCACGTTTCATCCCTCTAAAATGTCCCCCGTCGGTCTTCTATTCAACCAAAGTGGTTTAATCGAGAAATCGGCCAACTGCTTAGGGAGAAGAGAAATGTGTACCGGCAATCGAAGATCTCGGGTGACTTTGACGAATACCAAAGCCTAGCCAGGAGAGTGAAGTCCAGCATAAGGGCGGCTAAGCGGTCTGAGGAACTCCGAGTGGCGAGACTCTGTAAAGAGAATCCCAAGGAGTTCTTTGGATATTTAAACAGCCGTAAACCAATCCGTCGAACGATTGGCCCTTTGAGGAATAATGAGGGGACATTAAAGCATTCAGATGCAGAAAATGCTAACCTTCTCAACGACTACTTCTCTTCAGTGTTTACTGAAGAGTGTGGTCCCATCCCCCAGCCAATGGATTCCTACTCGGAGGAAAAGCTGGAGGATATGGACTTCCCCGAAGGGAAAATGAAAAGGAAGATCAGTGACCTAATGACGACTAAGTCACCTGGCCCGGATGGCTTTCTACCTAAAGTGTTGAAAGAAGTGCGCGATCAAGTGTCACGACACCTGAGCGCAATCTTCAACATGTCAATCCGGACCGAATGCGTTCCTAGAGACTGGCGTGAAATGGAGGTGACTCCTATCTTCAAGAAAGAAGACCGTAGCCAACCGTCAAACTACCGACCTATCAGTCTGACTTCGATAGTCGGTAAATTCATGGAAAGCATCATGGTGGACAAAATGACGTCGTATTTAGAGGAGTTCCAAGCACAGCTTCCGAAGGCAACGGTCAGGCCTGACGAACCTTGTGGAATTCTTTCACTTCGTGTTCAGTGAGCACGATCGGGACAAGGCGGTGGATGTGATGTACTTAGACTTACAGAAAGCCTTTGATAAGGTACCACACCGCCGCCTTCTCCGGAAAGTGCGAGCGCTGGGCATAGACGGAAAAGTAGCTGGCTGGATCGAGAACTGGCTAAGTGGCAGACGGCAACGGGTGGTGGTGAATGGACAGGCTTCTGAGTAGATGCCCTTTACTAGCGGGGTGCCTCAAGGTTCTGTCCTGGGACCACTACTATTCATCATCTACGTCAACGACATGGACGGTGACATGGTTGCCAAGATTTCCAAATTTGCTGACGATACCAAGATTGGTATGAACGTTGCAAAGGAGGGAAATACTGCCCGCCTGCAGGAAGATCTTCGAAAGATTGGGGAATGGTCGAACACGTGGCAAATGCCTTTTAACGTGGGGAATTGCAAAGTGATGCATATCGGCCACAGAAACCACTAATATCAGTATATCCTTAAGGGCATTGCTCTTGAATCGAGTGACACTGAGAAGGACTTGGGTGTAACTATCACTAGTGACCTCAAGTTCTCGAAACAGTGCATTTAGGTGGAGAAAAAGGCCCATAGGATGCTAGGATATATAAAGCGCCAGTTTGGATATCGGAACAAGGAGATTGTACTGTGTTTATACAACTTACTTGTCCGACCGCACCTGCAATATGCCGTACAATTTTGGAGTCCTTCATTTCGAAAGGACATCGCGAGATTAGAACGCGTGCAAGTCAGGGCAACCAAACTGATTCCCTCTATCAGACATAAAAGTTATGAAGAAAGATTAAGGGAATTAGATCTGTTCTCGTTAGAACCCCGTAGACTGCTTGGTCAGCTCATCGAAGTTTTCAAAATACTTCGAGGGTTCGACAATGTTGACTACCGGGATATTTTCACACTGAGTGAGAATAGAACACGCAATCACGGCTTAAAACTTGAACTGAAGCGTTACAACCGCGATCTGTGTGGAAATTTTTTCACTTACAGTATCTGCGGTAAGTGGAGCGCACTTCCAGTGGAAGTTGTCAACAGTGAATCTGTTGACCAGTTCAAGTCAAGACTAGACAGGGTCTTGAAAAATGGTCGAAGAAAGGACCTAAAGCATTTGAGCAGAGATGTGCCCGCTCGACTGCTAGTCCAAAAGTACCATCTTTGAATGGACCGTAAGGTCTTCTAGGGTACCTTCTTTCTTTGTTACTCCTTGTTCATCCCCCTATATCTCTCTCTTTCGCGCGTGGAAGCGAACACCATTGATCCCGTTATGAATGAAGCATTTGTATTCTCGCTCAAATCGTCCTATTCATCCTTACTGGCACAGAAAATCTTCTTCTCTGTTTGCTTTTAACGGTGGTTCTTCAGCGTGATTCGTCCCCCAGCCAAGTCCTTACCACTTCCTACCTCACTTCCATTGTGGTACCCTTCCTTGCTTTGAAAGAGCCACATTCTCATTCGGAATTCAAGGCTTGTTTTAAGATAAACATCTTTAGTACTACTTTAATCTTTGATTGGCCTAACTAATCCTTAAAGTTTTTTTGTTTTTTTTAAATATGATTCTTTCTTTTTTTTCTACGTATCTTTGATACGCTAACCTTAATTCCTAAGTATTTGAAGCGTCTTTTATATGTAAGCGATACTATTGTGTCATTGATACTTTTTCTTGTTTTTAATATATTTTCGCTTTTTATTAGTACTTATTAACGTGTTCTCTTGATTCAAAAAGTCGTTTCGCCACTCTCTAAAGCTTCAGTTCATTCATTGGTGTCGCTCCCACGAGTAAAGTTAATAAACTCGTGTACGCCGCCCTTCAATGAATGATCTTTTCAAAGTACGATTATAACTGTACTACTACTATTATGTTGCGTTATAGGTCTTTCGCTCGTGGGTGACCGGGGTGAAACCAACATAAAGATCAGCATGACACTCGCAAGTGAGACTGAAGGCACCAAGGGTCGGTCCTGGGTTGTTTTTTGGGGGGAGGGGGGGGGGCTGGAAATATTTGTATTTTTGAAGCTAACTGGCGATCAAGTAGGAACCTTCATTTTCCCCGGGGTGAAGGGGAAACCCATTGATAGTCAGATATATGTAGATACAGCTACACATCGGCAGGATCCCTTGAAACAGCGGGACAGAATATGTGTTTTGTGTTAAGAAGACGTGAGAGGAAATACAGCGATGTACCGATTGGCTATATGCATGATGCCCTGCGTAAGAGCTACCTACCCTCGCGGGGGTAAGCACAGCGCGTCCACTAATCGGTGGTCAGACCTCAATGTGCACTGAGGACTCTTGTATTTTTAAGAAAGTTTAACGACCTCTTTCACTCTTTGTTGGGTCTATACAGGCGTCGACTTGAGTGAGAGAACCAGTATCTCTCGGGACACTGGGACCGGGTAGGAGGGAGGGGGGAGCTCCCCCAAGTTTCAGTTATATCAGGGGCATTACCCCTGTTACCCCCCCCCCCCCCTTGCGCTGACGTTTGTGTCCGTTCTCGCTGGGGTTGAATCCGGTACCTCGACGCTAGAAGTCCAACGACGCCTTCCCCTCTAGACAAGCGATTGCAACAAGAAAAGAGAGAAAGGAGGCGATCGAGACATTCACCCAAAACCTGCATCATCTCGATCTATAAGCAAAGGTATGTTCTATGCGCTCACCTTTGCTGACCTTATTCAGAAACCATTCATACTCAGACTGTCGAGAAAGCCAAGATTAAAAGAGTATGTTAAATTAAGACCATTCTCGGTCAAGAATCAGGCTAATGGTACGAGGGGTGGTCAATAAGTTGTGCAATTCGGATATAAGGAAACGAGATATGAGGAAAAGTGTTTTATTATTTTTTAATATAACTACCCTCGACTTCAATGCACTTGTGCCACTTGTCCCTGAGGCTTCGAATTACCGACAACCAGAAATCTCTCGATTGCTGTTCAATCCACTCCTGGACGGCGAGCTGGACATCTTCATCGTCCCCAAACCGGCGTCCACGCAGTGCAGCCTTGAGTTAGCGGAATAAAAATTAGTCGCTAGGGGCCAGATCTGGACTGTACGGGGGATGGTTGAGCTCCTCGAATCCGCACTCGCGCAGGGCAGCTTGTGCAACTCTGGCCTTGTGGACTTTGACGACGTTGAAGTCGATCATGGGGCGTGAGGTTTCTAGGGACCCAACGGGAAGAGACCTTGGTCATGGCCAACTTCTCGTTCGATTTCTTCGACCTTCACCTGTCGATTTTCGAGGATCATCCTCTCCACACGGGCCACATTGTCCTCGTTGGTCACGTCTGACGGGCGTCCTGGACGGGGGTCATCGTCAAGGGACTCACGACCATGGCGGAACTCCCTATTCCATCAAGCAAGGGTTGTATAGAAAGGGGCGGGGGCGGTGTACACTGCAACCATGCGTTCATGGATCTCTTTTGCATTCTTGCCTTCCTTGGTCAAAAATTTGATCACTGCGCGGTGCTCAACCTTCTCCATTGTTGAAAAATTTGTGACTGACGATCTGCGATCAGCTACTGCTTCTTAAATGGACGAGGCAGGAGCGTGCAGCTGCAAGTCCTGACTTGTCACAACTTGTCCTAACACCCCCACAAACAGCCATCCCCCTTCCTCTGTTTTGCCCTATCGACTCGCAAAACTTATTGACCGCCCCTCGTATAGTTCCTAAGGTTTGTTTTTTTAATAAAAAACAGAAGAGAGATATTATCTCCTCATAAGACGAGTAGCCTAAGATCTTTATTTCTGAACTAAAACATCAAAAGTTGTATGCATGTTAAAGTTCGGATTAGTAAGCACCGAGAGGCCAAAATAGCTGGTACGAGCTATCGAGCTCTTGGGCGTTCAGTGAGGAAAGGAAAAAGAAAATTACTCTCTATAGGGCATTATAAATAATGAAAACAGTTTAGATGAACAACGCCGTTTTAGCACTTAGATGGTTACGAAGACAAGGGTTAGTAGGAGTTGTTACAGTGACTTGTCTCTTTCATATAGTCTAATATTATATTTATTTTAGATAAACTCAGTAAAAAAAATATGGAATCAAATTTAAACAGGGAAACGACATCTTTCGAAGACATTTATGGCATCCCTTTAAGAGATATTTAGGACTTGAAACAAAAGAGAATTAGGTTAGATGGTAGATATTTTAACCACACTCGCTTTGGTTATAACTTATTATCTTCAAAACCAGAAGAATTACACCCAATAGCAATTAATTATCACAAATTAACATCGCAGTAAGACTAAAACTGAACTTTTCAAAGAAAATGATTAAGAATAATGTTGAGAATAGAACCATTAAAATTGATGATTAAATTTAGACTCTTACAAGAATACGTGTATTAGGATAGCTTATGACATCCGATGGTAAATAGATCAATGGAAGGAAGAAATATGGCTCGAGACCGCTAGGAAAGCTTAGCTAGATACACTACCAAGCAAAATAAGAGAACTATTTTCTTTTGTTAAAATATTTAAATAAATATGATTAAATAGGTAAATGAACTTTCCATGGCACATAAATACATGATTTATTAAATTTTATGAAGATTTCATATGATACAATAGTACATTCAAGAAATGATACTAAATTAACTAACAAAAAATGTTGACACGTGCAAAATAAGAGAATGATCATTCACAGACTTGCTTAGCAAGCAAATTCACGAGAAACAAAGCAAGATTTGACAACAATGAAACTCAAAACACTTAATATAAGGTGTTAAAGCCTTTGTTTTCTATTAATTCGGCACAACAGCGACCACAGGACCTTACCAGTTTCTTGCAAGATTCTGGTGTTACTTTGTTCCATTCTTGCTCAATTCCAGTCCATAAATCTGTAACAATTAAGGGATGCTGGTCCCGAACTTTGTCTCCAATGATCTTCCAGAGGTTCTCAATTGGGTTCAGGTCTGGGCTCTGAGCAGTCCACTTCATTACTTCGATCTTCTTGTTCGAATTAGCATTTTTAATTACAAGACTTTACCCTCCGAATGGTAGATGTAGTTCTTGTTCTCTACTTCGATACCTGCTACCTTGTTCTTAGAAATTGGGACTATCGTTGTAGAGGAATTACAACATAAAGCCTCCTGGAGGTCCAGGTGGACATATACGTTAAAGTTCCCCCCCTTCCTGCGGGAAAAGCAAGAGAATCGAGCCACATGAGGAGAGTCGTGGGAACGTTAACCGGCGGAATAACAGTCAAACGGCCTACCCTTTTTGATCTCCCCGCCGCATACGTATTCGGGAGTGAGCCGCTGTGCCAAGGTGACCACCAAAGGCCATTACACAGGGCTCAAAGGATCCAATTACCTACGAGATCCGGAGGCCCGTGGTTAAATCACCACAAAAAGCAATGTCAGTGAAAAAAGAACACCAAGGATGGTGACGGTTGGTGGTGCCTCTAATTAAGAAGCCGACTTGGGCACCCTGGTGCACCCTCCTCTCACCCCTCGCTCGCCCCTTCACCCTTAGATGGGGCAGTCGCCAGGCTATAAATAAGCCCCATAAGGAAAGAGAAAGGATTATTCGGTGAGAGACGATAGAGGACCAGTTCGAGAAGATCGGTCCTTCGCCCAGTTTCGAAATAACTTAGAAACGTTTCGTTTTGTATCGGTGCCATACCAAGTATCCTTCACAGGCTTAGTAAGAAGCCTGGCTGGACCAACATTCCTAGTGCCTGCCAAACAGGAACTTCGCAAGTAAGAGAATAAAAGAACCGGTCACCCTCGAGTGACTCTCAAATTGTGATCTTAATACCGAAGAGAGAAAAGGAATCAATACCCGAGGAAGATCCAATTTTCCAAGTATATTCAAAATCTCCTCTTATACCCCAAAATCCAGTTGGGCAACCCCTCGAAGAAGACAAGGATATAAAAAGGCTTCAAGAGCACCCAGAAGAGCACTCCTTGAGCCAGAGAGTACAACTCGTCTCTCCGCTTTTTAAAGTAAATCCGAAGAAGTGACATCGTGTCCCCTACCCCCTTCCCATCTCGTGGAAAATCTACAATCGGCCGCTCCAACACAACGAAGCGCGATAAAAGCCCTCTAGTGATATCCGGCAACCCCTGATCTTTTCTTCCATGTAAGTCAGAATGACCATTTATATTTGTATTGTTTTAGTATGAGTTTATTACGGTACTCAAATTAACTGAAGTAGAGACAATTGTTAGTGAACCCCGTCATATTTATAGTTAGAAGAGTGAAACTTAAATTGGAGTTTAATGCTAATATAAAAGGGTCACTATAAAATAACTAATCTGCAATTAGTTTGTTTACTTGGAGCCTATTTCGATTTGGACATGACTAGCTTCTGAAATAGGCCTGGTTTCAAGTATGGTTATCTCCGTTAAACTTATTAGGTGATTGTAAATATTTTATTTTTTTTGTAGTTAATTGATAAATGTAAAATATATATTTATTTTTTGGATAATTCTAGTGTTTCAATGGATCCTTTACGTGTTTAAAGGTCTCTCTCCTTAAAACGGATTAAACGCTGTGACACTCTCTCAATAATAAGGTAATTAAAAAGTCCACTCAGCCAATATAGAAGTATTGTTGTCTTTCATAAGTAATAGGGTCAGACTGACGCTCTAAAATCAGTGAACATATAAATTATCTGACAAAAAAGAATAATAAAGCAACAACAACAATACCACGACAATCGTAAATTTTCTTATCTTAGTTCTTATTTTCTAATCCCTAGAAGTTTTATTAAAGTGTGCAGCTTCTGGAGGGAGATGAGAAGCTGTTGTTATCTTGTATCTGCACCTTAAGCATAGGCAAAGCGAAGGCAACGCGAAGTCGCCTCTCGCAGGCTCGCCTGTGTTTCCTGGCATTCAAAAATATTGGCCCAGGACCACAGAACGCCTTACTCATCTGTTCTGCCTTCAATTTAAGCATGCTCCTCACATAAACTATTATCATCAACTCTAGCTGCTCCTTCCCTTTATCATGACCTCTCAGTACTAGTAACTTCTTGCATTCTTAGTTCTTCCGAAATACTATGATACAATACCCAGTTTACACCCGCGAAACCAATCATATTTGCATTCCCTTCTTCTTTCAATACCCACAGTGTACAACTCATTAAAGTACTGTCGACGTCGACTTTTGACCTACCCATTGTTCTTAGGTACCCTGCCATTCGTATCCTTGATGTTCACCCAACACTTCTTCTCTTGGGTTCTCACCATTCTCACTTCATTCCAGAATAAATTCCTGTTTCAATCGGGATTCTCATTCATCCTCCAGCCATATATTTAATTTGCTGTTTTCTTACTCTATTTAATCAATTGTTTCACCTTTCCTTTTGCTTCCTATACATTTATGGGGTAAAGGGTGTGACTGGGCTAAGGCGGACTCTTTATTTTGTGATCGAGAATTCGCCAATATTCTACTACTCCTTCCTTCGAGGGGTCACCGGTCATGGTGTCTACCGACTTAGGAAAGGAGCACCCCATAACCGGTGACAAGGCCTACTTAATGTTTAGGCTAGAGGCTATCCTTCTGACTGGCTTATACTAATAATGATACTAATCATATACTAATTATAATGAGAATGTTTCTTTCCGTCAATTTATACTAACGCCAATTAAGGGGGGGGGGCTGACTTCTCTTCTCTTAGTCTGAATGCGGAGCGGAGCTTATAGGGTCAAAGGTATGTGCGTGTGTTCTCTACTAAGACTGCTGGGTGGATTTTATATTGTCAAAAGGTGTGTGAATGCTCAGTGTAGGTACGTGTGCACCGAGAGTATTTGCATTTGGAAACCTGACCGGGCTTATCAAGCCGACATCCATAGCAAGAATGATTTCGTCTTTTCACAAGTTCATGTAAACTTTTTCGGGTCAGATCAGATTCCGTTATATGTGTGCACAGTTGTTTTCCACTGTCTTCCTTATCTCTGCAGCCAGACCGTCGGCTCGCATCTGTTTCCTAATGTGTATATGTTTGTATATTAGCGTGGTAACACAACGATTTCCAATGGATCATTAAAAAATATTCTGCTTTGCATTGATGCATATTAAATTGCGATTTAACATTATTTACAAGTATTTGATTTATTTTACATTAATTAATTGTTACAAGATGGCATATTATTTCAATGTTCGATTTGTGTGCCAATTTTAAGATTTCATAGGACCAACGGGGTGCTCATTTGTGAAGTTCCTTGTTGGCTCTACTCCACCTTGCAATTGGGCGCTATACATTCATGCCAATCTCTCTGGCATTCTGACCTGCACTATCAACTATTTGCAAGTACAATTTTTTTTTTTCACTGGACGTTTCATACCGTTATTCCACCATTCAGCATTCTTTCTATTTATAGCTCTATCCCGCTCACATAACTACAACCCTTTCACTACCTATTATCAAGCTTCTCTTTGGCTTTCTATTTTCAAGAAAGCCAATTTATGGGGCCAGTATAATATTATTCCCAAATCATGTGTATTTATGCCCAACGATACGTGCTGAAAGAACGTGTTTGTTACAAGCAAGCTTCTTGGAGTACTGAACTTTACCATCCTCTCTCTATTTTCATTCTCTCCTGGTGTACCTAAAGCTCAACTTATTTCTTCTATTATCCTGTCACCTATTCGTTCATTTGTATCTTTTTTTAACTATCAGCTAATATTCAGTACCTATTCCATCCACCATTCATAACATAACAAAAATAAAGGATGAAAAAGCCACTGTGGCTTATCAAAGTCATTTCAATCAGAGCATCCTAAAACCCATCAAGCAACCACCATGGTATAATCTGCATACATTTGATTGCGTTATCATATATCAAGTAGCAGGTTCATGATATTGAGTTTATAATATAAGATTCTATCATGCAAGTACTAATAAAAAACATATAAGCTTGCAAAATCAGGCTCTTTTCATATGCTCCTCCATATACCTGTCTAGCTTTCCATTGAATGGTGTCAAACTAAGGTTGCATTCCAAAAATCAACGACTCTATTAATGAAATCAGATTTTCTCAAGTCCAGCCTGCATCTAGATTTTTTAAATTTTCAAACAGTGATTGTCCTATCATCCGTCTCCAACTCGAAATACTTTCGTATTTCTAATTAATCAAACCCTTTAAACACTCAAAAAAGCATGATAATATCACTCCTTAAGCACCTTTCGAATAAAAACAAGTTAAGTGCACCCAATCTATCCATATAAGCAAGGTGTTTCAAAGGAAGGTATCATTTTTGTTGCTCTTCTCTGTGGAGGACCATACCTGAATACCTACAATATTCCAGGAGTGGCCTAACATACGAGCTATATAGCTTGGAAATAACTTCCTTTTATAACTAACATTTCTTTTGAAAGAACCTAATACTCTATTTTGATTATTTCTAGCCTCTAAACATTGCTTAGAGAACCTCAATGATCGATCTATTACTACTCCTAAATCCATCTCATCTTCAGTGGAATTCAATCAGAAACCTTCCATTGCATAACTAAATCCCCTATTATGGTTGCCCCTATGAACAACTTTAAATTATATTGAGATTGAATGTCATGTACTACTTATGTGTCCATGAGGCTAGTCTATAAAAATGATTTAAATTGGGAAATTCCTCTGTATTTCCTCCAACTGGGTGCTTTTAACACCTACTTTTACACTACCGAGCAAAATAAAAGAGGGATTATCCTTAGCTAGAATATTTTTTAAAATATGATGAGTAGGTAAATGAAATTTTCATGGTACATAGAGTGATGAATTAAATATATTTTATAAGGATTTCATGATACAATCGTATATTCAAGAAATTATACTAAATAAACTAACAAAATGAAATATTCACCCATGCAGAATAAGAGAACGATCATTCACAGAATTGCTTAGCAAGCAAATACACTAGAAACAAAGTAAGATTTAACAACGATGAAACTTAAAACACTTATTATAAGATGTTGAAAGCTTTGTTTTCTATTACCTCGGCGCATGACGATATCAGGACCTCACCAGTTTCTTGCAAAATTCATGTGTTATTTTGTTCTATTCTTGCTCAAATCTCGTTCATAAATCTGTTACAGTTGTAGGTGGTTGGTCTCGAACTTTGTCTCCAATGATCTTCCAAAAGCTCTCAATTGAGTTAGGTCTACTTCATTACTTCGATATCTTCTTGTTCGAAATAATATTTTATTCGCTTTGCAGTATGGCATGGCGTATTGCCCTGCATAAATACGGCTGGCTGGTTCAGAGATGCTCGGAGTGAATGTACATATAAATAACATGTTGTTGTACGAGGTTTATGTACATATTCGCATTTACCGTTCGTACTAGCAGACCAACTCCTTCAGACAAAAACACCCCTCATACCATGACATGACGCTGCATCCTCTATGCTTGGCGGCAGACTTTTTAATACATTGAGGATTAAGTCTGTCACTTGCAGCACGGACAACAAAGCGTCTGCAATCAGATTCAACTAAATTGAATTTACTTTTGTCGCTGAAATGAATTCTCTCCCAATCTTCATCAGTCTAAACAACATAAGCTTCAGCATATTCGACTCAAGCCTTCTGGTTCTTCTTACTGATGATTGGTTTGGTTGCTGGAGAACGAGATTTTACACCAAATGCATTGAGACGACAGGATATTGAAACGGCTTATTTCTTTGCCACTATTGGTCTTAATTTTTCGAGAAATTCCTGCTACAGTCTTGAAGGGATCCTTCATAGAGAAGCGTCAAATAACTTTGTCTTCTGAAACGGTGGTAATACGGGTTCGACCGACTTTTGGAGGAGATTTATAGGTTTGGTTTTCAATGTGTAACTTCAGAACACGTGAAATCACACTCTTAGACCTTCACTCTTCTCTTGAAATCGCAGAAAGAGTCCTCCCCGAAGTCTTCGAGCGAACAATTACCTGACGGAGTAAGAGTCACTTATACGTGTCTTTTTTTCCTTTTCTTTTTTTTCCCGATCTGTTGTTGTTTCTTTTTTTCTAAAGCTTTGATAGTCTTTATTATGCCCCCGAATTAAGTTAATTTTTAAAGGGCTAACCCATGGTGCTCTGTTTGACTTTCCATTCTTTCGACGTACGTACTTAACTAACTAGGAATCTACCGTGAGCACATTTTGCTGTAGCTCCAAGTACATTTTCTGTACTGTCTTATTATCCAAACATCTCCCACAGTTTATCCTTTTAATCCGGTCAGGGAAGGTTTCAAAATTACAACTTCCAAATCGTAGAATTAGTTGTGAACTCTCTTTTAGCCAGGAGAGGTGAAGTCCAGCATAAGGGCGGCTAAGCGGTCTGAGGAACTCCGAGTGGCGAGACTCTGTAAAAAGAATCCCAAGGAGTTTTTTGGATATGTGAACAGCCGTAAACCAATCCGTCGAACGATTGTCCCTTTGAGAAATGAGAAGGGGGCATTAAAGCACTTAGATGCAGAAAATGCTAACCTCCTCAACGACTACTTCTCTTCAGTGTTTGCTGAAGAGTGTGGTCCCATCCCCCAGCCAATGGATTCCTACTCGGGGGAAAAGCTGGAGGATATGGACTTCCCCGAAGAGAAAATGAAAAGGAAGATCAGTGACCTAATGACGACTAAGTCACCTGGCCCGGATGGCTTTCTACCTAAAGTGTTGAAAGGAGTGCGCGATCAAGTGTCACGACACCTGAGTGCAATCTTCAACATGTCAATCCGGACCGAATGCGTTCCTAGAGAATGGCGTGAGGCGGAGGTGACTCCTATCTTCAAGAAAGGAGACCGTAGCCAACCGTCAAACTACCGACCTATCAGTCTGACTTCGATAGTCGGTAAACTCATGGAAAGCATGATGGTGGACAAAATGACGTCGTATTTAGAGTCAAACCTGCTACTGAGGAGTTGCCAGCACGGCTTCCGAAGGCAACGGTCAGGCCTGACGAACCTTGTGGAATTGTTTCACTTCGTGTTCAGTGAGCACGATCGGGATAAGGCGGTGGATGTGGTGTACTTAGACTTTCAGAAAGTCTTTGATAAGGTACCACACTGCCACCTTCTCTGGAAAGTGCGAACGCGGGGCATAGATGGAAAAGTAGCCGGCTGGGTTGAGAACTGGCTAAGTGGCAGACGGCAACGGGTGGTGGTGAATGGACAGGCTTCTGAGTGGGTGCCCTTTACTAGCGGGGTGCCTCAAGGTTCTGTCCTGAGACCACTACTATTCATCATCTACGTCAACGACATGGACGGTGACATGGTTGCCAAGATTTCCAAATTTGCCTACGATACCAAGCTTGGTATGAACGTTGCAAAGCAGGGAAATACTGCCAGCCTGCAGGAAGATCTTGGGAAGATTGGGGAGTGGTCAGACACGTGGCAAATGCCTTTTAACCTGAACAAATGCAAAGTGATGCATATCGGCCACAGAAACCCCCAATCTCAGTATATCCTTAAGGGCTCTGCTCTTGAATCGAGTGACACTGAGAAGGACTTGGGTGTAACTATCACTAGCGACCTCAAGTTCTCGAAACAGTGCATTGAGGCAGAGAAGAAAGTCCAAAGGATGTTAGGCTACATAAAGCGCCAGTTTGAAAACCATAACAAGGAGATATTACTTTGTCTGTACAACTCCCTCGTTCGGCCGCACCTGGAGTATGCCGTACAACTTTGGAGTCCTTCGTTTTGAAAGGATATCGCAAGGTTGGAACGCATACAAGCCAGGGCAACCAAACCGATCCCCTTTATCCGACATAAAAGTTATGAGGATAGACTAAGGGAATTAAATCTGTTCTCGCTGGAAACCCGTAGACTGCGTGGTCAGCTCATCGAAGTTTTCAAAGTACTTCGAGGGTTCAACAATGTTGACTACCGGGATATTTTCACACTGAGTGAGAACAGAACGCACAATCACGGCTTCAAACTTGAACTGAAGCGTTACAACCGCAATCTCTGTGGAAATATTTTCACTTACAGTATCTGCGGTAAGTGGAAGGCACTTCCAGTGGAAGTTGTCAACAGTGAATCTGTTGAACCAGTTCAAGTCAAGACTAGACAAAGTCTGTTAAAGTGGCCGTTTAGGGACGCAAAACAATTGAGCAGCCATTTGCCTGCCTAATTGCTAGTCCAAAGGTACCCTCTTTGAATGGACCGTAAGGTCTTCTAGGGTACTTCCTTTCCTTGTTACTCCTTGTTACCTCTACGTTCGTATTAATTTCAAACCTGATTACATTGTGGTCACTCGTCGCCAAATGCTTACCCACGCAAACGTTTTCTACCAAAGTCTCTTCTGTTGAGATAATCAAATTAAGTATATTTTTATCACGCGTAAGTTCCTCTACTTTTTGCACAAGAAAATTATCCTGAATGAAATTGACCAATCTCTCCCCAACTTTATCCGATGTATAGTTTGTAAAGTTAACGTTAGGGTAATTAAAATCTGCACAAATTATTGTTTTTCCTTTTCTCACCATAGATAAAAGTCACTCAAATAGTAGTACGTCCTCTGATTCTATTAGAAATGGGGGGGGGATGGGATAGGTAACGGCTAAGTTAATTTTATTTTTTTAATCACACTCGAGCTCAATTAGCAAAACCTCGCTCTTCATATTTACGGTCGTCGCGGCCATCGTTATCGAATTTATTCTCTCTTTTACGTAAGCTAAAACTTCACCGCCTCTCCCTGTTAGTCGGTCCTTGTCATGGCTTTTGTACCCTTCTATATTAAATTCCACAATACGGTCTCTAAAGCTGTATCTAACCACGTCTCGATAATACATATGATATAGTAATCGCCCTCTTGAATCATGGCTTTAAATTCGGGCAGTTTGTTTCTTAAACTCCGAACATTTGCGTAAATGCATTTTAATTTTCCATTTAAATAACAGCATTCCTCTCTCGTATGGCTGGAGCACTTCCCTGCCCGCCTAAATGTATTGAGAGAGGGACGCTGATATTAATAATTCTGCCAAGCTTGGAATTACCCACTGAATTTAAATGAATACCATCATTAAAAAAAAAGTGACGGCTTGTCCTGAAAATCGTTTCAAAAATTGAAAAACTTAACCCTCATTTCCTCTACACTTTATGAGGTCCTATCCTCTCTCGATTGACCCAATTATTTATTTTACAGTAACTAAAAACTTTCTTGGGTCCTTATTACTATTATGTGCTAACCTAATTTCAGACAGCCTTTTACTCTTTTTAATCATCTTGTTCAACTCATTCTTAACTTTTTTAAATAGTTTTTTTTATGTTATGCACAGGATTATTTTCATTTTTATTTTTTTTGAAAACTCCTCTCGTTTTCCTGATTAAGATAGCTATATCCTTATCTCATCAGAATGGTTTCTAATTTTTTCCTAAGTTCTCTGAGATACCTTGACCCTGTACCATATTTAAATTTTGCTTGAAAATATCTCACATCTCACAAGCATTCCTATCTCTGAACTCTTCCCAGGGAATTTGTTCTGATAAACTACGTAATCTGTCATAATTCCCCTTGTAGAAATTTGTAATTTTTCCATTATTCCTAACAATGCTTCTCTTATTACCGAGAGTAAATCGAACTATTTGATGGTCACTACTGCTTAGTGCATTCCAAACTTAAAAATTCCCACTACTAGCTCTTCAATATTGTTTCCACGAGTTAGCTTATTTATCATCTGCTTAAGGAAGTTATCTTGAAAGCATTTAATAAATCCTTGATTAACTATATTCCTAATTATCATATTTTCCAAATCATTTAATGATAAATTGAAATATCATAACAATTTAATGGATAACAAAATCTACAAGTGCCTATCAGAGGTCATCCTAGTCAACACACCCTCAATAATCTGCATCTACAGGATTGTGGCTGAACTGCTTAAAAGGCATCACCATCATGGTGTGTCCCAAGATAACAGCTTCACAATTGCATCCCCAGTTAATTTCCTCTATATAACCTTATTTATCTCAATGGTCTGGTTTGGTGGTCTATAAAATGCTCATATTCTTACTTTCTGAGTTTTAGTAACCCTAATCTTTACTTATAGTCGACTCCCCCATTTGTCTATCCCCTATTGTATGATCTTTATTGGATTGGAAGCCACTTTTAACATAAATAATTATCCCTCCTCCAATCATCCCATCAGTCTGCTGGTTAATATATATACATGCTGTAACCATTTATGTCGTATTCGCTTCTACTTTCATTAAATTTGTCATGCTCACTATATCTATATATCCCTTTATCACATAAGTAAATAACTCTTCCCTCTTATTTCGAAGACTGTGCATTGCAATAAAAGGACTTTACCCCATATTTCCCAAGACATCTTTGGGTATGCTAAATTCAATTTCCCTTGCTATATCTCTATTTTCTCAGCTATTATTATATTATTTCTAATTTCCCTTCTAATATTGCTCTTACCTCTAAAGTTATCCAGTTTCCAGCCTGTAAAGACCCAATAACACGACCATACTCCTTCCACAATACATATAACCCTTCCCTACTCAAATGCAATCTATCCATCGAATACAGTTCTTTCTTATCATAAAATTTTCCTCACACATCAACTAACATCACACATTCTTACCTACACATATTTCTTAGATATTCATTCAACTCAATTGCACGATGCATCCATTCCATCCCGACATTCATTCTCGGAGCACACCTGACAAAACACCTTTCATTCTACTTTCACCTTTTCAATCCACGACTGCATCCCTCTTAGATACTACAGCAACCGACAAAATACACTTAAACCCTTCCATCTACCTGCCCCCAACCTCCTATCTAATACCAAAATCTCCCAGCACAAACACTTCAGTCATACTCCTATTTCTAACTCCCTCAGATCAAACGCTATCCCCTTTCTTATTCTCATTCAAACTTCCAATCGCATCTTCATTCAGACCTCCATCCAAATCGTCAATCGAATCACTTCCAGTCACTTCTTCTCTTAAACCACTGAAACTATTAGTCAAGTTAGCAGGTTCTGGGTCCCTCTGTCTCTTACATTTAACTTGTCCTGGCCTATTCTTTCAACATTCACCCGCATTTCACCTACACTTGCATCTTTCACGTAGTGGATCTTGGAGACGTCCTGGCCGAAGCTTACCACGCGGTCGTTCTGCATATTGATAAAACAATCGACCATAAAGGCTTTTTTTATCAGAAAAAAGTGAGAATTTGAATACCATGACTCTTCAAGTCGTTGGGAGGTCGGTGAGCAAAGGCCTTTCCACGCACCTCAAGCTCTTACCACCATCCTCCTTGCCTGTCCTGGAGCACTTTCGAAGGTCTTTCTCACAGCCAAACGGCTGACAACTTGAGGCTTACCTGAACGAGGTTGATCTTCGAGTTCTTTCCGTTCTTGGGGCCTCTCCGCGACACTGTGGTCGGTCATTCAGCTGGCGTTGAGCCGCTTGACGATGTCGGACTTGTTATGGGCCCGCGCGCAGGAGAGCAGAAATTTCGATTCTTTTCATTTCCCGCCATTTTTTCAAATGTAATTTAAATACCAAAACAGACCTAAAATATATATATATATATATATCTCGCAAGAGCAAACGTAAGCAGTCGTTTCAGGAATTAATATTAAATTAATGGAAAATACCTTACTCTTTACTATTAGATTTTCACCTTGGAACAAAAGTTTGGTTCATCCAAACAAACACAAAAACACCTAGTTTAACTCTTTCTGCCTATTTAAAAACAAATATTGCGCCTGAAAATATAGTAAACACTAATTTCGACTAGTTAAACTCATACATATTAATATCTTTTACACATATTTTATGCAATACCCGCAGTCACCAATGTTGTAAAACTTATGAATCCTATTCTAGTGATATTTTACCAAGCGAAATATCAAAGGTGGACAAGTTAATGAAAAACATCGGATTCGTTAAACGTTAATCCGGTAAGTATCCCCGTTAAAGTTAATTCCATAATTCTGTCTTAAATTAGCCGCTGTTTTAGGTATTTACACATGAAACTCTGTTTTCCTTTGTAAAATGCACTTTTAAAGGTAGAAAAGTTTTATTAATACCCCTAAACATTTAAAAAATTGGAATTGAAAATTAATATAAACGCAAATGACAAAATCTTTCAATTAGGTTATCATAGACTGGCGTTTTTATTATTGGATTTTAATAGTTATTTTGTCAGAGTCACTGACTAAATACTACATACTAGTAGGTAGGTAATTGATTTGTCAAATGGTACATCACATTATTAGTTGCTCCTTCTCCCTCCCGTTGGTGAAGTTGTTTGACTAGTCTCCTGGCCCTGGGTGAAGTGGATCCATCGCTGGGCAGAGTCTAGAGATGCCTCTTATTGCCGCGATTCGAAGCTGCCCTGCAAGCTTCCTCCACCTCTGTGTAGCTGACAGGATGCGTCTTCATGTAGTGACTCTTAATGTTGTTGTTGCTACTCCTGTAGGCCCTGATCTCATGTTGCTCGGGCAGACAGAACTTACTTTGAAAAATGTGTTTCCCTCTGTTTTCCTGTAGGACACAAACTTGTCAAGATGCGGCCAGGGCTTCTGAAGCAGCTCAGTCAGCATCCACCTTGATCTCCCCGACATCACCCTTACTAGCCACGGCAATTTCTTGACTGTTCACTGTTCAGTCTATCCTGGTCGACTTCAGTCTTACTTGCAGACAACTTTTGTGATCTACTTGATTGAAACGTCATGACTATGCGTCTATGATCACTCCAAGGTCCAATCACTGACCTGTTTGGTTTAGAGTCACTATGACCCTATCGATTTTATTAGTTTAATGACGACTTAAAACGTTTCTTACCTAAAGTGACATGTAACAGAAAATAAATAAACGGAAATTTCAACGGAAATTAACGACAATCCAGTAACTAAAAAATGGATTAACGCGTTAACAAAAGAGTTAAGGGATTAAAAATTAGTGCGTTAACGTCCACTTCCGACGCTATTTTGACTCTTCCTAAATCATTCCAGAACCTCTTTTTCTCAACCCCACTTCTTTCATTACAGGGTCTATACCCAACAACCACGCACAGTTACCCTTACCAACACGATAGACCTGATCGCTCAGCATTCACCCACACTCTTCATTTCTTTTCATGTTTGTCTCACAAATGCAAATATCTACAATCTCCCTCTGTGAAAGACATTTTCCGCATCTTCCCTCTCTGAAATGAAGGGGAAAGTGGGAGAAAAAGCTTTAGATCCCCGTACCCCTCCCCCCCGCCTAGTCTCTCCCGTAGGAGGGACCCGGTCGGGGGGGGCGGTTCTTCCGAGTTTCCCCGGCGCCCTCCTCCCTCTGGGCCTGAAGGCACCGAGGAAAAAGAGCTCCGGATAGGGGGAGAGAGGGAGGGGAATAAGAAAGAAGTAAGGATAGGACAGACTGAAATAAAGGCTTGAAAGTTGACCAAGTTGGCCTGTGGACCTGCTTAACGTGGGACCCGGACCACGGTGTTTTTATGTTTTCCTAGCTTTTAATTGTTACTATTTGCTGTTCCTGTCCCTGGTGTTAGTGTTTGGCCCATCTTTGGATAGCGGTAAAGGAAGAAGATGGTAGAAGTGGAAGGAAGCTGGAGGTTTGCAGATAGGTGCCCCTCATCACATATACCCTTCACATTTCCCACACTCGGTTCACACATTGGCGCTGATTAATCGAGGTGACTCGACAGGATCCGAGACAGCCTCGCCATTATGTATCGCACTCGTATAACAAAACCTTTCTGGTGTGTGGTTTCCCTGGCTAACGCTCCCCATATCTGGGTATAGTTTCTTTTTACACTTCCCACCGGAGGACATTGCTATTATTGGGCTTCATTTTGATGGGGGGGGAGGGGTAACACACTTTGCTCTCATAATATGCATAATTCTTCAAGTTATCGTTTCCGCAATTGTATCATTGTCTCCACTTCTGCTCGTTTTCCCCATTATATCTGGTGAGATAGAAAAAAACGTTAACACTTTGAGTAACACTGAAGTCCGGTCTTGATGAAGTTTGTGTGCTCAGTTGATTAAGTTCTGACGCATGATCTTTCTCTTTTATCCCTGCTAAACGAATATTTTCTTGTTTGCTTATACTATTTTTTCAGTAATCAATCAAATATTTTAAGTCTAATTTTATTTACCGTAAAACCATTATAGATGAACATAAAAAATTGAATGTATATTGGCTCAAAGTGGAAAATTCTGCAATGTGATTGGTCGAGATCAACACGCCTTCGATTTTATCCAATCACCTAATCCAAAGTCTTGCCAATTCTTAATTTACTCTTTTCTTCATATTTCTCTAAGAACTTTTACTATCGTGCGATTCTCTGTCATCATATTTTTAAATGAATCTTTCATTTTGTAGATATAGTGTCATTTGATAACAAGACAATTGATTTGATTGAAAACTATGTTAAATGGCGGAGAGAATTTGCCTGACGTCACTGAAGGTGACCGTGCAGACGATGAATGCGCAGAGAGCTGCGCAAGGCTTCCCAGTCAGTTGGTAGTGAGTGCCTTCGTCTTGTGTGGTTGTGCCTGCGACCAGTTTCTGAATCTCAAAGTCGATAAAATTGCCGGCACCCTTGGGATGGAGATAGTCGCAGCTGCGGACAGTGACGAGAGAGGTTTAACGCTCCTAAGTCTCGTTAATATTTTGAGGAAAGTGTTATCCTTCATTCAAGGACTTCGAAGCTCTGGTGAAAATCCGGAACAATCCACTGAAAGTTTAAATCCCATTTTAAAGAGTGACCCAAAGACCCAGAGTCAAGATAAACGTGTAAATATATCTAATATGCCTCCGATAGACGAAGCTGTAGTCGCTAAAAAGGTAGGCTTATTTCTGCCACTTCACTTTTGGAATGTAGAATTATGTAGTTGTAAAATTTTCCTTAGAAAAGTACATTTTTTTTCTGACGACAGATCCGATTTGAAGGCTAATTTAATTTGTGAATTAATTCCAAACAGCATTTTAGGTCTGTAAAATTATTTCTGGTAGAGATAATATATATATATATATATATATATATATATATATATATATATATATATATATATATATATATATATATATATATTTATATATATGCAGAAATTGTTACGAAGCATCAAAATACCTTGTATGATGCTCCTTTTGGATTTTTCAAAATGTAAGTAATTTAAAATTTTGAAGCATTTGCGTAATAAACGAAGACCAGATGAGTAAAGCACCACAAAATGAATCTAAAAGGAGGTATTTTTTAGCTTTATACGACTTGCATGTATTGGCCCTTTCTTTATGAAACATTCTTTATCAAACATTTGCCCTAATCGAATCAGTTTTACGAAGAATCAAAATTATAAGTCTACGTACACGTATATACCTCAAAGTGCACGTATACATCGGGCTTCTCTCTATATATTGATTCACTCTCTCCATTTCTTTTGTAAATATAACTATAATAAATAGGAAACTACCTTCAGTTGTGCAATGCACTTTTACTTAACGAGTATCTAATTAGTCCGCTAATTTTGTATTTATCTTTGGATCATATAATTAAGGATTGGTGGAGCCTTTGGGTTTTATATTTTTTAACCTTATAAAAGTACTTTGGTGTCTGCCCAGACAGTTAATTCCTGCTTTGTTGGTTGATTCTTCATAATCCGAAATAAGGTAGGATGGGGGCAAATTTTGTCCAATTGTGGTGTAAAACTAGTTTCATTTTATCATTGACCAAATTACCCTAATTTTATACATTCATACTCCTACTACCCTCCAGTTAGTTTATAAATTTGAAATTAGAGCTTGCTAAAGCACCACCAAAAAAACCCGAGTAATTTTATCACATCCGTAAAATTATAATTTGATTAAAAAATCTGCGTCTTAGAAATTTGCACATTCTTAGGGCTATTCAAACAGGAAATATTTTTTTACTTAAGAAATTACGGGTTTCAAGCATTCATGCTTCATGTCATCCTGTTTTAAGGTCACTTTGAGAACTCCTCGAGCCTGCCGTTCAACAGCCAATCATATTCCGTGAAGCTCAGGGGTGTGTGTAGATCATGTGCTCCTCTCGACCAATCACGCAAGAGCTTTCGGTGGGCGTTTCAAAATAGCCCTATTGAATTCTTAAATCTAGACTATTCCAGAATTTACTTGTCTTGAAAATCTATTGATATATTTCACTAATACAGACAATTGTGGATATAACGGTTTTTTAAATCATAAATGATTCCATTTCCGTAGACGTTTTACTTGAAAACACGTAATAGCATGCCAGCTACTTTCATGCTATAACTGTCGTTAAATGGCTGCATAAGAGAGAAATGTCCGTTAGTAAATGGTGTTTACCTATATATCTTTTTTAATTCGAACCCTCTTCGCATATTCCCCCCTCTTTACCCTCAATCCACATTCCCCATGGCGATATTATTGTGTCTTAGTCTATAATTAATCGATCTTTTGAGGACTCTAATGCATTTTTCAAGTCACTGAGAATCATCACGTTGCCGATTATTTTTTTGTACACACATTTTTAATAAATACTCAGTAAAACTAGATTTAACAAACGAAAGATATGTAAATTTGATCTTGAAAGTACGCGATAAAATTCCCCTCCCTTTTATCACCATTTCAAATATTAATAAAATAGAGTTCTCAAACCACACTTTATTTGGGGCGAAACTTGTCTGTTAACTTGACTTTTCATGTTTAACATTAATCAATTTTCACCTTATTATACTTTACTCTAGCTCAATAAATATATTCTCTCGTTTGGCTTTCTTAATTTCATCTCAGTTGTTTGTGAATAGAATCGACCTGTAAAAGTAAAACGGTGTAGTAGTACAAAATAGTCTAGTAGTACATAAATTCCATTCACTAATTTTGAACAAAAAGTATAAAATTTGGAATGATGAAATGTGGTTTGTTTTCAGCCAATAATTAACTATCCATAAAGGTTAAATATGGGGTGAGCACCGCATTGATGCTTAGGTTGACTTTATGATGTGTTAAAGAAATTATTTTGGGAGTGTTGAATCTACTATCCTGCTTCCAGTTGCTATGGTTTCATTTTCCAGTCTTGAGTGGTTCCCTCCCCCCCCCTTGTATTACACAATTTTCCATTCTTATCCCCCACAGGGGAAGTAAAATAGGCTACCTTTTTTTTTTTACTTCACTGGCACTGTAATTTCCAATCATTTTCCCTTTCCCTAACTTCATTTTAGAAACGTGGGGGGGGGGACCTAAGTTGGTACTTAAGAATTTCGTTGCTTTAATAGACGATCGTATTAGTGTAAGCTTGAAATTAGGAGGTCTTTGATTGTCCTTTTTTTATTCATTTTTTCTTGTTCTTTCCTCATTCACTCATTTGTGTCCCTTCCTTATCTTGGCTGACAGAGATGACCCCCACCCCCCATTGGATTCCCTTCCTCATTTTAATCGCTCCCTCCCCCCGTATTGCTTGTCCCCTCCCCTATCGAACGATGTTACGTCATCGACCACCATTCATTTACCATTCGGCTTCATTGGTTATTAATAAATTTGATCATATGTGCTTAATCTTATAAAATTTTAAGGATAAGGAAGACTTTTTTTACCATCTGAGAGTATTAGTAACATCACTATTAAGAATATGCAATTTTAAGCTATTTCATTAACTTTTGGGGATTGATATTTTAAATTCGATCATTGCGTGGTTCTTGTATACAAGGCCTGAAGCTACAACTGTTAATTAACCCATATTTTCCTCTCGGTACCTTTCCCCTACGTCAATTTCCCCTAGTTTTATCTGATATATTCAGATAAAACTGTAACCTGTGTAAAGTAGCGTAGCAAGGGACTTTCGACCATGTCTGCGTCGAATCCCGGACGCCTTTGCCCGCTAAAGGGTTAATAATAGTACATTCTTACCATGAATAATATTTTGCAATGAATGGGCATAGTATTTAAACTCTGAGATTTCCGAAATGTTTAGGTTCAGATGTCGTTTCCGTATGGAAAAAATGTACGGCATAAATAACTCGAATGTAAATGAGTAAATGGCAAGGTCAGAGTTGACTCTTAGCCCTTATTGGGCAACGCCGGTGCCCCTAGTATGTAAATGTGGTCTTAGATGTATTGTTTCAAGAGTTCACTTTTATTCGGAGTAATTCATAGATGAATATTTAGTGATTATCAACTTCCTACTGTTTACGGTAAATATGTTTAAAAAAATATAAAACGGAAGGATTACCAACTTTACCGATTTACTCCTAAATTTTTTCTTTAAAAAAATTCGAGTAAAACTCTTAACGCCGCAAGGATTTTTTTTTTTTACCAAAACAACAAAATTACGGCATTGCCATTAAATATTACATAACTATCATGACTTTGCTTACATATCTTCCACTGAAATATACCAGGTAGTGATTGCTTAAGGTAACTTTGATTATGTGTGTTTTTTAAGACTTTTTTTACCATTTATATTTAATTATTTCTTATTCAAACTTGTAAAGTTGTTAGGACGAAGTTATCGAATTACTTTTTCAATGTTTTAAGACCACAAATATTAGTCTAAAACAGTCACTTTTCCCATAAGATTTTCCCCGTAAGGGTGCGGCGATTTGCCTTCCTGGCATTCCTGGTCGCCGTGCTGACGGGACTCAGCTCCCCGTTTAGCCTCAGCTTAGCCTCTTCTTTCTTTCAGCACACTGAGCCTAAATAAGAAAAATCCCATAAGATTTTGTCTTGACATGTTTACCAATATTCAACAACGGGTCGTATTGCTGTTGGGACATTTTTACGTAGTATCTAGTCTAGACTAGATCACTGGTTCCCAAACTGGGGCTCATAACTACTGGGGGGCCATAAGTTGAGACTATGTGCACAAAAAAAACGCAAGGCAAAAAGTAAATTGCAAGTTTCCTCGACTCAATATTTAAGAAAAGAAAAATATGAGGTGGAATGAATAAAATTAAAGGTATTGCCGGAGTTTTTTTCATAATGGGCCTAAATAAATGTAGGACTCCAGACACACTGTAGTCACGAAATGTGGATTGGGGGGGGGAGGGAGACCATGGATCAGAATCATATATGAAAAGTGGATAAAGATCAGAAAAAGTTTGGGAACCACTGATCTAGATTCTAGAGTCTTGCCTCGCACATGTACTGTAGGATTCATGTCGGGGGATTGACTGTAAAAGAGCTTGCTTGATAGCCTTTTGCGTCACGCATTAGTCTTTTTACTAGCATGCCACTATAATCCATGAAGAGGCAATTCTCCTTTTAGATTCGACCTTTTGAGAATGTCGCGAGTCTTCAAAGATAAAGGAATCTCCCTCCGAATCAATAGAACCAATCACTCAAGTTTCTTCCAACACATACAACATAGTGTAGTGGGTGTGCTTACTTAACCTGCTCCGTAAAGGGGTGTAAGGTGTAGAGCATTGGCAATCACGTTTTGGCTGTTAGAAGACTGCGTGCCCTCCCTTCCCCAATTCCCGTTGAAGTATATGTGCCTACATACACATCTTTCGCAGATTTTCACTTCCCCCAATTTGAGCACTTTGTTTACAGATCTCTTTAAAAACTTTCAGGCTTAGATGCCTTCGTTAGTTTTCGCTCCCTACTTTTAAGCAATAATAATAATCCATACCGGAACCTGGTGAACGAGTGGTGTCCATATACATAGACCCAGGACGTGTAACTCGGGGTCCTCGCTGGGGTCACGAAGAGATTCTTGTTCGTTGGTTGTTTTGAAAACACTATCGCTCGTCCTTTACCCCTCCCCCCCTTAAGACCATCCGTTGGTGCCTTCAGACTTGTCATTCTAATTTTTATGTGAATTTCATTAACCGCTCTTGGGCTGTCCTCCATTGAAGAAAAGGACGCGTGGCGTAATTAACTAAACTAACCATCGTGTTTGTTGGTTGCTGTTTATTTTATCGACCTGGGTCGAATAAGATTCCACTGTGTGAAAACTGCAATTTCCAAATGCATTAAACATGTCAAAAAGTCAGGCTTGTGTTCTTCATCCCTCAGTACTTTCGTCTTTTTAATATTGAACTTGCGACTGGAAATGTTGAACGGCGTTTTACTCTCACTATCAAAGCATTTAAACGAGGGGGAAGGTGTCCCGCCTTTGAAAGACCCCTAGTCAAAGGACCTATTCAAGATTTCTTATTATATCTTAGGGATTTTTAAGAGTTATTGCATTGAAGGGAGGTTGACCTTTGCTCATTTGAGGATGCACATTCTTTTCTCTCTTGTTAGTGCATGATGAGTGCAGGAAACCATCTTACGATTGAACAGTTTACTTTCTCGAAATTGTTATCTTAATTTTCGTTAGTAATAAATGAGACTTCCAAGTAATGGATTCGGGGAAGGATAATTTTGTTGAAATTTTCCTCTTTCGACATTTTCCTCAAAATTAGACTACAAAGCACTAATTTTCTAGAATAGGCGCCATCTGCTTCTCCTTTGTTTTACAATAATACGTCCCCATTCTTGGTTGTTTAAAAGGCGTGCGAATATTCACCGCTGATTTGCTCTCTTCACAGCGATTATTTAAATTCTAGTTCTTATTCACATTTTGGCCTCTCTCCAAATAGTTGTGAAAATTACGCTATATGATGTCCAAGATCGGTTTGTGCGTGGGTGGAATTTTAGAAAAATGGCAAACACCACCAAAACGCAAAGAAGGCCAGATATACCCTATCACCAGCGACCTGTCTTTCATTGTACTCTTCATTTTCACTTTCCTATTATTTTCACTACAATTTTCTCCTACTATATTCCTCACTTTATATGTCCAATGAACAATTCAGAAAGATTTTGAATACTAAAGAGATGGAGGGCGTGAAAATGTGTGGATGATGATAGCTCTAGTACAGGCTGTATTTGCGCTGGTAAAGAGGCTTGGGGCGTTGTTTCCGAAGTAAAGTGTTTTTAATGTTGTGAATTGGCCACTACGGCGAAAAGGTAAACCATTTCTGATTGCACCTTGCAATCCGTTGCTCGCCTACCACACAACCACTCATAGGAGTACGTCATTTGTACGACCTTGGCATATTTTTAGACTATCACTAACCGTTATACTTTCATGCACAGCCTAATCATTTTCATAGTAAATGTGATTCAGTGGAAATAGATGTCAAGAGTATATTTTAGAGCGCCAAGAGACTTGTGTGTAATCTATGCATCCATCACCCCCATCTATCACGCTTATTTTTTGTACACTTCCCATCTGGCCGCCCTATCTTATTCTTTCGTATGTCTATCGAACTCCAATAAATTTAATTTGAGATTATCGAGGCATCGAGAAAAAAATCTCCAATTTGTTTACTGATTGCCCCCCCCCCAAAAAAAAAAATCCAATTAGTTTAAGAGACGATGAAAAGAGACCTTAGTGGTATATTAGTACTTATTAGAAACGTTGCTACCAAATATAGTAGTTAATAGAAACTTTAGGTTGGTTTAATAAACACTCTAATTAGTGTACGGAATCGAGTTCCGTCTGCCATATTTACGCCAATGACACAGAGTTGATTACGTGTAATAATTTTTTTTCTGTGTACGGCTAAAAGTAGTGTATGGGTGTTGTTCTTACTTAAAACAAGCGAAAACCAATGAAGGCATCTCCGCCAGAAAGTCTGTAAGGAGAGATTCATAAGATAATATAGCAGCAGATCTAGCATGGTTGCCTACACTACTCCGAATCCCATTTATGGCCTCTCGAGACAGCAGGCCTAAGACATGGACCATAACCAAGGACACTGAGTAGATAAACATGAAGGCAAGGGTATACTTCAAACATCGACGTGCACTAACATCTTTCGATTCGCAAAGATGCGTGTGTGTGTGTGTGTGTGTGTATAACAGTTTTCTCCTCTCGGCCACAAAAGACTTAGGAGAGAAACGTCCAAGGTCTTTCTAATAAAAGTCAATCTTTGAACAAAAAGGAGTCTGAAACCTTAGTTCGGTGACGAACTTCACAATCACTTAAGAAAAAGACCCCCCCTCCCCCTCGGAAAATTTAATCATTTCAACGCAGAGGTTGGAAGCAGGATATTTCCCAAACTAATTTCACCTAATGAAGGTTTCGGAAAAGGAGTCTGTAATTGAATCTACACAAACACTAGTTTGAGAATGGGTCTTGGCGTCACCGTTAGATACAATCTATTTAAGCTAATGCTTCGTGTAGTGCACGGAGCCAAGTACGGCTGAAGGACGAGCCACGTTGTCTAGGTCACTTGCATTGACTTTAAAATTAGTATTTGAATCCACGGTTCGTTTAGTCTCCCGAGTCGGTCTAGGAACTCGATTGCTATTTTTAGAATAACCTTACAGTCTTGTGTTTCCGCGTTTAAACCGCACATTCCTGACAGTGAGCTGTAAGACCAAGTTAGTCCTAACTTGTTTTTGATGAGTGCTCCCCATGGGTAGTGGGGGAGGTAGGGGTAATGAATAGTTCATTAATTGGGGGATATGGGTAGTGGACTAGCGAAGGAATTGTCTGGAGGAATGGGAATAGAGAAGCAACTTTTCGTCTATTCAAATATTAAGGATTAATTACAAACCTCCCGATTTACGATTGTTGAAAGATAGCGGGTTTAATACATCGATAAATTTCTATGGATTGTAAAATAAAAGTTTGTATTTTCTGCGTCATTTATTGATGCCGGGGCGGTTGGGGGAAACGGGTTAAAAGCGAGTACAAGCGGTCGGTCGTTGTATTTAGAAGGAGGAAGAATTTGAAAGCCACAAGGGTTCAAGATTAAGAAATTACCAATTAGTTTTTTTTGTGTGTGTGTGTGTGGAGGGGGACAAAGCATGTGGTATAGATAGAACGAAATATAAATGGTGAGAATAGAACGTAGTGTAGGAGATTTGCAAAGGGATGCAAGGTACCTGGTAATCAAGCTTATCGTTTTCATATTAATAAATAAGAACTTGGATGAATTCTCTCGTAACAGGTGGCGTCTTAAATTAATGGGCAAAGGCTCTAATTGGGAAATGCGAACTTAATGTCACTTTCAATGGATCGAAAATGGGGAATAAAAGTAAATTTACATAATTTATATTTAGAATCCCAAACCAGTTTGATCATTTGTAGAGCTCAATTAAATACAATGTGGCAACAAGTTGTCAAGGGCGCGTTCTCCATTCTCGGGAGAGCGAGTTGGGGAGCCTTTTTTCTTAGGAATAAAGACACCTGGAAGCGAGAACCTACAAGTCCTTAGGCATAATTATGCAAATGGCTGTAAGGGTTTTTTTTAGTAATTTACAGCTAAGAACCAAAAACCAACGAGAGCAACGGCGCTAGGAGGTTTAGGAATGGAGATTTGTAAAGTGGCGGGATTTTTTTTAGAGAGAATTTAAAGCGCAAGAGCATCGAGGACGGATCACACAAAAAGTTTATAAAGGGAAATATGTACAAAGTAGCGAAGGTAGACAGTTTATATATATATATATATATATATATATATATATATATATATATATATATATATATATATTCGTAGGTCCTCCTGCAGGCGGGACAATCCATTAATGAAGCCCCGGCGGGTGGGGAGGGGTGTTCTTTCTACAAGTTTCAATCGTGGTAGGGGCATTACCCCTGTTAAACCATCTACCCAATCCTTATAGGTTCGCAAAGTAGTTAAAGTGTGTGAAAACGTGTATAACCGAGCAGTGCAAAGGAGAGACTACTTGGACCACTCAGGATTAGCAGTTCGCGAAATATTCGAGAACATGCATCTATATGTCGGCTGAAGTATGGTTACGATAGGCTCAACCACACTGTATTATACGCGGTAATTAATTCAGAACAGTGTAGTAAAGTGTTTTGGTGTGTCACCGACTGATGCTTATCAAGGTTGACCTGCAGTTTTAAGTGGGTTCGAACCTCTCATGTCCGAAGATAGTACCTACTTATCGGTTGCTAAAGGGTGAATGGAATGGTTTCGTTGAATCGGAGGTTAAGGACTTTCCCAACAAGGTGCATAAGTGTGGCGGAGTTTCCACAATTATCGCTTCCTTACTCTAAAATAATGTTCTAACAACGAAAACATTCTATAAAAATGTAGGAATAACGTAGAAAATAATGTAGAATGAAGTCTCAATGTGTAATTCAAAGAAGGAAGAAGTATGATAGAGGCAACTCAAGCTTTCTCTCCAATTCGCTTAGAACTCCTTTCCGGAGACTCATTTCAATGTGGAATTTTATTATAGAAATAAAAACATTGCATTTCTTCAACGGTCGGACCTTTTCCCCTGCAGATTGAGGAGGTGTGCGAGCAGTTGATTTTGACGGATGAACTTCTTCACGAAGTTTGTTCACATTTGGACAACGAGATCAACAAAGGTTTAGCCAAAGACTCCAACCCCGAGGCAAAGATCAAATGCTTCCCCACCTACGTCAGAGAACTTCCCAATGGAAAAGGTACGTTTTGTATGATGGAAAGACCCCCACCCCCACCCTCGTCAAATGTAGCAAAGACAAAAAGCCCTAGTTTTTTTTCTACATGTTTACTCTGTTAAGTGTGACAACCCCCTCCCCCTTCCCCGCCGAGAATCGATACCATTTCTTTTTTGATTTTGCAGAGAAAGGTCGTTTTCTGGCCCTGGATTTAGGAGGGACCAACTTTCGAGTGTTGGTTATAGAGTTCGATGATGGCAAATTTCACATGGATGGCAAGATCTTCGCCGTGCCCAAAGACATCATGATGGGTCCGGGAATCGGGGTAAGAATTTATCATTTAAAAGATTTTTTTAAGGCATTTCTTTAAAAAAGAAAACAAAAAAGGAATAAATTGGTAGACAAAGGGAAAGAACTGTTTAAGGTGCATAACTCACCTTCTTTAGGCCCTCGGGGACGGTGCGTATCTCTCTTGAATTTGCAAGGAAGGGCCTTTGTGGAATCTCGAAAAAATAAGACAAAATAAACAAACTTAATTTACCTTTCACAGCAAATTTTCAGACAAATTTATCTTTCAACACACATTCCACATCATTCTGCCAGTCAAAGTTAGTATTAATAGCCTCGCAAGGGGGGGAGGTCAGATTTTTTAGCAAAGCCTTCTACATAGAGAACAGCGTTCCGGGTCTGGGGGCTGTGGATGCAACTACCCATCGTTAGGGTTCCTTCCAATAGAGTGTATTGTGTTGTGGAGACCGGGAGGGGGGGGAGGGGGGCAGCGGTGTTGTGATTGACCGTTGCGTGTTTAGGATCCACCTACCCCAGCCGGGCTGCGCACGGCGCGTCAACCATTGGCCAGACCTCTGACGTTTGTGTCCGCTCTCGCTTGGGATTAAACCCGACACCTTTACGCCTGAAAACCAACTCTGAAACCACTAGGCTTGTGAGAGCGCCAAAAAGTGGTATAGTTAGGGGAAGCGAATGTGTAGAAGATACATAATACAAGTAAACTACGTGGGACAACAAGGAGGGCATGCAACCCCTTAAGTCGCCATTGTCCCACAGTCCCCCTTAAGGCTAAATTCGGGGTTCGGAGAGCAAATAATCCAGGACTCAGTTGAGATTTTAACGTGGCGAGGAAAATCGCCCCACGAAAGGACGCCTTTGAATGACGGCGATTTCGGATGAGCCCCAATTAAGTCTCGTCTCGTTCCCACCATTGTTCTCACCAGGGTCGTTGGCAGTCTCGCTCGAGCGCCTCGTAAAACCTCCATTTAGCGGTAGCGCTTTCTGTAAACAACCTTTCCCTGCAGTGGCACACTGATTGAGAGTTGCGTGCCCTCCATCCCCAACACTTGCAAGTGGGTTCTGCCTTAGTTATTGAGGTTGGTTAGGTTTTAGATAAAGGAACTTGAATTCGTTGCGAAAAAAAAAGTTTACCAGAAGTGCGTGACCTATCGTGACCTATTTGCCGTAGACACATTTCACTATTTGGTTATCCTTATTCCTATATTTTTTTTTGTCAAAGAACCTCTACAGAGATGATTCCCTCTTCAGTTATCGCCTTTTTAAAATCTGAACTATTTTGGGGGGACAGTTGTTCGACCACATCGCCTCCTGTTTGGCAGCCTTCATCCAGAAGAAACAGCTTCAGCACGAACTTCTTCCCCTGGGTTTCACATTCAGCTTCCCCTGCAGACAAGAAGGTCTGACGAAAGCTCGGTTGACTACATGGACCAAAGGCTTCAAATGCAGCGGGGTGGAAGGCAACGATGTGGTCGATTTGCTACAAGAAGCCATTGCCAGGCGAGGGGTAATTTACTTTCAGTACTTTGGGTCGACATCTCGACTTGATTGGTTTCCTAAGTGGTTTGAACACTCATGGGTATGGTAGATATAAAAAGAAATTGACATCTTAATCTAATAGTGGAGTTCGTTCTAATTTTTAACCTTTTTTTGGTCGCAAGGATGTGAAAATTAAAATTTGCGCCATCTTGAATGATACAACCGGTACACTCATGTCCTGCGCTTGGAAAAACCAGAATTGCAGAATAGGACTTATTGTAGGTGAGTATCACTGATAATGAATCTTGGAAAGGGGGTTCAATTTATACCCCTGGTTGCCTCTGTGTAATTTTGCTTTTAGATACTTTAAATACCCCCACCAGTCCTGGTATTTCAGGTCGATACGGCCTTAGTCCTTTTCAGTCTTTATAATTTTCGTTGGCTATTTGCGCTCTCTCTCTATCTCCCGCCTTTAGTGAGCGTAGGGACCCGTCGTTAATCTTTGTAACGTCTTGCCTCTTTTCCCATTTTCCGCAGAGAATGATATTGTACATGGGGAGGGTTAGTGAGGGAGCGTGCTAGAGGTCTTCTACCCAGGGATGAACTCAGACTGGATGAGATGCTACAACTTTATAGCCCACCTAATGTGCCTTGAGGGGGGGTGGGGTGATGGATGGTCTTGTGTTTTAATAAGTTATAAAGGGGGTTGGCGGGGTGGATAGCTTTTGGTGGCGATGTTAGTCTTGTTGAAGCCTTGCAGGGGCTAACTCTCGAAATCCACTGATTCTTAAGCCTCACTTTGGGGCGTAGGTCCTCGTTAAAATGCGGGTTATACGGGCGTGAATCTATAGTAAAACACTCCTTTATTTCAGGCACGGGCAGCAACGCATGTTATATGGAGAAATTGGACAGGGTTGAACTATGGGACGGTGAGAACGAGGAGCCAAATCAGGTATGTAACCACCACCTTCAGGTGTTCTTTTCTTTTCATGTATCACAAAAATCGTTTCTCATCGCCCCCTCTCCTTAAATACAATTGTTTGAGGTCGTAAGTATCACATTGCATCCAAAATGTTGAGCTTTAAAATTCACCCCGTTCCAGTGTAGCAATTTTGGCTGTTGGAAAAAAGCGTGTCCCCTTAAAAGCTGCCTTGGAATCGGATTTTTCAGTTTCATCTGAGTAAATCTTCATATTTTTAGTACAAATGTCGATGTGGTGGAAAACTTTCGTTAACGAATCCTTATAGTACTAAGGCGGATGGTGTAGAAAGGAAAAGGGCCCGTCGGAGCGTTGACGATATTCGAACCACTGATAAGCGTCACTGCGATCAGCGGAAAGGGAGCTTAATACACTCGGCCATACCTGAGCTTAAAAAGACCCAGTTTAAACCAAGCTTCCCACTTTGAACTCACCACCTCTTCTCTTTAAATCCATCTCAGGGAGATACATCGGAAGTGTAGCCATCTTTGTTATTCTTCCCTAATTGTTATTCTGTATAGTGTGGGAGTATACCATTACCCTTGTGTCAGCTCCGCGTCGCAAAGGGCGAAGGTGATCATAATAGTGTGCGAGATGGGTAGAACCCTGGTTTGTGAACCCGTTATGATGTCTAATAATCCCATGAAGTTATCTTTGGTCTGGTTCACACACACCTGGTCCGACCTGCCTCAAGACGGTCTAATAGGATGCTTGGTGTAATGAATGTGAAGGTTGAGGTAAATAGAGACGTTTATGGCAGGATAAAAGGGGGGGGGGAAATGTAGGGCAGTTTTATGGTTCTATAATTGGAATTAAAACATATAATAGCAGAGGAAGTCTGTATCGACCCAAAAGGGTGTATTGATTCTGTGAGAGAGCATGGACAACAAGATAATGAAGCCAACATAAAGATTAGTATGACAATAACTGACAAGTATAACTATGGGCAGAAATGACGGTAATGCAGTGTCTTTGCCACCGCCAGCAAGCTTTAGAACCCTACGTGGCCCAAGGAAGAGCCACCAGTTATACGTCAGGGGAGTGCGGAGTGGGAGTGATGCATGTGGAAAGGAAATAAATGAGAGGCGTGTGTAATTAGCTGCATGTATGGGTGAAGATTTATATGGATGGAACTGCCTAAACTAGACTCGACGCTCCGCCGTGAGTGGCGAGATTTCCCTAAAAGCGCCGGAACTTTTGTGCGAGTCGAATCCGGTACCAAAGTGTGGGACCCAATGCATCTCGTCAACTCTGCCATGAGAGCCGTCATCTCAGCAAAAATGGGGGGGGGGGGATTATCTGATTTGGTATGTTTGGAGATGGTGTGTAAGGGGTGCTCTCAGCCCTATAGCTCGTAGGATGAAAACTTGACGAGACGTCTAGGTCCTGGTTGTCATGACAATGGACCCTTGGTGGAAATAAGTGTCATGGCCGAACTGAGGTTCTCTAGCAGGTATAACCTTGCTTATCCTCAGTCACTTCAACATCCCTCACCATACACACTCCTCTTTCCGACTTCTCTACAGCGTTGTTTTACTCCCTTTCACACGTATCCTATCTTACCCATATACATTAAAATATACTTTATATTCTCTTTCTTTCAAATACACACAATCACAATAACTTACCCCTGGGCAGCAATTTCTCATCACTTCCTTATCCAGTTTTGCATCGCTTGTTTTCACCATTTGTACACACCTTTCGCTTACCCCCCCCCCCCCCACTCCCGTCTCCTCATTGTTGGCTTTCAACCATCGATCAAGAACCATGGACTTACCTGTCTAATGTCTCCCACAGTTAACCTCACTGACGCCCTTCTCTCCATTTCCCGGATCCTCTCCTCCTTCCTTGGTTCACCGACGATATTCTGAGGGCTAAGCATCACAGATCACCCTGTGAGAGGGGTCTTACTACAGCTCATGTTCCTAATACTGAGATAGATGCTGCCCCCTTCGCATCTCTCTTACCCTGTGACATCCCGGTTTCTTTCCTCATTCGCCTTTGCTCATTTTCCTGCGTTCTTCTTCGACAAGGTTGTTCATATTCGGTCAGGAATTGCCTCTGAACCTCGCCATATTGGTTTTTCTCTTGGCCCCTCCACTCCAACTCCTCTCTCTCGTCTCCGCATCCTGAGGAAGTAACCTCCACCTACCCAATATATAAACCTGCTTTCCTCTTTACTAGTTCCCCGTCTCTATTGTCCGTACTACCTTGTTCTCTTCCTTTACTACTTGGTATCTTTCTTTAACGCTTCTCTTATCTGGTGGGCATCATCCGATTTCCTGCACTCTGCTGTTCGTCCAATTTTAATGAAATCCTGTTTGGAACTAAATGACCTTGCAAATTATTGACCAGTCTCTCTACTCCCGTTCCTTTCTAAAGTCTTTGGAAGGTTGATGTCAGCAGGAACTTTTTATCACATGCCATCCTACAACATTGATGAGATCTACCGGTTGGGCTTAATGGCTGGTCACAGCACTCAATCTTTTTCTCCTAAATGTAACTGGTCGAGTGGCTTATTCAGGTCAACCTTCCATTTTGATATTTGTGTTCTCGCCACCTTTGATTCTATCGATCACACTGTTATTCATCGTCTTCATAAATTCCTTAAGGTTTCTGGAACCACCCTTCACTGGTTCTATTCTCACCTATCATCTCGCACTCAGTCTGTTCATATTGGGACTGATTTATGTAATAGGCCGGCGAAGGTCCGTTTTGGTGTTCCGCAAACCTCGGTTCTCGTTCCGCCTCTCTTTCGTTTCTATTTTCTCCCCCTTGGCGTTCTTATTTCTCGGCTTGGTTTATCATTTCATTTCTATCTCGATGATACACGCCAGTCAACAGATGTTAAATGACACGACATCCTTTTGCCCTTCAAACCTATCCTGACTATACACCTTTATTGTTAGTACTTCGTTGTCTTCTGTGTTGTATGGATGATATTGCTTTCTCGATTTTCGCTCCTAGGATGTGGAATAGCCTGCCTGCTGGCATACACGCACCCCACCCTCGCTTGGTTCCTTCAAGTGTACCAAAAATCCTCACCTTGTCAAATTTTCCTTAGTTGCCAGACATGCGCTCTGCGATGGCCCGTGACCTTGAATAGCACTATTCAAATATCTATATAATTATTTATCATTTTTATATATAATTATGTCCGGCTATAACGCATTTAGGGATTTGGAGAAGTCTAGTAAAAAAACAAGGACGGAAGTTCCAAGAACACGATACTATGAACGTATATTAGTCTTTAAACTTGTAACTGGTTCACTTATAAGTACAGCACTACGTATGCCTCGCATGTAAATTGTTTTTAAATACTAATAAAAGCCTATTTTACTCCTATGTCGATCAAGGATTGCGAAGATAAAGTAAGTAAAGCTCGCTCTATTATAAATAAATAGCGTGGAATTATCATTTATATGTAAATTTCGACCAGTTGTCTGTGGTGGAATGGTGTTGTGGTAGCAAATACTGGTTATAAATTTTATATTTTTATACTTATAGTTTGCTATAAAATTATACACTTGTTAAAATTCGAGAAAACCCAGTACACATGTGCGACTATTTTACGTGTGCGAGGTGGTTTATCCCCCCGCCCCCTCCTGTATTTCGACAGGAGGAATGTCCTTAACATCACCCGCCGCGTGGCCTAAAAGACGACTAAACCCGGGATGCTAGTAAAGGGGTGGTGGTAATGGGCGGGGACTCCGTTCAACCATGCTGGTAGTAGCGTTTATTTGCGCCAATCCTACCTTGTGGTAAAGTGGTTGATGGTGATTTTTGGTTGTTTTCACAACCGATTCCCGCCGCCCGAATGGTTGAATTACGCTTCGTTACAACTTCCGAAACTCCCATCGCGATTAATCACACATAATGTGGCTTAACTCCACTCGACCTCGGTATGAGTATAATGAAGGTTTTGTGTGAGGGTATGAAAAGCATAATGGAAACGCCTCTTAACGGTTCATCAAAGTTAAGCCACATCGGGTGTGGTAAGTCATGGCATGGTGTCGCAATTTTGGTCAACTTTGCCTTGACTGTCATCTATGGAGTGAAGACCCGTCGTTCGGATCTCTCCTGAAACTCTAGCCCCCATTGAGATTGGCTTAATAAAATAATAAATTGATGGTAAAATCCGTATTAAAAACGGAGGATCCTCCGAAACCATTCTAGAAATGATCTCCCGCCTAGTTTTGATTCCTAGCTCTTTCCTTTTTTTCTTTGACTCACGATTTCTTTTCTGTTTCAGGTTATTATAAACACAGAATGGGGCGCGTTTGGAGATAATGGCTGCCTAGTTAATATTCGGACCGAATATGACCGCACGATTGACACAGAGTCGTTAAATCCAGGCAGGCAGTTGTAAGTTATTCAGTTTTAATTTTGTACATGATTGTTAATCAAGGGTTTAAAGGAAGAAGGGATTGTAAAATTTATTAATGATCCCCCCTTCCCCGGTCCCTTTTTTCAACCGTGGACGAGGTCTCCCATGCGGATAATGAAATTCGCCTTAAGATCAGAGTGACTATCGATGGTCAGCCCGAAGGCGCCAGTCGGCTTTTCGTTTTGTGGGAGGGGGACATAAAGAGCGATTTTCGTGGCCCAAGGGTGGCCTCCCTTTCCGTGTTATGAGTGTGAATCTAAACTGTGTATCACGCTTTATTGAAGGTCAAATTTTTGGCTGATATTTTGAATATTAAACATTTTACAAAACTGAAACTTGGTTTACTGAAATATCCTAGGTAGGTACGCACAAAGTTAACATTTCACTCGTATTGATAAGATACATACAAAGTTATGTTGAGTTATGTATTTTGATGTACTTTCAACTGTCACGCTTTATTGCAAGTATACGAAAGTGCCAATTTAAGGTAATGATATAAAGTATTATCGTTATATTACCATTTTATTGTAATAATGAAACACGTACGAGTAACTTCCTTGTTTAGAAATGACATCAAACTGTCCTTTGTCCACAGAAGCTGTTAGCCGACTAATCTGGGAAGATGTTATGGTACCAGCAACTGTTTTGATGAAAACTGGATACCTCTTTCATACACTTTCCTCTTCATGATCGACCAGAACTGTTCGATAGGGTTTAGGTCAGGAGAAGAGGGAGGCCAGGTCATAAGTGATTGGCCTGTGATTCCCAAAGTTGTGAGGTACGCAATTGTACCCTTGGCTGAAAGCGAAGGAGCATTATTTATCATGCATAAAAATCAATCGCCGTCGACGTGAGAGTGGCAAATCATATAACCATGCTGCAAAAATGTTCCTCCAGAAACGAGGTGTAGGAGGTGCTGTTGAGTTTGACATCTTCCGGAACTCAAAAAGACCCGACAAGTTCATTTCCTATGATTCCCGCCCAAAACATGACACCACCACCTCCTTGTTGACGGCGAATGCGATGCGAGAGATAGAGGCTCCAAGAGGTACCCAAACTTTGGCCCCTTCATCGTAGCGCTGTCCTCATCCGTGAAGAGGACATCTTGGAAATTGATCTTCATGTACTTCCGTGCCCAATCAATACGCTTCTCTTTGTGATTCTTGCTCAGGATGGGTCTAGCGATGCACTTAACACTCTTGGCCGTCTCTTTAAGGATTCTACACCGGGTGCTTCTGGACAAAGGAGCAACTCCAGCACTTTCAAATATGGCAGCACTTGTGCTACCCAGGTCTTTTCTTACTTGTCTGCCTATTTTTCGGATGTCACGCTGGGATACACTTCTTCTCGTATCTTAACCTTACCTTGGTTTGGTGATGGGGTTTTTCCCCATACGCCTTCAATGTTCTTGTATCCCTACCAAGCTCTTGGACTAATTCTTCAAAAGATAAGCCTTGTGCGAGACCTGCAACAATCCGCATCTTCTTTGTAGCTGTCAGACCTCGTTTCAGGGGCATTTTCGTACACCTGCAATAAAGCGTGACAGTTGAAAGTACATTAAAATACATAACTCAACATAACTTTGTATGTATCTTATCAATACGAGTGAAATGTTAACTGCTTGCGTACCTACCTAAGATATTTCAGTAAACCAAGTTTCAGTTTTGTAAAATGTTTAATATTCAAAATATCAGCCAAAAACCTGACCTGCAATAAAGCGTGATACAGTTTAGACCCCCTCCCCTTTTTCAGCAGGTTTTGAGATGGAAGAGTGAGGATGTTTGTGCGAAGGAAGGGGTAGTGGTGGAAGAGACAGTGTTGTAGTAAGTTGTCTGTGGCTGGAGCTGTCTGCGCGCATGCCTCAGACTAGACTCTGTTTGATTGGCGGCAACCCCCTACGAGCGGCATTTTTCTATCTGCTCTCGCCGTGAATTGAACCCGGTACACGGGCGTTGAAATTCGACGCTTCATCCACTAATCGAGCTCATTGTTACCCGTGCGTCGTAGAATATGATCCAATATGCCCGGACCAATCCGTGTAATTGATAAAGATGCTGGGCTAAGAGACCCCTCTATATTTGTATAATAATCCCATGAATGCGTTCGATCACCTTGAATTGGGTGTAAACGGACCGATCTATTTAGGGTTATCTTCTGCTCTTTGTATCCATCCTATGGCACTTTGTGCCAACATATTGGACAGTTGGGTTAAGCTAAAAAGGAATATTATTCTTACCACACCTATTTGCATGCCCCATATAAGCAACAAATTTTCCCTCACACCACAAAAGGTCACCTCTACTACACCAAACTAACAAAAAAAAATTGTTTTCACCTTCTTTTAGTCTTTTTTTTATTTTAATACATCAACTAAACACTCATTTGATTATTACACTTTTATGCTCATCTTAAATCTCATTTTCAACCTCGTTAGATCCAGCCAGCCTTGATTGAACCTTCTCGTCTTGCAGGTACGAGAAGATGATTAGTGGAATGTATATGGGGGAAATTGCCCGGCAGGTCATTGTTGACCTGGTCAATCGAGGGTTGCTGTTTGGAGGAGAAGGATCGGAACTGCTTTTCGAGAAGGGATCCTTCTACACGAAGTTCATCTCCGAAATTGAAGGGTAAAGGCTTTATTTAAATGAGAAAAGGGACTTGTAGACTTGATAACCATGTTCTACCGTTTTAAGGAGGGGGGGGGGATTTTTAATGGACGCTTTGCAATTATCAAAAAGGAGAGCTGCCTTAACCTTGTTTTTCGGGTACCGACGACTCTGAGGTTCAGTTTGAGTGCTCTTTCCTTGGTATGAATTTTTCCCTGGTTTAGTTGTAGTACTCTTCCGGCTCCAGCACTTAATAAAGGGCTAGCAAGGCCAGTCCTTTTCAGCCTTTCTCATTCCGCACTCGGTTTTTCTTGCCCGAATAATGGGGTTATTTTGTCTGAAAGGGTGTAACGCCATATTTCCCAACCCGTAGTGCTGTCGCCGGAAGGGCAGAGGGTAAGCCGTCAGGAACGAATTGGAACAAGGAGCACAATCGCTCAAAGGTACAAGTTTAGACCTTTAAGAGGGCCGGAACCCATCCCCCCCCCAGTCATTGCTAGTTTCCATAACCACCACGCCCCTGCCTGGAGTAAATGTTATTGTTTTGGCAGAGAGAAGAAGGGTGACGTCTCCAAGTGTATGGACATCCTCGAGGAATTGGGAATCGATGACGCGACCGAGGCTGACTGCCACAACGTCCGGCACGTGTGTGAGTGCGTCTCACGTAGGGCCGCGTTCCTGGCCGGGGCAGGGGCGGCCGTCCTCCTCAACCGTATTAATGAAGATCACGTGACCGTCGCCGTCGATGGGTCTGTGTACCGTTTTCACCCCCACTTCCACTCCATAATGGTGGAAGCCATCTCCAAAGTCATCAAACCCGGCTTGAAGGTACGTGAAGGAATGGGCTGGTTTGGGTATTTTCTTTATCGCTAGGGTATTCTCTACACTACGTACTACTACAGCCTAGTCAAATGGAATAGCCGCGCCCCGTGTTAACTGAAGTTAAATTACTTCGGAGTGGTTGGTCACTGATTGGGGATTCCATTTCGTATTTTGTAGTGAGTTTTGGCTCGTATCCTCCTGTCATTTAACTGTGGGTATAAATAAAGTGGAGGATATAAATAAAAAACCCTGCTAATACTGTTTAGCGGTTCTTTTCATCGTTTTCCCATACACAAGATCTTCGTACACGTTAGTCGTTTCTCCTTCAGGGGCCTTCTCGCCAGGAAGAACCTTGACTGGACGAGATGCTACCCCTCCCCCACATACATACACCATCAGCCTGGAATAGATCATGGGTGTCTGTGCTTGAAAGGACATAAAGAGGGAAGGGGGTAGTTCTATTGACGCTGATGCCCATCGACCACACTGTGTAGGAAGGAGGTTGAAGATCACCAACCAGGGTGGGCCGCGTGGTACTGTAATGAATCCTCTGCTAGTTGTCTGATCACCTGACAAAGGTTGAGTCTGAACTACCTTGGTAGGGATGTAACTGAGGGACGCCACGTTCTGAAGGAGATGGTGGAAAGGATTTTTGTTCCCAATGGCTGATTAACGCTGACCTTAGGGATGGGAACCTCTTCCTAGTTGGGTATCGGTCTTCGCTTCTATAAGGGAGGAGGGGGGGGAGTTCTTAAACCTCCTTAAAGGCTCGCCCTGCCAGTGACTTCTCGAACCCGGAATCCCCACGGGACTCTTTGGTTCACTGGAGTCAGACCAGCTCGAGTGTAGCTTCCTTTTTAAAGATGTCTTTCACCCTTAGTTGGGTCAATACGAACCCGAGTGTAATAATGGCGCTGCTTCGATCCCTTCCGTGGCCAGTCCCTCGGCATACGGGACAAATGTGAGCAGATAAGCCGATACGAGGCTTCTGAATTAAGCTGGACGAAAGTGCGACTGGGCAGCGAAGGGTTAAAATTGATATTTCCTTATGTGCCGCAATGTATCGCTTCTTAAAGACTAATTTCATGATAAAGTCGTTTAAATTAATCGATTATCACACCTATCAACATGGGCTTTCCTCGTGCCCATTTTTCATGCTTGTTCACCAAGCATTTCCAATATCCAGCCGTTACAATGGATCATGAGCTGCCTGTTGCTATACGGCCATTTCCCCACCCTTGATGCATTCAAGCGTGCCTCGAAAAGCCAACTATTCTCTGATGGGCGCTCTGAAAGATTAACGAGGGCATCTCTACTTGAACGTTTAAGGTGCCCTCTAATTTCCTAGAATTTAAAGCGCAATAGCAATGAGACCGTATCTCGCAGAAAGTTTGTACGGAGAGATCTGTAAAGAAAGTGGTGAATATGGGGGAAAGTGACAATCTGTTGAAGAACTATAGCCGTGGATACCCCTAGGAGCAGTAGGGCAGGGAGGAGACAAGTCACCAGATGTTACCCGACATCCCCTTGCGGGTGCGTAAAAGGGGATAGATGAAGAGAAGGGGGGATTCTGGGAAGGGTGCAGACATGTTAAAATCCGCCAGGCCAAATTAGGTAAAGGATGAGAGTGTCTGAAAGAGTGAAAGTGGGAGAAGGCAACAAGCACGGCCCCTTGCAACCCCTCCCCATCCCATGTAGAATATCCCGCTGTTTGATCAGGAATTTTATTTGGGTTTGGGGGTTTTTTTTTTGGACGACCTTGTCCTATTTTAATAGGACATAAAGGGAGTGGGGGCGACGTCCCCGCTTTACGAGAAATTTGTAAAGGCTGAAGTCTTTTACCCTCCTCGACATTTACAGTCCACTTCTGTCGAACCTTGACGAGGATACCCTGGTACGGCTCGGCGTCTAAAAACACAAACTGAATCCGCTTCACCACCGAGGTCTCCGCCTCGCGACAGGAGCTTGCCAGTATTCATTCGTGAGCTCTATGCTGACTGAAACAGGCTTCTTTCTCCTCTCGTCGCGCCGTGAAGAACACACTACCCGCTTCTACATTAGGTCCCACTGTATATGTACGTTCTAAGATCTCTCGGATTCTTCTACCTGCAGTACCCCCTGTATGAGGTTCGCCCCATACCCTTTACTCCTATACCTCATATGAAGCCGACTTTACAAACAATCAGACTTAGCCCCCTCTCCGTTACGTGGGAGAGAGAGAGAGAGAGAGAGAGAGCCCGCTCTGCCCTCATGGCCCTGTCAAAATGGCCAGTTCTGTGATATGCTTACATGTGCTATAAGCGCTGCCCGAACGATTTCACTGTTGATATGTTTCGAAGCACGCCCGCCACTCTTCCTGGCGGGCATAAGTGTCTTCACTTAAGAGGAAGACTCCTCTTGCAGAGGTGTGGAAGAGAGTCAAAAGGATATGGAGTAAGTTCTGTGGCCCCTTTTCTGGAGAAAGGGGCCACAATCTCGGACTCCGTGTCAGTGACGGAGTTCTTCGCGACCGCTTTCTCGAACCGGGATGCTCGTCCGCCAGCATTCAATGGACGTCGTGATGTCGCTGAAGGCCGTTGACTGGACATTACCTCCAGAGGCGGAGAACCCTTCAATGAGAGGTTCACATTGAGTGAGTTGCGTACCGCTTCGCTCTTGCTTCGTGCATGAACACCGGCCCTGGTCCGGACGATGTCCCGTATGCCATGCTTCTACACCTAGGTGAGCGAGGCTTGTTCTTTGTTAGATTTGTTTAACAGGATTTGGGTAGAGGGTATCCTCCTTGACTCTTGGGGAATGGTTACTATGCTGGCTTTTCTCATACCGGGAAGAGTTCACACCCGCACTCTGTTTCTGCCCAATCTCTCTAACCTCCTGCGTATGCAAGTTGGAGAAATTGCTAAATGTTATATTAACCCTCTTCCTGGACAGCAGAGGCCAATTGTCTTCCGCAGATTGCGTCTTCCGAAAGTTCCACTCCAGTTTGGATGCTCTGCTCCGACTGGAAAATGCCGTCTGCGAGGCCTTCCTTTGTAGCCAGCACTACGAAACTTGTTTTTTGGTCTGGAGAAGGCCTATGATACAGTATAGCGATAAGGTTTCAACGAGACTCCACGGGATGAGGGCGAAGAGACTGCTCCCAATCCTTATTTTGGAGTTTTTGCGAGATTGTCGATTCCGCGTACGGGTGGGGGAGCCTTCTCCGGCATAATGGAGCAGGAAGAGGGTGTCCCGCAGGGAAGTGTCCTCAGTGTGGCACTCTTTGCCCTGAGCATCAACGGCATTACCTCGGTGCTGCCGGAAGATATTCTCACTACGCTCTACGTGGACGAGCTTTAGATCTATTTTGGTGCAGCCCAGATACCAACTCTGGAGCGTCGACTCCAACACGCAATGAACCTCGTCTCTCGCTATGCTGAAGCGCACAGGTTTCGGTTTTTCTTGATCAAAACTAAGGTGAGGCACTTTTTCCGCCATCCACGACCACACTCTAACCCGGACTTGTTACTAAACGCTGCTCGCCTGGAAGTGGTGAATTTGTACCGTTTCCTTGGTCTTGTTTTCGACCGACATTTTCAGCTGGGAGGCTCATATTCGTAGCCTTAGGGTGCCTTCTACCCGCACCATGGACATTCTTCGCTCCGTGACGTTAAGCCCCTGGGGTGCTGATAGTGGTACTGCCTTACTTTTCTATCGAGCCTTTGTTCGTTTGAAGCTTGAATAAGGTTGCGATTTTTGTGCATCCGCAGCCGAGCGTGTATTGCGGAAGGTGGACTCAATCCACCGGTGCCGTCCGCACGTCTCCCTTTAAAAAAAAACTTGTTGATTGTGGGGAGATGCCACTCGCTCTGCGCCGTGTACAGTGTTTTATGCGCTAGTACGCGCGAGCCCAACGCCGCCCTCAGTCGCCAACGGCTCTCTGCATCTGCCGCCGAGAGACGCTAGTCATACCCTAAGCCCTTTAGGTTTAGGGCAAGGAAACTCCTTCCAGAGCTAGGTATAGCTCTCGGGCCGGTGGCACCCCTGGTTCTGCACAGGACACCACCCTGGAGGGTACCACATTTTGCTATTTGTCGTCACGCCTCTGCTCCCAAAACTTCTACAGCGCCGGGAGTATTGCGTTCGACCTTTTTGGAGCACACATCGTGTCACGCTGGAACCATGCTAGTGTATACCGATGGCTCCAAGTCCCAAGACGGGGTCGGCTTCCACTCTGTATCCCCTCTGTATGAAGTCAGCGGGGCTCTACCAGGCGCTGCGTCTGTCTTCACGGCCGAGCTGGTGGCAATACACCACTCAGTACGGGAGATTACGTTACGTGCCCGGTTCGGAGACCGGATTGTGATCTATAGCGACTCACAAAGCGCCCTGAGTGCTCTCGGGGCATTGGAATCTCCGCATCCCATGGTTCGCGATATCTGTGACGCCACGGTTTTGGCAAGCCGGGCGGATAACTAGATTATCTTCTGCTGGGCTCCTGGACATGTAGGAATTGCGAGGAATGAGGGCGCCAAAGAGCCCTCGGGGACTCTGCGACCGGACCAGCGTTTCGCTCTAACTCGCACCGACCACATGGCAAGAATACGGGCAGCTCTTCGGGCTGCTTGGAAAAGAAGATGGGTGTTGGTCGATGGGAACTTAAAATTACGTGCCATTGCGCCGCGACTGTTCCCATGGACCTACCCGCCTAATGCCGCGAAAGCTTCAGGTTGTTTTCTGTCGTCTCCGAATTGGACACACTCGCGGGGTGCACCGCCATTTGATGGAGCGCTCGCCAGCGCCCTACTATGAAGACTGCCTCGTCCCCCAGTCTGTTCGGCACATTCTTGTTGAATGTCCCAGTCTGGGTGATCTCCGCGCACGTTACCTGTCCCGGAACCGGGATGGGCGGGGTCGCTACCACCTGTCCCTTGTTCTCGGGACGAGTTCGTGCACATTGACTGGTGGACTTATAGACTTTTGGGGGAGACCGGCCTTGTTCCCTTTATTTAACTAGTTTTTGTTGTTGTTTTCTTTGTAGGTCGCACGCTCCTGCGCCGGGGGGAGGAGGACCTACCCCCGTCGCCGGAGCTTGCTTCCTAATTGTTGCCATTTTTCCTTTTGTTGTTGTGTTTTCATATTCTTATTTTAAAGTAGCCTAGTGCTAGGCTGTCGTGATTAGGGCGACTTGTGCCCAAGTAGGTAGTCGCCAGATAGGCTCGTAAAATAAAAAAAAAAATCGCTGGACACGCCGCCATTTGATGGATCACTCGTCTTCGCCTTATTGTGACAACTGCATTGTCGCCCAGACTTTTCGTCACATTCTTGTTGAATGTCCCACCCAGTCTTGGTGATCTTCGCGCACGTTACTTGTCCCTGTATCGGGACGACCGGCGTCGGTACCGCTTGTTCCTTGTCTCGAGACGATTTCGTGTACACTCATTTTTGGACTGACTTTTTGGAGGAGACTGGCCTCCTCCATTTTCTTTCACTCTCTTTGTTATAGGTCTCAGATTTATGCGCCGAGGGAGGTGGCGGGCTTTCCCCCGACGCCGGAGCGTGTTTCCTTTGGTTTTGTTTTTTATATGGTTTTTGCATACTTTTGTTGTTTTTTTCTAATCTAGCCTAGCCTTAGGCTAGGCTGGAACGTGATTACGGCAACTTTTGCCTAAGTAGGCAGTAGCCAGATGGCCTCTTACAAGAATATCCATTTTTATCTTATTTGTTCGCCCTTTCTATCGGAGGTGCTCATTTAGAGTACTCTATTTTTAACAACCAATTTAGCTCGATTATTTTGCATGGCGTCAAAGGCTTTATATCCCTAAATTCACTTTTCTTTCTTAAAGTTTTTGCCTATTTTGACTTGGTAAAGTGGTTTTAGACTTGGACAAGTTATAGTATTTTAGCCGTTCTTTTCCTATTGTGAAAATGATTATAATTGAATGTGGGTATTTTACAAGAGGGGAAAACCTCGATTTTTCGTTAAAGTTGTGCTTCCTTTTTGTTGCAGTTTGATCTCATGCTTTCCGAGGACGGCAGCGGGCGTGGAGCGGCCTTGGTTGCTGCAGTGGCATCTCGAAAAGCTTTGGAAATGAGATAGGTTTGATAAGATTGGGGTGTGAGTGCCCATGAATGTAAAGCGGATTTATATTGTATACATAATGCTTGTGTATGTTACCAAGTCAAATGACAGAAGCGTTAGCGTTGTATGTATTTTATATACAAAATCACAATTTTAAAAAAAATGAATTAATCGTTTTTAAAGAATAATTTTTAAAAATGTTCTACCATTTTAAATTTATCATTTATAATTGTCATTTCATCTTTTTTATAATTTCATTTGTATTTTTGTTGGAATAAAGATTAGTTTGTCTAAAATAGTTCAGGGCAAACTAATAGTATTAAAAATAGAAAAAGGGAGAGAGATGATTACTGTAGTTCCTTTAATTCTTTTGTACATATTCTTCTTTTTCAAATTTGAAGTATAATTTTTGTAAACTGCATTTGTTTTAAGAAGAATTTTAACTGTAAAGAAGATAGAAGATATATATATATATATATATATATATATATATATATATATATATATATATATATATATATATATATATATATATATATATATATATATATATATATATCAGCATTTTATGCAAAACATAACTAGTTCCAAAAGGTTGAAACCAAAGTCTAGGGGGATTGAGTTCAAAATGTAGAAATGCTAAGGTTGATTAAAAGTGCTAATTTTATTGACTTGATGGATTGGTTAAATTAGTCTCCAATTAATATTGATTATATGAAATTCACTTATTAAAAATCTGTCCATCTTACCATAGAGCAATGTAAAATGGATACTTTAATATTGGCTTGAGTTGTTAAAGATTTATATTAACATTAAAAAAAGATGGCTTTAAATTTAACTTCAGAACTCATGTGAAGCATAATCTCAGGCGATAAAGTTAGGTTGAATTTAGTGATCAACCATCTTACTGAGTATCTCCTGAAGCTCAGTAAATTTCGGCAGATTACAACATAGTGGGAAATTGCCCCAAGCTTCAATCCTAGCCAGTGATTAAAAGATTAAAGTTAGACTGCACTTATAAGCCAGCTTTAATTAAGGAAATGCATTCAATTGTTGTGAATATTTGTTGGTTATATTTGTTACTGTTTACTAAATTTCTTTACAATCTCATTTGCATTCGCATCTTCGTTTCGTGAGGAATTGATAAATAACACATTTGGCTTATTTTTTCGCTTTTCACCCTATAGTAATGATAAATCTGGTCAGAGGTATAATTTGCACTGTGATAGCATTCAATATTTGTTTTTCCCTTGGATCAAATCTGTATATAAATGTACAAATTATTTGCATAGCTTTAGTGTATAGCAAACGAGCAAGAAAAATTGTTTATTTATTGTTATTTATTGTAACTTTGTACTGATATGACAAAAGTTTGTCTGCTGTTAGTTCAATAGGTTCAACTTGTCTTAGAATCTCAACTCTAAGAACCAGATGGGGAAATAATCCCTCTTAACTCGTTCTCTCCAAATTGACCCACATTTTCGAGACGCCGAAAATGTTCAACAATTTACTCTTTCGTGTAGTGATCTTTCGCACCTAAATTTGAATGGGAGAAGTTTGCAGGAATAGTACTCCTATACTTGTGAATAATCTCTTGCAACGTGTTAAGAGGTACAAGAGGTGCTAGTGACCACTTTCATTGCAATTAAGACCCCCTTATCCTTAATGTTTTAAAACGGAGCATCAATCGGTCCTTAGCTCGAGTGGCCATTTAACATCTCATTTTGACAGTGGTGGTTTTCAATAATTTAAAAATGTGGCATCTTTTTTTTTGTAGATATAAAAGTTTGAAATACTTTGGTATTTTAATTGGATTCCCTGAAAAAAAAAACCTCGTTAACCTTCTTCCTTTTCCCATCTCCGCCCGCGGAGAGTTTTGGGGTTGTCTGCGGACGGGAGCCTGTGCTGGAGGGTAACGACTTTTACTTTAGCCCCCCCCCCCTCTCTCCCCGTATATTTGTTATTTATTACTTTGCTTACTCATGTCTTCTTGCTGTCCCTTTTTTCTTCTTCAACTGCCTCACTGGAGGCCTTAAGAATACCAGCGTGTTGACTGTTCGTGGAAACTCTGTGGGTCCCCGTCTGGAAATTGATCCATCCTGAGTTGCTACCTTAAGATGGCTACCCACTTCTTTGGCAGCGTGGTTCGGGCGACTTGTCCTAGGGGGTTTAAGGGGTCAATCAGAACCTGGGTTCCAGGTCTGCCTGGTGCAGCCGTCTGGGTCATTTGTGATTACAGGAGTATAGCAGGTGCGGTATCACTAGAGCCGCTGAGAGGAGAGTCATTTCTTCACCAGCATACCGCCTCCCCAGAGTGCTTCCGGCCCCTCAGTCTAGGGGGGTAAGCGCCCCTGGTGAAGTAACAATCTTTTGGGTTTATGGATAAAAGTAATACTGGAGACTTTCCAGTCTCTGTTTTAGATTAGACATCTTTGCGTTATGACTTTTGGCGGATGTGAAATGTATTTCGAAGACCTGGTAAAAGAGGTTCAAAGTGACCCCAATTGTGCTGTGAAAATTTCTTTGGAACGCTATGCATCTAAGAATTTCTTACAAAGCATTTGTAGATTGGAAAAAGTTTTTGTTGAAGTGTGTGCTCATTAGCTCGTTAAACAGGACTCTGCTGGCGCTCATTGTTGAAATAGAAGATTAAAATTTGAAAGAGGACATACCAGTGTGGGCTTACTGTAGGCGGTATGTGGTTGTTTGACGGAATATAGCAGTACTCTAAAAAGAGATTTATTGTGCAAATGCAAAATCGATGGCCCAAGACTTTAATCCGCTTAATCAAACAATACATCAAGCCAGGCATAATGATATCTGACAAGTAGAAAGTATATACCCCATCCCCCTTATTTGACAGTTACCCGAAAATTATACTCCTAAAACTGTGAATCGCTCCACAAATTTCATAGGCAGTCTATTCATAGGCAGACAATCGAACGCTTGTGGCGGCGGGATATCAAACGGTGGTTTCAGTGTTGGGGGGAATAGAGGTCCCCATTAACCCAATATATCGCTAGATATCAATTCATAGCTGCATTTTTTTCTCTCCGCTGTGGTTTAACTCTACCATCCGCCTGCTTATTAAGGTGTTTTCATTAAAATATTTTTGTTTTTTTTTACTCGTAGGTTAGGTTAGGTTATTTTTTATTAGACCATTTTAGGTTAGCTATCCAAATCTGTTTCTTCATTTTTTGGCAATCGTAAGGCGAAATGCGGCAAAATCGAGATTTTACTCCGGTTTCGACAAAATCCGAATCAAACTGTTTTCACGCAGTTCGCATTCCGACTGCCAAAATAGAACATATTTGGACAAAGCGCAAAAAAAAACAAAAAAACAAAACAAAGGATGAAGCAATAAAATATAAAAAAAGTGATTACGGTAAAATAAATAATAACCTAGTGTTCCTCGTTGAAAAAGGCTATCAGCAAGTGATGCGCACAAAGTTCCCATTCCTGAAGCCCGTATCAGGGTCAGAGAGACATTTGTCTCAAACAGATAAAATCGAAATGATCTTTGTCAAGGCAGAGGAACGTTGATACGACTATGAAAGAGCAGCAAGCATTTCAAAAAACGTAAATAACTTATTGTAAGAAACTAGACGCTTTTGAGAAGACAAGAGGGCAGGATTCCCTGTAAGCCTTAAAGATTAAATACTATTCTGGATACCGGGAGACTCTACGAGTACCAATTTCATAAAAGCAGCAACCGACAATTGATCTGACACCAGAGACCCCTGCACACTTAACACAAGAGCAGTATACCGACCCCAGATCCTATTAAGCTTCTTACAGATCCTCAAAGGAGGCGGTCGAGAAGGAGAAAATTATGAAGTAGCAGACAAAACCGCTGAAATAGCCCAAGCGGACTTTATTAGCAGCGTGATGCTAAAGGGCAGTGGTGGGCGCGATAACGAACAAAATGTATCACGATAACTGATAAATCGATAACGATAACTTTATCGGCGCTAACCGATAATCGATAACTGGCAATAAATTTATCGCCCGATAAGGTGATAACCGATAAATCCAAAATTATAATACAATATTGATTATTGACTATATATAGCGTTATTTTATAATAGTAAGAATATTTGAATACTGTTTCTTAGTTTCTTACCTGGTGAGGCTCTCCTTCATCTCCTCATAGGTTTTGAGGATCCTCCTCTCCAGCGTCCTCCTGGAGGGTACCTCTTTCTTAGGGTTGAGGGTGTGGACCATGTCCCTGAAGTTCTGACTGTCCACAATCTGCAGCGGTAGCATGTTGTCCACCACAAACCTGACAATTGTCCTGTCGACGGTGGATTGCAGGACGGCGATGCCCTGGGCCATGATGCCAAAGGTCTCGGCGATGGACATCTGCTGCTGGTTGACCCGCCGTCCTCTGACTAACCGGACCGGTTCCTGTTGCGGCTGCCAGTCCCAATGTTGGCCTTGCAAGCTTCATCAACTTGCTTTGCTTTGTCAGGATGAATTCTGCTAAAGTGGCTCTTCAGGTTGGCCTTGACGCCCTTGTTCACCTTCACCTCAGTGATCTTGGGGAGGCAGGACAAGCACTGGAAGATGTAGCTGTCACCAACTATCTCTTTGTACTTCACCCACTTGCCAAGGAATGGTCAGGGTGACTGAGGCTCAGCCTCAGAGAGCTTAGAGTCAATAGACTCCGCTGAGTCTCTTTGGTTTGATGCCGGCACAGTCTCTTGGGACGCCATCACTAATTCAATACTCTAAAATAGCAAAGCACTGCACTACTAAATTACAATAAAAATAGGATCAGTTTAGAATAGGGGCGTAACTTCGTAAGTGTTCAAAACGTTAATAAACGGATATTTAAGAATAGCACCGAATAGTAGATGCATTCATATACACGTGCACAAAAATTTAGAACTGGAACATGGGGAAAAAATCATCAAAGAACGCGTAAAGCCGGTAGCGCGCAGGAGCAATACCTCGTGACCTCTCGTCGGACAGCTGGTGAGAGACTGAAGCTGAGCGAACGTTTTGAGAAGACATCAAGACCAGCCGCCCCGCACTCCGTTCAGTATACGTTCGGTTCCCAGCTCGGACCTATCTATTTCTGCCCCAAAGGCACGCACGGCTCGCCCCTGTGCTAAACTGGAACCAAAAATTGAAATTATTGATTATCGCTAGTTTGGAACTAAAAATATCGGCGATACTGATGAATCGATAACGCGGAAAAAATACGATAACCGATAACCCGATATCGTTATCGCGATAAAGCCCACCTATGCTAAAGGGGTTGGCTACAAGTTAAGATGCAAGGGTCTAAAAAACTAAAGCCACACTAGAAGCAATGAAAAACCCCCGATAAAAAAAAAATCGAACCACGGTGAAAAAATTAAAAAAGCAAGCATTTCAAAAAACGTAAATAACTTATTGTAAGAGAGACTAGACACTCTTGATAAGACAAGAGGGCAGGATTCCCTGTAAGCCTTAAAGGTTAAATACTATTCTGGATACCGGGAGACTCTGCTAATTTCATAAAATCAGCCACCAACAATTGATCTGACACCAGAGACCCCTGCACGCTTAACACAAGAGCAGTATACCCACCCCAGATCCTAATAACCTTCTTCCAGATCCTCAAAGGAGGTGGTCAAGAAGGAGAAAATTATGAAGTAGCAGACAAAACTGCCACAACAGCCAAAGCGGAGTTTATTAGCAGCGTGATGCTAAAGGGGTTGGCCGCAAATTAAGATGCAAGGGCCTAAAAAACTAAAGCCACACTAGAAGCAATGAAAACCCCCCGATGAAAAATATATCGAACCAAGGTGAAAAAAGTTAAAAAAAGGCAGGACCACTTGCAGAGGATGGAGCTAAGAACAGCTTATAAAAGCTAAAAGGGAGACCGAGCCAAAAAATGGACTTTCCGGTAAAATAAAGACCAACCGCGCATCATCTGGGATGCGTGATAGGCAGGGAAAGCATTCAGAACGAAGTGCCTCCAATGAGGAGCAGTTTACTAAGTAGAGAATAGAAAGGGAAAAGAGCAACAATAACAAAGTGGGTAATTCCGCGATGCCCGTGTGTCAGGCGAGAGTTGTCAATCCGGAGGCGGCAAAGAGCATCCTCAAACCTCAGGAAGAGTGATATAAACTAGCAAATTTTATTGGAGCAAATTTTATTATACTCGAAGCTTATTCGCCAAGCAATCATCATACTCCGACACCCATAGATGCCAAACATAGTCACTAATAGACTTTGAGATTCCAAATACCCAAACAACCGAGGGTGCTATACCACCTTTCCATAAGTTTTCTGACTCAACTCGCGAGGGTAGTGTGCAGGAGATTGACCATCCTCCCTGGAATGAAGAAAAGGCAGAGCGATAGTTGTCTTCCAGTCCGAGGGTTATAACCCCTGCACCCAAATCCAGTTTAATGCATGTAGGGGCATCATTAGGCCCGGGGAAGGTTGAACAGCATTTAGAGAGGGCTGAACATAGTTCCTTAGTGGTCAAGATGCGATTATAGTTCAGTTTGAGAAATTCAGAGGGATCTTCTCCTCCTAAAGCTTAAGGCGGCGAAACTCACTTGGATATTGAGTGGCTGCGCTCACTGTCAGAAATCAGGCAGTAAGGATATCTGTGAAGCATAGAGACTCGTAAACTATAGAACCACTAATTTGCAAACCACGGGCCTTAAAACCAGTGTATTTTAACCCTGATTTTATTGGTTCTTTTCCAGACCTGCGTGGGTGAAGAAGAGGAAGTGATGAAGGAAACTTATTTCATCCAAGTCCAAGACGCAACGCGAACCCAGTGGATAGCACTCTGGCGGTGATGTCGATACGATGAGGGCAGATGGTAATTGCCATCTTATGTGGGGTTGTTGCGCTCTCACACTCAACACTAACAAGGAACCGTTTCTTCCCGAGTTTCCCGGCAACCACTCTTAACGTGCTCCTAACTACTATTCCTAGAAGTCTGGCCGCTTTGCACGCCTCCTGCTTCCTTGATGGTCAGGCGAGTGTGAGATGACCCTCAAAGAGAAGTGATACGCCTATATGCGCCGCCTGAACGATTTCACCGTAGGTTCCAGTATGTTTCGAAGCACGCCCACCGCTCTTCTTGGTGGACCTACGTGACTACATTCAACGGAAATACCCCTTTTGCAGAGATATGGAAGCGTGTCAGAAGGATTCGGGGAAAGTTCTCACAAGACTCCCTTCACGTCTTCCAGGACGATAGGACCCCGTGGTGGAGTCTTCACTACCGCTCTCTTCGCATTTTATAGCAAGGATGTTGCTCCACCAACATATTTATTGGCACGTCGTGGGTTCGCTGAAGGCTGCCTACTGGACTTTACCTGCAGAGTCGGTGCTTCAACAATTTACTTACGCGAAGCGAGATCCGTTTCGCCCTGACTTCATGCGCGGATACCGTATTTAGTTCGGATGATCCTGTACACAACGCTTTACACCTGGGTGTTCGAGCTATGGTTTTTCTGTTAGATTTGTTCAAAAGGATGTGTACTGAGTGTATCCTCCGAAACTCCTGACGAATGGCTACTGTACTTGCTTTTCGCAAGCCGGAGAGAGATGACTCTATACCGGGCAGTTAATGCCCAATTTCTATACCTCCTATATTTGCAAATTGATAGAGAACTTGGAAAATATTAGATAAGTTTACTTGCTGAACAGTGGAGCCACCTCTCTCCTGCACAGTGAGGCTTTTACAAGTTCCACTCTTATGCTTTGCTCCGGCTGAAAAATGGTATCTGCGTGGCCTTTCTTTCTAGAGAGCCTTCACCAGGGTGTTTTTCGAACTTGAGAAGGCTTATAATAGCACACTATGAGGGCGATGGAAAGAATCCCAAAATTTATATCGGAATTTTTGCGAGATCGTAAATTCCGCCTATGGGTGGAGCATATCTCTCTCTCTCTCTCTTTCTGGTCCAATAGAAGAGGTCCCATAGGGAAATGTTCTTAGTGTCACACTCTTTCCCTTGAGCAACAACCGCACCACATGCGAGCTACCGGAAGATGTTCTCTACATAACAACCTTTAGATATCTTAAGGGATGGCTAGTGCCAACTCTGGATCGGCGACTCTAACAGGCATTGAATCGCATATCTTGCTACTCCAAAGCTCACCCCTTTCGGTTTTTCTTGGCCAAGAGTAAGGTAATGCATTTCTGTAGCTATCCACGGCACCACTACGATCCGGACTTGTTCCAAAACGGGACTTGCTAGAAGGTGTAGATGCGCAGTCAACTTGGTCTTGTATTTGACCGATGCCTCACCTGAAAGGCGTATATTGGCACCCTTAGGGTCTCTTGTATCCGCACCATGGACATTCTTTATTTCATGATATTCAGCACCTGCAGTGATGCTAAGGCTCTACTCTTATGTCATTTCTATATTCGCTAGAAGCTCAACTACGGATAAGAATTGTATGCATCCGCACTCGAGCGTGAATTGCGGAAAGTCGACGCCACCAACAACACCAGTGCCTTCCGCACGTACAATATCTAGAGTCTGCTTGTCGATACCACTTGCTCTGCGTGACCCCAGCGTCTTTCTGTCGCAATGGCTCTCTGCGCATCCACGGCAAATCTCGACAGTCTTTCTGCCACCGAGAGATGCCAAACATACCCTAAGTCAGATGTCGGCCAACCTTTGTGGGTATTACCCCCAAATCAATTTGTATAGACCGAAATTACCCCCAAAGCATGAAAGGCGACAGAATCCGAGAAACAATGTATTCAAATTCAAACTAGTTTATTGAATCCATTCTATTGGAGAATAAAGTGAAATTGATCTATTATACTCGATAAAGAAAATTTAAAAATAATAAATGAAAAATAAATGTGTGAAATAATAAAATAGCAACAGACAAATGTAATAAAAATTGCATTAGGTAACTAAAGAATTTATATAAAACATTTTCATTTGAGGGGTTGGAGAATTGATGTTTCATTTTTGGTTAAACACGATCAAAATTAGGACTTTTTTGATGTCAGAGCAACTTGGGCACACTGTATTTTGTTTTTAATTTAATGAGAGCGAAATATCCTTGTTCCAAAAGATAAGTAGTTGCAAACGGCAGGGATATTTTATCACTTTTCCATGTGCAATTTTAAAAGCATGTTCAGATCTTGACATTCAAATAAGGACACAGCTGCTTTGTCTTGAAATTCAATCCGTGCGAAGTTCAAGAAGTGTCTCTGCAAATCCTATAGGCTGTTCTGGCACTTCAGCATTTTCACAGTTGAAGGGATCCACCACCCAGCTGACAGAATGTGAATTGAGATCTAGAAAATAATCAGAGAACCGCTCTGAGTTTAATAAGATTGCAGTGCCACATTACAAGTCGAAATAGGATTCACGAGGAAGCCTCATAGATGAGTGTCATATATATTCTATGAAGGCTTGGAATGGGCACGCACATAATTATGCGCATGAAAGTTTTGTATAAATAATATATATATATATATATATATATATATATATATATATATATATATATATATATATATATATATATATATATATATATATATATATATATATATATTGTAGGTGAATCGTGACTCCCCCGTTCTCTCTCAGTGGAGAGACAGGGGACGGTAACCGCAAGAACATCCGGGCCAAGCAACGTGGGTCAAGCTCGTAACCACAGCCCCTCGCCACTGGTCTCTATGAAAAGCCGAACGGTTTTAAACTGCAAGATCTCCCCTACGAGAGTATATTCAATTTCACCTCAAGTAAGAAATTGGAGACGCGTTTCTCTCAAGCTCGAAGGACAACGGGAGCCGAGGTAAGACTTGGTGAGAAAAACCGTTGGAATAAGAACCCTCCTGGGCCTGTCCACAAGCCCCCCCCCCTCCTACCCCTACCTCAGTGGGGGTGACGAGGTATAAATAACAAACACTTGGGAAAAACGAGGTAGAATACATGAGTCTCCAGGCTACGAAGTCCCTGGATTGAGGCCGGGGTACCAAGACTGGAAAGGTAGAATACGTGAGTCGCCAGACTACGAAGTCCCCTGCAAGAGAGGCAGGGCTACCAAGGGGGCTAAGAAGCAGCTCATCCTCGAGCTAGTTCCTAGTTATCAAACCGAACGTTAAATTAACTTGTTCAAGTTCAACTTACTCTCACCAGAGAGACTCCTCATATCCTGGTGCATCCTAAAGCCCAGGGATATTCCTCGACCTTGAGGAATTACGAAAAGAAGAGGAAAAAGGCTTCCCCTCGAGCCCGTTACCCGGTGGCCGCACCAAACTCATAAGTTAACTTGGTTGAGGAACTAAGTTCAACTTATTCTCGTCAGACAACCCCCCCCCCTTCTATCCTGGTGTATCCCAAAACACCGAGATAGGCCTCGCCCTTGAGGAAGACTGGAACTAATAAGAAGCTCATCCTCGAGCTAGTTCCTGGTTACCAAACCGACCTTTAAGTTAACTTGTTCAAGTTCAACTTATTATCGTCAGAGAAACCCCCTCCTCTATCCTCGCCCTTGAAGAAGACCCCCCCCCCACAGAGTACACTCCCTCCAGCACTTCTCTGAGAATCAAGGTATTCAATCCTTAGCGCATCGCTAGACAGTGCGAATTACTCCTCAGAGTAATCCGAAGAGGAGAAAGGAACCTTCTTTCACTATCCCGTGGAGATATCCCTTCCTGCCGAAAGCGTGTGGACCCCAGCTGCCACACTCTCCAAAGTCAGTTGTGGCTTTCGGGTTATTCGTCCGCAACCTCCATCTGGCCGGTCGGCATGCGTCTTGGATACAATAACATTCCCGAGGTAAAGTGCTCATTGAGTTCAAGGTCAGACGCAAACTCGTTCTAAGGAGCATCCACAAAGGTAGTTGCGTCCAGTTAAGGCCGTTAGCATTTTGTTTTGTTTTTTAAATTGAAGTGAGCGTAGAATTAGCCAATATTATAGAATCAAGTTAATTGAAGTAATTTTTGTGTATTTTAAAATTCGGTGTATTTCTGTGGTTCATGTTTTGTGTTTGCGTAGTAAATTGTTAAATTAAAAAATAAGTTTATTTTGGGAATTCCTGTGTGTTTCCTTTTTATCCTTACGTGTTGAAGCGGCTCTTCCTTAAAAACAACAAAATTAGCACTCTTAGATCAAAGCCTACTTCACGTTCCACAAGGTATACCACGACAAAAGTGGTGTCAGGTGTGGAGTAATCAAAAGAGGTATTCTACGACATATATATATATATATATATATATATATATATATATATATATATATATATATATATATATATATATATATATATATATATATATATATAAATGCAATGTCCCGCAGGCAAAAATGAAATGGTGTTTCCAAGTACTTTCGAACTTTATTAAGTTCCTTATCAAGGATAATTACAAGAAATAAAATTATATTAGAGGTATATATACAAAAGAAAAGTATGAAAGACCGCCTCAGAAGCAAGAAATCACCAATGTTTTTGAGGCGGTCTTTCTTACTTTTCTTTCGTATATATACCTCCATTATAATATTATTTCTTGTAGTTATCCTTGATAAGGAACTTAATAAAGTTCGAAAGTACTTGGAAACACCATTTCATTTTTTCCTGCGGGACATTGCATTCATTTGCTACCCTCATGTGATACTTTGTGAGTTTTTCATATATATATATATATATATATATATATATATATATATATATATATATATATATATATATATATATAACACATTTTGTCAGATAAATAATAATATAAAACATCTGATCATGTAAACAATGATATACACTGTTCCTATACAGTGCTACAGGCGAAACGTATTTTCACACGAATACGCGCTCACACACTCACACACATATATACTTACACACCTCTCACGATATCTGTCCAAACCCTTATCACCAAGGTTCTGGGAAAGACCACAGATGTACCAACAAACGTCAACACAGGTGCAGTCATTGCCACTGAGCTGAGGACAGGAAGGATGCATACCTTATTTACTCTACATCCAGTAGAGTAAGCTCCGCCCAAACCGTGTCATTGGTTAACAGCGGGCCAGGCTTACTGATTTTAATACATTATATACAGCTCTGTGTAGAGTCAAAAAATAGTCCTTCAGCCAGACAGTAAGGTAGTCAGAAGGATAGTCGGAAATAGACTTAAACATTAGCAGGTCTGCCTCAAATACTTGACATTAGTTTAATCAAATTCTTTGTGCCTAAGCCTACCGAGTCTTCCGCCTTCAGAGATTCCTTTTTCTAAGAGTAATCCAACCGGTCCTCTTACCCAGCCTAATTCACTAAAACCAAGCGAGAGGATGATCCTCCTACAATTGGAGTCAACTCCCGTTAACCGAATACCCCAATAGCGCCACGTCGAAGTTAAGCAACATTGGAAAAGGTTATTACTTGGATGGGAAACAGCCGAATCGACCTCCAACGGTAAACTGGTAATGAATAACTCATAGGCCAACTACCAGCCTATAACCGGCGACCTTTGTACTCGCCATAAACAACCATAACTTGCCATAACTAGTGACCTTGGACGTGCTATAAGATATCTTATAAACTGTATCATTGATGTCGGCATAAGAAAGGTCTTCATAATCACCCAGAAACAGCTAACTTTGAAAAAAAAACCTATTTTGTTTTATTCTACTTTCTGGTTACAATACAGAAGCTTTAATACAAAATATATCTTTTCTCTGGCTGTAATAACAGTGGAGTTTCTATTTCACTTATTTGTTAAATGTATTCAAATGCCCAAATATAGCAGTTAAATATACCAGCAGTGGAACACAAAAGGAATGTATTAAATTATCTGTCAGGCCATACTTTTCATCAATCAGAAAATTTTCAAGTTCAGTTTTGAGCCTAAACTCGATTCAAAACATTTCCACGTGACACAACTTGGTCTGCGCATGAACCGTACACAGGACATTATAAGTTTGTACGCGTGAGCCAAGCGTATTCTTGTCGCAATGATTCTCTGCGCATCCACGGCATATCTCGACAGTCTTTCTGCCGCCGAGAGACGTCAAAAATACCCTAAAACTTAGGGTATTTTTGTACGTCAGATAAGCTACGATACTGAATTTAATAATTATTTTTGAGATTTTCCTGTATTTTAAAGTTAAAGTTTGTTGCTGGTTTCAGTCCTCTTATCAAGCTGCTAACTGGCGGACGTCAGTCAGGGCAAGACATGTATTTCGATTGCAATGGTTTAAAAAAATGTTTTTTTATATATTCTATATTATTACATAACTCTTTCTGAATAGCAGAATACATATGATATTGGGCCAGGCGCGGATTCCTCCTGAATCCGCGCCTGGACCAATATTTTCTCAACGGATTTCTATTGCTAACATATGGATACATTTTTTTAGGATTACTCTTACTCTCACGAGCTGACTAATTCCGTTTGCCTCTTTGCACTAGGAATTTGACATTTAAATTCTCGTCCCAGTTATATATGCAATTCTATTAGCTTCCGAGTTTTGCTCCTAAAATTTCTTATAAACCAAATTTCGCTCTCTTATAGTAGCACTAATTCCGATGGTCCACCATATCGGACTATTATTGGAACAAACTGCTTTCCCATTTCATTTAATTTAAGATGTGTGTAGACCAGGAGTCCCCAACCCACGGCCTGCGGGCCCACGGCCACTCGTCAAAATTAACATTGCGTGCAGCCCACCTGATAATTTCCTGGGTCATCGGTGTGACCCTCTATCATTCCAAATGTGTGTTGAAACATCTTTTTTTTCTCAAGAGCGTGTTTTAAGATAGGTTAAGTTATGGTTAGGTTATGTTAAGTTAAGTTAATTGGTTAGTTCTAAGAAACGATGATGCAAAGCGCATCTTCGACAGATGTTTAGCAAGATGAAAGTGACAAAATCTAAGACCCGTACACAACTCACAGATGACCACTTGGACGACATTCTCTTGCTGAGTTTTAGCTCAATTACCCTGATTTTGATAAGCTTTGCGCTGAGGAATGTCACTAGGTGTCTCATTGATAAATTCTTTGATTGTTTTGGTTTGTATATGTAGTTTTCAAAGTTTTTATTGGCGCAGCCCTCGGGCCCTCTCGGACTTGTCAATGCGGCCCGCGGTAGGTACTCTGTATGTTAGAGACCCCTGGTGTAGACAGTCCCCAAAGTAGATAATTTCATCTGTAGGTTGCTAACTTCCTTTTGAAGTCTGTAAAATTAGTGTATCTAAAATGAGGAACGCGCATAGACTTTCACAATTTAACTTACGCTTTTATTTTAAGCCGAACCATATTATTATTGCCTAAATGCTCCCCAACTTTGACTTAGTCACTAAGTTATCGTTGTGTGCCTGAGTTCACTATTGGTTAGGATAAGATCTACTAAGATTCAGTGGCTACGCGTTTGTTCGCTCTCTCTGATATGAAAAACTGCTCATTAACGAATATATTAAATTTTCTAAAAGGTCAAATTTTTAACCTTTAAAATGAATCTAAGAGAGAACTGAAAATGACCCCCGCCTAAGAGAGGCCTATCGCCCGATCCTGTAATCCGATCTCTGATAGGCCGATAAACTGTGACGTCACCTATAGCTCTGAAAATTTATGTTCTGATTTCCCTAGGTATGTTCACGTTCTAGGGTCATAAGACAATGTGTTTGATGGCTTTGTATGAAAAGAATTAGTTTAGTATTAGTTAAATATTGTTCTATTTTCCGAACAATTAAAGGTATAAAGCAGGAAAAAACGTTAAAATAATGAGAAAACTGCCAAGCACTTAACTTAACGGTGGCGCCAGTCACAGCAAAAAGAATAATAAAAAGAAAAACACTTGTTTCAAAATCGTACAAATAATCAACATTAATTCGTAGAGACACTGATTTACTTTTTTTTTAATATTAAACAATATAACACTAATGAAACACAAAAGCACAGGAATAAAGAAAGAAATCACGAATAATTGATTAAAAACACACATCTCGCATTCGTGCGGAAGGAAGGAACAGGGAAGGAGGGAGTTGGGAATCAGCAAGAGGATATTAATGGCATATATACGTACAAGCAAAGTAATAAATACACAAATAAATTATAAATAAAAGGAGGGGAGGATAAAAGTCATTAGCAGCCAAAGCAAGAGTAAAGGGTGGTCATCCTTCGACGAAAAGGTAGGAGCACGTCCGCAGAGGACCCCAAAAGTGTCCGCGGGCGAGGAGAGGGTTAAAGAGAAGATCGACATAACATAAGTTCGCCATAAAGTTCGACGAGCCTGTCGTAGAGTTCTATGGTGAATGACTTTATTTCTATGAATCCAGCTACATGGCGTGGGATCTCCACGGTACTGGGAGTGGGCAGATTATTAGCCTAAACCGCTATCGCGCAGTGGTGGTTCCACCACGGCACAGATGATCCAGGATGCCTGCCACCTTGGAATAGTACGCTCAGAAGCATCACAGCCAGGGAACGTTAAGAAATCCAAGTCAACGTCATCGAAGGCTGCTAACAAAACAACGATACAGGACGCGTCTCAAAAATGATTTCGATCACCCTTTCGTAAATCCTACTGCAGGGGACGAGAGAGCTGATAGCCAAGGAAAAAGGTTAAAACAATGAGCAAATGATCACTCGTGTACATCATCTTCAACGAACCATTGGAAATCAAGGAAAAGATCTCGAGAGCACTGTGATTGATCAACACAATTAAAAGTGTCCGATTGGACATAAGAAATAAAGTGTCTTGAGTTAAAAATATCTAAAACATTAGTGTAAGAGATATTCAATGGATGGTGGGTATTAAAGTCCCCTAGCAATAAAAACCGGTTACCAAGGCCTAAAATATCCAATAGAACAGACTTAATCACAATCAGATCTGGGTGAGGTAGAAAACAAGGTGAAAAGCTTAAATAGAACCAGCAGAGCTACTGCCCACATATCTGTATGGAAATGGAGGTGAACAAAAAAGTGAGACTTCACAAGATGGACACTCCAGCATGTAGTGCGGCCTGAACTAGAGAGGAAGAATTACAGGCTCAAAATTTAGGGATAGAAGGAAACGGACGAATGCCAGAAAGGAAAGCCTGTTATCCCTAGTAACCATAGTCGGAGAAAGTGTCTGGTCGTAAGCCTTTATATCCGTAAGAGGAGAAGACGGATCTCTGGGATACCAGCTCTCATGAGGAAAAGGTAGGTGTATAGGAAGGAGAAAGGGTAGAGACCACAGGCCTGGTCAGTTTGAGGCGATATCCCTTTGCATGGATAGATAGAGGAAATTCTTCGGCCTTTGCCAGAGGTTTGTGCTCAAGTTTTCTTCTGCGAATTTGTATGAGGAGATATCATTTATGTTGCTAAAACTAATACTATGCACTTTTTCAGGCTGATAGGTTTTGACTCCTCCCCATCTATTCAATTTAGTGACCCTAACATCGAATTTGTTGCATAATTCAAGTTGTTGTGTAATCCTCGATTCTAAATTGATATGGTTGCCCCATTTACGTAACCTTAAAGTTCAATACTTGAATGTTCTTTACATTTTGAAAGTTCTATTTAATACGCCATGGGGACGTGCCAGATACACCACTTGGACACTGTGTACCGGCATCGTCCACTTTCGATTAAATTAGGGTGTCAGGTGTAGTTTTCGTCGTCCTCATCAACTTTAAAGAAACTAGAGACCCTTCGAAAATTGGGGTTCAGGCTATCCAGTGGTACTTTTTGCATATTACCTGGTGTTATGCTGACGTTCTCTTCCACGTACAGCAGACACTATCAACTGGGGTTCTTAAGTACCTATTTTCAACTCCCTTTGATAGGCTAACGTCTATTGCCAAACCCTTACAACTCAGAATGGGTGACGTCTTCCGTTTGGATACCTCTGCCGTGCTTCTCATTCCATTGGTATGGCCACCCTGCTGAGCCTCTCCTCATCCAAACATATGTACCGGCGTATGACATTTCCTTGAACCCGCTCTACTGTTTTCCTACTTTCTGAAACAAGTCTTCTCTCAAGCTTCCATATCTATACCGATGGATCCAAGTCGAACCAAGGTGTGTCTGTGGAACCAGTGTACTCTATTTTTACCGCTGAAATATTAACTATTGTTTGGGTTTTCCGCCTTATACTAATTTTATTATTTTTACTGATTCTAGAAGTGACTTAAAATCCCTTTGCTTTTAGTTCTCCCCATAATTTGTTAGTCTCCTAGGCACCTGCGGGTCTGGGGGAATGAATTTGGAGACAGGAAGGTCTGTGTAACTTCCCTTTGTGCTTCCCCGTCCCCCACTCTGAAACAAGTTCTTCAGGAATTGTATGGGGCCTTTGGCAGAGGGAATAGGATTGCTATAAGAGGATCAAGCTGTGGAGTCGGTCAGCCTGAGGCCCTGGGAATATTAGAGCCCCCTCCTTCGAGGTGGCGATATGCCACCTTCGAATTGGACATTCCCAACTGAGCCATGACCACACTGTATCGGGAGAAGATTCTCGTGTAGATCCGATCCCATTATTGTGGTGCTGTAAATTCATCTGTTGTTTCTTGATTGTCACACCATCATGAACCTTCGTACCTTGTGCTTTCCTAACCTTTATTCAACCCTGCCACCTTTTCGTAATAGCAAAAGTTTTTTTTTCTGATAGCCCACCGTTTTAAATTTTTGATCAGGCTTGTATTCTTCAAGCCTATCTGAACTGTCCTTTGCTATTTATTTGGCGCGAAAATCACTATTTTCTGAGTTATTACCAAATAATGTAGTATGTTTCGAACCATCGAACTATTAAGCCTCAGGGGAAGGAAGATAATACTCGCACCAATTCAAGAAATACCGAATCCCCACGATGATTAGCATCATTTTTAGGTAAGATAATTTAACTACGATATAGAGTCATAGACGGTTAGGGGTATAGGTTATTTAAACAGGTTTAGTTTTGGTATTTATACTGAGTAACGACTAATATTCACACGAGAATGCAAGCACCGTTGTAACATAACAGTGACAAATATCCTCGATTTTGAACTGAAACCTAAGGTTAAGCCAGGGCAAGTTCGTTAGAATTGAGTTGTTTGGTTCTTTATCGGCGAGAAAAACAACACACAAAACTTTACAGAACTCACTAAAAACAAAACAAAAGAACTCACAAAGCCTAAACACAAACTAAAAACAACAACAACCAATCTAAGCATTATTTTGCAGGTTCAAACAAACTATCAATGACAAGATGGCTGCCAATCTATTTATTTGTTTTCTTTATAACAACATCTGTAAAAATGTACACACCCAAACTAGTGTTATATATATATATATATATATATATATATATATATATATATATATATATAAAGGCCCAAAGATATGAAGCTTAAGAGAGAAAATGGGAGAAATAGAAACTTAGAAAATAGGGGAAACTATTTTAACCCTTCTTTGAAGGGCAAAATTTCGAGGACAAAAAAACTTCTATTTGGGCAAAATTTTATTTATTGAAATAAAATAAAATCTAGCCTTTTGTATTGACCTTTAACCTTTATTAAGATGATTTTGCAGTATAATTTTGAAAATAAAATAATTAATTATTAAGGTGGTACTCAATGCACCACCACCCAAATTCATATAATATTTTATTCAACCCCCTGAAAAAAACAACGAAATAGCTCTTTTCAATTTCCTTGTAACATCATTTAATCTATTAACTTTGCTTAAATCACTTAATCTATATTAATTTTTTATGATTATTTGTAAGTAGTATTTTATTTATGAAAATCTTGAAAACATCTTTTTTTCCTAGGCAAAGGGCTATCTTGCAAACACAGCATTGTCAATCTGTTCTTAATTGTTTTTTCTTTTGTGCTGCATAAAACACATCTTCTTGTTCCTCTTTGCGGTTAATGAGCCAATTCTTTCTTTCTAATTCCAAGTGGCACCTTTGCTTATGCTTCCTTATTTTGAATGATGGACTATTTTCTCTTCGTTTTGTGACATAAGTTGGTGAAACAAGTCCATCTACAATTCCCAAACAAAATTTTTTCCCCATTCATCTTTTCAGGTAATATATCCTTGGAGATTATAAAGGCGTCTACAACGGCAACATCAAGAAAATAGAAAAGAATTATGTGCCACCATTTGTGGCCTTTTCGACTAATTTCATATAAAGCTTTCAGTTGATCAAATTTGTCAACACAATTCATATTTTCATTACAATCTTTAATAGGTTGAGGGCAATTGATTTCACTAGTACTTCCATCTTTTTCCTTTGCTTATGCTTCCTTATTTTGAATGATGGACTACCGCAGTTGGGCAATGATAGCTAGAAGTAACACGCACCAATCGTCTCTCTTTCTATTTGAATACAGCTATTCCATCTTCACTTACATACCAGTCATAATCTCCTTGTTTCATACTTTTGTCCTCTTTGAAATTAAATGGATTTTTTTTTACTGCACCACAAGAATGCAAACAGTGCCCTTTTAAATATTTAACCAAATTTCATACCTAGTGAAATAATTGTAAAAAACCCCCCACTTTTTGATCTCCTCCTTGAACTGGCTACGTGAGCCTCTTAACAACATTACCTCCTAAATCTTTTGTTACATTTCCTATCTCCCTATCAGTATATATTTCTTCATCAAGAAAATAACCTGACTTGTCAGCTAGTACCCATATTTGGTACCATGTTATGATTGACTTCATTGGGTTATATTGCTTTAGGGAACTGCAACCCTTGAATTTAACAAGTAACTCATCAACAGCAACTATTTCACTGGGTAGGAAGCTTCTTTTTTTTAAATTCCAATAAGTATTCAAAGTAATGCCCTCACTTCATAAAGTTTATCGTAATCTTAGGAATTTCTTAAAAGCATGGATACATTATCATTCAAATGAAAATTGGCTAAAATTCAATCAAACCTTTTCATAGATATCAAATTGGAAATGAAGGGATCATTCAGTTTCGGATCACTACTCCAATAATCCCTATAACTGGGTAAATTTTTAATTCCCATGAGCAAATTAACTCCAAGAAAACATTTCATTTCACCATTGGTAACTGAGACAAACTGCTTTCATGACTAGTGAGCATATATACTTGTATGGAAAACAATATTTCACTAATTTCGTTTGAAAAAAGTTTAAGAAAGATCTTGCATGGCAATGGTTCCTCTAGTTGTTTCAATACATCACTTACCCCAAATGACTTAGAAAAAGTCATCCACACTTCCAATTGAATAATCTTTTTCAATTTTGCACCAACACAATTCTAAAATAAAAAAATATTCAAATAAACATAAATTTAACATTATAGCTACTTCAAAATAAAAATGTATAAAGACATATCTGAAGGTGTTAATATTGTGTCGAAAAATAGGTTGGGCATTTTTAGTTTCGCGTAAGTAACAACCATAATGAAATTGTGCAGTGGTACAAAAACGTACCACCCTATTTTTTCGAACGTCTGCTTGTGTATGATTTACCTTATAATATCACCATAAATATTTTAATCCTATCTGAAGAAATAAAATATGTCTAAAGAATTCTATTTATTCAAGGAAAAACTTAAATTTTTACTTACTTTAATTTTGAAGTCTAAAAGGCAATACAGCCTTCGGCACCGGTTCAAACACAATGAAGTAAAATAATTTTTGGCATCAAAATAGTTACCAAATGCACCCAGAAGCTTCAACCAGTTCTCTCAGAGGTAGTACAATTATTGTGCTGCTGCGCGCTTCGAGAAACGCATTTTTCTAGGTGGTATTTCATTATTTGGGCCTTTAAATACATCTATTGTATATCACGTATCGGGTAATTTTAACTTAATAAATATATATATTATAACATTTGCGTTTTAAAAACATATAAATATTTGAAATGAAGTGCCTTCGGTTGCAGAGCCGTTAAGCTGTAGGATTATCTCATGGCCTTTTCTATTGTTCGCTTAGACCAGGGTTTCTCAACCTTTTTCTTACTAAGGCCCCCTTTTCACTATTATTTAAAGCAATCGCCCAATACAATATCCACTTGAAGAAATCATCATTCGCCTGGTAGATAGTGCCTATCTGTCAGTTGGCGTACTCGTCCGAAACAACCTCCATTCTTCTTGGTCTTCGTATCTTCTTTGCTCCTCCACTTCCGTCAGTGTTGTTCCCATTCGTATCAACGCCCTCTCCACATCCTCGCTCCCCCCTTTTCTTGGTTGGCCGGTTGATCTTTTTTCTCGAGGTCTCCATAGGAGGCACTTCTTTGGATATCTTCCCTCGTTCATCCTCATTACATGGCCATGCCATGTCGGTTTACTTTTCTTTACGGTATTCAGTATTGACTCTACGCCCAGATCAGTTCTTATCCTAGCATTGTGAAATCGGCCTCTCCTTGTAACTCCCTTTATTGTTCTCAATGCTCGCATCTCGGTGGCTTGAATTTTTATTCTGTTTTGGGGGTCAATGACCAATTCTCGTTGCCATATGTCAGTATTGGTTTCAGGATTATGTTGTAAATTAGTAGCTTGCTTTCTTTCGGGGTGTTTATCTTTTAATTATGGGTACCTCAACATTAGGTAATTATATTTTATTATACGGTTGTTGATTTCAATGTCTTGAGTATTTCTATTATCCACTTTCACTCCAAGGTATGTATATTCATTAACCTGATAGATTTTTGGGGGGTATCGATGTATACTTCGTATTCTTCATTCGTCCTACTAACAGTGATTAATTCCGTTTTACCCTTATCAGTTTTTCATTCCATTTCTGCTCATACCTCTATACCAATCATCTATAAGTTCCTGCAGATCTAATACATTGTTGGTTACTACAGCTACATCATCGGCATAAGCTAGCGTAAATTCCTCATGTATTTCAATATATATGCCTCATACATTTGTCCATAAATATGATAAAAAGCAGTGATGAGATGATATCTCCTTGCCGTACTCCTGTGTTTATGCTGAACCACTCGCTTTTAAAACCATTACCTGACTTTACTGATGCACACAAATACATACTTTTAGTGATCCGTATAAGTTTAGGTGTATAGCATAATATTCATTAGCCAGAATCTTCCGCAGTGACTCTGTTAACCCTATCGAAAGCCATGTCCAAGTCAATGAATAAGACAAATCTATCTAATTCCCATTCCCAACTCTTTTCCAGTATCATCTTCGTTGTGAAGGTCAGGTCGGAGGTACTTCTGCCAGATCTAAAGCCATGTTGCGGTTCTCCGACTATGTGTTCAACACAATTTCTTAACTTCTGTTCTACATATGATACGTCCATATATTTTGCATATGTGTAAAAGTAGTTGACAACAAATTTTAAGCATAATTAAGCTGAAAATTGGGTTGGAAAGTAATTTTTTTTCTAAAACTACGAGTATTATAATTACTGCGTTATTTAATCTTAATATGATCCCGGTGGTTGGTGCTTGGCTGTTTCTAATATCTGGAATTAAATATATCAATTTTACTTCTTTCTTTTGTCCCGATTTTATTGACTCCACTAAATTCCACATTCAACCAAGTACGATATTGGAAAGTACATATAACAGTATTCGTCCCATTTGAGATTTTTAAATATAGGTTTTTAACAGCCATAATTGTTATTCTGCCACTTTCAAATTTGTACTTGCATTTAACAATGTATTTTAGTTCAATAAGATCTTGTTTATTTTCACTGACGGATTCCATATCACAACCGAAAGGATCGACCATTCAGAGCTGAACTTCGAATGCGATGAAATATGAAAATCGGATACTGTACTTTCTTCTTCCTTTAATTTCAATAAATATTCAGCGTATTTTTTTAGTTTCGTCTGAAAGATGTCCAATTACTTCTGTTACCTGGGTCATGCTATTGAAATTCTTCTTTATATTGACTTGAAACAATCTTAATTTTTCAGTAAAAGCTTTCAGCACACCCTTGCAATCTAGCAACGTGCATAATTTGCATTCAAGCTGGAGTGAAATAGACTTTCGTAAAACCCATGCCACAAAATTGGTGACACTTTTGTGGTTTCTTATTTCCTGTGACAAATCTCTGCCCCTTCCATTGCCCAGGATTTTAACTACTTTATCAAATAAGCTTATAGATCGAGCCTAGCAGTTACCTTTTGAAAGCAGGGAGATTTCGGTGTGCAGAATAAATTTTATGTGCTGCTCTTCGCTATCAATGCAAAACTTTTGAAAAAGCCTGTTATATTTGCTGCGAGATTTAATTTTACTGTTTTGATAACTACTGTCCTTGACTTATGAAAATTCGCACTAATATTTTTGGCAACTAAGTGATGGCGGTGTAGAATACAATGAACTGTGAGAATAGAAGGGCAACTTTAAGTAAGCAATAAAACGATTACCAACCATGGGTGGAGCACCATTGTTGCACTAGATACCAAATTTTCAAAGGAGACGTGTTTTTCGTCAGAGATTTTGTAACCTCAAAAATAGATAATCCAGTAATGTCAGTTTCTAAAAGTTTTACGAACATTTCTTCCCAAAGTTCGCATATATCATCTATGAAATGGATGTATGCCATAAGCACTGCTCTGTTACGCTATCGCAGATTCGTCAATTTGAAGCGAGAATTTATTTTTGCGTTTGTCAACAAGCTGGTTTGGTATATCAGATGATATTTCGTCAATTCTTCTAATCGAATCATTGCTCAACGCTAATGATTTTAACAGGTTTTTGAATCTTGATATGTTTTCTAGAGAATTTCAAACGAAGGTCGTATAATATTTTCTGCAACTGTATGGGCACTTCCAGTTTTTGCAATTATTTGCGCAATTTCATAAGACGCAATTGATTCACTTGTTTCTGCACTTAAAAATATAATTAAATGGTATTTTGTTTAAAAATTGTCTTCAAATTCTCGAATAAGCAATGGGTTTATTCATTTTAGGATCGTTTTACTTTTAAATATTCTATAAACTTTGGCGGCTTCCTTTGAAAACGAGTTCTTTTACATATCAGGAATATAGGTTGCTTTTGATCATACAGGCTTCTACAAAGCCTAAGCCAAATACTCGTCAACATACTGTCTACACTTCATTTTGGCTGATGTAATTTCTGAGGAATGGGTCTAAAAATATAATAAACGCCAATAAAATATCTTAGGTCAATATTAAAACCACTAAATTTCACAATTGCACCACTAACTAACAATATGCATCATTAAATTAATAAGCTATAGAGGAGTGGAAGTTTATAGCGGTACCACTTTATAGGGGTGACCAGTATATGGTGAAGGGAAATGAAGTATCCGACTTAAAATATGATTTCTTCAATGAAAACCTGAAACCTTACCGAAGGTCTTAGGGTAATCGAGGTAAAGAAGGAAGTTGCAAAATTATACTTTATTCTAATAATGACCTATTAATGGGGCAAGCAGCACGTGACGAAGTTATTATGCGGGCGACTAGCAGTTTATATACATATATTCAACGCGAAGTATTAAATTCTGGAGCGACAATATTTGGTGAACTTAAAAGGGCGAACGTGGAGATAATCTTAACGACAGTAATCTAATAATACAATGTTCCTTCTAACTGAGCTGCTCCGACTAAAAAGGGCGAACGTGAAGGAGATAATCTTCTTAACGACAGTAATCTAATAATACAATGTTCCTTCTAACTGAGCTGCTCCGACTATATATACGCTTATTTTCTAGAGGGTGTGGCCTAGAATCGTCAGTGGGATGAGATTCAGTTGTCGAGTTCATTGTTCTCCACCCCAAAGGCGTAGCTACTGAAAGCTGTGTATGTCGAATTACTTACATATCCTAAGTTTTATCCATATAATAGGATATGCTTGTTGCAGCTTTGTGGTGCAATTCCTTTTGGTCAACGGGTGTATTCACCCAGGTGCTTTGTAGACTCTTACGAATTGTTTGTTTGTGCGGTCTTATTGTCACAGGTGTCTCTTGACCTTTTGCGCCTTCGTTCATTCATGCGTCCCGTGCTCACTTCCAACGGCCACTTGCCTTCTCTCTATATATATACATTAACAAATATATTTACATTTATTTTTTGTATTCAAATTCATAGATGCAAATTTGCATCATACATTATTTTATATGTGTGGAGTATGCTGGGATTTAACAAGACCCCCGCGCGTCCATTTTGTGGAGGATTTTGTTGGGCCTATTGAATCCTGCATTTGGTGCCAGTAGCCTACCTATTACAAAATCCGATCACCACAAAACAACTACTTAGTACAGCTGTAGTTCAAGTACTACCAGCAGAGTTGCCAGATTTCGAAAAGCTTCAGTGTGAGCCATAGTGGACTTCGCTTGCTACCATATACAAAGCCAATGAGAAATAGTTGTGGGAGGAGCGACTTATCTCTGAAAAATTACGTGATTATGCCAACCTAGCTATATAATTGCCAGTGAAGGTACTTATAACTTCATCAAGAGTAGCGATAGATATTTATCTATATTCTCTGATGAAATTTCTAAGATATAGTGAGATAAAAGATGTAAATTTTTTTTTATTCCAAACACTCGTTTAGAGACTTTTTCTAAAACTTCAATTCACAATGCGGATTGTGGTGAACATTGTGCATTCGATGAAGTACGATTTATCTCCCCCGTTGAGAATGGCTGCCCTAGAGTGATTTAATAGATTAGTTTATAGGGTCGGAGAGTGTCGTGTGTGTATCACTCCGTTAGCGATTATTTAAGCTTATGTAAATTGTACTCATGAATATCGTTTGTTTTCTTGTTCTCGCTACTATTTTTACTTTTCAGAAATAGAAATTAACCAAATTTTGCTGCCACTGAAAATCCGTTGGAATGGGCAGCAATCCAACAGTGGCTCATATCTAAGCTGAGTCCCGAGAAGCAAACGCTAACGATGAAAATCATGCACTGGGGAATGACAGGTATAGAAAATGAATATTTATTTCCTGCATGTTTTTAATAAAAAAAATCTACAATATAAAGGATAAAACTACACGAAAAAAAATCACAGGCATTGGGAAAATGGAAAACTGTTTTTTAAAGTCCATATACACACTTAAAGGACGCCCTAGCCAACAAAGCAAAGAGGATACATTATCTTTTAGCAGCCTCTTAGTTCTCAAAATACCCACACAAGTTGCAACATTTTCACATTAGACAGATTGAAATGGGTACTGTACAACGTTTCCACATCGTAGAACTCTGATTAGATACGTTTGCTCCCCTATTACGCCCCTAAGCTCTTTCCTGGAAATTTTCTGCTCCATTAACAATGCATCCATCATGTTGCTTATGCTTAATGAGTTTTTCGGTTATAATTCCTTATCGATCAATAATTGGCGTGCGAATTGCAATCTTCTGCTATGTAGGTTAATAAAACGGGATCTGTGAGCGTATCTGAAAATAAAAGACGATTTCTGATTTCACAACACTGGTAAATTAAATGTGAGCTTGCTTTAAAACAAAGCGATTTCCTATTTTGTGAAGCTAATCATTGAAATTACTGTACAAGGAAATTAAGATATTTATTGGAAATAGAGTGAAGATCAAGAGAGAATAACGAAAGAACGCAGGAGGTAAGTGTCTGGAGGATGATTGGACAATTGTTTTTGCTTTGCTTCATGTACAAATGTGGAATTTAAACAAAGAAAGATAAGTTGTAAGATCAAAATAGGAAGGAAAAAATTGGGATGATTAAATTGTTCATTATTCAGTTAATTCCAAAACATAATGCTTTTTTCTCCGCCCAAACTAGTCGGTAACAAAACACCCAGACTTATTTTTAATGGGTGTGTCATGACCGACGAATGACGCTAGTACGTCCAACTTAGCGAGAAAGATTAGGGCGAAGGATTAAAAAAAAAAAAAAATCAGCGTTAGTCTGGCGGAGATAGAACGGGCATGTAGAAGTAAGCATGTGTGTATAACGGGCGATTTTAATTACAAAAATATAGACTGGGAAGCTCTTGTGGGTGATCAGGAGGCTGAGGAATTTTTGAATGTTGTCCAAGATAATTTTCTGAGGCAGATTATTAACGAACCCACTAGAGGTAATAATATACTGGATTTAGTTCTGACAAATAGGGAAGAAGTTATTAAGGATACTGAGATTGGAGGAAATTTGGGTAATAGTGATCATTGTGAAATACGATTCAAGATGAAATGGAATGGTATTGATAGTAGCATGAACAATGTTAAAATTCCTGACTTTAGAAGAGCAAATTATAATGGGCTAAGGACTTACCTGGAGGCAGTTATACAGAAACCAGGCAATGAAATCAAATCAGGAATAGATTCAATGATATCAGTTAGTGGAGACAATAATCACCAGGGGGAAGAGATTACAATTGAAGAGGAGTATGAAAGAATAATTGAGCAATTAATTACAGGTCAGATGATTAACATTCCATATAAGGAGATTAGGACTAAAAATAATGACCCAAAATGGATGACAGATAAAATTAAGCATTATATTGGCATTAAAAAGGGCATTTATAGGAAAATAAAAAGTGGAGAGGATCACTTAAGGCAGAGATATAATGAACTAGCAAGAGATGTTAAAAAGTTAATTAGAGTAGCAAGGAGAAATTATGAAATTAAAGTGGCAAATAGGGTAAAGGAAGATCCTAAAAGTTTTTATCAATTATACAAAACTAAGGTTAGAGATAAAATAGGCCCACTTATAGATTCCAATGGAGAATTAGTGAGTGATAGGGACTCAATGGCTGGAATGCTAAATGACTTTTTTCTCTCAGTATTTACAGAGGAGGATACTCTAAATATACCCGAGGTGTCAATGATCTTTCGGGGTAATGATGAAGAGAAATTAAAGGATATCTTGATCACAAAGGAGATAGTGACAAAGGAAATTGATAAAATCAAAAGTAGTAAAGCACCCGGTCCTGATGAGGTCTTTCCTAGAATTTTGAAAGAATGTAGGGATGTGTTAAGTGAGCCCCTAGCATGCATCTTTAGAAAATCATTGGAGAGTGGCATGGAAGAAAGCCAATGTGATACCTATATTTAAGAAAGGAGATAAAACAAATATGTCTAATTACAGACCAGTAAGTTTGACATCAGTGGTAGGGAAAATGATGGAATCTATTATAGCAAGGAATATTAGAGATCACTTGGATAAGCATAAGTTGATAAAAGAATCACAGCATGACTTTAGTAAGGGTAAATCCTGTCTGACTAATTTGCTGTCTTTTTATAGTAAGGTATATAAAGCAGCAGATAATGATGAAAACTATGATATTTTATACTTGGACTTTAGTAAGGCTTTTGATCGAGTGCCACACTTGCGGCTTCTGAGCAAAGTTAAAGCACACAGGATCGATGGCAGTATATTTAGGTGGATTCAGTCATGGCTTGGTGACAGACAGCAAAGAGTTAGTATATGTAGATGGAGTTAAATCTGAGTGGGGGGGTGTTAGCAGTGGAGTTCCGCAAGGATCTGTTTTGGGTCCCTTGCTATTCTTAATTTATATTAATGATCTTGACATAGGTATAAGTAGTGACCTGAGTAAATTTGCTGATGATACTAAGCTAGGTAGGGCCATTAGGGCTGATTCTGATGCTGTTGTAATGCAGGAGGAATTGACCATTCTGTCCAATTGGGCCGAGAAATGGCAAATGAAGTTTAACATAGACAAATGTAGTGTACTTAGTATATCTGAGTGGGGGGGTGTTAGCAGTGGAGTTCCGCAAGGATCTGTTTTGGGTCCCTTGCTATTCTTAATTTATATTAATGATCTTGACATAGGTATAAGTAGTGACCTGAGTAAATTTGCTGATGATACTAAGCTAGGTAGGGCCATTAGGGCTGATTCTGATGCTGTTGTAATGCAGGAGGAATTGACCATTCTGTCCAATTGGGCCGAGAAATGGCAAATGAAGTTTAACATAGACAAATGTAGTGTACTTAGTATAGGTAAAAATAATCCATTGAATAGTTATAAATTAAATGGGAGAATTTTAGGGAGGACCGATTGTGAGAGGGACTTGGGTATTTTGGTAAGTTCAGACCTTCGTCCTAGAAAGCAATGCCTAAATGCTAAGAATAAAGCTAATAGGATATTGGGATTCATTAGGAAGAGTGTAAGCAATAAGAGTGCTGAAGTCATTCTAAAACTGTATCTGGCGCTATTTAGGCCTCATCTCGACTATGCAGTACAATTTTGGTCACCATATTATAGGAAGGATATTGATTTGCTTGAGTCTGTGCAGAGAAGGATGACAAAGATGATTGGTGGGTTAAGGAACTTACCTTATGGTGAAAGGCTCAGAAAACTAAATCTACATACATTGGAAAGGAGAAGAGTCAGAGGGGAATTGATTGAAGTCTTCAAATGGTTAAAAGGATATAATAAAGGGGATCTGGGTAAGGTTCTTATACTTAGTGAACATGACAGGACACGTAGCAATGGGTTTAAGCTTGATAAGTATAGGTTTAGGAAGGAGATTGGGAGGAATTGGTTTACAAATCGTGTGGTAGATGAATGGAATAGGCTCACTAGACATGTGATAGAAGCCTCCTCTCTGGGTAGTTTTAAGAATAGATTAGATAAATATATGGATGAAGCTGCTAGATGGGACTGACCTTTTTTTTTATGTACATATGTATATATTTTTCTAAGGAGTGGGGAGATTATATTTTGCAGTTGCATGAATGGACATAATCCTCTGGATGCATTTTATGTATATTGTAGATTAGATCTGACGAACTCCTGTAAAGGGTGACAATGTTGATGACTTTTCTCTGGTAAGAAATCTTTTGTGTGTTGACTGGAACAGGAGCTGCCAAGTGTAGGCCATGAATGGTCTTTTGCAGTCTCCTTCTTTTCTTATCTTATGTTCTTATGTTAATTCGTCGTAATCACCCCGCAGTCTAATGCTAGGCTAGATTAAAAAAAAACAAAAAAAACGCGCAAAAGACAAGAAAAAACAAGTTTATTTTTTTAAGAGCCAATCTGGTGAGTGACTACTAGGTGCATGAAAGCAGTCGCGATGCAATGGCAGACATCTTTAAGTTCCCCTAGACCGTCTCCCGGACGACTGCCCTGATTCCTGTTATGTAGTCGGTGTGAGGAATAGCCAAACACTGGCCTGGTCGCCTAGTTCTCGCAGACTCTTTGGTGCCCTTATCGGTGGGCTAATACCCGGGAATTCCCACATGTCTAGAAACCCAGCAGAAGATAATATTGACATCCACCCGGCTCAAGACACCGTGGCTTCACCGATACCGCGAACCACGGGGTGTGGAAATCAGGGCACGACGAGTTATCTCCCGTACTGAGCGGTGTATTGCAACCAGCTCGGACGTGAAGAGAGACGCAGCGCCTGGTAGAGCCCCGCTGACTTCAAACAGAGGGGATACGACGTGGAAACCGACCCCCTTCCTCAGGAACTTGGAGCCATCCGTATAGAGTTGCACGGATCCAGCGTGACACGAAGTGAGTTTCAAAAAGGCCAAAGACAATACTCTCGGCGCTGTGGATTCTTTGGGAGCGGAGACGTAAGGACAAATAGTCAAAGGTGGTACCCTCCAGGGTGGCGTCGTGGTTAGAAACAGAGGCGGCACCTGTCCGAGAGCTACACCGAGCTATCAAAGGAGTCTCATTGATGGTTAAAAAAAAAAACAAAACGGTCCACAATTAAGATTTTTTGATTTGTTAAAATATGGTAGATTCACTTGTTTAATATAATATGTACATCTGTCAAAGTATTTTGTATCAAAGATTTGGACGATTATGGCACATACACTGAAAAGGGTGCCCACCCGTGGCATAGGGTATGAGTGCAGTCTCAGGGCGGGATAGGCAGCGTCAAGATCGGCTGCTGATGCAGTGAGAGCAGTTGGCGACTGAGGAAGACGCCAGGCTAGCGCGTACAGACGCATAATGCAATGTGTACGGCGCAGAGCAAGTTGCATCTCCCCAGCATCGAACAGTAGGTTCTCAATGGGGAACGTGCGGAAGGCACAAAAGATCGGTAGAAAAGCGAGGGTAGCCCTAGCAGCACCCCAGGTGCTGAACATCACAGAACGAAGAATGTCCATGATACGGGTACAAAATACCCTAAGGATACGAATAAGAGCCTCCCAGGTGAGGCATCGGTCAAATACAAGACCAAGGAAAAAGTACGAATCCACTATTTTCAGGCAAACCACGTTTAGGAACAAGTCCGGGTCCTGGTGGAGCCGTGGATGGCGGTGGAAGTGCACCACCTTAGTTTGGCAAAGGAAAAGCGAATCCTGTGAGCTTCGGTATAGAGAGAGACGCGGTACAATGCCTGTTCGAGTCGACGTTCCGGAGTTGGCATCTGGGCGGCACCAAAAGAGATTGAAAGGTCGTCCACGTAGAGCGTAGGGAGAACATCTTCTGGCAGCAACGAGGTGATATCGTTGATGCTCAGGACAGAGTGTGACACTGAGGACCTTTTCCTGCTCAAATGGGCCGGGGAGGGCTCTCCCACCCGTACGCAAGATCGACGATCTCGTAGAAAGTCACAATGATTGGGAAGTGTCTACTCGTCCCCATCGTATGGAGAGTCTCCATGATACCGTAGTGCTCTCTACGAAAAAAGGCTGCAAACGACATTTTCCAGTCGGACCAGAGCATCCCACGTGGAGTAGAACTTGCGGAAGCCGCACTGTGCAGAAGAGCGGTGTCCTTTGCTGTCCAGAAAAGAGGCTAATCCAACATTTACCAATATATCCATCAACTTGCACACGCAGGTTAGAGAATGGGCGGAATCCAGAGGTGGGAGAGTAATCTTCCCGGTTTGCGAAAAGCGGGGAGCCTGGGAGGATATCATCTGTCCAGATCCCTTTGAAGAAATCTAACAGAAAGGCCATGCCTCACTCACCTAGGTGTCGACGCAGGGCAAACTGGACATCGTCCAGACCAGGGGGCGATGTCCGCGCAAGCAGCGAGAGCGGAATGCAGCTCCCTCGATGTAAACCGGTCGTTGAAGGTTTCTCTGTCTCTGGAGATAAAGTCCAGTCTGTAGCCTTCAGCGACATTGAATGGCGGGGAAGCAGCATCCCGGCAATAGAACGCGGAGGACTCTGGCACGGATGGGGGGAGGGGGGGAGAGATTGCGATCCCATTCTACTGGAGAATGGGAGGGGGGGGAGAGATTGCGATCCCATTCTACTGGAGAATGGGAGGGGGGATCCTGTGAGAACTTGCCTCCGAATCCTTTTGACTCGCTTGTACACCTCTAAAAGAGGGATCATCCTGTTAAGTGAAGACAAGTATGCCTGCCAGGAAGAGCGAAGGGCGTACTTCGAACCATACCGGAACCTAGCCCTAACTCGCCGAAATTCACCCACGGTGAAATCGTTCGGGCCGCGGTTATAGCGTATGTAAGCATAACGCTTCCTTTTGAGGGCCGTTTAGCACTCGGGTGACCAATAAGGAAGCGGTCGGCGTGCAAAACAGCAAGAAGTTCTAGGAATAGTGGTTAGACCAACAGCGATGAGTTTTCCGAAGAACACAACGGCCTAATCCATCGACTGGGACAGACGAATCAGTCATTTCTTGAAATGCAGACCACAGCGCCAAGCACCACCGAGGAAGGGAGTGGGGGGGGGGGGGTGTCTTTCAGGCGGAAGAGGTCCAGGAAATGAAATTTGAATGGGAAAGTGATCACTACCATGGATGGCATCATCAACCACCACCTCCCACCCAAAATCAGGCTGTGCATCCGGAGAGACCAGGAACAGGAAGCGGTTTTGGGGCAGTGATGCGTAAACTCATCCACATTTAGGACACCAATCTCCAGCTTGTCGTCGGCAAGGACCTGACCCTTGCGATTGATCGAGTAGTCTCCCCAGAGGGGATGTCTATTGTTCAAATCCCCGAGCAGTAAAGGGCCTCGGCAACCGTGCCACGACGCGGCAAGTCCCACGCGTCTAAGTAGCCTGACGGTGGAATATACGCAGATAACAGTATACTTCGTATCCAGGTGTAGCTGCACTGTTACTGCTTGAAAGGAGGTATTTAAAGCAAAGAGGAGAACGGAGACATCATGCCGGGTGTAAATGGCCCATCCTCCTGCTAGGCCCCCTACCCAACTCTCACGGAAATGGACGTAACGATTCCTGGATGCAGAACTCAGGCCCCTGTTGGCTGAACAAGACGCTGTAACCTTCGAAGACATAGCGGGGGAGATTAGGTTCGCTATGCGAGTCTCTTACTCCCTCCGCCTCGCCTCGAAACATTTGTCGAGGGGGACGGCTTCTGAGGTGGGGGTCTCTCCTTTGGAAGATCCAGTGTCTCCGAGCCACCCAGTTGAGCCTTGGGTGCTTTCCTCCTTTCGGGGGACAGCTTTAGGATCCCTGGAAGACGACCTTCAGGGCCGTTTCGCCTTTACCCTTGTTTTATTAAAGGCTGGGTGTGAGCCCATTGTGCCATCAGATCTACCAGGGAGAGCGCCTGGGGTGAGTAGAACAAGTAGAAGAGTTCCGAGTAGGCGTGGAAACGACCATGCTCGTAGACCTGTAGGGGCCAGGAGCAGAGGGTGCGTTTCTTAAAATTGACACATAAGACGTCCTAGGCAGCTCCGGGCGCGCCAGGAGCAGGTACTTAGCCTCGCGAAATGAGCAACGATCCGCAGCCTGAAATGCCAGGATTTCCTTTTCCAGGAGATACGCACCACATTGTTTCGAAGATGCGGGGTGCGGTTCTCTGTAATTGACACACTTGGCCATATACGATAGGGACTTATCGTGTATGCCCTTGGAGCAACTTACACATACTTCTGGTAAATCCAATGCTCTCTACCGACGATAGGCGCACCTAAGCCGGACGGACTGGCCTCAGGAAGATCATTCTACAAAATGCATAAGGTCTTAGTTGTCAAAGGGGCGCCAACTGAGGCAGGAGGTCCCTCCTCTCCTTATGATGCTTTGGGGGATCCCGACACACGTGAAGGGGAGCTTCAACAGGGGTTGATTGAGGTTGGGTGTTTAGCACAGACCCAGGTTCGCCCACATGTAAGATCCTACCATCTGTGGCTGGGTCACCTATCACCTACGCGATCATGTCTAGCTCAGGGTGGGCCTCCATGTGCCCCCCCCCCCCACATACACATCCAAGGCATCACGGATCCCATTCTAGCTATTTTTTTTCGGGTCGTCACTGGCCGGCAAACCTACTTCTATCGGTGAAGAGAGGTGGGCAGGTACGGCGCCCTCCCTTAATTTCAAAATACATGACTGGAAAACGCACGGCACGTCGGGACCCCCTTTCCTTTGCACTCAATAAGGGGGTTAGCCTTACTGAGTCGTAGCAACAAAAATTTGCTTATAGTTGACAAATCTAAACATTATTCAATCTTTAGAAATTTTCTCACATTTGATTGGCCCAAACAAATATTCTTGTTAAGATAATAAGGCACAAATAGCACCCATCATCCATTCTCTGTAATTTTTCACCACCCTCTCCCCAAGTGTACCGAAATCTTCGGTAATCCCATAGGAGTAGTGTCCAAAGGGCTGTTGGGTTTAATCTCCTCCCTCTTACATAAAGGGACACCACTAGGTGCCAACCTATTTCAATCCCAATCCTCTGTCATTACCTAAAACTACAAAGCGAAAACCAACGAGGTCATATGTGCTAGCATATTTCCAAACAATGTGATAAAGGTCAAGTGAAAATGTGTGGAAGATATATAGCCACAGATCCAACTTAGGAGTTAGGGCTGCGAGGACATGCATTCCTCCAGATGTCAGCTGCAGCCTGGTTGTTACGTCGCTGTCACCTGATACGCCCCCGCAACTCACCTTTCATCGTCTCTCGTCTTATTCTTCGATGGACTGACGACGGAAATCAGACGAAGATCCTCGGTGACTTCCACAGCTCGAACTGACCCGAAGAATTCGGTCACCAGGACCGACGAGGGATTTCGGTGATACAAGTCCTTTCGAACACCAACATTCGAAATGCAGAGTCGTTTGGGGCAAACTTTCAACTGCAAACACACCACCATCATTAACCTCTTTCCTACAAAGGAAGGTTGGCGCGCATCAATGCCACCTTATGCTTAGCCCATTCGCAGGAACAAAAATACGCCATTTTGTTAAGAAACGAGAGTTATTTCAGCAGGGATGGACTACTGAGGGTGGCCATTGTGTATCGTGAAGGAAAAGGACTCGTTTTCGTTAATTCTTTAATTATGATGCAAAAGGTTCATCCTAGTGGGTGAATAAAACGACCATGGTGTCAGTTGAGTGTCGTAAATGAGAATAACACGACCATGTTACAGTTGTGATGTAAAAAAAAATAATACTATGGCGGGGGAAAGTTGCTACCATGATTACGCATAAAAATTTAAATAATGAACTATAATTTTATTATTCATGAAAAAATAGTTATTCCTAAGATAGATATTAAAAAATAATTAAAGTCATCCTGCTGAGCCTGACAAAGATTCACCTGTTACTTCACGTTGTATGCACTGTTTAGTAATTGTTACACTAATTGTCAAAGGATTCACCTCAGTATCGAGTGCCTAGATGAGAAAATGGGACGGTCTCGAAATCTTTTCTTCGTGATTAGTTTCAGAATGAAAATGGAAGAATAGTTTTGGACATTGGATTGAAGCCAATCACTTCCAAAACTAGCGTCAAGAATTTAATTTTTAAACGCCTATCTGCCGACTGTCATCAAGTGCATATGCCGCAGTAATTAATTTTTGCTTATTATTATGCTACATTAAAAAATACAATACACATTAGAAAACAAACAAACGAAAAAAACACAAGCATGCACCCGAGCTCACGCCCAACAACAGTCAAATAAAATGAATGAGGCTGGGCCAGCCTCCTCCAGAAACATCATGAGTCCGCAGGTCAATGTACACTAACCCGTCACAGGGGAGCAGGGAGAAGCGCTAGCGGCCCCTCCCCCGTCCAAGTACCGGGACAGGTAAGGTGTGCTAAGATCCCCCACCAGACTGGGACATTCAAAAAAAGTGTGCAGAACAATCCATGGACAACGCGGTTGTCGCAGTAAGGTACAGGGGAACGCTCCATCAAATGGCGGTGCGTCCCGCGAGTGTGTCCAACTCGAAGACGACCTGAATCCTCCGAGGTACTGGGGGGAGGGGTATGGATGTCAATGTGATCAGTCGCTGACGGATGGAATGCGAATTTTAAGTGGCCATCTTTTTTTGTTAGGCAGCCCAGAGGGCTGATGTGATTCCTGCCATGTAGTCAGTGTGAGGACAAGGCAAACGCTGGTCTGATCGCACAGTCCTCGCGTACTCTTTGTCGTACTCATTCCCCGCAATACTCGCATGTCCAAGAGCCTAGTAGAAGATAATCTAAACATCCGGGCGGCTTGCCGTAAACGTCGCGTCACGAATACCGCGAACCAGGGTGGGTGGAGATTCCAATGGCCTGGGATCACTCAGATAGCTTTGTGAGGCACTAAAGATCACAAACCGGTTCCGGTACCGAGTGGTGGATTGCATCCAGCTCGGCCGTCTATACAAACGCAGCGCCTGGCAGAGCCGCGCTGATTTCAAACAACGGGGATACGGCGTTGAAGACGAACTCCCACGGATCCAGCGTATAATGGAGTGTGCTCCAAAAGGGTCGAACGCAATATTCTCGGCGCTGTGGAAACTTTGGGAGCAGAGGCGTGGTGACATTTTGTTTTTTCTCATTTCATTGTGGTAGCCCATCTGGCGGCTGCCTACTTGAGCCTAAGTCGCCGTACACAACACAGCCTACTACTAGGCTATATTAAAAAAAAACAATAACAATATGTAACTAACAAATAACGATAAAAAAAGAACAAGGAATAAAAAAATAACGAGAAAAAGCAAAAGGACAAGGAAGCAAGCTCCAGGGTCGGGGGTAGGCCCGCCTCCCCTCGGCGCAGGAAGATGCGAACTACAAAAAAAGGTCAAATAAAGTGGAGGTCAGCCTCCTCCAAAAAGTCCACAAGTCAGTGTGCACGAATCCGTCGCGAGTACAAGGGACAAGCGGTAGCGACCCCGCTCATCCCGGTAACGGGGAAGCTAACGTGCACGAAAATTATCCAGACTGGGACATTCAACGAGAATGAGCCAAACAGTCTGGGGGACAACGCAGTCTTCACAGGCGAGCGCTCCATCAAATAGCGGTGCGTCCTGCGAGTGTGTCCAATTCAGAGACGACAGAAAGCAACCTGAAGCGGGCGCGGCATTGGGGGGGTAGGTCCATGGGAAGAGTTGCGGCGCAATAGCACGCAACTTTATGTACCCCTCGACCGTCTCCCATCTTCTTTGCCAAGCAGCCCGGAAGCTGCACGTATTCCTGCCATGTAATCAGTGTGAGGAAGTGCGAAACGCTTGTCTGGTCGCCCAGTCCTCGCGGATTCTTTGGCGCTCTCATTCCCCGCAATTCCTACATGTCCAGGAACCCAGCAGAAGATAATCTCGACATCTGCCCGGCTCGCCAAAACCGTGGCGTCACGGATATCGCGAACCAGGGGATGTAGAGATTTCAATGCCCCGAGAGCACTCAGGGCGCTTTGTGCGTCGCTATAAATCACAATCCGGTCTCCGAATCGGGCATGTCGCGTAATCTCCCGTACCGAGTGGTGTATTGCCACCAGCTCGGCCGTGAAGACAGACGCAGCGCCTGGTAGAGCCCCGCTGACTTCAAACAGAGGGGATACGGTGTGGAAGCCGACCCCTCTTGGGACATGGAGCCATCCGTATACAATGGCACGGTTCCAGCGTGACACGATGTGTGCTCCAAAAAAGGCTGAACGCAATAATCCGGGCGCTGTACAAGCTTTGGGAGCAGAGGCGCCGCGACAAATGGTTAAAGGTGGTACCCTCCAGGGTGGCGTCCGGGGCAGAACCGGGGGTGCCACCGGCCCGAGAACTATGCCTAGTTTTCGAAGGAGTTTCGTGGCCCTAAAGCCGAAGGGTTTATGGTATGACTGGTGTCTCTCGGCGGCATAGGTACCGTCGAGATCAGCTGCGAATGCAGTGAGAACTGTTGGCGACTGAGGGAGGCGCCAGGCTCGCGCGTACAGACGAGAAATGCACTGTGCAGGGCGCAGAGCGAGTGACATCTACCCCATATCGACAAGTAAGCTCTCAGTGGGAGACATGCAGAAGGCACCGGTAGCCAGGAGAAGGTCGGTGTGGTGGATCGAGTCCACCTTCTGCTAGGTTGCGGATGAATAAAACTCGCATCCGTAGTCAAGCTTCGAACGAACATACCGAAACCTAACCATGCACGACGAAATTCCCGGACCGTGAAATCGTTCCGGTGGCGCTTACGGCGCATCTAGGCATATCGCTTCTGACTGAGGGCCGTCTCAAGGAAGTGGAAGGCGTGCAAATGGCCAGACGTTCTAGGAATAGTCGTTAAGCCCACGGTGATGAGGTTGCCGGAGAAGAATTCAATGGTCTCATCAACCGACCTAAACTCCTCGAGTGGGACACAAAATCAGTCATTTCTTGAAATGCACACCACCAGGTCCGTTCTAAACATCACCAAGGCGGTTTCTCAGGCAGCAGCAGCCCAAAAAATGATATATGAATGGGAAAGTGGTCACTACCATGAAGGTCATCGACCACCTACCACCAAAAATCAAGCGATGCATCCGGAGAGCACATGGACAGATGAACGTAGGAAAATGAAACGGTTCTCGAGCAGTGATACGTTAACCATCACCAGCTCGTCAATCAAGTAGGCGAGGACCTGACCCCTGGGATTGATTATGTAGTCTCCCCCAGATGGGATGTCTACAGTTCAAATCTCCGAGCAGGAGAAAGGCACTCGGCAACCTCGCGACGGAAGTCTCCCACGTTGAAATGAACGCAGAAATAACAATATACATCCTATCCAGATGTAGCTGCACTGCCACTGCGTGAAAGGAGATATTTATAGCAAATAGAAGAACCAAGAAGTTATGCAGGGTGTTGATCGCGCATCCTCGTGCCCGACCACACATCCTGTGGTGGTGGTATCGCAAAAACCTTGTATTCCGGGAGGGTGGGCAAGGGGCATGCTCACAGCATGGTCTACTGTAAAAAGACAGCTAACGAGGAAGGGAAGGAGATAAGCCTCCGCAGCTGCTCATAGTTGGCAGGGAGTACATGGCAATTTCATTGAAAGAATCTGCCGCCCAGGCCTAGCTCGGAGATGTGGGGCCTTTTCGAAGAAAAGCCTCACTTGAATGGCCGTACGCTTCTTGAAGACAGAATTTCTGGGGCTGTTGGCGCACAAGGCGCTGTCGCTTTCGAGGATTTATTGGGGGAGGTTGGGCTCACTCGGCCTAGCCTTGGGTGGGGGCGTGGCAAACGAAGCTCCCTTGATGCCTTCCTCCTTTCACGGGACAGCCTACGAGTCCCAAAGACAATCTTCGGGGGGTTTGCTTCGTGTGAGTTTAACGACTCGGGTCGAAATGCGCGGCCGTTTCGCTCTAAGGAAAACGAGGGCGAGAAGGGGAGCCCTTTAATTAAGCCGCCAGCTCTACCAGGGAAGCGGCCAGGGGAAGTAGAAACCGCAGAAGAGTTCTGAATAGGCGCAAAAGTGAACGTGATCGTAGGGCTGCAGGAGCCAGGAGCAGCCGGTGCCTGCTTAAGTTATGAGGCATAGGACGCCCCATGTCGCAACAGGACCAAGTCTATAGCCTAGCCAAAAGAGAGTCGGTTGGCAGCCTGAACAGCCAGGCCCCTTTTCCAGGAGATACGCGCCACGTTGCTTCGAAGAATGAGGGTGCGACTCTACTACGCAAATGGATGCACACGATAAAGACATATCGTGTACGGTCTTGGAGCAATTCACAGGGAGTTTGGGTAAACCCGACTTTGCACGACTACACGAGCGATTCCTATGAACAAAGTGTTGGCAGTAATAGCACTTTCACGGCAGTGGCACAAATGACTTGACACACGGTAGCGATACCAACCGGCATGCACCGACTCAGGAAGCATATCATGATCGGACGTGACGAAGAGTGTAGGGGTGGGTCTTGAGCTTCCCCCCCACCTATTTTATCATCACACATTCACCTTGACCGCTCCTTGATCGACCAGCTCTTCGGTGATGTCTTCTAAGGAATAGCCCACGAGTTCCCTAGTATAAACCACCCCTTTCAGGAAATTCATGGTTGAGTGTGGTGTCACCTTCACAGGCGAGCCATTGATTGTCTCAATAGCACTAATAATGGCCGGCTCGGAAGGGTCCGCTGCATTCGCCAGAAGGTTCCCGTCCGAGAAACGGGTCACCTTCGGATCTCTACGAATCAAGCTAGCTAATGCTCTCTTCTAATGGAACATGTGGCCTTTGGCCAACATGAGGCAATCAGTGGAGAGGATAACTAGAAAGGGTTTGAATCCATCGGGCTCACAAATGCCAGGTAATCTAAATGAGGAACCTCGACATAATTGAGACTCCCCTCAGCACACTTTCAACTTTGGTCTTTGTCTGGGTCTCTCCGCTAGACGGTGCCTCGTGGCCAGAGGTGCCGGTCTTGGCCTGGTCGCTTGCCGAAACGGCACCTAACCTGTCCACGTCTACGGATCTCCGGCTGAGGGAGAGGAACCCCTAGCCATCTTTGATTTCTTCTTACTTTTCTTTTTAGGAGAGGATGACAGGAAGTTAACCAGCTCCTTTCTACCTCCAGAAGGGAACCTAAGGCCAGACAGAGCAGCCTCAACAAGATCCTTCTCCGAAATGGGTATCTTGGTTGGCAAGGGGTAGGAGGTCTCTCCTCTCCTTGTGAATCTTCAGGGTCTCGTGCCGCCTCAGTAGGATCCTACACACGTGCGAACTCAGATTAGCAACTCAAAAGGCCTTACTATCTGGTGCGGTGACACATCCCAAATCATATCCGGAAACATCAGGAGGGGCCTCCAAGTGGCCACCCCTCACCCAACCCAAGCTGTCTGGTATCCCAACAGGCGACTCATTGGGCCTGTGGACCATCACAAACGTTAATGGGGAGTCGGTATGTTGACTCCCATCAATGTCACGATCCTCGGATCTACGAACCTATCTCATCTCGAGGTTTCGGACTTTTCAAGTCTCCACTTCGGGTGCGCTTAAGGGTTGTGTTTAATCGCCAAGGGCCAGAGCTCCTAACTTACCAGCCATAGAAGATAGACGACAGGGTGAATTTTCTTACTAGATGGTACTAATAATCGACAGGACGACCAAGATCTGAACATCTCTTGTGGAAGACTGAATAGACGGGACCTGAGAGATTTCGGTGACCTGGCGGTTAACATGGCAGTACAGCCTTATGCACCCAAGTACAGCTGCAGGGAAGTGTTCAGCCCCAAACCGATCTCATTAATCGCGCCCCAATGCCCAGGACCCCTCAGTCCTGGTCTCTTGAGACCTACGGGCGTTAAAGGGCGTTGTTTATAGAGCTTCCAAAGCTTCTCTTCTAACACGCCATGAGGCAGCTGGTCAGGTCCTTAGGCCTAGAACAGAGGGTTGAGGGGAAGAATCGCACCGACAACTTCCACAGGTCCCATCAATTCCACCCAGTGACGGGGCTTCCTTAATTTGCACTCAGGCCGGGAGGATGGGCAGCTCCTCCGGGTACCACTTATAAAAGGCTACACAAGGTGCCCCTAATAAAAGATTTGCGTAGAACGGTGTCCCATTTTCACATACAATTATAATTAGTGAATTGATTCTCATATTAGTCTCTAATTTAATGAATTATGTGCAACTAACATTAGGTGAAATGAAAACTAACAAAGGAATCCATTAAATATTTGATCATACACATCATAATTGACTCATCTTTGTTGGCTAAACATTAAAATGACACTTCACTTCTACAGCTGTTTTTTTAGTCCTGCCCAGACTACAAAAAAATTAATAAGAGGGAAAAGTGACTGTAACCTTGGATCAAAATCTCACCAAAAAGTGCCATGCTGAGACACAAATGGCCCTATACCCCAAAGAATCTGAACCAAGCCAAAAATGACTCCTTCACCGTAAGATAAACTTAATAGAGCCAAATACGAGAATGGCTCAACAAATTAACCTTTTGATGCCCAAATTAAATCATATATAAAAATATAATAACCCTTAAATAAAAATATTTTAAGTCAAAGTGACTTGAAATTATGTGGTTCCACATGGCACCTTAGCCATAAAAGGGTTAATACTTACAAATTCATTGAGGGTGTGTTTACTATCGGGGCTCACACTTTCCAGGAATTCCAGGGCGTAGTAGGTGAATCGATCGATGATGTACACTCCAATGGCAGGGTCAACATGATGCTGGAAAAGATACCCAAGATTATGATTGATTCTTAAACAGTGAAAGCAGTGAATTCCAATACTATTATTTTAAAGTGGATACCATCGAGGGCATTTGGGCAAGAATGTTTGTGGAGATATTAGTGAACACACTGGTCAAATGACCCAGAGTAATAATTCAGTTTTTATTCACTTGCAGCATGTGAGGATAGGTTAGGAAAGAAAATGGTGTAATGAGGGGAAGGGAAAGTGTATGGATGACACAAAGGCAGAGTAATGCAAAGAGGAGACTACTCTCCTGAACTTGTCCTTCCTTCACGGTGATGTCAGATCCCCCTGATGTGATTAAATTAAATAGCGGGTTTTGCAAAAGTTCTGTAACTCTCAGGGGGTGGGGGGTATATTTCGAGTGGTTTACATGTGTGATAGAAAAAGTTCCGTCAAACAATCTTAAAGTTCTACTTTTCCAGCACGTGTCATTAAAATAACGTTTCCATTATGTGCAAGTGTGTCAAGATGGAAGTGCGGGGGCCACAACAAGTCAGAAATTGACTAGCGGATCAACGTCACCCGGATGACCGTCCACAGAGTCGCGGAGAAGCTCAAGAACGGGGAAGACCTCAAAGATCGACCTCGTTCAGGTAGACCTCAAGTTGTCAACCGTTTGGCTGTGAGAAAGGCTTTTGAAAGTGCTCCGAAGCTCAAAATAACTGCGCTCGCGAAAGAGATCATATTGGTGACCAGTGTCTAAAGCCATCAAGGAAGAGGGCAGCAAGAGCTCGAGGTGCGTGGAAAGGGCTCTGCTCACTGACCGTATGCAAGAACAATATTGGGATCGTCGTTCATCGCCTTCTCAACGTCTTGGAGACATGGCAATCGAGTTCCCATTTTTTTCTGATGAAAAAATCTTCACGATCGATCCGGTCATCAGCAAGCAGAACGACCGCGTGGTAGGCTTCGATGAGGACGTCTCCACGACGAAGTACCCGGCCTACTTAATGATGGTCGGCGTCATGGCTTCGAATGGCGAGAAGGTGCCATTCGCAGCAGGCTAAAGGCTCACCACGGGGGAATACAGGAACATCTTGGCCACGAAAGTTCTGCCCTGGATGAGAAAGATCACGAAGAAGCCGGACTAAGTCTTTCAGCATGAAGGTGCAGCGGCCCACACGGCCAAAACCGTGCAAGTGTGGTTGGGCTCGAAGATGAAATTCTGGTTGAAGGACTTTTGACCGCCGCAGTCGCCTGACCTAAATGCCCTCGATTACAGCGTGTGGGAGCATGTTGAGGGAAGGCCTGCATGGTCCGCCACAGCAATGTCGACAAGCTGAAGTCCTCCGTCAACTGCGCGTGAGCCAGCATGAGGAAGAACTTCAAGTCTCGCCGAGGGCGGCCAAATTAATTAATATTACAATTTTAAACACATATTTATACACTGCCTGGCCAAAGTAAAGTCATTCGGTGTAATAATTATTTAATAAGCTATCGGACCTACTTTCGATGGAATTACAGCTCTCACTCATCCTATCTGGCATTGATTCTACAAGCTTTTGCATCTTCTGTAGCTTCAATTTCGGTCACAATTCCAGCAGCCGTAGACCCAAATCGTTCAATGATGATGGAACAGGCGATGAGGCCCCCAGGTCCCTCTCAAGCTCATCCCATAAATTCTCTATGAAATTTAAATCTGGGGACTGTGGTGCCCACCCAATATGCCAAAATGATCCCTCATGCTGGGTGAACCAATCTTTGACGATGTTAGACCGGTGGATGCGCGCGTTATCGTCCTGAAGCATTCCATCGCCATTAAGAAAAAAGAAGTCCATTGAGGGGTGAACTTGATGGTCCAGGATCTGCAAATACTAGCGGGACTTCATCTTGTTGCTGCAGGGGGTTGCAGATCCATGTCCAGCCCAGCACACTACTTCCAGATGCCTACACGGATGGGACGATGCATGATGGATCCAATGATTGATCAGATTCTCGACATACTCTAATGCACACTACACTTTGAAAGAGGTTAAAGCTAGATTCATCGGACCACATGGCACGTTTCCAATCCTTTACACTCCAGTTTTTATGTTTGGCGAACTGAACCCTTTTTCTTTCAATTTGTTGCAGTCACAAGTGGCTTCCTGATTGAGGCGCAGCTGTGTACATGTATTTTTTTTTTTTCATTTCAAGACGCATAGTTCTCGTTGAAATCGTTTTGGGGACCTTCACAGAACATGCTGGTTAACTGCTACGTCAAGCAACGCCGAAATTCTTGACCAAACGCTTCAGGGAGCGTCTGTCTCTTTCGTCGAGCATTTGATGCCTACCACATTTGCTACGAGATGAACCGGCTTCGCCATTATAGATATATCACGTGTTGATTTGTCACATTCATGGAAGGGGACGATGTCTCCTTTATCAAATGGTGTAATGTCTTTTCCATGCGTCTTCATTCTTGCAGTTCCTGTAACATCTATACCCGGTGGTTGCTATGCCAGAGACACTACTGAATGTTGCCATATTGGTTTACTCTAAACTAAAGGATTCTGAAACAAATATGTGACAAAAAACATACAATGTATCAAAACTCGGTGAACATTTATTTTGGCCAGGCAGTGTATGTTAAAACAATAAACCGTGTCTAACTTCATCAAATCTATCATTGTGTCCTTTGTTGAAAGCGCCGTAACGAGTGTGAGGAGACCAACCTCCTCCAAAAAGTCAGATAGTCCAGAAGTCTGTACACAAACGGGTCCCGAGTAAAAGAGACAAGAGGTAGTGACCCCGCTCGTCGCGATACAGAGGAAGGTAACGTGCGCGAAGATCACTCTGACTGGGACATTCAACAAGAATGAGCTGAACAGTCTCGGGGACAACACAGTCGTCGCAATGAAGTGCAGGCGAGGGCTCCATCAAATGGCGGTGCGTCCTGCGAGTGTGCCCAATTCGAAGACAAAAGAAAGCGACCTGAAGCCGTTGCAACATTGGTTGGGGGTTAGGTCCATGAGAACAGTCGGGGCACAATAGCGCACAACTTAGATTTCACTCGACCGTCTTCAAAATTCTTTGCGAGGCAGTCTTCCGCCCTAATTCCTACCATCTAACTTCAAACAGATAGGGCATGGAAGCCGACCCCTTCCTGGGACTTAGAGCGATCCGTGTGACACGAATTGTGCTCCAGAAAGGTCGCACGCAATACTCAGGGCGCTGTGGAAGCTTTGGGAGCAGAGGCGTAGCAACAAATAATCAAAGGTGGCGTTCTGGGCAGAACCAGAGGCGCCACCAGCCCGAGCTAAATCAAGCTCTCGAAGGAGTTTCCTAGACATAAACCTAAAGGGATTAGGGTATGATTGTTCTCTCGACGGCATAAGCACCAATCGAGATTGGCCGTGGATGGAGTGGCCTTTGGCGACTGAGCGAGGCGCCGGGCTCGTCCGTAAATGACACAGAGCGAGTGGCATCTCCCCAGCATCGACAAGTGGGCATTCAAGGGCGGAGGGGCAGAAGGCACCGGTGCAGTGGATTGAGCCCATCTTCCGCAATACATGCTCATTTGCGGATGCATAAAACTCGCATCCGTAGTCAAGCTCCAAACGAATTAAGGATCGATAGAAAAGCAATTCGCAGCCTTATCAGCACACAGGTGCTGAAAGTCAGGAACGAAGTATCTAGATGGCGGGGATACAAGAGATACTAAGGCTGTGAATGAGGCTTCAATGGAAAACAAGACCGGGGAAACTGCGAATCCACCACTTCCAGGCGAGCCCCTTTTAAGAACAAGTCCTGATGGAGCAGTGTTTGGCGGCAGAAGTGCACCACTTTAGTCTGGAACAAGGAAAACCGAAACCAGTACACTTCCCTAGCCAGAAGCCCCAAGCACGCGCCCTCACAAACCACCTTCCATACACAATATCATGCACTTGCTCCTAAGTCAACTTTTTCTCTGTTAAACACTCATTCACACAATCAACTCACCTTTTACATATTCTTTCAATCTTTCGCTACCCTGACATTCACTCTCCTTACATACCAATACCACCTGGGGACAGTCACATCATTCTCAACCTTCTTTACACCATAAACACCTCTTACTGTCGTTCCACACTCTACCTACCCAACTCAAACCCACTTCCCTTTTAAATTGTTCACTTTGAACTGTCCTCACTCAAGATCAGCCCATTCTCTCTCAAACACTCAAATCACATAACAGATCCACCTTTACACGGTTTTCCAACCATTCGCACATCTTGACACACTAGAATATTCTCTTCACAAGTCTATTTCCATCTATTCTGGTTGGTTACATGACCATACTAGCTCAGAACACTCAGTCACAACCACACCATAAACATCTTACCAGTCATTAATCATTATTTACCTTTCACACACCAAGCATCCTCATCTAAATTTATTGATTTACACAGCTCTCACTCAAGATCTTTTCCCCTCTCTCCATATCATGGTTTCACTTCCATACACCAATGTTTGGCCCAGCATATTCTCATGCAGCTTCCTGGAACATTCTTCATTCAAACTCTTGCCATTCACCAATGTTCTAAGCGCTTCTAGTGGTGGCAATCTGCATCATCCATACCATTAGGTGTTCCATAAGCTCCAATTGTCAACGGTCATCAAAGAATAGTAATTCCCAATTACATAAACCACTCGCCCAAATTCATTCCAGAACATCTCTGTCAGCCTCACTTCTATCATTACAGGGTTCACACAACAACCATCCACAGTTTCCCACATGCAAATCTCAACTTCACCCACATCATTCTATAGCTCACACATTCATACCCAACCATACATACAACTCCTCACCCAGAAGTACTACCACAACCTTTGTAAACCATGATTCACAACTGATTGCACTCCAATGTCCCTATCACACACAAACCTTTCATGTTTGTTTCCTGCATACCAAATATCTGCGATCTCCCTCTTTAAAACACATTTACTACAACTGCCCACTTTTCATCACATCTCACACACTCGCATTAACTGGATGATGGGGTGGGATCCCCACTCATTACTGCCATTATGCCCTGCGCTCACAGGAACAAAACTTTCATTCATTTTTCTGCACTTCTTAACACCAAACAAGCCACTAAAATCATCCACTTTACTCAACTTCACACTTAGGTCTCACTCTCACAGTTTTATTAGAAAAAAGAAACGCTAAAACCAACAAGAAAACCTCTACAAGAAAGTTTTGGACAGATTTCTAAAGGAAGTGGAGAAGTTAAAGGGAGTAAGAATGTGTAGAATAGTAAATGTAAGTGATGAGATAAGATGTTCAGGCCATACTGGTGTAGCTAGGCATAGAGCAGATATACTGCTTGTAGGTGTGGTTTATTGTGCGTTGTCTGAAGGTCTTGATAACCAATGTGCATGAGTGAATTGGTGGGAAAGCAAATATCTGGGCAGAGGTACATTACTAGGTCTGAAGGAAAATGATGAACACAAAAATCCAATCAATCAAATTTTAGGATACATTTGTGCAAGAATGGAAAAAAACAAACCAAGAATTGGGAAGTGGAAAAAAATGGTGACAAAACCCAGATGAAAAAATGAAATTAAATAAAATAACCCTGAGGTAACCATTTAGAGAAAAGTGTAAAAGGCACTAGAATAAGAATGACAAGTTCTGGGCACTGCTTACCGACAATGAATCTTCACCAACTCGGCTTGATGCAATGGCGAGGATATTGGGAGAATAAAAATGCTCGTACATGGACGCAGCCTGGCAGGTGTCGATGATGAAGAGGATTTCGTTGTACCTGGAGACACGGAGGCAATCTTAATGGCGATCGATTTTTAGGGGTTGGTAAGAAACTAGCGAGGGTGTCATTTATACTGGGCGGAGTGTGCGTCATTGTAACTTAAATAAAACCAAAAGGCATAAATCAACAAGGGCATCAAGGTTTCTAAGGAGAGATTTAAAAAGAAAGATGTTAGCCCCAGATCCATCTGTAGTGTTGTGGGAGGGCACAGAATCTTCAAGATGTTAGCTGCACTGTGGAGACTTGTGCTGAACCTGACATCCCCCTTACAGGTGAAGTTGTCACCCATTCCTCACATCATGGACAAGATTCCCCCCGACCACATGATGAAATGCACATTTTCTTTTAATTTTAAAGGTCTCTTCGGGCAGCCACCAAAAACAGACACCAAACAGGACAAAACTACAAAGGCATGTTCAGGACCACCTTAGGGACCCGAAGATGCAACCAACACCTAGACTACAAATACTATAGGGGAAGCTTTCCCCCTCCCCAAATTCTAAAATGTCACCTCAGGTGTGCACGAACTTGTCGCCAATAAAAGGGACCAGGTGTGCACGAACTCATTGCAAATAAAAGGGACAAGTGGTTGCGACTTCGCTCATCCTGGTAATTGGAGAGGTGACATACGTTCTCACAGACTGGGTCATTCTATGAGACCGAGCAGTGAGCACAATAATGTTCAGGACAGCACTCCATCAAATGGGACTGAGTCTCCTGCGAGTGTGTCCGATTTAGAGGAGACCCCAAACCAAAAGGATTAGGGTATGGTTGGGGTCTTGCGGGTGGAATACGTACCACCGTTGGCGACTAAGGAAAAAGTAAAAAATTAGCACTAACAAAAACCAATGGTATGGGTAAAAGACACCATAAGGCTATGAATATGCACCTCCGAGGTGAGACGCTGGTCCAAAAACAAGACCAAGGAAACGGTGCAACTCTACCACATCGAAGCAACTACCATTTACGAACAAATCCGGGTCAGGGTGAAGCTGTGGATGGCAACAGAAGTGCACTACATTAGTCTTAGCCAAGGAAAACCGAAACCGCTGAGCTTCGGCAAAGCGAGAGATGGGGTTCAGGCTTGTTGGAGTAGACGCTCAAGAATTGAAATCTGGGCCGCACCAAAAGAGATCAAAAGTTTATCTATGTAGAGAGTAGCAAAACATCTCCCTGCAGCACCAAGGTGATACCATTGATAAACAAGGTAGTGAGATACTGAGAAAGTCAAGCAAGAAACTTGAGAGGCATCCCTTAGTCTGCAGAGTATGAAGGGTCTCTATAATACTCTATTATGTCTACGAAGGAAGGCCTCAGAGAGAGCATTTTCCAGAACACCCAACCTAGAGTGGAAATTGCAAAAGCTGCACTTTGCAGGAAACCAGTAACCTCTGCTGTCCAAAAAATAAGGTAACTTGACATTAACTAGTTTCTTAATCAACTTACACAAATGTGAATTTAGAGCCATTTGGGAAAAATTAGCAACAAAAAGTCTGTGCCTCGCTCACCCAATTCTTTGGTCTCTAAGTAAAGTTCGGTACACAACCGAAACAAGACCTCCTTTCTTCGAGGAAACAGGTTGCGGCTAGCCACAATTTACACACTTGGCTTAGCATGATACAGCTTTGTCATGTAAGGCCTTGGGAAGTTGACAAAGATTTGAGGTTGACCCGAGTTTGCACCATGACTAATTATATTAGTATGGCTGAAACTGTGGCAACACTGGTATTGGCACAAATGCTTTAACAGATAGCGATACCAAGCAGTTCACACTAACTAAAGGAGCTTGTCACGGTGAGTGTAACAAAGAGTGTAGGGGTGTGTCTTAGCAGTATTAAATGAGTTTCCTCTCAGAGACTACTATGTTTACGAGGTTCATGTACAGACCTGTACAGAGGAGTGATCGAGTGCCTGAAGCACTCACTATTGCTCTCTGAGCCAGGGTGGACAAATCAAAAAACCCAGATCTAAAAAACCCGGTTTTATTCCTGTTTTTGGGGGGGCTTTTTCGAGTGAAATTTGAAAAAACCTGGGTTTGTTTTTTGTTTTTTTCAAGAAATAAATGCTACTCATCATTATTTTATTCAAAATTCATATTTATGTTTAGAATTTGAACAAATATGTATCAATTTAGGGTTATTTCTCTGATACCGATACATAATAATTTATCTCTCCTTCTATAGGTTATGGCTATCATGGGTACCCATAATTCTCAATCAGTGATCTGTTCTTACCTTAATATAATTATTTAATTATTATTATAAAAATAAAGATAGCTATTCTTTTTCTATGCTATTCTACTAATGCTTGTAGCATTTGTTTTTTGAAAAACCTAAGATTTGAAAAAACCCAGGTTTTTTTTTTAAATTACACTTTTCTTTTCAAGAAATGAATGCTACTTATCATTATTTTATTCAAAATTCATATTTATGTTTATAATTTCAACAAATATGTATCAAATTAAGGTTATTTCTCTGACTCAATAATTCATCTCTCCTTCTACAGGTTATGGCTATCATGGGTACCCACAATGATCTGTTACTGTGATGTGTTCTTACTATAATATAATTATTAAACTAAGTAATTATTAATATTATATAAAAATAGAAATAGCTATTCTTTTTCTATGTTATTCTAATGCTAGTAGCATTTGTTTAAAAAAAAAAACAGAATAAAACCCGGATTTTATTGGGCTTTTTCAAAATTTGGGGGTTTTTGCCAACCCTGCTCTGAGCAGGGTCACTCGAACTCAGCAGATGGGTACCATCCGATAAATGGGCAACCATCAGTTCACTAACAAGAGCCATAGCTAATACCTGGTGCCTGTGCCCTCTTTGGAAGACTGCCCGGGGATGGAATCCACCGAGTCACTATTCACCCAGAGGCAAGACCTTGCTACCTAAAGTGAGGAACCCCTGAACCCCTGGGTGCCTCGCTCGTCTCTGGAAGGGGCCTCCTTTTGGCCGCTATGGTTCTGTCGCTTCGGTAGCCACTGAGAAAGCAAAGAGGGCGGGGCATTGAAAACCCAGACAGAGTCGCGATTCTAGGTAAGGTGGAAAGAAGCACCTTACAGAAAGAGTAGAGAGGGAAGCAACCTCTTCGCTAGAAGTTTGGATAATATGCTGATTACCTACACCTGTGGGGGTATCTCCACAGGCATATACACAATCGGTATTTTTACCTTCCATCTTCCCAGCACAACATGCAAACTCTCTCCTGTTAAGAAACCTAGCTGATGGAGTGCTTGTATCCACTATGTAGGCAATCATACCCACATACTACTGATGCCAAACAACAAAGAATTCTACCCATACCCCCAGCAATTATCTTTCTGATCTTTATGTGCAACTCACAACTATGACTCTTTGCAGTGATCTCTCTTTCCCCTCTTTATGAGCCTCTCAAACACATCTCAGGCATAGACATGCTAATATTAGATACTGGAGCAAATACCTTCTCTTCTGCCACATCTGCTGAAATGCATCAGCCAATTCGACGTTTGTGATTTCTTCCGAATCCTGGAACTTGAGGAAACCATCACCTCCGTGGCCAGTCATATAGATAAGAATATTCGACCCATCATCTGTCAGAAGGCGCTTTGATCTGGGGGTACTGGGGGCCAAACGACCCGTCAACAGCCGGACGAAGTTCTCCACAGTTACCTACAAATAAACTCCAATCTTGTAAAACCTTAGTAATTGTAAAGTAAACAATTTAGAATTATTTCACTCAACAAAGACAATGAATCCTCAGGTATATGACCCAGGAAGAATATCCATATCTTATGGTAAATGTCATAAAAGACTAATATGCCCAAATAGAGGGAGACTGGAGTGGGAAGCCACACGCCCAAAAGTTAGTTCTTGTGACCCAAATACACAATGTCAAGGCTGTCAGACATCATTTAGGTTAATCTGCATCAATGTGTGAACCAAGTGGGTGTGGAATGTAAGGGGTATATGAGATGAGGAAAGAAGGGAAGTGGCAGTCAAATTCTTTAAAACAAGGGGAGTGCAGATGCTTGCATTATAAGAGACAAACATGAAACAGAAAGAAGTTTGCATAGGATGGAGTGCAATCGGGTGTGAATCAAGGTGGTAGCAGTAAAGATGGTGTGGCAGTGCTTTTGCAGTGAGAACTAACATTATGTAATTCTTGGTTATGAATGCGTTAGCTCATGAATTATCTTAGTTAAGTTAAGATTTACTAGGGTGAAATTGTGTATGGTTGTAGATGGATCCTATAATGATAGAAGAGAAGTTGAGAAAGAGGTTTTGGAATGACTGGTGGATAGAATTGGGAGTGGATATTGGTTGTAGAGGATTTGAATGGATAAACAAGACAGGATGAGAGATGGAAATAGAGAGAGGAGGAGGGGGGGCGTAGATTTCTATTCTGTAAGACACTTGTGAGTGGTGGATGTTCTTTCACTACAAGGATGTACATAAATATATACGAGTTGGGTGAAGGAGAGAGGGAGAATTTATGAGTATGATTGACCTGTTCCTTATAAGTAATAATGTGCTGCAGGATTTATATTTAAAGTTGTAAGAGGTCGAGGGAGGTTTAATAGGGCTCTCCTGACAACTGCATGCATGGGTATAAGTCATCATAATCAAGCTAAGCTATTAGGTTAAATAAAAAGAGAAAAACCAAACCAACAGAAAAGGCAAAAAGTCAAATCACACTCCAGCACCTGAGTATGTGCTCATCACATAAATGCTATAAAAGAGGAAGCAAGTCTAAGCCAAAAAGTCTACTAAGCCACAATTCAGTGTGTATGAACATATCCTGAGTACAAGGAGCAAGCGGTAGTGACCCTACTTTTCCCAGTACGGATCAAGTAATGTGTGTGAAGATCTCCCAAACTAAGACACTCAACAAGAATGTGCCACTGTCTGAGGGAAAAAGCAGTCACTACAGAAAGATGCATGGAAGTGCTTCATCAAGTTGTAATTCATCCTGTGAGTCTCCCAATTCGAAAATGACCTGAAGCTGTCAAGGCAAAAGTTGTGGCACAATTGTGTAGCAACTTTAGGTTTCTATCAGCCCTCTCCCATTTTCTTTGCTAGGCAGCCCAAATGGTTGATCTGATTCCTGCCATGTAGGGAGTGTCGTGAAGAGTGAAGCATCGGTTCAGTCACCCAGTCCTAGTGGATAGTTTGTTGCACTCATTTCTTGCAATTCTTACATGTCCAGGAACAGACAAGCTCAACATCTAAGGCATGAGACACCTTGAACCAGGGGGTACAGAGATTCTAATGCCTCTAGAGCCCTCAAGGCACTTTGTGAATGACTATAAATTATAATCGTCTTTGAACTTGGCACAATGCGTACTTTCTTGTACCAAGGTGTGTATTGCAAGGTCAGCTATGAAGAAAGATGCAACAGCTGGTGGACCCATACCAACTTCAAACAAGTGGGAAAGAAGGGCGGCAGGAGGCATGCAATACATGTATAGTGTTCTATACTGAGGAAATTTGAGCAGTCTAGGCGTATCAAGTGTATACATTTGTTGCATTTTATGGCTCCCTTGCTTCTGTGTATTGTGTTTGTAGATATGGGACATGAATTTAGAGGGAGGCTGGATTAAGTTTGATGTCCCTAGTGAGTAAGGAAAAAAATAAGGATGGCTTGATCATCCTCACTCATTTTGAGAAAAAAAGAAGTCAAATTGGGAGAATAGTGAAAGGTTGATTTGACCCAGTCTGGAGATCTGGGAAGAGGCCAAGGGCTGCACCTTGATTCTAATCATATTGGTGATCATAGAAGCAATGTTGTTTGCACCATCTCACCAATAGTGATATGATGAAACTATCAAAATATCAGAACAGAATCACTATAAAGGGATAACTACTATAAGTATATGGTCACTTAAGGAGAATGGGTTATCATCAGAATTAGCAAATGGAATCATTTGTGTGTATGTATTCATGATCACCAGATCCATTTCCAGACTAGATTATTCTTGTATTTGTTGGCCATATCTTGTATTAGTGGACATAGTGCTTATGGCATTTTACTTCTTAAAAATGCAAATCTGACTCAAACACCGAGTTCACTGAAAAAGGGTGTTATATTCATTCAATCACAACTAGAAATACTTGCCTCATAGCCTCTGTAATCCACTTCCACATCTTCTCCATAAACATTGATATGTTGATGGGCATTGTTAAATACAGTTGCAGGCCGGGGGTTACGGGGATTGCAAGCCATATCATCAGCAACCATGAGTATAATTTGGCTAAATCGAAAACAAAAAAATTAGATATTCTTCCAGATGAAAATTGAGTAAAATTATGTATTGCTAGTTCCCTGTGGTATGGTAACACCTCTTCCTACATTAAGTATGATTATTTATTTAATGGGGACCCACCCATTTTGGGTTGGATTGACCTTTAGCATCTGACCTATATTGTAGCAATCTGTGTGTGGTTCAGTGCCCCATCGAGGTGGCCAATAGACAATTTCAATTGGTAGTAAATTACCAAACTAATAACTGTCCTGTCTTATTGGGGGATGCAGCAATTGTCACTTAAACTTCCATATACACACCTGATGTGATTACTATAAAAATTGTAATAAATCACATGACCTGACAAATGAGTGAAAACCCTTATGCACTCCTATGGTTAGAGTAAATGTTAAAATGTACTTTTAGGACCAATAGAATGGTTTATTGGATACAATCACTCGCAGGGAATGGATAAAGAGCATTTCTCAGCCATGCCAGATGTAGTGAGAAGTTGGCTAATCCTTGTTATAGTAACTACAGATGCAACAATCCTGACTTCACTCATGGTGATCTATTTTAACCATCAGGTACAACAGTGACTGCCTATAAGTGGCGAATTCGCTTGGAGAAGATGACTGAGATGAAAGCACTGACCAGCCTTCTGGCAAAGGTCGAAGAACTCCCCAACCCCCCATCCCCGGAAAGAGATAGCCCAGGGCTGGTCTGATCCTGGCGAGGCTCAAGGACTCCCCCACCCTATCTCTCCTCTCTATACCTTTGACTTTTTCTCCATGATGAGCACCTACCCCATGGACCACTCATCTCCTCATGTAAACCAGTGATATAGAACAAAACCTCGCCCCCTTCACCTACATAGGCTCTACCTGTGACTCATATGCCCACCACTCACAAGCTCCTATCCTTTGCAGCTCAGGATAGTATCTCAAATACACCAATTTAAGCAATTCTAATAATAATAAGCATTTATATCTTCTAAAAATAGTATTAATTTCTTGACAACACAATACAGATATAGGATACTCAATTTTTACTTTGCACAAACATAAATGATCATTAATGTTTCTAAAACTAAGTTAAAAGTAATTTTAAAAGTGATAATTTCAGGAAACTATCAATATATTGCGTAGAGTGGATGAAACTGAAAGCTGGTTCAGACCTAAGATTGCTAATTATGCACTCTAACCTCTTTTTAACCCTTAAACTGGCAAATGAATTTGCTTGAAATCGCTGTGGGTGAAATTACCCTTGGTACATCGTTAGGGAAAATAATAAAAATATTTAAATCCTTTTTTATAAATCAAATAGTATATCATTTTAATTGAAAAGAATTCTCCCCATTGATCTAACTTAAAAATTATTAATAACCATCAACATATTTAGAATTATGATTGATAATTCTTGGTTGGTCCTAAAGACTTTTATTGCATCTCTTATAAGAAAATTCTTTAAAAATTTCAGTTACTGCTAAACTTCTTTTATTTTATAGAAAACTTTGCTTTTATTTATGGGGAAACAATTTTTATATCTCAAAATATTTATAATTTCATTGAAAAACAATTTTTTACCTAGCACGCTCTATCTCTATGCTCTATTTTTGGAGCTGAATAGGTTTTCTTGTGCGCTTTGAATAACATGCTAACCTAAGGCATTTCTGCATTTTAATTGGATGAAACACCACAAACATAAGTATGTTGAACCAAAAAGATGAAAGTTGTGAGAAAAATGCAAGTATTTACAAATGTCTGAATTATAAATCAACAATAATTTTTTTTCTATATTTTAATGAATGATCAATCACTAACATAAAAGTTTGAGACAAAAAAAAATGGAGGAATCATCATAAAATTGAGCATGAACATGAGTCTAATTTCAAAGGCCACAAAAGGCCCTCCGGCAATTATGTAGCACTGAGTCAGTGGCCTCGAAAGGCCCCAATGGGATAATATAATTTCAGTAAACTTTAAAGTGCTTCCTAGATTTCCTATTTGTTTTCAAGTTGCAGTCACAAGAATTATAAAAATAAATTTTGTGCCCATTACTAAAAACCTACTGCCCAAGTAAAAAATACTACCTGTCTGGAATTCCAAGTCTTTTAACTGAGCGGTACATAGAAAGTACATTTGCAACATGACGATAGTTGAACCAAAATCTTGAAGTATCAACTAGTACAGCCCAATTATTGGTGTGAGTTTTTTGGTTTGGAGTTTCAGCAGACTGAAGATTAGCCTGAAAAATGTGAAAGAGGTAAGTTCAGATTATTTAGATTTCTATAATATTATAGCTAACAAATAAATATAATACTTGGACTAATAGGAAAACATACAAAAAGCTCTTTGTAGATTTATATTATATCAAAATGACCTAACAAAAGTTTTATATAAAATTTCATTAAATTACAACTATTAAACTAAGTACACGATGAAATCTAATCTGAAGATAATAGCAGCACTCATTTGTATGCAGCCAACTAAAAATATCAGAAATTATGATTTAATAATATAGGTAAACTATTCCAAAAATTGAAAATGGAAATGAAATTCCCCCAAAATGCAAATTTCTCTTTTATGGCATGCCATTAGATAAAGAAAAGATCTAACTGATCTTTAAATGAAAAATTAATATAAAGCCCAATATTCAAGAAGCCAGAAAACTACATTCTCTGGATGTAGTTTTCTTGGGAGTTTGGGTGCCTTAAAATAGAGGCCGTTTGACTTGGATGACCTATGATGGGCCCTTGTGGCTTTTGTCATCTGTTATATTATATTGTGGGGGACTTTGATTTTGTCTTCCCCTGGCGAGGGTGCTTTTTGTTTTTGATCCGGTTGTGTGGCTGGTTTAAATTGTATATTGTGGGCGCGTGATCTAACACAATCCTATGGATTGTTTATAAAGTAGTTGCATGATCTGATATAATCCTATGTGGGTGGGTTTTGACGGATGCGGATGACCTTTGATAGGCCCTTAAGGCTTTTGTCATCCATGAAATTATGTTATGTTATACATATACCTATTTCATGGAATCTGAATATCAGCAAAATAAAATTTCCTACTATATCACTGTGGTGATATAGCAGCAATGTATGTATCCAGTTCATATACCAGCAAGGTGAAATCTTTATACATGGGACTAGTCTATATGTCTATGAAAGATAAACCCAGCAGCATTGTAATCACTTTCTACCCTAGTCATTTTCAAATTGTAGACTAGTCTCTTTGTGAGTTTAAGTGCAAAAATATTACCCTATCTGTATAGTCTTGAATGCATCGAATTATATGTGAGACTGCCACACATTAAATTAATTAGCTGCTACATTCTGGTCCTTTTTCAGAGACTTCAGTTGTTAATGGTAAATTTAAGGTGCAAAATGATCCAGATTTATTGATTGCTTGGGGATTATAAATCGGAAATGAGTTTCAATGTCCAGAAATGCAAGATTTTACACAGTGGAAAAGATAAGGAATTTAATTATGAAATGGAATGACATCTAGAAGCAGTTTCTGTGCATTAAATGAGAGCAGTAAGCAACTCAGTATAAACTTGAAGATAAAATCTGAGTGGAGATATTCAGCAACATCATAACTGTTGCTGAATGTGGAGAAAGCAACCACAAAAGAATCAACCACAGATGCAGTGACCAAGATTGCAGGCCCTTTTCATTGCAGAATGGAAGAGGGGTTTTGTAAGAGCTTACCTAGAATCCTTTTGACTTACTTCCACACCTCTGCAAGAGGGGTCTTCCTGTTAAGTGAAAACATGTATGCCTGCCAGAAAGGGCAGAGAGCATGCATCAAAACATACCGGAACCTAGTGGTGGCACAGTAAAATTCACTGATGTTGAAATAGTCCAGATAGCATTTATAGTTCATGTAAGTATATCTCTTCTGTCTGAGGGCCATTTCACACTCGGCTGACCACCAAGCATACAGCATGCAAAATAACTATATGTTCTAGAAATGGTAAATTGATTGATTGTATTGATGAGTTAATGAGTGGGGAAATAACATAACATAATTTCACGGATGAAAAAAGCCATAAGGGCCAATCAAAGGTCATTACTGGAATAGTTTGTCATCTGAGATAGTAGAAAGTCCAAATAAATGTTTCCAAACGCAGATTAAATGATTATATTGGGAGGGAGGGTTAACTTTTGGGGAAGGGAAGGTTATACTAGACTCATTCCTGTGGATGCAGTTTTTATTATTGTATTATTATATAATGATTGATTTGGATTTTGACAACTCTTGATGATGATGCCTTTTGTTTTTGACACATTCTTGTCGATGGTTAAATTGTATATTGTAGATGCATGATCTGATACAATCCTATGGATGCATTTTGTGGGTGGGTTTTGACAGATGCAGATGACCTTTGATAGGCCCTTGTGGCTTTTGTCATCCGTAAAGTTATGTTAAAGCCGAACATTTGAAATAATGGCGATTTCTCTCGCTGGTCTCAAAATCACATTTTGTTTTAGCATTAAAAAAAATTTATCTTGGATCACTAACGCTTGACTATACTGTTCACAATTAATTTGAACTTTAATTAATTTATTATCGGCTAAAAATGTTAATTTTTCTCAATTGCAAAAAAAAAACTAGAAAGTTTGAGAATATTTTTAAGTCAAGTTACACACGAGGAATCCATGTTAAAATTGAAACTCCCGCATAAAGGGGAGATTACGATAAATTACAAAAATGCTAAATCAGATTAGGTGGGATATAGAATTCAGGGGAAAGATACTCAAGATGTGGGACACTTTTAAGACTATATTAAACATAGTCCAGGAGCAGTGATAGGAAACTTTCTGAGAAGAAAAAGGCATACCAGAGATTACAGAGAGAAAGTACTCTTGAGAATTTAAATCATTATAGGTCGACCAGAAATGAGCTAAATAAGATTATTAAGAAGAGCAAAAGAGCGGCAGAAATTAATTTAGCTTAAAATAATAATAAAGATCCAAGAAAATTCTTTAGCTATTATAAAATTAATAAAAAATCTAACAGTGATAAAATAGGGCCTATTAGATATGAAGGGGTTTTGAAAGAAACTGATGAGGAAATAGTTGAGGTTCTTAATGATCATTTTTCTTCAGTATTTACACAAGAAAATCAAGATAGATTAATTGATGATAATTCTAGGTCAAGAGAAGTATGTGTTGAATTGCGTTAATGTGAACAGGGAAATAATTAAAGGGCTTATATTGGAGTTACATACTAGTAAGTCATCTAGCCCAGACAACATTCATTCTAGGTTACTCAAAGGTGTAGATAGTACTGCAGTAGCTCTTGAGAAGATATATATTAGATCACTAGAATTTGGAGAAATACCTAATGATTGGAAATTAGTGAATGTAGTGCCAATTTTTAAAAAGGAAAGAAAAGAGGACCCGAATAACTTTAGGCCAGTAAGCTTAACTTCTATCATTTGTAAAATCCTTGAGAATAGTTAAAAAGGGGATTTCTGACCATCTAGAGTGCAGTAGGTAAATAAATGATGCTCAGCATGGATTTTATGGATTATGTTAAAAAACAATTAGATAAGGGAGAGAATGTTGATGTAATTTACTTAGATTTTAGCAAAGATTTTGATAAGGTTCCACATAGGAGACTAGTTCACAAATTAAAAATGCATGGGATATGTGGTAAAGTTTTGAATTGGATAACTGGATGGTTGAAAGACAGGAAACAGAGAGTTGTGCTGAATGGAGTGAGGTCACAGTGAAGGGACGTTATCAGTTGCGTACCTCAGGGATCCGTTCTAGGCCCTTTATTATTCATAGTTTATATAAATGATCTTGGGGAGGCTGTAAATAGCAAGGTGTCAATTTTTGTTGATGACACTAAATTGGCAGCTGTAGTCAAAGAATTTGAGGGTAGCTTTAAAGTGCAGAGTTACTTAAATAAGTTATTAGATTGGGTTCAGAAGTGGCAGATGACTTTTAACCTTAAAAAATGCAAAGTTCTTAACTTGGGAAGGAATAATAGGGAATTTAGCTATGAAATGGATGGGCATTGGCTGAATTCAGTTGAGGAGGACTTAGGCATAGTAGTAGATAGGTCACTGAAGTTTTCAAAGCAGTGTATTGAGGCAAAAAATAGAGCAAATAGGGTGCTAGGATACATTAACAGGAATGTTAGCTACAAGGGTAAAGAGGTTATCCTTAAACTCTATAACTCGTATGTTAGACCACATTTAGAGTACTGTATACAAGCATGGTCACCACATTTTAGACATGACATCAACCTGTTAGAGTCAGTACAAAGGAGAGCAACAAAAATAATATTAAATATGTTCTCATTGAGAGAAGATGTGTGAGGGGGGATATGATTGAGCTTTTTTAAATCTGCCCTGGGATGGATAAGTTGGATTTTAGCAAGTTATTTGAGTTGGAAGGTAGTAATAGGACTAGGGGTGACCACTTAAAAATTTTAAAAATGAGGTGCAGGTTGGATGTTAGAAAATATTTTTTCACCAATAGAGTGGTAGATTATTGGAATAGTTTGCCATCTGTTAACATAACATAACATAATTTCACGGATGACAAAAGCCACAAGGGCCTATCAAAGGTCATCTGCCTCCGTCGAAACCCACCCACAAAAAGCACCATCACCAGGGGAAGACAAAATCAAAGTCCCCCACAATATAATATTTCAGATGACAAAAGCCACAAGGGCTCATCATAGGTCATCCAAGTCAAACGGCCTCTTTTTTAAGGCACCCAAACTCCCAGGAAAACTACATCCAGAGGATTGCGTCCAGAAACAAGGGTATCACCAATCAAGGCTTGCCAAGAACTAAATCATGCAGCTATAGATATATACAAACAATATTAATATATACAAAACTTAGGAACCATCACAACCTTCCCTCCCCATAAACTTTGTTCCAGAAGTGTACCACTCTATTGGTGAAAAAATATTTTCTTAAATCCAACCTACACCCTTGCTTTTTAATTTTCAAGTGGTGACCTCTAGTCCGATTTCCATCATCTAACTCAAAAAACTTGCTAACATTCAATTTATCTATTCCAGAAAAATTTTTAAAGAGCTCAATCATATCCCCTCTCACACACCTCCTTTTGAACGAGAACATATTTAATACCCTCAGTCTATCTATATATTCAAGGTGCCTCAGGGAAGGAATAATCTTTGTTGCCCTCTGTTGCACTGACTCGAGAAGGTTAATATCGTGTCTAAAATGTGGGCACCATGCCTGTATACAGTACTCTAGATGTGGCCTAACATAAGAGTTATAGAGTTTAAGAATAACCTCCTTACTTTTGTAACTGACATTTCTCTTAATGAAACCCAGCACTCTATTTGCCCTATTTCTTGCTTCAATACACTGCTTAGAAAACTTTAATGACTTATCTATTACTACTCCTAGATCTTTCTCATCCTCTACTGAGCTCAGCCAATGCCCATTCATTTCATAGTTAAATTCTCTATTATCTTTTCCCATGTTAATAACTTTGCACTTATCAAGGTTGAAAGTCATTTGCCACTTATGTGCCCAAGATAACAATTTATTTAAATCCCCCTGCACTTTAAAATTATCATCAATATCTTTAACTACAGCTGCTAATTTGGTATCATCTGCAAAAATTGGCACTTTATTATTAACTGCCTCCCCAAGATCGTTTATATAGATGACAAATAATAATGGGCCGAGAACTGATCCCTGAGGAACCACACTGATAACATCCCTCCCCTCTGACTTTACACCATTTAGCACTACCCTTTGCTTCCTGTCTTTCAGCCACTCATCTATCCAATTTGAAACACCTCCACATATCCCAATCATTTTTAATTTATGAACTAGTCTCCTATGTGGTACCTTATCAAATGCTTTACTAAAATCTAAGTAAATTATATCTACATTCTCTCCTTTATCTATTTAACATAACATAACATATTTTCACGGATGACAAAAGCCACACGGGCTCATCATAGGTCATCCGAGTCAAACAGCCTCTTTTTTTTGGCACCCAAACTCCCAGGAAAACTACATCCATAGGATTACGTCCAGAAACAAGGGTATCACTCCAGAAAGTCTAGTAAATTAGTCAAACATGATCTAGCTGATCTAAACTCATGCTGAGCATCGCTGATTAACCCCTCCCTCTCTAGATGTTGGCAAATCCCTTTTTTAACTATTTTCTCAAGAATTTTAAAGACTACAGGAGTTAGGCTAACCGGTCTAAAGTTATTTGGATCCTCTTTACTACCCTTCTTGAAAATGGGGACTATATTAGCTCTCTTCCAATCATCGGGTATTTCTCCATATTCCAGTGACCTAGTATATAACTTCTCCAGAGCTATTGAGATACTTTCTACCCCTTCTTTAAGTATCCTAGAATGAATATTATCAGGGCCGGAGGCCTTGGTAGTATCTAACTCACCTATTAGTCCTTTTATCGTCCTTCGATCCAGACTAATGGTAGTAAACACCTCTTTCCCTGACCCATGAGTACTATACATAAGACTATTTAGTTTCTCCTTTGTAAATACTGAGGCAAAATGACCATTTAGTACCTCAACTATTTCCTCATCAGTTTCTCTCACAACCCCTTCATATTTGATAGGTCCTATTTTAACTCTGCCAGACTTGTTATTAATTTTATAGTAACTAAAGAACTTTCTAGGATCTTTGTTGCTATACTGAGCTAATTTAATTTCTGACACCCTTTTGTTCTTCTTTATAATCTTATTTAACTCATTCCTAGCCATTCTATAATCACTTAAATTTTGAATATTATTTTGTACCTGTAATTTTTTATATGCCATTTTCTTCTCTGAAATTTTTCTAGCTATCTCCTGATTCCACCATAATGGTTTCCTACTTTTGTTCCTAATGGCCCTCATTGGGATACATTGTTCTTGGACTACATTTATTATATGCTTGAAAGTATCCCACATCCCATAAGCATTTTTACCTCTGAATTCTACATCCCAGTCTACAAAACTTAGCAAGCTTTGGAGTTTTAAATAATCTCCCTTATGAAAATTTGGAACTTTTACAGCATTCTCGGTTATTTTACCCTTCTTAATTCCCAAGTTAAAATGAACTATCTGATGGTCACTATTTCCCAATGCTTCCCCAACAGTCAATTCTTGAATTAAATGATCACTGTTATAAATTTATGTTATGTATAACAAAGAGGGCATCAGCTATATTTCGAATAGGACTCAAACGGGAGAAAAAAATGGGTTTTCCTCATCACTATTTCAGAAGTATAACCACTGCAATAAAGTACATAAACAGCGATTTTGTATGGTTATTTTCGGGCATTTTTATAAAAAAAATGGCCAAAGTAAACAGCATTTTCCATTGGTTTACTTTCGGGCATTTTTTTAAGAAAAAAAATGGCGCCAGCTATAATTCAAAAAGGACTCAAACGCACATCAATATTCTGGCACGGGTAAACGATAATATTTACCCCCCCAAAAAAAATTTCCGCCCAGGCCACTAATCTACATATTTACCCTGAAGTGTTACCCATGAATATTCATGGGCAGGGGAACGAAACATAAACGCAACTTAGTGTTGTTTAGTGTTGTTGTTTAGTGTTGTCATTCTAGGATACTTAAAGAAGGGGTAGAAAGTATCTCAATAGCTCTGGACAAGTTATATACTAGGTCATTGGAATATGGAGAAATACCCGATGATTGGAAGAGAGCGAATGTAGTCCCCATTTTCAAGAAGGGTAGTAAAGAGGATCCAAATAACTTTAGACCGGTTAGCCTAACTCCTGTAGTCTGTAAAATTCTTGAGAAAATAGTTAAAAAAGGGATTTGCCAACATCTAGAGAGGGAGGGGTTAATCAGCGATGCTCAGCATGAGTTTAGATCAGGTAGATCAAGTTTGACTAACTTACTAGACTTTCTGGAGTTTGTAACAGATCAAGTAGATAAGGGAGAGAATGTAGATATAATTTACTTAGATTTTAGTAAAGCATTTGATAAGGTACCACACAGGAGACTAGTTCATAAATTAAAAATGATTGGGATATGTGGGGGTGTTTCAAATTGGATAGCTGAGTGGCTGAAAGACAGGAAGCAAAGGGTAGTGCTAAATGGTGTAAAGTCAGAGTGGAGGGATGTTATCAGTGGGGTTCCTCAGGGATCAGTTCTCGGTCCATTATTATTTGTCATCTATATAAACGATCTTGGGGAGGCAGTTAATAATAAAGTGTCAATTTTTGCGGATGATACCAAATTAGCAGCTGTAGTTAAAGATATTGATGATAATTTTAAAGTGCAGGGGGACTTAAATAAATTGTTATCCTGGGCACATAAGTGGCAAATGACTTTCAACCTTGATAAGTGCAAAGTTATTAACATGGGAAAAGATAATAGAGAATTTAACTATGAAATGGATGGGCATTGGCTGAGCTCAGTAGAGGATGAGAAAGATCTAGGAGTAGTAATAGATAAGTCATTAAGGTTTTCTAAGCAGTGTATTGAAGCAAGAAATAGGGCAAATAGAGTGCTGGGTTTTATTAAGAGAAATGTCAGTTACAAAAGTAAGGAGGTTATTCTTAAACTCTATAACTCTTATGTTAGGCCACATCTAGAGTACTGTATACAGGCACTGGTCCCCACATTTTAGACACGATATTAACCTTCTTGAGTCAGTGCAACGGAGGGCAACAAAGATTATTCCTTCCCTGAGGCACCTTGAATATGAAGATAGACTGAGGGTATTAAATATGTTCTCGTTCGAAAGGAGGTGTGTGAGAGGGGATATGATTGAGCTGTTTAAAATTTTTTCCGGGATAGATAAATTGGATGTTAGCAAGTTTTTTGAGTTAGATGATGGAAATCGGACTAGAGGTCACCACTTGAAAATTAAAAAGCAAGGGTGTAGGTTGGATTTAAGAAAATATTTTTTCACCAATAGAGTGGTAGACTTCTGGAACAAATTGCCGCAGAGGGTAGTAGGTAGTCCAAATCTAAATGTATTTAAGAGTAGGTTGGATGAGTTTATGGGAAGGGAAGGTTGTGATGGTTCCTAAGTTTTGTATATATTAATATTGTTTGTATATATCTATAGCTGCATGATTTAGTTCTTGACAAGCCTTGATTGGTGATACCCTTGTTTCTGGATGCAATCCTCTGGATGTAGTTTTCCTGGGAGTTTGGGTGCCTTGAAAAAGAGGCCGCTTGACTCGGATGACCTATGATGAGCCCTTGTGGCTTTTGTCATCCGTTATATTATATTGTGGGGGACTTTGATTTTGTCTTCCCCTGGTGATGGTGCTTTTTGTGGGTGGGTTTTGACGGAGGCGGATGACCTTTGATAGGCCCTTGTGGCTTTTGTCATCCGTGTAATTATGTTTATGTATGTTTATGTTTAGGCTGAAAAAAATACACTTTTTCAGGCGCGTCGCCAATCTTCATGTTTATCAATATTTTGCATCCCATCGGTCATGCTGTCGATCTTCAGGTTTACCTCTTTTTAATTAGAAAGCTCTAAAACCTTGGAAATGACTGTGCTATCTTCACCTTAAATTACCAGAAAAATCATGTGTCACTAATCTTAATTACCCAAATTACTTACTTTTTAACATTAACCACCCTAAACCCCTTATTTCTATCAATCTCAGGATAGTAATGATGGGGAATTAATATTTTGGGGTTGGAAATAATGAGTGATTTGAGTCAGAAATAAGGGTAAATATGTAGACGAGCGGCCCGGATGATAAAACGTACTATTTTCGTCTGTTCCAAAATGTTTCACATTTTTGGAGTACATTTAAGGGGATGGCTCGTGTGGGGGTAAACACAAGGGGGAACCATACTATGAATATCCTAAGTTTAATTAAATTGGGGGGGGGGGGGTCTGGGGGGCACAGCACCCCAGTATATAATCCTAATTGTTATAATGTTCTGACGTTTACAGAGGTGAATGCTTTAACTACATCATGTCAGCGTCTTTAATCATTTTGCGAATTATAATATGGGTTGGGAAGGGAAGGTGTATGACGTCAGAAATGCTTGATTTCAAATTTTTTCACATTTAATAGCTTTTTATTATCCTGATTCGCAGTCATTTTTATTTGTCAATATATTTTTCCCCATTTTACTATTTTTATTACCTTCTTTTATACATTTAAATGTAATTAGCTAAATCATTTCAAGGCACTACTTGTTTTTTAGCAGTTTGGGTGTCAAACATTCCCCTTTTAAGCAGTTTGAAAATGATCAATCAGACATCTGTTACGCAGTGTGAAAATGGTATCGAATTGTGAACTTGGTTCGTCGTTTATTGCAGAATTATTAACCCTAGTTTCTGATAAAGATAAATTAAACACCTTTTTGGATGTTCATAATTTAGTGCGAATTAAAAGCGAATGCGACATTTGTGGCTGAGCATTAGATATGACCCCTGTTTGAATTTAGGGAAAATATGTAGATTATCGGCGCGAACGATGGGACGTACTATTTCGTCTGTGTTCCAAAATGTTTCACATTTTTGGAGTACACTTAAGTTGACGGCTCGTGTGGGGGTAAACACAATGGGGGGACTACACTACGATGATCCTAGGTTTCATTAAATTGGGGGGTCTGGGGTGCACAGCCCCCCAGTATATAATCCTAATTGTTTATAGAATAATAATTCAAAAAGGACTCAAACGCGCATGAATATTCGGACAGGAGTGAACGATAATATTTACACACAATTTTTTTTTTTCCGCCGGGCCGCTAATCTACATATTTACCGAATTTAGATGCTCTAAAATAAAACGGGATTCAAGTCAGCTAGATTTCAAATAGGACGCAGACTCGCAAAATAAATAGGCTTTCCTCTTCGCTATTTCGGAAGTATAACCACTGCAATTAGTACAGAAACAGCGTGTTTCGTTTGTTTTTTTCAGGCAATTTTGTAAAAAAAAATGGCCTACGTAAACAAAGTTTTTGGTTTGTTTACTTTCAGGCATTTTTTTAATACAAAAAATGGCGGCAGCTATCATTTGAAGAAAACTCAAACGCACATGAATATTCATACACGGGCGAACGATAATATTTACACAAAAATAATTTTTTCCGGCCAGGCCGCTCGTCTACATGTTTACCGAAATAAGTAGCAAATTTACCCAAATATTTTAAAGCAATGCATGGAGTGAAAATAGTATAGATAGCATTAACTCACCAGTGCATTGTGAAAAGAGTTGCAAATTATATTAATAAATAAATAAATAAATATATTATGAATCGATTTCATATCGAGGTTCAAGAATTTTATCGGATACGGTAAGGATACCTCCAAAATTTAGGCATAGTTTTTCAGACTCAGAATAAGATCAACAAATATTATACAATTCACAAATTGCTTTTTAATATTAAGATGTTTTTGCAGGAAAGTCAAGAACCCTAGACAGATTGGATTGTTTTATTGTTTGCTTTTGAATTTAAGTTCAGTTCAGGTTTGAATAAGAGGTATTGCTTTTGGATCAGCATTTATTTGCTGGCCCAGTCAAAAGAGCTATATGTTATATGCCAAAATAAACTAAAGAAATAGCTCATTGGGAAACGAGTCTTTTTTGTGTGTAAATGCTTTCATTCCAGATTATTTAGAATTTTACTATACTATTTTATCGCAAGATTGCTAGGAGGGAATCGTCCTGTACGGAGGAATATTTTCGTGGAAGTTTTGGTTGCTGGTTGTATTTTCTGCTCTCTTTCACCCATGTCCTGCATTTATAATAATTCATCTTTGTTGAATTAATTAACATGTATCATACATATTAAACTTACTTATTTTGGTTTCAGTATAGCGTATATCTGTAGCGACGTCCGAATTGCTAGGTGAAGTAGGCTCAACGAGGAATTTTACAGATGAAAATCTTGAAATTGAGCTTACATATTAACTACTTAAATAATATGCCATGTAGTATCAATAAACTAATACAGAATAAAGCGAAATACGCATATATAATATTAAATCACAAGTGTACTTGTATTAAAAAAACATGAGTGTAAGAAGGCAAGCGAATAGTTGAAGTATCCCACGCAGTGGCGGGTCGTGTATAGGCACTGCGGAACTGCAGCACCTTCCTTCTATTTCCACTTTATATTATCGATAACATTCAATATAATGAATTTTTTATCTTTAATTCTTTCTTTATGCCTGTACATTATATAATCCTTAGTCTTAATGCCAGTAGCCATCCCCTAGTTTATGAAAAAAATACAAAAATCCTTGTATAGAACTGTGCGCTTCACAGTTCCAGCGACGCGGTGTTTAGCTGTTGTGCGCATGCTCACATGCCTGACGTAGGAAGCTTCACGCTAGGGAGAGAGACCACTGTGACTCACGCAGTGCCGCCCCTGGTATGCTGGTGGAAGGTAGTGTTTCTTTTTTACTCCGTGTGCGCTGTGCTTAAAAACGTGTTTATATTCTTGAATGTGATAAATGTAGAATTCAATTCATATTTTTTCGGTTCTTTTATTAATTAATTAATTGAGCTGCTGAAAGCTTTATTAGAAAATTATCCAGATGATGTTCTTAGTGAAATTAGGAAATTGATTAAAACCCTCTTGACAATTCCCATGATTACATCAGAGGCAGAACGCTGCTTTTCAACACTGAAAAGAATACAAACTTTTCTAAGGAGCACTATGAATTGTGAAAGACTAAATGCACTTGAAGTGCTTTCAATGGAGAAAAAATTTCTTAGTAGTCATCCAGAGATCAAGGATAAAATAATTAATTTTTTCGCGCACATTATAACAAGAAGAATGGATTTTGATTTTAAATGAATATATCAAGCTTGAACTGTAACAATTTAGGGTATTGGTACATAAAAAAATGTTTGATTTTGTTCTGTTTAGGATTTTATAAAGTTTATTTATAAATTTTAGTTTTATATATTTATTTCTTTTTACACAATATTAAAACAATGGTAAAAAAAATTCTGATGCAGTGCCCTCACTAATGTTAGCTACGACCCGCCACTGATCCCACGCGAATGCACAAATATACACACGTGAAGAAACCACTGTGAGCCGAAAGGTCTCGATACAAGGTAAAGAGGCAGCCGGAACGGAGAAGGTTTGACCAGCTAAAGTTGAAGTGGACCTGCAAAACGACAAAATCAACTTTGCTATCAATGTCAGCCCGGATGCGATCAAATGTGTTTACATTAAAACACACACACCCTTTGACTCCGCCCATCAGCCTCAACAACGGAACAAACGAACATACTTTAACTCGTGAGGCTCCGTCTCACTCTCTGATTAAGGATAGCTAAGTCACGACCCCTCAATGGAGGTTTGTATAAATAAGACAGGCAGAGAATTCCCAAAAGAGTAGCATCGCTATTACTAGTAGAATACATTCATCCCTCTTGATTCCGAGTTCATATTAATCTTATGGGTGTCACGAGTCCGTTCCTCGTTCTTAAATCTAGCCGTCCTTAGCCCCAATTATCTAACGTAGAGGAAAACTTACAACAAAGCCGCGTAAGACTGGACTATCTCGCTTGCCCCAATTAAGGTAGACCTAAGCCAAGAATAAAGCCTACAAAACCCATTTTCCTTTCGAGTCCTTCCTTTAACCCAGTGATAACCAAGTTACTTTTTGAATCCAGCCTATAAACGGATTCCCCGTAAGAACTTTGGGAGTCAGGGCAAACTCGACGGTGAGACCTTAAAAGCCTTCGTCCGACACTACTTACTGGTAACCCAGCCCCCCCCCCCTCCCCAGTTATTCCTTCTCTAAATTGGTACACGACTGGCATCTCATTAACTAAGCGACGCATTATAACCTTAGTTAACCACCATAAACTGGTAACCCTCTCACAAAATTAAACCCCTCCATAAACTGGTGTCCTTATTAACTCCTCCATCACCGATATATCCAAAGATATAGGCTGTACCAGATTGGGCCCAAATGGTTTCGGCGCTTATTGCCCTAATTTTCGGGACATTGAAGTCTTATAATTGGATCCCAAAGGAGAACCATTCCATATTATTTTACCGCATGACGTAGAACACTCCAAGAGGTTTGGAGAAATTAAATTATTTATATTAACACATGCCATCTACTCTATCTAACACTCCTTGCCCCCCTCCCGCATTCCTTTTCAACCTGGTGGAGCTGATGATGTAATCCAGGCTACCTTTCATTAAATCTCCCAATAGGGAATGCTAGCTTACTTCGTCCTATAAAACCCCGCAGGGGACACCTGTGAAGACTATTCTACAAATGGTACCTCCGTAGATACAGAGAGGTAGAAAAATGAGCGATGAAAAAAATAAAGTAGCATGTAGCGAGTTGCGAGCAACTTCCTGCGTTGCCGGACCACCGATGGCGACAGGCTTATCGACTGCATTATCCTGAGTATTGGAAGACTTATTTAAGCGAAACTTTTAAACTACCCGCTTGCAATTCTCTGCACGCTACACAGCCCTACATCCCTTCCCCTCCCACATAGAGACAAAGCGATTTTTAAGAAATGAAGAAGATGAACGCCGCTTGGAAACATCATAAAATGCGTAACCTCCACTACAGGGTCTGGACGCTATTGTAGATAGTGTATAGGAAAAGGGGCAATGAAAAAAAAAAATAAAGTAGCGTGCGACGAGTTGCAAACAACTTTTCGTGTCCCGGACCACCATTGCAAAGCGACTTATCGACTGTGCCTTCCTGACTCCTGGAAGACTCATTCAAATTAAGCTTTTAAAACGCCCGCTTGCCTTTCCTGCACGCTACACCTGCAGTTACGCACCTATGGTACGGCAAATCAGCTCCAGCTCCCGATCTCTTCTTACTACCCTCTGGCCTGGAAATGGGTGAGTGATGTAGCGGGAGGGGGTGTGGGTAACACCCCTGCTGCAACTGAAGCCTGGAAGACAAGTACGCCCTCCCAGTCCTAGTGCCGATGTATGATAATAATAGGTGAACACTCACCCTATTCATAAGTGGGCGTTTATCCTTATTTTATTTTATTACATACCTAGTCTACAATTCTCAACATTTCCTCTTACTATCAAAGCAAGTTCTGGTAGCTTGGTGCACTTCTGGCCTCTTACCAGAACTCGGTCGAGTCGGGGAATATATTGTGATGTCCCTACTTGCTGCAAGAGCCGAAAGCCAGATGACTAGGGATATCATTAGGTGTGGAGTAAGCTCGGCTGCAGGCTCTCTTCTCGGCTTCCAGTGCAGATAAGAAGTGACTACGCCCGCCCCATCCATCATGTGTTAAAGCGCAAGGAAAAAGTCGCCGGGTGTGGCGGGTGGGGTTGTTAATGCCTATCTAAACTCACAATTGAGCTCTATAATGTGTAAATGATCATATTCTAGATCCTAGACCATATTTTGATTCTCTATACCTCCCCAAACATTGGCATGTCATATTATCTTTCTTCCATGCGTTTTTTTCTTTTTAATTACTGTATCATGGTTACAACTAAAGGTAAAGTAGAACGCTAGCAAGTGCAAGGAGAGCCACCTTTAAGCGTAGCTTTGTCTCCCTTAGGTGCCGTAGATGGCGAGAAAACCCCACGGCATCCATTTGGCCGGATAGGGGCTTCACTTCCACCTATATAAATGGTAAAGCGCTGCCTCGTCTCCCTTAGGTGCCGTAGATGGCGAGGAAAACCCAGGCATCGCTTCAGCCGGTGAGATGCTTCACTTCCACGTTGCCCGATAACCTCCCTCAAGCGGTTCTTATTCTCTTGTGGAAGTCCCCTTATCTTTTCCCAGGGCACCCTCCAAGTCTCTCCTAGAGGAGAGTAGCCTTCTACCCTTACACACACACACACACACATACACACACATATATATATATATATATATATATATATATATATATATATATATATATATATATATATATATATATATATATATATCAATAACCCTATATTTTGAGAACGAGATTTTTTTCTTTTAGTTCGGTTGTCACCTAAACTAAAAAAAAAGAAAAAGAAGAAGAAGAAGAAGAAGAAGGGTGTTCATAGTGTTAAAATAAAGAGTCTATAAAGCGGGTTAAAAAAGGCGGTTAAGATTAGCAAATAAGGCCGTAGGCCACACACCGCAGGGGTGCCTGTGTAACTAAGCTCTTCCTGTTAAGGAAGAGAACAGCGGCTTATATATATATATATATATATATATATATATATATATATATATATATATATATATATATATATATATATATATATATATGGGTGAAGGGATTTTCTCTTTGGCCACCTCTATCGAGTCACCCTCAGAGGACTCTCTAGTTGGGTGATATAAGATTGAACAAGTACGTGAACTCTTATTATCCAATCAATTTATGGGTGACTCACCTAAGTCGTCTAAGAGTTGACTGAAATTGCCGATAGATTATATACTAATCCGTATGTAGACTGGAGAACAGTTTCTCTGGCCATGTCTTTAGAAATAACAGTTATATTAGTTCGTAGGTTCAAGACACGACTGGGTTTTCCACCATGCGGCCAGGAGTTAACAATGTAATGGTCCCTCGCTCAGTGTACAGCATTTTCATGAAAATGATGAAGGAGCTCCATGACATAAAGCTACATCTGGCGTATATTCAACCTCATCGGTACAACCATCAAGGAATCGCTCAGAGGCGCTGCTCGTCCTCCTGCAGTGGGAGCAACCATCGAGAGCATTCCAGCCAATGAGGTGAGGCTCCGAATTCTTCATTTACTTCTTGTATTTATCCTCACCCTCCTCATTTTCAATCAAAATCGACGGGTATGTGTGTAAAGTGTAAAGAGTCATCCTGGCATTTTTATTATGGTGATTCTCTACCATAATCGGCCTCAGTTTCACCATCTTCGTCTTCACCTTCTACTCAATTATCATAGTTAAATTAAAAAGGCAAATGGTTCATGGGTCGATTATCTCTGCCCCTTCGGAATGTATTCCCGTTGTTCCCCCTTTTCATGTATTTTACTCACTTTCTATTTGTTCATTTCTGATAGACATTGACGCTGAGTGCCCTCTTCTTCCAGCATATCAAGGTGACAAAGCTTGCTCTACTCTGGATCCAGTTTTTGTCGGGCAACAATTCAGATATTAGGAGCTATGGAAGTCGTAACCTTCAGGTTTCCCTCGGCCCCAGTCTAGTTTTTAGATGCTCCTTTGTCATTACCGGATATATGTTAATTTAGGACTTGATTTCCTTCCTGCTCACGACTTTTAGTCGATTCTGGTCGTCGCAAGCTTGTAAACCGCATAACGTCTCTCACCGGTTCGGTATCCCTTCAATGAGCCTGACTGATCGTGAGAGCCATTTCGAATGCTATCAATAGCAAGCACTTTTGTCAGTAATTGTCTCGTTTCACATTCGTTCGACGAACTATTATGCGGACAGTAATGTCGAATTTAACATGCCCACCGCCAGATTAAGGCTAGTATTATGTGGGTGGATATGCTGCCTTTGATTCTGTTGAGTATTCGTTCATCTTTGAAATATGATTTGTCTTGTTCTGCAGCTGAATTAGTTTACGGTACGCATATTCGGCTTCCAGACCAATTATTTTTCCTATTCCAACCGACTTTTATATTTTCCTATCGAGCTTACTGCATACGTGCATGATTTTTTAAGAACGATGGCTGATATTCACCCTACTGCCCCAAGAGTGCCGGCTAATCAGAAACCATTTGTGCCAAAGGAGATGGCAAATTGTAATCTCGTTTTCGTCCGTTGCAATTCAACACGCTCGCCTTTGCAATTTGTTTATGACGGATCTTTCTCATCATCTCCAGCGAGCGAAAATTCTCTTTCTTCAGCGTGGCACCAAGCATGATACTGATTCTTTTGACAGCCTGTAACCTTCCTTTATCAACGTTGTTCATCCAGAGCAGTCTCTGTCTAATTCTCTTCTTAATCGTATTATTAATGGTCTAGAGATCCCGATAAATTATAGTCAATTCCTCCTGTACACTCTTCTGTCCCAGCTTCTACTTTCCCGATGTTGTCACCTCTTTTGCAGCAACAAGAACCGTTCTCATTGGCCATCTCAGCGCATCAATCTCAAATTGCTCCTACATCGTCAGCTACCAGTTGAGGGAGAACGGGCAAACCACGTAACCTTCGGTCCGACTACAGCTAGCCGTACCAGTGCCTTGTCTATGCCTGTTGACGCTGCATGTCATTCGTTACTCCTAGCCTGTATTCAGCCATATGGCATCACCACTCACTCTGGCCGGATGGCAAAAGACCCATTCGATTCATGGACTGGCCTTTGTTGTGTGTTTGTCATTATAGGGAGATGGTGCACAACTATCTTGTGGCGAGTGAGCCCTTGCCAAATTTAGGGTTATTCCATCAAATACTTCAGCAGAACCCTCATCCTCAGTTCGACAACCTTCTACTACACAAGTAAGGCTCCAGCCCTTTTCCTCCTATCATATACTCTGAAATATCGAAAATACACCTTTTATTCTTCTTATACTCAACCTAGTTCTATAAAGCCTACCTATACCAGTACTGATTCTCAAATTAAATATGCGCAAGTAACCCGCAGCAGCCTTCCTAAAGCGGCCATGTAAATCAAATTCCGCCCAATAAGACAATCCACACAGTACCTCCATTTGCGATAGTAGAGGCCAAGCTCCACCCTACTACCTCTCCACAATCATCCAGAGTATCCCAACGCCACATCCATCTCAACCGCACTCATTTTGGAAACTTCTTTAATTTAGTAAAAAAAGAATAGTAATCTCTGGCCCAACAAGGAATATCGTCCCAAGCTACCTTGCTTTCTTCGGCTTAGTGAATTGTTTTCCCTGTAATCCTATTTAATCCATAATGATTCTCAATGTGTTTTTTGCATTATGGAATATTCGCTCTCCGATATAAGTTTTTAGACCTTAAAATGCTCATACATGATCCATAACCTACGATTATGGGGATTTTTGAGACATGGCTAATCCCTCCTCCGACATTTCCTGGTGTTGAGGCAGAGATGCCTCACAAATGACAGCCCCAGGTGGGGCCTTGACACGCGTTGAGACCACATGAAGACCATGCGTTTCTTATATTTCGGGGCTGGAGGTACTTAATCCTCACCGAGCTTGAGCTATAAACGATCAGGTCACTCTCAGTCTTGCGAACAGATTTCCAAATGTCTCATTTACGCATTGGGATTCTCATTCTCAAACCACTACGATGGCGCTCAGAATCTCAAAGAACCTCACACTCATACTTTTCGGCAAGACGATTACTCAATTCCATACTCTGCCATAACTCCCTTATAGCTTCTCAACTCTCCACTTAGTCTCCTCTTTATACATCTCGACAAGACAACTACTCCGTGGTCCGCAATGACTCTCACGTTAACAGACTACTCTTAGTGGAGACTTTTATTCCTACATCAGCAATTTTTTTATAGCGCCATCTGGCGACTGTCAGAAAGGACATAAGCAGAAGTAATTAAATGAGTCTAAAAGACTCGGTTTTCGGCATGAAAACAACTCGTCTTATAAGCCGTAACGTATTATTTTCCGCGTAAATCAAACTCGATTTAAATTAATTAATAAATTGTGAATTCAATCTCGTGGAGTACAATTCCATTTAATGTCATAAATCACAGTGCAATTTGCCACTGTATGCACACTTATAATGCGTGGTATTGTAAATTCATCGCACTTTACTCGTAAATATTATCTATTAGTGTATGATTAAATCCTTCTGAATACTAATATACTTTTATTTTAATTTATGTAGAAAAAACAATCGTTTATTACTACACCTCACTACATACTGGATCAATGCAAGTTCATCGTCCTCAAATAAAATTATAGTGAAGGCCTAATGCTATACTGTTTTTTTTATATTCTCTATTACAAAGATGTGATCCCCTGTTCTTAAAATGGCAAGATCTGTCTTATGAGAAACATCTAACTTCATACCCACATTGAAACAACTTGTCTTATGAGGATGATCTTTGTGTTATGTTCCTCTTCTACAATCTTTTTCAGATCATTAGGAAAGGAGAGTATATCCATTTCCTTTCTCAAGCAGACCAATGCTTCTTACTACTTAGTGACTTTAACGCCAACCATAAAATATTGTATCCTGAAGTAACTCACCCCTTCCTATATGAGACCCATCCATGTTTCTATTCCAGTTAGCTTCATTGCGGGGTAACATTTTTGCGGGATTATATACAAAGTTTATTTAATATATCGGATGAACCGCCCCCCTTCCCCCCCCCCAGGTATATGAGGAATAGATAAATGAAATTTTCATGGTACATAAAGACGTGCGTTTAATATATTTTAGGAAGATTTCATATAATACAATCGTATATTCAAGAAATTATACTAAATAAACTAACATAACAAAATATTGATACGTGCAAGATTTGACAACGCCGAAACTTAAAACAATTAATATGTGTTGAAGTTTTTGCTTTCGACGGATTCGGTCGCTGAAATCCTAGGAAGTCGATGCGTGTCATTGCAAGGGAGAAAATGTGGATAAAAAGCTCATCAGGATGGTGGTGCATAAGGACATTCGCTACTTTTCATACAAGATCAGGGAGGGTCAATTCCTGCCCAAGGCATACATGAAAAAAGACTCAAGCATACCAAGAATCTGATCAACAAGTTGAAACACCTGTTAGAGCCAGACTTGCTGTGATTCTTCTCCGATGAGAGAATTTCTGATAAGACCAAAAGATAAACTCCCAGAAGATCAGGTGTCTCGCTGTCGCATCCGAGGTTGTGCCCAGAGCCATGCATACGAAATTTCCAGCGACAATCATAGTATTCGTCGGTTTCGTCAGCAGTGAAGGTAACTTACTGCAACTCCATTCTTCCCTGAGGGCCTCAGGCTGAACATTGATTCCTATATGTGTGTTCTAAGTGAGGTAATAAAGCCCTGGATCGACAAAGTAGTTGCAGGGAGGCCTTACGTGTGGCAGCCCTGCTACACCAGGTGGAAGTCCCAGACAGGGTAGGCTTTAGGTCATTTGGTACCCTAGGCGAGAGTGTACTTCGGCGCCCCCCCAAAAAACTCGCAGCATATACACATTTATTATTTATTTTAAATGCAACACAACAACCTGTAGAAAAAATACAAACTATTTTAATAATTATATTAATAATAATATGATAAGTATCACCTCCAGGTGTAGTGCAAATGTTCTGGAAAAAAGGTGCAAAATCCCAAAAGCAATGTAATACAGTGCAATTAAAAGTAAAAATCAAATCTAAAAGTTCAGACCAAGGAAATTTTCTACTTTCCTGTGTGAGTATAGTATTCAGTAACAAAACTCTTTAAAACAACGACCACAATGTGCAAACCAAGCAATCTTAAACGATAAATAGCACTAACATCTCTAATGTCCTTTAACACTTCACACTTCTGGACTTCCTAGCAGCAAAAGCATCTATGGTTTCATCAAATGAAATTTGTTTAGATAGTTCCTAATTAATAGTTATTAATGCCAGTCCATTGATGCGTTCCTAAGACATTGTAGAACTCAAATAAGTTTTAATCAGCTTGAGTTTGGAGAAGCTTCTCTCAACAGATGTCACAGTCACGGGAGTGGTGACAGCGATTCTCAGTGCTATCTAGGTATTAGGATATACTTCCCTTATATTCAATGGGGAGGGGGGTCTTCAAGGGCGAGAACAATCACGGTGCTTGATGAGGCACCAGGGTAAGCGGGGTCTCTCTGGCGAGATTAAGTTGAACTTGGTTCTTAAACCAAGTTAACTTAGAGTTCGGTATGACCACCGGGTAACGGGCTCGAGGGGGAGCTTTTTCTCCTTCGTTACGTAATTCTTCATGGGCGAGGACTATCCCTGGGCTTTAGGATCCACCCGGATAGTGGGAGGAGGGGGGGATTCTATGACGAGAATCAGTTGAACTTGGTTCCTCAACCAAGTTAACTTAGAGTTTGGTGTGCCCACCGGGAAACGGGCTCGAGGGGGAGCCTTTTCATTCTTCTTTTTGCAAATCCTCAAGGGCGAGTACTATCCCTGGGCTTTAGGATGCACCAGGATAGGAGGAGTCTCTCTGACGAGAGTAATTTGAACTTGAACAAGTTAACTTAACATTCGGTTTGATAACCAGGGACTAGCTCGAGGATGAGCTGCTTCTTATCCCCCTTGGTAGCCCTGCCTCTCTTGCAGGGGACTTCGTAGCCTGGCGACTCACGTATTCTACCTGTCCAGTCTTGGTAGCCCGGCCTCTATCGCCGGGGACTTCGTAGCCTGGCGACTCACGTATTCTACCACGTTTTTCACAAGTGTTTTTTTATTTATACCTCGTCACCCCACTGGGGTAGGGGTAGGAGAGGGGGTGCTTGTGGACGGGCCGTAGGAGGGTTCTTATTCCAACGGTTTTTCTCACCAAGTCTTACCTCGGCTCCCGTTGTCCTTCGAGCTTGAGAGAAACGCGTCTCCAATTTCTTACTTGAGGTGAAATTGAATATACTCTCGTAGGGGAGATCTTGCAGTTTAAAACCGTTCGGCTTTTCATAGAGACGAGTGGCGAGGGGCTGTGGTTACGAGTTATCCTCCATCTCTCTATTGCGTACTCCACCACTTCTACTAAGCGAATGACCCAGTCTAGGGGATCTTCGTGAACGTTACATGTGCTGGTACAGTGACGAGTGTGGTCGGTACCGCTTGTCACTTGTACTCGTTACGAATTCGTGTAATCACGACTGTGACGTTCTTGACTTTTTGGAGGAGCCTGGCTTACTCCATCTTATTTATTCTTTTGGTGTTGGGGCATATGCTCCTGCGCCGAGGGCAGGCGGGCCTCCTTCTGACGCCGGGGCGTGCTTTTTCTTTTTCACCTTTTTGTGTTTTGGGCTTTTTTCGGCTTTTTTTGTTTGTTTTATGTTTTTATTTTGTCTTTTAATATAATTTAATCTATAGGGCAGTTTAAGTACGGGGACTTATCCCTTTGTAGTCAGTCGACAGGAGAAACACTCTATTTCAAAATCCTTTTGGCTAAGATTGATCAAGGAGTTTAGTTTATTTATCTGTTAATCATTAAAATGTTTATCATAACTGAGGGTTAGTTTTCTTATTTTTTTATTTCTTTAAACTACCCCTCTTTATGTTGTGGCAATCATTTGATTGCCCTTTTTAATGGCTGAAGCTTGTCTCTAATGAACGATTTCGCATACATTATAAACCACACACACATGTACATACACATAAACTAAAAATATTAAGTCTAGATAAATAGATTAGTTCAAGACTGGATTTTTAAAAATAACCTGATCGGGTAAATACAACGGCCCAAAACGACGCATCAGCTAAAACAACAACAAAGGATCCAGATTTCTGTTTTAGTTGCGTTGGACGCGACTCTATAAGTTACTAATATCGGTCTGTCGGATGGGAGCCATTTTACTTTTCAATGAATTTTTTGTCAATAACATCGTAACTATTCGGCTGATTCTAACGATATTTAAAACCCTTTATGTAGCTTTACATTCTCTTTCGAATAATTGCCAAGGTCCTCCCGAGGTTAGTCCGGGAGTTATTAAAAGAAAATTAACTAGGGTCGGATTGCCCCACGTGTTGAAAGTATTGAAGGTCGAAAGGTCACATGGTATGTATGTTAATTGATGTTTGTTAATTAATTTTTTTTTAATTATTGAAATAATTGAGAGCACGCGACTTGGGTCTGTTGACTTTGTTTCATGGATGCCAAAGGCGGATTTTTAAGTTGAGAAGATACTAAAGGTTCGACAACAGTGGACATACAATTTTGAGACTAATCGACTAACCAGACGTACCATTTCACATATCACAGAAATTGATAGTATATGGTACTCTGAACGATGTCTATAAGTATATGAAAACATGGAGACCTACCAAACCACTGGTAATTACAGCGCATGGTACCCTCTACCAATTAACCCAAATAGGAATTCCATCCAGCGATTAACCACACACGATGCAACTTAACTTTACTGTAAGTGAAGGTGGGGTTTCTATTCGGTCAGACTGTAGCCTGACTACAAGCCAAGGACTGAGGTAATTTTTACAGGTCTTAAACAAACCACCACAAAAAAATCTCAAACAAGTGATCGAGAAATAGGGCAACAAATATGGCAGCTGAAGTCAGCCACACACTGAATCAAAACAAGCGGTGATGCATTAATGTAATTGGTTAACCTTTCTCTCTTCTTTTTGCTTTGTTTTTTGTTTGTTGGTTTGTTTTTTTCTTTTTGGGTATGTTTTGTATTTTAAAATATCTTCGTATTCTTCGTATTAGGCTGAAAGTTAAAATTACAGCGACTTTATTAACCCCTTGGTGTAAAAACAAAAAAACCCCGAAACAAAACAAAAAGGTATTAAAACAAATTAAATGATTAAATTACGTATCGTTTCGATGTATATTTTAGCTGTAAATGATATAAAAATCATATGAATCTGTTTATATGTGCAGTTGTTACAAGTTTCGTTAAAATGTATGAATTATTTTTGAGATACTCCATTTGGGTTGACCTTAACGTTGTATAACATTTTTCAAGATGTGAAGCTCTATTTTCTTCCAACGCTTAAATTTTCGCTTAGAATTTTAAAAGTCGATTTTAATATTTATAACATTTAGATCAATTTAATCAGTCCATTATGACACTAAATATTAATTTCGCCTAAAGAAATTGTTGTCTTTTTGAATAGCGAAAAAATGAAGTAAAATCTTTAATTTAACTTGCCATATATCTTTTGATAATAATAAAAGAACATGGAATTTTATTATGCAACCGGATTATGGAGTAACAATCACACACATATTTAATTTAGAATTTACATTAATGATAAGGAACTCACATTAATCGTGTGAGACCAAAGATTCAGAGCGCTTGCGTCTTTATTAAATACTCATCATCCAGGGAATAAACAACAGATGGATATATACTATATAGTAGAAAGAAAGGAGGAGGAGGAGGAGATAGATTTGATTACAAAAAGATTTTTACTATATTGCGATTTGATAAAGTTATTAACAAAAAAAGGTCTGGCGCAAACAAACCTGTTTTCATATTGAAATTCTAAACAGATGCAACAAAGCCACATTCAAGAATAGGAGCTGCCTCGTATAGACTATGATTAGCTTTTTGCAGACTACTTTTTTATGTTCTTCAGAATGTGTCAAGACACATAATTAGTTGATGCTAAAGTACTTTGTCACTATCCCAGTTAATTACATGATTAGAGAGGAACATTATCATAAATAAAGCACTTTATTCACTGCAATGGCGGATATTGGATTAATACTGTTTTATTCGTGCACTTTCTTTGCTTGTCTGCCCAATTAAACTATCACTGAAATTCCTACATTTGATTTTAGAACTAATACCTTTGCTGGCGGGGGTTGTTTGGTTTGGGAGAGAGGGGTGCAAGGAGCCGGTACAAAGTGGAATAATATTTAAATAAAACATAGATGCTAAATAGTTTAATACGATGGCGGAGTTAAAAAATAATTGATTAAACTGCAAAATTAGGAGATTTGGGGTTAGAGGGGTTTCTCTACTATTATTACACTCAAACATTGAGTTTTCGGCTGATTTTTATTTTTTTATTTTTTCCCTCAAGTGGAAAAATCTGTAGAACCCGAAGGAACATCGAAGAAAAACACTTCTTGATACTTTTAAGGTAATTAATATAATTAGTATACTAATTATTTTACTTTCTCATCCCCCCTCTCCGTATTCTCTTTAATCGAACCAGGCAGCACCCAGGAAGGTTACCACGGCATATGGTCTTTTCCAGAGATCTCATACAGAGCTTATATTGAGACTCCTTCTGAGGTGATTTAGGCAATTTTATCAGGTTGCTGGAAGTTTATTTGGGGCAATCGATGGGGGTTTATTCGGGGCAGTCGATGGGATGGATCGAACCTGTTTTTGGTAATTATGTAAGGCGAGGTAGCGGTTTCTGATCTCAGGTGACTCAGTGAAACTCTGGTTGTGCGATCAAGGGTTGCCTGGGATTTTATGAATATCAGAGGGGGCGTTGGAGTAGTGTCTTACGTCTGGTTTTGAAATGCTTTCCTAGTAAAGTGAGTGTTTATGTGTTTCATAGTATTCTGGTTTGATGAGGTTTTGAGTATGAGGGGCATAGCAGTTTATGAAGAACTGTGTGCCTATCATGTTTAAGTGGTTCCCCATTGTGAGGATTTTTGTTTCGGTATGGAAGTAGGTGCAGGTATTTGTTAGGTATGGTTGGTGCTTAGGCTGGCGATTTGTAGTTCAGTGTCGTGTCTCTACAGGATTGCCAGAGTATTTTTTTGTGTTGTCCAAAGTTGGTCTCCTAGGGGTGTTTAGTTTGGACATAGCTTTTTGACGTGATGCTTTATGTATGTTGAGCTACGGTCATGTGGGGGTGTAGGGTGGCATCCCAAAACGTGGGATTATGGTTGAGTGGGAGAAATTAGCCCTGGAGCAAGATGTGTGGGTGATAGTTTGAGTCTTTTAGGTCAGGGGTAAAGAGGATGAATGTTGATTTCTGTGAAGATGTGACATTCTGTTTAGTGTGAACCAGTTTTGGAATTGTAGATACCTGTATAGGTTTGTGGAGAGTGTGAGTACGGAGGGAGATTGGGGTATGGTGGATAAATCATCTGTGTAGATGTTTAGTCGGATGGTTTTTGTGATGGGGAGTGGTATGTCATGCAGGAAGAGATTGAAGATGGTGAGGGAGAGGATGACACCTTGGAGGTCACAGTTGGATTGTGCTCTGTTGGAGGATTTGGCCATGTCTGTTAAAAAGAAAGTTTGTTATCCATTTCTTTCATTGTTGTGGTAGCTACTGTCAAGTATTTTCTTGCATGGTGATGTGGCGAGGGGCAGCGTTGAAGGCTTTGCTGATGTATATTGTAGCCATAACTGTGTGTTGTGGAGGAGGGTTTTGGTTGAAGGCTTGTAATATGTGTGTTGTTAGAGTGGTTAGTAGTGTGGTTGTGGAATGTTTTCTGTAGGCCATCTGGCTATGTGAGAGGGGCTGTAGAGGGTTTGATTCTGTTGATGATTAGTTTTTGTAGAATTTTGAAGATGGTTGAGTGCAGCGAGATCGGTATGTAGGAGGTGCGGAAGTTTAAGGATACAAGCGTGTTTCCAAATGTGTGGGGGAGGTGATGTTGTGTAATCAAGAAGTAGTTGAAAATGTCTGGGAGTGGCGTTATAGCTGTGGGGGCCAAGGTATTTTAGGTGTATATATGAGATGTGGTTAGGCATTCAGCTTGCCAGTCTTTGACTGATTTTATGATGGAAGTAGTGTTTTAGGGGGAAAATGGGGGTGGTGACAAGGAATCTATGTGCAAGTTACGTAGGTTTTTGAGTGTTTTCATATTGTTGCGGCTGGTGGGTAGTTGGCTGATTTGGAGTAGTGATTCATGAGATGGTTGCATTGTTCGGTTGGGCTTGGGATTAGGATGTCTCTGGTTTGATGTGGTGGTTAGGTGTGATTTTTTTAATTGGTCTCCAGAGTTTGGAGTTGTTACTTTTTGGTTGATTGTTTGGAGGTATTGTTTCTCGTTTCTTCGTTTGGTGTAGACGAGAGTATTGATTCACCGGTTGAGGTCGTGGATTTGTTCAAGTTGCGGGCTGAGTTTTTTTTTGTCTGAATCTGTTTCTTTCTTTATAAGGTTGTCTGTTTCCGGTGTCAAGTTGTGATTGAATCATTTTCTAAATCCTTCGGAGATATATTTGTTTTTACCTGGTGGATTGTATTGGTGAGGTGTGGGAGTGTTTGGTATAAGAAAGTTAATTGCTCAATTGCGAAGTTTGATCGTGTGTTATCTGTGTGATGAATACAATCCATTTGGCTCTTTTGTAGTTGTATGTTATTTTGTTGGAGTTTTTGATAGGTTGAGTTAGTGGAAATGTGATGAGGATTGGAAGGTGCTAGGATTGGAGTGTGTGGAAAGTTTGCTAGATGGTACTAGTGTGGAAGCGTGGGTAGCAGAGAGTTATGTCGAGGGAAGTGGGGTTGTGGCTAGGTTATGGGAGCATTATTGTTGGTTGTTTTTTATCGAGCGAAGTTGTTCAATGATGCTGGTGTCTCTTGGTTTGTATTCCTGTGAGGCTTGCCGGGCGTGGTGGTGGCCAATGACGTCACCCCTAAGAAGAGGTTAGGAAACTATGAGAGTGGCGCCAGGTTTCGCATAAAGCCTGCTGGACAGTGTTGGGAGAACCTAGGTGGAATATAGATGATGATGTGTTTTTTTACCATCATAGTAACTGATTCTAGTTTAGTTGTGTGGTCGTTTTGTAAGAGAGTTTCTGTGTGTCTGGTGGTGTTGAAAAATTGGATATGCGTGTCTATTAAAGTGAGCAAGCTATGGTGTGCTGTGTACATCATGTCTTAATGTAGAGTAGTTGTTGAAACTTTTTGTGTGATTGGGAAGTTAAGTGGAATTTCGGGATTAGTGCAATTTGGATATTGTGGGTGTTTAGTATTTTTTGTAATTCTTGCTGCTTGTTTCGGATGGTGTTGCTGTTAAATTGGAGAATGCTGAGGGATGTGTGTTGGAGGGAGTCTGTGGGTAATTTTGTATGGATTGCAGGTCCAGTGGGGTCTGTAATTGTTTCGGGACTGTAAGCTAGTACCCCGGAGATGGTGCCATTTGTTGCAGGAGTTGTTGAAGGTGGAAATTTGTGAGTGGTGGGCACGCCCGTTACAAGTTGGGCATATCTATGCGAGGGGCTCAGGATTTTATTCCATGTCACCTGCTAAGGCAAGGTGGAAGATAAAATAAGAGTGATAAGGGGGTGGGGGTCAGTTATCCGGTCTCCTCGGCTGATATTTGTGCCGGATATGATTTAGGAGACAAAGAAGACCGGAAAGAAAACAGCGACGAATGCCATTCGCTGAGGAATTTGTTTCGGGCGATCGTGGCTGCCCGACGGCCAGGCGCGCCCACTTGGCCAGTAACGTGTCCACTGTGGCTCAAAAACATTGAGACATGCGGTTTCGTCGAGGCTGGTTGCATCGGGCTACCGGTTCTTAGTTAATCAATTTTTGTCGTGCCTGCCCGCTGGGCGCTGCCCTCCTCTGCCGGAGCCAGGCATAGGAATCTTATATGGTTCATGTATGGTTGGTCCGCCGTTAAGGTCTTGCTGTTGGTTGCGTTAAGTCTTGAACCTCATCCACGAACTTACCACCTTGGGTGACCCAGCCAAGAGTTTGAAACTCCCGACGGCATCGCTCTTGGAATCAATGAAACCCTTAAGCCCTTCCAAACCCTTCAATACTCTTTTGAACACTCTTATTTGTATCGCATCAAGGGCATTAGAGGGCATATGTAAATGTTAAAATTACCTTTAGTTTGAAATATCTTGAAGATTAATGGTTGAATAAGTTAATATCTATTGTTTTATATAAAAGGAGAGTAATTCACTTGTTTACATTTTCATACTTTTTGTTATTGAAAATGTAAACATGAGCAACTTAGGTGAAAAGTTTTAATTAAATTACATTATAATGAAATAATTTACGCCATTGGACTCGTAAAATAACTTATATAACCAACTAGTACCCATAGATACCCGATAATTTTAGAGAAATCTTCAATAATTATTTTTTCTAGAATTAAGACAATTTTTATAACTTAAGTTCAAGTCTTCTGAAGTTGAGAAGGCCAAAGAATTTTCTAGATGAACAAGAAACGAATTCCAAAATGATCGAGTTCCTTGAAACCTCTCCTATTCGTGAGGATGGGATGGTCAACCTTTTTTTCAGGGACCGTCGGTCAAAACGTAGACTGTTGGCCAAGATATCGGTCCTACTTTTCTAGCCTACTCTCATAATTATATGATCCCAGTTCCCGAGAATTCGGTCCGTTCATGATCCCTGCCTTCCTCTTTTGAATTAGGACATAGAAGAAACTAAGAAGCCAAATTGTCTTCATAAATCGTCTTTTCCCAAAAATTTCATCAAATTTCTTCTTCGTTCAACTTCTGCTATAAATTCGAAAATATCCTCGGCCAATATTTTGGGACATTCCATTGCAGCAAAATGGCCACCAAAATCGTGCTTCCTGAAAAAAAATTGCAATTATTTTAGAAATTGAATGAAGTACAAATCACTTTTTAGGTAACACACTCCACCTTTCTGATGTTTTTTAAAAGGCAGATATTAAAATTTTATGAATTTTGGATCAGTCGTCCTTATTTTATCAAAATTGCGAGAGATTTGGGGGAGGGCCAGAAATATCCCAGTGATCGAAAGGGACTCTGGGAAAAAAGGTATCTTGGGATTATTTATTATCGTAAAATAAAGTGGTTCGTAATTAGTAAAGTTAAAGGAAGCAAAAATGTGAGGAAGAAAGATATTCCGAGATGCGCAAAGGACCGAGAGGGCCAGAATCATTTCCACATCGAACTCAACAGGTCCCTTAGCTCCCCGACGGGTCTCCTGAATTTCGTGAATTTGCTTGTACGACTTGGGTTTAGAATTAGGAGTTCGGTGATTCACAAATAAATCGCCCATTGCGCTACAATCGCTCCTCCAAGCCACCCGATGCATTGCGTTCGTTCATTCGAGGTACCTGGTGCACTACGTTCGTTCAATCAAACTAACTGGTGCACTACAATCGCTCACCCAAGCAAACTGGTACATTTCGTTCATTCATTCGAGCTACCTGGTGCACTACGTTTGTTCAGTCAAACTAACTGGTGCACTGCAATCGTTCATCCAAGCTACATGGTGCATTGCTTTCGTTCATTCGAACTACCTAGTGCACTACGTTCGTTCGTTCAAACTAACTAGTACACTACAATCGCTCATCAACACTACCTGGTGCATTGCGTTCGTTCATCCAAGCTACCTGGTGAACTACGTTCGTTCATTCAAACTAACTGGTGCACTACAATTGCTCATCCAAGCTACCTGGTGCATTGCGTTCGTTCATTCAAGCTACCCGGTGCACTACGTCCATTCATTAAAATCAACTGGTGCACTACAATCGCTCATCGAAGCCACCTGGTACAGGGCGTTTGTTCATTCAAGCTACCTGGTGCAATACGTTCGTTCATTCAAACTAACTAGTGCATTGCGTTCGTTCATCCAAGCTAACGGTGCAGTGCGTTCGTTCATTCATCTACCTGGTGCACTACAATCGCTCACGCAAGCTAACTCGAGCATTACATTCGCTCGTTCAAACTACCAGGTGTACATTTTCTCATTCAAACTACCTGATGCGCTGCAATCGTTTATCCAAGCTCCCTGGTGCATTGCATTTGCTCATCCAAGCTACCTGGTGTAATATCTACAATCGCTAATTCAAGCTACCCAGTGCACTACATTCGCTCATCCAAGCTACCTGTTGTGCTACATTCGCTCATCCAAGCTACCTGTTGTGCTACATTCGCTCATCCAAGCTACCTAGTGCACTACGTTCGTTCATTAAAGCTACCAGGTGCAACACAATCGCTCATCCCAGCTACCTGATTCATTACACTCAGTCATCCAAGCTACCTGGTATACTATTTTCGTTCATTCAAGCTAGCTGGTGCACTACAATCGCTCATCCATACTACCGGTTCCATTACATTCCTCATTCAAACTACCCAGTGCACTACATTTGCTCATTCAAGCTACCTGGTATGCAACAATTAACAATTTAAGCTACCTGGTATACTATTTTCGTTCATTCAAGCTATCTAGTGCACTACAATCGTTTATCCAAGTTACCTGTGCAATACTATCGCTTATCCAAGTTACTTGGTGTAATAATATCACTCATTCAGGCTACTTGGTGCATTACAATCGCTAACCAAGCTACTTGATACACTACGTTCGTTCATTCAAGCTAAGTGGTGACTACGATGGCTCATGCAAGCTACCTGGTGCATTACTTTCGCTCATTCCAGCTACCAAGTGAACAACATTTGCCCATTCAAGTTACCTGGTGGGCTACAAACGCTCAGCAAAGCTACCTGGTTCGTTACATTACTTATACAAGCTAATTGATGCACTAGATTCACCCATTCAAGCTACTTGGTGTGCTACAATCGCTCATCCCAGCTATCTCGTTCATTACATCAGTTCATTCAGGCCAACTGGTGCATTACATTCACTCAGTCAAGCTACCTGGTGCACTACCTACAATCGCACATTCAAGCTATCCTGTGTACTACGATCGTTCATTCGAGGTACCCAATTCGCAACAACCGTTCATTAAACCTCCCTGGTGCATTTCAAATGCTCATTCAAGCTACTTGGTAACATAACATCTACTATTCAAGCTATCTGAACAATACAATTGCTCAGCTAAGTTACCTGTATACTAATATCGCTCATCCAAGTAACTTGGTATACTAATATCGCTCATTCAAGATACCTGGTTCACTACAATTGTTCTTCCTAGCTATTTCTGATGGACTGCAATCGTTGATCCAAGCTACCAGATGCACTACGTTCATTCCAACTACCTGGTGCACTACAATCGCCCCATCGAGCTATCGGGCGCCTTCACACTCACTACCTACTTGTAGGAAACGATGAGAGCATATTTTTGCGAGGCAAAATATTCGGGATGGTTGAAGATCTCGTGGGCGAAGACGGAGAATCCAGCTGGGACGTGGGTCGTTATTCTGTAAATGAATTCGAACCATTTATTAGCAAGGTAAATTAATAGCACCTAACCCCTATCTTTCTTTTTAGTCGCGTACGAATCTATATCTCCCTATGTCGGTCGGTCGGTCCCCGTTTTGCTTTTTTTTTTTGTCTTGGTAATAACATTGTACCTATTCGGCGGATTTTAACGAAATCTGAAATCCTTATGTTGTTTTACATTCTCTTTCGAATGATATAATTGTCAAGGTCCTCCCAAGGTTAGCCTGGGAATGATTTGTTTGAGCAATAACATCAAACTATTTGGCCGATTATAAGGAAATTTGAAACCCTTATGTTGTTTTACATTCTCGTTCGAATAATATAATTGCTAAAGTCCTCTCTAGGTTACCCTGGGAATTAATTGGCAATAACATCATAACTATTCAGCCGTCTCGAACGAAATTTGAAACTCTTATCTAGTTTTACATTCTCTTTCGAATAATTTAATGGCAGAGTCGTGCCAAGGTTAGCCCGAGAATTATTTGGCAATAACTTCATAATTATTTGGCCCATTCTAACTAAATTTGAAACTCTTATGTTGTTTTACATTGTATTTCGAATGCTATAATTGCCAAAGTCCTCCTAAAGTTAGCCCGGGAATAATTTTGTTTGGGCAATAACATCATAACTATTCGGCCAATTCTAAAGAAAATTGAAACCCTTATATTCTTTTACATTCTCTTTCGAATGATATAATTACTAAAGTCCTCCCATGGTTAGCCGGGGAATTATTGAAAGTTTTGAAGGTCGTAAGGTTATAAATCAGAATAAGTGAGAGCACGCGACTTTGCTTCCTCACTCGATGTAGGAAAATCGTCTTGTTTTTTTCTAATTTAACTTAAATCTCTCTAAAAAAAATCTAAATATATTTACTGATCAATTTGTGACCGCGTCAACTTTCCAATGCTTTCTGCGTAGAATCTCATACTTGAAGTTATTGTTTGTGTAAACCTGAAGTTACAAAGATGGTCGTAATTAGAATTCTAACTTTACTTCTCTTGTTAATATGATAATTAAAAAGAGGAAAGACACAAACTTAACATCCATGGGCTTATCTGAGAAAAATGTTAATACTGAAAATATTCGAATCCACCAGACAACAAACATCTACTCAATGTTACTTCACATATTCACTTGAAGTATCGGAACTCCCGCTAGCCGAGTGGGCAAGGAGTTAGTTGGCTTCCCACGTCAAGGTACCGGGTTCGATTCTCGGTGAGAGCAGGGACTTGGGCGGAGCGTCCAGTCGGATACTTTCATGCAAATGTGTAGGCGCTACGACCGCGCACGTTACCACAGACATAACCAATGACAACACTGCTTTCTACCGCTTACTCCCTTCTCTTCGCACACACACGACTGGAGAAGTTTCCATAGCCACAAATAGTTCCTTGCTCCTTGGTATAATACCGACTCTTCCCCCAACAAGGAGTGCATGTGGCCTCGTGCTTCCTAGCGATTGTCATTCTGATTTTTATGTGAATTTCTTTATCCATTTTTGGAACCATTTAGTCAATGGCGGAATTAGCAAACGTATGACACCTTTTAATGAATTATTCAGTCAATATTTACCCCGATTTACCTAAAATATAGATAAAGCTTGTTGTAAATCAGATCAGCACATCCATCACCTAATCCTTGGCTAAAACAAATCCAATTTGACCGGAATCAGATAATATAATTCCAAGAGTCATAAAATATATGAATGCCAATCATTATTAAAATTAACTCCACGGATTTTGGGGCGAAATTGATAATAGGCTAATTTTGAACTCAGATCCTTCGTACCAGTAGAGCGAAACATGGTCCAGAATTCTGTCCAGAGGGATTGGGAAATCCTTCTCCAGAAGTCCACCGTCAGGCTTCGATGGGTTCTTCTTGTTTGTCCAAGTGCTGAACTTCTCCAGGAGGTAGGCCAAGAGGCCAACCGGCGTGTTACTTAGGGCCGCACCTGCAAACCAGAGTACTTACTAAAAAAAATACCCATGAGGTCTTTACTGAAAAAGTTGATATGTTGAATGAAGCACCTTGGTATGGCATATATATATATATATATATATATATATATATATGTGTGTGTGTGTGTGTGTGTGTGTGTGTGTATCTGCTGAAATAGCTTATATAGGGCCATTTAGGCCAATCTGGCTTTATTTTTTCTCAAATTGTAAGCGCAATAGCAACGGCGGCAAATCACGAAGAAAATTTGTACGGAGAGATCTTTATAAAAAGTAGTGTAGTTAGAGGAAATGGACATGTGTGGAAGATATATAGGCACAGTTCATCCTGCAAGTATTAAGGATGAGGAAACATACTGAGGGTGTTCTGGCTGGAAAGGCAAAAGAGCCTCCAGATGTCACCTGCTATCTCTTTGCGGGGGCGTGAAGGGATACGTAATGGATAGAAAGATGGAGGGGGGGGCATGGGAAGAAGGCAGGCATTTTAATACCCCCTACTCCCCCGACCACAACCAGAGCCAAGATGGGGAAGTGATCTGCATCCCCCGATCCTCCCCTGGCCCTGAAAAGGGATAAAGGGACGAAAGCTGGTTGGCGACTAGCCTGCAAAATTATCCGCCAGCCAGAAAAAGAGGCGAGAAGTAGCTTGCAAAGAAACTAGCGAAAGAAAAGGTAAAATGAAAATGTCCAAAAGGAAAAAAAGGTCCAGGTAGTCTCAATCTAGTTTGAGACTGTAGGGGGCACTGGGGTTATCAAATTTAACCCCAAGCTGGGATCAGTGAAATTTCAGTCTCGTATTTTGTATCGTGAAGGATTGAGTCAATTAACAAAATTAAAACTATTTTAAAGAAATAATCAGTGCGTGTAATAATTAAATTGATCTCACTTTTTTAAACCAAGAATTTGTACTTCTGGGGAAGTATGTTAAAATTTTCATTGATTATTTCCCATTGGATGTGTTAAGTCACCGGATGGAGTCTTAATTCGGGTCGCCTACACCGGAGGCTGCCATACGCCGTAGACCCACATGGTTCGGATTCCACGTTAAACAGTAGACCCCTGCTGAGAAATAAAACGCCTCAAAACTAATCCAGATCGGAAGAATTAACTCCACCATATTATATATTTTATTTCTCCATGAGATAAAAAATCCCATTCTTTAAACTTTCAATAAAGAGTATAAATTTCGAAAATACATATGCTCAATATTAATCCCTTTTGATATTTCTCAATATATACTTAGTTTATCCCCTATGTAGCGGCCAGAAACAGAGACGCATCAGTACCTTTGGAAGGAATCTAATTTCAGCTTTACTGTGACGATTCTTACCCACGGTATCTGGTTTGGTGGCTTGAATATGTAAATATCCCGTTTCTTGCAGAAAGTAATTGAAATAGGACGACACTGGATACAGATTCTTCTCGTCGCTATGGCGAATAACAAGTCCAGAAGGCATGAAAGATCCCATAAAATACTTCAAACTTGTCCCGGGGGTATTGATCGTTACCATATTAGCGTGCATTCCCAAAATGCTGAAATAAGTTGGAAAATATTACTTAGGTCGTGAGTCCAATAAAGCTTAATAGTGTTCTTTCGCACAAGAAGCAAGAGCGTTTACCAGTGAGACACGATGGGCTTATGAAAACAACTTGAACTCTCTTGCATGTCCTATCCATCAATGGGTCATTGCTAACTGGTTCGGATCCCGGGGGGATGATATTTTTCATTACTTATGTACATTTTATTTGTGAAAAAGTAGTTATAAAAAGTCCCTCTTAGTCCAATATCTTAGATATTTGGAGGTGATGGAGGTAACCGACTTCAACATAATGGATAATTATCGCTGACAACACGCTAGTTTTGAACCTGGCTTTTGTCAATTAGTTTTCTATAGCCATAAATTCAAATGAATTTAGATTATTTCATTTTAGAATGTAAGTTTTATAGGCCGATACTGATCTAAACATTGGACAAAACAGCGAACAAGCAGAAAAGGAAAGAGTACGAGTAAAATACTGGTTACACTGGTACAAAAAAGGTCTCGTAATTCTTTGCGTTGTATCAAAGTAGAGTGACTAACGCAAGCTCATAAGAACAAGTCCCTAACTCTCATATCAGTTGTCTTCTCTGACAACTTTCTTTTCTCTTGGGGAGGCAAGGAAAGGAATAACTGATTTCTTACTGTAAAAAAGAAATGAATGGTTAAACTTGACTTTATAAGGCTACAAGCAAGACTCTAATTTAGGGGTCAAGCAGTTTTGTCCAAAGAGAAGAAATCAAAAAACCTAATGGTCCCCCTCTTTGATTTTATGTTCCCTATGTAAACCTCTATCGACTTATTTAATTCGTATCTTTATGTAAGGTTTAGATAAAATGTATTGCTTTCCTCACTTGCCAGGGAAATAGGTTGCCATGACGCTTGCAATGAATGAACCCCAGTCTCCTCCGTGGACGTAGAATTTGTTAAAACCGAGTCGTTTCATCAACTTGAGGAAAATCTGAGCAGTCTCCATAACTCCCAAACCTGGGAGAAAATATTTTTAAAAAATCAACGAGGGGATCATCAGATTAAAAAGAAGAAGAAGAAATTAGCCAAAAAAATTATGAAATTTCACCAAAAGAAAATGTGTAGCAACACACACAGACACACGCAAGTGGTAAAAGAAAATTATGAAACAGATTCTGTAAATTTTGGGGAGTAGATGAATCCTCTGTATAAGTTTTGCAATGAGGCAATCATATTTCTATGGCTCATATTATGCAAATTATGCAAACATATTTGCCCATATATACTCTAGAATCGAACGCCCAATTCTAAATAACTCGACCGAGTATATACGGGAACATCAAATGATTTATCTATTTTAGAAGTCGTCCCGAGAAATTACGTTGGTTGAGTCACTATGACTCACTGTGGTCGCCATAGTAACGCGCCATCTCATCCAGAGTATATATGGATAAGATCAAATTATTTATGTATTTTTATAAATTTTCCCGAGTAATTACGTTTGTGGGCTCGATCGGCGCAAATGTCACTACTGAACTAATAAAAAATACTGATATTTCTCAACTTTGTGGACAATAAAAAGGTTGGTTAAGTGGTTCTGAATTCATGGCATGAAAATTAATGTTAAAAAAAAGCCATCTAACCTGTTTGAAGGGCAACCCTGTCCTTAAGGGGACAAAGTTTGAATACTCAGGAATACTTGGCTCATTTTATCCCTTCGTAGATGGAAAAAAATAAAACCTTTTATCAGATTAATTTAATTTCGTGAAGGTCTCAATCAATTTAAATGAGCGTCGACGTCGCTAATTCACGGTGCTATCATGCATTTACAACACGACCTAGGGCCAAGCGAAGTTAAGCCACATCGGGTGCGTTCAGTCGTTGGATAGAGTCCTGATTTGCGTCTACTTTGATTTGGCAGCCGTAATTCGGATCCTACATTAATGTGTAGGTCTTCACTGGGAAAGGTCCCTCTCAAAGAAGGCCAAATCGGCAGTAAAACTTACTACATGCATACAAAATCTTTTGCTACGCACAAAAAGAGGCCAATCGATGGTAAACTCTCTAAAAACAAAATCTTTACTGCACAAACTACATAAGGTTTCCCAAGGCAATTCAGTGGCAAAACCAATAAAAGGCAACAACTTTACTACATACCAATTAAGAAAGGCCTCGAAAAACAGGGGTCAATCGGTGGTTAAAAAAAAACAACATAAAAAACTAAAATTATTTACTATATACTAACTGAGAAGGCATCGAAAATCGACGACCATTCGGTGGCAAAAATACTCTTAAAAAATCTTAAAATTCTAAAAATGCACAAAAACTACAATAAATAAACTGAGAAACCCTTGTAAAAAAGGGCCATCCGGCGATATAACGACTAAAAAACACCAAAAAAACACAAACGAAGCAAAACCTTAAAAAACAAAAGCCACTCGGTGATAAAAACAAGCTAAAAACAAGGGTAATCCCAATAATAAAACCCCTTGAAAAATTCCCCTCTTACTACTGACAAAGACCTCTAAAATAACAAGGATTAATTGGTGGAAAAGCCCTTAAGGCTTAAAGAAACGCCCCAAAATATCGCACCTGGTTTCGACGAGGCTTGTGAGAATCCGTATCCGGGCAGAGACGGGCAGATGACGTCAAAGACGAGTCCGGGGTTTTCGGGAGAAGTGAGGAGAGGGATGAGGTCGAGAAACTCGAGCACCGATCCAGGCCACCCGTGCATCAGGAGAAGAGGCCTATGAATTACATCGTCGGCGCCCGAAGGAGGCAAAGTAGGCTTCGCTCGGAGGAAATGAATGTCTAAGCCTTCGATTTGCGTTCTTAAAGGAAAGGTGTCGTTGTTTACATAAATCTAAGAAGCGAAAACCAACGAGGGTATCTCCGCCAAAAGTCTGCAAAAAAAAGCGATGGAGATAAGAGGAAGTGAAAATGTGCGAAAGAAATATGCCAGCAAATCCTCCTGGATCCTGTAGGTTAAGGAGCTATCTACAGTGCCAGGTGTACCGTAGGCAACCGAGCTGCAGCTGACATCTGGAGTACCCCGTGCCCTCTCGCCCTTATCCTTCATAGGTGAATCTGCGAGTATATTTCTTCCGCCCATTTCACCACCTCCATCACATATTCTTTCATCATCTCTCTTTACAAACTTTCTGCAAGAGATGCTTTCGTTGGTTTTCCTTTCTTAGTTTTAAGTAGTAATAATAAATAATAATAATGACAATAATAAAACATACTATTACTACTACTAGTAATAATAATAATAATAAATATACTACTACTACAACTACTACAACTACTACTGATAATAATGATGATAATAATAATGGCATCATCCCTCTATTCTTCTTACATAAAGTGTGAGAATGCATTCATTTTCGCTTCTCTCTTCTTCCAGTCGTAATCCTTTTGCCAGTATTGATAGACCGCCTCGAGGGCGCTCGGATTAATCCCGTAGGTGGAGTTCACCTCTTCCAGGGGTGGCGTCACACGAAGGGGCAGAGCCAGTCTCTCCTTCAGCTCCTCAATTTCCTGACGAAGGAAACAAAATATTAAAGATGGCGCTCCGGGGCCCCATTAATTAAAGAAGTTGAGATTGTATTAATCCTTAAAAAGGCAGGATTCAACGAGGGCATCCCACCTAAAATTGAGAGGGGGTTCTTAAGAAGGCGACGTCCATAGCCCGACTAACCCAAATTTGAGAGGGTTAGAGATGCTAGGCACTACGGGGGTGCGCAATTCTCCGGAAGCTGTCCTTTACCTTCAATGCCTCCTCAACCCTGTTGGGGGAGGGAGGGATACCCCCAAAGGGAAAGAATTTGGAGACGAAAGAAAGCGGAAAAAATAATAAGAATAAGAAACGAATGAGGGTAAAAGAAAATGAAGGGACCGAAATTGTTGTTACTTAAAACTAAGAAGCGAAAACCAACGAGGGCATCTGCGCCAGAAAGTTTGTAAGGACAGAGGTGTGAAGAAAGTGGAAAGTAAAAATGTGTGGAAGATAAATATGGCCTCGGAACTATCTCCGTCGGTTGGGGCCAAGAGGGCACGCAATCCACCAGATGTCAGCTGCAGCTTGATTCCTCCCCTACACCCAACAACCCCCTTGCGGGGGTATAGTAAAATAAAGCTGTGCAGAATTGGCATTAGAAAATGGGAGTGGAAAGTGTGACAGAACATAGATGGCGAGGAATCAATACCAGAACTTGGTCTTAGATCTTCTGGGAGGTACCCCCCCCCCCTCCTATTAAATATCTAGTGGAGAACATAGGGCTTCAGAGGTACGAACAATTGTCTAGAAGCGCGGACAAAACCCAAAAGTGCGAACACATGCCACATATAATAATAGAAATTAAAGTACGAACATATATTGGAAGTTTAAATAAGGACATAAGTACGAACGAAGATGAGAAATGCGAACATGTGGCAGAAGTACGAACGAAAGTAAAGTTGAAGATAAGCTGCTCAGCTGCTAATTTATATTTATAGATTATTCGCATATGAGTTTAGTTATTCGCATGTGTTTGGTTACTGAAGCTGATTTCGAGCCCGGCTTTGGGTTACTATATGGGGGGGGGCCTCTGCCACCCCCCATATTCCCCCCGCTCGCCCTCAGGAACAAGTAGCCGAGCAGAAAATCTTCAACTTTACTCGAACGTACATCAGGCGTACGAACATTATGAACACGACGTAGAAGTACGAACACAGGTCCAAACTAAGAACAGAGCTGACACATGGAGAGTTGCGTGCCCTTCAGGCCCCAATAACTCCGGGGAGAATCGGCCTTAACTGAGGTTGAGGAAGTTCCGCATCAAGTTCCGCACCCAACCCTCAGCCGGCAAGATCATGGCCACCATCTTCTGGGATTCTGAGGGAGTGTTAATGGTGGACTATGCGCCTCGTGGAAGGACAATCACAGGCCAATATTACGCCGAGGAACTGGCTGGGTTGAAGAAGTTCATCCGTCAGAAGCGGCGCGGCAAGTTGACACGCGGTGTCCTGCTCCTCCACAACAATGCCCCCTGTCCACAAGGCCAGAGTTTCACAAGCTGCCCTGCGCGAGTGCAGATTCGAGGAGCTCAACCATTCCCCCCTACAGTCCATATCTGGCCCCTAGTGACTACTTTTAATTCCGCCAGCTCAAGGGTGCACTGCGTGGACGCCGGTTTGGGGACGATGAAGATGTCCAGCTCGCCGTCCAGGAGTGGATTGAACAGCAGTCGGGAATTCGAAGCCTCGGGGACAAGTGGCGCAAGTGCATTGAAGTCGAGGGTAGTTATATTGAAAAATAATAAAACAATTTTTTAGGGCTAGAAATAATCGAAGGCAGGGTTGTTTTTATATCAGCCGTGTCTATTAAACTCGAAGCCTAGGTACCTGTAAGACTTAGCCTAACCCAAGCTTTACGTTTCAATATACCTTAGGCGTCATTTTCTGGACTATTAATTTATTATTATTATTAATGTAATATTACATTATCGTTAAAAGATAAATATTATGGAAGTGTTAAAAGAGCACATTTGCAACGTTATGCCTTGGGGGTTTAGACGAGGCAACGATGCTAAGTCAACAGCAGAAAGTTTTTGTCAATGTATACAGTGAAGGGACAATTAATGTGAGCCAGTGGTTTCAGTATTTTCGCTGGGAAAACGGTCCGAAAGATGAATCCCGTTCAAGACGGCCATTGGAATTTAATGAAGCTCCTTTAAAAATAACGTGGAAGAAAGTTCGATCGTAGCTGTTGAACAATTGGCCGAAAACTACATTCAACTTATTCCACAGCATCGTCATTTATAGGCGTTTGACTAGTGGGGCGATGTATGCCTCACGACCAGTCAAAGGTTGAGTTGAGACAAAGAATCAACATTTCTTCATCTCTCCTTTCTCTACTAAAAAATGCGCCATTTTTAGTAGAATTGTAACAGAAGATGAAAGGTAGATTAGGTTCAATAATATTAAGAGTTCTAGACAATGGATTAGCCTCCTCCACGGAAGATATCTTGTGGGCTTAATGTGATATGGAAGGTATAATCCATTATAAACTTATTACTCTAAATCAGACTATGACCAAAGAGGTTTACTATGCCCAGGTGGACCGTTTAAATGTAGCACTTGAATGAAAAAGTACCAGCATTAATCAATAGAAAAAAAGTGCTCTTTCATCAAGACAATGCGCGACTTCATATCGCACGAGAGACCAAACAAAAAGTTCACAATTTTGACTGGGAACTAATGAGCCATCCTCCATACCCACCCGACTTAGCCCCCATCAGATTACTATAAATAAGGAGTTTAACGAATCACCTAAAGACAATGAAGATGCCAACAACAGAAGAGGTCGAAACAACGTTAAATAACATTTTAAAATCAGTTAAACGATTTTTACAAATATGATATTTTAAGGTTAGTAGAAAGATGGATACTAGTAGAGTAGAAATTGGTGGAAATTATATTACTTAATAGACTAATAAATAAGTACTTATCATCATCATCACTTCTCATTAACTCTATAATTTAAGGAGGGGATTTTTTTTTAGTATTTGAATAATAATTTCATCTTAGTTTGGTTATGACTTATGTTTTTTTTTAATTAAAGTTATTTTTAATAATTCTTTTATAATGTCAAAACAAAATGGTAAAGTTCAGAAATAAATATAAGTATCAAAATTAAAAAAAAAAATTAAACGCAAAGAATTACAAATGGTGAAGTTCAGAAAATTTAGTTTAGAGTTCCTTTTTAAAATTATTATAATTGGCGAAGTTGAGAAAATTTATACAAATTTACCCATGGCTGCTTTTTTTTAGATTTTAAATTTTAATTCTAGTAGCGAAGCGCAAGCTCCCCCCGTAGGGGAAAGTGGCGAAGCCATTGCCTGGTTTAAATATATAAAACTTCAAAGAGTCGCTTGATTTTTATCCATAGAACATGACAAAATGCCGGATTACTTAGAGGATGACTTAATAGAAAACCCAAGGATGAAGCAAGGACTAACCTCATGTGGACAAACTGGATTTTAATAGCTTTTTCATCTCTTATAATCTTATGGTCACATCTAATTTTAAGATTAAGAAATGTAATGCGAATTTTCTTTAATTCTTTGCCTCTCATATATTTTGTCAGGGTTTATCCCGGGGCAGAAACTCCCAAGCACGCCCCCTCGGCTACTCCTTTACATGCGCATTTATCATACACAATATCATCCACTTCTCTCTCTCTCTCTCTCTCTCTCTCAGAAAGCCTTTGAAAATAGAGGGAGAAGGGTGAAGCCCCCTTGTCGCGGGAAGAGAGCTTGTGCGTACCCTTGACTTTTCGAGCTATGTTGGCGGAGGTACCTCTTCTGGGTGCCCCTGGCAGGGCTTTCCTTGTCGATTTGGTCGGAAACGAGGTTCCAGACTAAGTGCGTCATTCCTTCCTTTTTCTACTCTATCCTTTTCTTTTTTTACTTTTATCCTATCTCTCCCACTTATACAAAAAAAGAAAAGAAAAGAAAAGCCTACTCCTATCTAGATATAAGGACCTGGCAGCTACCTCAAGCGTCAGAAGAGAGGCTTTGGAACCTCTATAAACAACGTCAATCGACGCTCACTGGTTGCGAGAGACTAGGACTAGAGGTGTCCTAGGCGTTGAGGCACGCTGAATGGGATGAGGGTGGTGCCCCGTTAACCCCTTCCCTGGCGCGTAATTATTGACCATTCCCAGTGACCGTTGACGGGGGTGCCTCTGGTAGCATCGGTCCGAGGCGACGGCCCTTTGTGCCCAGGTTGGTTGCCAGGCCAATAAAAAGCCTTGGGTCGAGTCTCTTGGTGTGGCGGGATATCCATTGAACGCTGTTCCGAGATCTTGGCCGTCGTGAAGGGAACTAGTAGGAGTTTAGTACGGGGTGTGCTCCGTTGTTCACCTGGTGAGAAATCGATGGCCCCTTCGGGGACCGTCAGTGCTGCTTTGTAGGGAGCCACGGCACGCCGAGGTTTGACGACTCGGTCGGACGATCGATAGGCGGGAGCGACTCACGCGGGGCGAACTCACCACCCCCTTTCTTTTTTATTGAGTGGTCACAAAGTATTCAGAGATATAAAGTGAACGGCATGACTGGAAAGAAAGGACCTGGTGTGTTAAAATATACCTGTTCGATATGCCAAAAGGACAAGTGGTGCGTAGATTTTACTGAGGGGTGTTTCTCAAAATGCCACCCTGGAAGTATCTGCACGGACTGCGTCCTAAGGGCAGAACTTCAGGAGCTTAAGGAACTTTTCAAATCTTCTGAGGAAAAATCACAACGGCTGGAAGAAAAAGTGAAAATCCTCGAATCTGAGCATGTGACTCAAATCCGTCGTTTTGAAGCCATCATTGCAGAGATGACAGCCACCAAGGTAAAGCAACAGCATCAAGAAACTCCCAACGACGCCGATGGCTCCTCTGTTGAGCCCTCATGCACCGCGTCGATAGAGATAGGCCATCCATCCGACGTCCCAGAGCCAGCTGCTGCTAGGGTTACTCAGGGCGTCAAAAAGAATAAAAGGAAGAGTAAGAAAGGAAAAACAGTAGATAAAACAGAAGAGAAAGTAGAAACGGAAGAAAAAACGAAGAAGAAAAAGAAGAAGAAAAACCCCAAAAAGTGGGGAAGAAAGAGGAATCGAAAGAGCCCATACTGAAAGGGAAGCCTCTGTCCTCTGAACCCGAATGCGCGAGGGTCATCGTGATCGGTGACTCCCAAGCGCGGGATTTACAACCCTTGCTAGCGGCCCGCCTTCGCACCAGTGTGAAGGTAAGCTGCCTTCCAGGAAAGAGAAACGGAGAAATAAGGAGATGGGCTGAGAAATCTCAGATCTCTGAGAACTCAGTTGTTGCCCTCATGGCAAGTGGCAACGATCTTTACCTACGAGGAGGTAAAGTAGGCGCCAGCGGGAAGATTCTGACCACGATTATGGGAGGAGTTGCCGACTGTGGGCTAAAAACCCGCAGACGTGTCGTGTTCGGGATACTCCCAAGACGAGGTCCACCCCGCAATGCTCACGCGGGGAACGTCTCCATAAACCAACGCCTGGGAGATATTTGTACGGCGGAAGGAGTCTTTTTTGTAGACCCTTACCGCACCTTTTACGGGAGAAATGACATGTACAAAAGGGACGGAGTGCATTTTTCCTTTAAATGGAAAGCTGTACTCGCAAACATGATCCAAGATGTTGTGGAGCGGACCCAAAGAAGTGTCAGACCCCGAGTAAAGGAGGACGTACGATAGTACATCCGTGTTACTCCAGGAACGACCTTTTCTGAAGTCACAAAGAGGGGAGTGACCCCGCCACAGAGAAAGAAAGCGGGAAACGGAAGAGCGTAGGGATCCTACAGTCGGGGACTCCCTCAAAATTCTTCTGTTTAATGCGAGTTCTGTCAGAAACAAGTTTCTAGAACTTCGTGGCTTCGTAGCAACAGAAGAACCGGAGATGGTGGCCATAACGGAGTCGTGGATAAAAACCTCAAGCCGTGATTTTGAAGGTGAATTCACGATTCCCGGTTACCAGCTCTTCCTGCAAGATCGTATCCGACCATGAACTACTAGGTGTTGACCTAGAGATATGACCTGTCAAATACAGGACCCTGGTGCTTTATAGACCTCCTGCCCAACTAGTTAAAAAGGACAGCGATCTGTACCAGCTACTAGGAGAACTTGTCGAAGACCGGGTGTGTATCGTCATGGGAGATTTCAACACACAAGTTGACTGGGAAACCAGAGAACCCTGTGGCGAGAACGCTCTATTCCTGGAGTTTGCGAGCAATAAGTTCCTGACTCAATGGGTGAGAGAGCCAACGAGAGGAGACAATATCCTCGACTTGGTTTTCACCTCTGAGGGTGACATCGTTGAGGACCTCTCTGTTGGCGAAGAGCTTGGTGGCAGTGACCACCGACTAATTAGATTTGTAGTCAAAGTCTCGAAGGCAGGGCCTGCAACTAGTAAATCGAGGAAACTCGATTTGAAAAGAGTAGACTTTGCAGGTCTTCGTGCTGGACTGACTGACGCGAGGCTAGAAGTGTGCGATGTTGTTTAAGACTCGTGGAACAGTTTCAAAACCACATTCATAAGTCTTCAATCGTGTTTCATCCATCTTAAATGCCCCCGTCGGTCTTCTGTTAAGCCAAAGTGGTTTAATCGAGAAATCGGCCAACTACTCAGAAAGAAGAGAACTGTGTACCGGCAATCGAAGATCTCGGGTGACTTTGACGAATACCGGAGGCTAGCCAGGAGAGTGAAATCCAGCATAAGGGCGGCTAAGCAGTCTGAGGAACTCCGAGTGGCGAGACTCTGTGAAGAGAATCCCAAGGAGTTTTTTTTGATATGTGAACAGCCGTAAACCGATCCGTCGAACGATTGGCCCTTTGAGAAATGAGGAGGGGGCATTAAAGCATTCAGATGCAGAAAATGCTAACCTCCTCAACGATTACTTCTCTTCAGTGTTTACTGAAGAGTGTGGTCCCATCCCCCAGCCAATGGATTCCTACTTGGGGGAAAAGCTGGAGGATATGGACTTCACCGAAGGGGAAATAAAAAAGAAGATCAGTGACCTAATGACGAAAAGTCACCTGGCCCGGATGGCTTTCTACCTCAAGTGTTGAAAGAAGTGCGTGATCAAGTGTCACGACACCTGAGCGCAATCTTCAACATGTCAATCCGGACCGAATGCGTTCCTAGAGACTGGCGTGAAGCGGAGGTGACTACTATCTTCAAGAAAGGAGACCGTAACCAACCGTCGAACTACCGACCTATCAGTCTGACTTCGATAGTCGGTAAACTCATGTAAAGCATGATGGTGGACAAAGTGACGTCGTATTTAGAGTCAAACCTGCTACTGAGGAGTTCCCAGCACGGCTTCCGAAGGCAACGGTCATGCTTGACGAACCTTGTGGAATTCTTCCACTTCGTGTTCAGTGAGCACGATCGGGACAAGGCGGTGGATGTGGTGTACTTAGACTTTCAGAAAGCCTTTGATAAGGTAACATACCGCCGCCTTCTCCGGAAAGTGCGAGCGCTGGGCATAGAGGGAAAAGTAGCCAGCTGGATCGAGAACTGGCTAAGTGGCAGACGGCAACGGGTGGTGGTGAATGGACAGGCTTCTGAGTGGGTGCCCGTTACTAGCGGGGTGCCTCACGGTTCTGTCCTGGGACCACTACTATTCATCATCTACGTCAACGACATGGACGGTGACATGGCTGCCAAGATTTCTAAATTTGCCGACGATACCAAGCTTGGTATGAACGTTGCAAAGGATGGAGATACTGCCCGCCTGCAGGAAGATCTTGGAAAGATTGGGGAGTGATCAGGCACGTGGCAAATGCCTTTTAACGTGGGGAAATGCAAAGTAATGCATATCGGCCACAGAAACCCCCAATCTCATTATATCCTTAAGGGCACTGCTCTTGAATCGAGTGACACTGAGAAGGAATTGGGTGTTACTATCACTAGCGACCTCAAGTTCTCGAAACAGTGCATCGAGGCAGAGAAGAAAGCCCAAAGGATGTTAGGCTACATAAAGCGCCAGTTTGGATACCATAACAGGGAGATAGTACTTTGTCTGTACAACTCCCTCGTTCGGCCGCACCTGGAGTATGCCGTACAATTTTGGAGTCCTTCGTTTCGAAAGGATATCGCAAGGTTGGAACGCGTACAAGCTAGGGCAACCAAGCTGATTCCCTCTATCCGACATAAAAGTTATGAGGATAGACTAAGGGAATTAGATCTGTTCTCGCTGGAAACCCGTAGACTGCGTGGTCAGCTCATCGAAGTTTTCAAAATACTTCGAGGGTTCGACAATGTTGACTACCGGGATATTTTCACACTGAGTGAGAACAGAACGCGCAATCACGGCTTCAAACTTGAACTGAAGCGTTACAACCGCAATCTGTGTGGAAATTTCTTCACTTACAGTATTTGCGGTAAGTGGAACGCACTTTCAGTGAAGTTGTCAACAGTGAATCTGTTGACCAGTTCAAGTCAAGACTAGACAAGGTCTTGAAAAGTGGCCGTTTAGGGACACAAAACAATTGAGCAGCCATATGCCCGCTCGATTGCTAGTCCAAAGGTACCCTCTTTGAATGGACCGTAAGGTCTCCTAGGGTACTTCCTTTCCTTGTTACTCCTTGTTACTCCTTTCTAAAACACTCATTCCCATAATCAAACCACGATTTACACATTCTTCCAACATTCCACACACACTGACATTCATCCGCGTGCATTCTCTTCCCAAGTTTATTTTCGTCTATTCTTCTCACTTATCCATACTACCTCTTTCACCTACTTCTTTGCACCATAAACATTTCTTAGTCGCTGCTTACTCAACCCACCTTTCGCACACCGAACATCCCTTTCATGATGTCCATTTGCACTGCTCTCACTTGAGCTATTTCCTTCTCCTTCCATCCACTATTCTCACTCCCATACACAGACGTGTGCGGCAGAATACTTTAAGGCAGCTAGCTCTCTAACACATTCTACACTCAAACCTTTAGGATTCAATAAAGCTGTAATCGACCTTAAAGACTTTATTGCTACGCAAAACCTTGTGGTTGAAATCTGCTTTATCTGCACCACAATCAAACGTGGTACCGACGCGGATCGCCCTAGGTTACAAGATATATCCCTAATGTACACTTTATTAAAAAATATATATAATAAATTATTCCTCTTCAAATGCACAAACAATAGAACATAGCGAGAGAGAGAGAGAGAGAGAGAGAGAGAAAGAGAGAGAGAGAGAGAGACAGACAGAGAGACAGAGAGACAGAGAGACAGAGACAGAGAGAAAGAGTTACAAGGAAAGGAAGTACCTGGAATGGGATCCATGAGGCTTTGGGGGAGAGGGTAGGCCACAAGGGAGACTCCATGAGATTGACATGATCCTGGAGGTGATTCATCCACGGGTGACAGGATCTTTTATGGGGCCGAACCTGAGCTCGGTGCCAATCACTGAACCTGAATCCGCCCTCGTGCATGCTTCTCCTCACGTGGCTCGGGCCCCCGAGGATTTGCAAAGAGAAGAGAGACCTACTCCCCGGCAGGTGCCCCTTTGACTGCTTAGACCTTTCCAACTTTGGAGAAGGATCTTGCAGAAGAGGGTCCGTCCACTGTTGGGGCCCCTTCCGGGGATAGAAAGAAGTGGGTTCATTCCCAATCATCCTCTCTAAGAGGAAAATAAAAGGACTAAGGGTTCGTCTCTCTCCAAGGAGTCTCTGGGGACGGACGGGTCCGGTGCCTTTTTGGCAAGTGACCACGCCAAGATCAGCGCATCTCGCTCCGAGGTGCCCTCGGGTAGGGTGGGGGCAGACAAGGAGCAAAGTTGGAAGTGCGCTAAGCGGAGACTCAATTTCATCGGGCTCCTCATTCAGAGAATACTTGGCGTTTTCGAGCCCACTGGCTTCAAGCGCTTTCTGGTTATTCGCTCGAAATATTATGGATTATGTTGTCCGAAGATAATATAATTCATAAGAAGAGAGCATTAGCTAGCTTGATTGATAGAAAGCAGAAGGTGTCACGCTTCTTGGAAGGGGTCCTCTGACGAATGCGTCAGACCGTCTGAGGCAGCGATGATTAATGCACTTTGGTCACTCAATCGCTCCCCGGTCGAGGAAGGGGCTTCGAGAACAATCCATACACTCTTTACCACGTTTTACCGTGACAGGCTCCCTGAGTTGGTGCGTGCCGGTTGCATACCCCTGTGTGAAGACATTCATGTCAGTGCCGCGGAGGTGCTACTACTGACTACGCTCGCGTAGATGTACAAAGTAGGGTTTATCAGAAGTGTTTGTAAGTGTTCTAAGGCCGTACATCATAGGTCCCTACCGTGTATGGCCAAGTGTGTCAATTGAAGAGAGGATCACCCCGCTTTCTTCGAAGCAGGGTGGTGCATATCTCCTGGAGAAAGGAAATCGTGGTCGTTCCTGGCGCGCCCGGCGCTGCCTGGGACGTCTTATACCTCATTTGTTTTTAATAGGCATCCTCTAATCCTGGCCTTTCCAGACATACTAGCACAGTCGTTTTCCCGCACATTGGGAACTCTTATGTGTGTTCTAATTACCCCTGATACTCCCCTAGTAGAATTGATAGCACAAATCGTTCTCAACCAGCCTCAGCTAAAACCAGAGCTCCACCCCATCCCCCAGCGTGACCGTTTCCCAAAAGCGGAAAAGTCCGCGCGCCTCCATCGAATCGTTAGACTTACAGGAGGTAACATCCCTGAAGGTGATCATGATGCCGTCCCCCGGGGATCCTAAAGATGCCCCGCTAAAGAAGGAAGAGAGCAAAAGAGCTTTGCTTCTACACCCCATCCCAAGACTGAACTGGGTGGCTCAGAGAGGGTGGATCCTACAAAAGAAGGAAACGCCTCCGAATCCCCCACCCTTTCCGCCAAAGGTTTCCAGGCGAAGGGAGGAAAAGACTCGCATAGCGAGCCCAGTCTTCTCCGATAAGTCATCGAAGGCGACAGCGGATTCAGCGCCTTGTTCGGCCAATAGATCCCAGAGGTCTTCCTCCGCGATGCGTATGGCCATTTCCTTGTGCATCTTAACTTCGAAGAGAGCACTTGCATCTATCTGCGAGCTAGGCCTGGAGCGCATTTTCCTTGAATGGAATTGCCTCGGACTTCTGGGAAATTTTGAGGCGCTGCAGAGGCTCATATTCTCCCGTTCCCCGTTAGCTATTTGCAGGATAACATGCTGTGCGTATGACCCCTGCTCACCTTCCTGGCGTATAAAGGTTTTGCCACCCCACTACCACGTCATGGAGGCCGGGCAGGAGGATGCGCGATTTACACCCGGCATGATGTCTCCGTTCTTCTCTTTGCTTGGAATACCTCCTTTCAGGCAGTGGCAGTGCAGCTACACCTCGATAGGAGGTATAATGTAATTTCTGCGTACATTCCACGGTCAGTCGACTTCGACGCGGGGGATCTCCGCCGTGTCGTGGCACGGTTGCCGAATCCTTTTCTTCTGCTCACGGATTTGAACGGTAGACGCTACCTCTGGAGATCTGGAGAGACTACTCGATCAATCTCAGGGTAAGGTCATTGCCCATCTGATCAACGAACTGGAGATAGGTGTCCTAAGAACCACTTCATTTTCCTGCCTTGATCTATCCCTCTGTTCTTCGAATGAACACCCTGATTTGGGGGAAGAAGTGGTCGATGACCTCACTACGTCGTGAGGTCGTGCATGGCCACCGACTGGACTTTGCCTCCAGCTGAGAAGTGAGTTGCAGAAAGACATGTTTTTTTTTGTTAGATTTGTTAAACAGGATCTGTAGAGAGGGTATCCTCCCAGACTCCTGGCGAATGACTACTGTGCTTGCTCTTCCCAAACCGGACAAAGATCATTCTAGCATGACTGATTTCCACCCGATCACTCTAACCTACTGCGTGGGCAGGTTGATGGAGAAACTTGTAAATGTTAGATTAGCCTTTTTTTCCTCTTATGGAAAATGCGGCTTTCGCAAGTTCCACTCCATGCCAGATGCTCAGCTCTGAATGGTAAATTTAGTCGTCTGCGAGGCCTTTTTTCGTAGACACTACAGTGTTTTTTTTATCTGGAGAAGGCCCATGATAGCGCATTTTGGTGCGGCCAAGATGCCTACTCTAGAATGTCAAATCCAACCGTATCTCTCGCGATGCTGAAGCGCACCAGTTTCGGTTGTTCTTGGACAAGACTAAGGTTGGGCACTTCTGCCGCCATCCACTTGTTCCTAAACGTGGTTCGCCTGAAAGTGGTGGATTCGCACCGTTTCCTTGGTCTTGTTTTCGATCGACGCCCCACCTGGGAAGATCATATTCGCAGCCTTATGGTCTCTTGTACTCGCGACATGGACATTCTTCGTTCCATGACTTTCAATACTTGGGGTGCTGATATGGTTACTGCCTACTTTTCTACCGATCCTTTGTTCGTTCAAATCTTGACCACGGATGCGAGTTTTATGCATCTGCAGTGGAGCGTGTATTGCAGAAGCTGGACTGATCGACCGCAGTGGTCTAAACCTGGTGACGGGTACCTTCAGCACGTCCCGATATGAAAGCCTACTTGTCGATCCTGGGGAGATGCCACTCGCTCTGCACCTTACACACTGCATTATGAGCTTATACCTGAAAACCTGGCGTCTCCTTTAGTCGCCAAGGGCTCTTACTGTATCCGCAACCAATCAAGACAGAGCTTATGTTGCCGAGAGATTCCGTCATACCCTAAGCCTTTTTGTCTTTACGGCCGAGCTGGCTGCAATACACCGCTGGATACGGGAGGTAATGTGTCGTGCTCGGTTTACGGACCGGATTGTAATCTTTAGTGACTCACAAAGCGCGCTGAGTGTTCCCGTGACATTGGACTTTTCCCATGGATCTACGAGTATATCCCAATACCACGACGGCTTCTGATCGCTTTCTGCCGCCTTCGAATTAGGCACACTCGCGGGACACACCGTCATTTCATGGAGCGCTCCCCTGCATCTTACCTCGACGATTGCGTTTTCTCCCGGACTGTTCAGTACATTCTTGCCGAATGTCCTTTAAGATTACCATATCAATCCCAACACCCTAACCATACACCCTCCTTCAGTTATTTTTCAATTAAAGCCACCCCACATTGAAAGTCAATTAAGAACATTAGAAACCCCCCTTCTACATTAAATTTACAAACCCGATTCTAAAGTTAGATCCCACCTCCGCTTCTTTATTATTATTATTATTACATATGTGAACAACCACGGTCTCTCACCTTCAAACTTCTCCCATCCCTAAAGAGTAATAACGCTAACAAGCATTCATTTTCCACATTTCTATTTCAAGGAAGAAACAGGCAACAAGTCTCCCAAGTGTTAAAGATTAAATGGAAAGGTAATAGTAATTATTATTACATTTCCATTTATTTACAGTTAATATGCACTCCAATTTTCGTTATTTTACATTCACCTTTTCCTATTTCTCCAAGCATTCTCTAGAGTTTAATGATAAACAGCTAACGTCTTACTTAATTAAATTCATTGATTTAAAATGTCGCTTTTTTAATGCCCCCCTAAATTCAATTTTTCATCCAAAAAATACCAGAATACCCAAGAAAAATTCTTATGCACGTTTTCGTTAATTTAAGATCCTTGATAATGAGCTCTAACTCGAAACGTCGGTACCAAGAAAATAAACTTCCACGATAGAAATCATAAATTCACCCTTAAGCTACGTATATATATACACACAGTGGGGACAAAAGTTTCAAACACACTGTTAGAAATACAAATTTACATACTTTTAGTTAATGCAGGTTAATGAAATTTACAAAGCATGGGGAACTTTATGTAATAAATACAATGTAATGATCAGGAAAAAATTATAAGGACAATAGTGAAATTTGACTAGGCAAAAGTTTACAACATATTCATATAAACGTGGTTTAGTACTTGGTTGTATTACCCTTGTTGTCAATTATAGCTTGCAAACACATTAAATATTCTCCAACTATTTTTCTACAAATGCTTGGACTGATTTTGTTCCAGTCCTCTAAACATATTTTCTTCAAATCAAATAAGTGACGCGGAACTCGTTTCTGGACCATGAGTTTCAATTACCTCCACAGACTTTCGATGGGATTCAGGTGAGGAGTTTGACTTGGCCATTCAATAATATTAATGCTACCTGTAGGCACTTAATTCCTGGTTTGTTTTGCTGTATGTTTGGGGTCATTGTCTTGTTGAAGTGCCTCTCCTGGTTTCAAGTTCAGAGAGCCAACCCCAGATGATAAATTTCTTTCTAAAATTCCCCAGTGTATTTCTCCATTCTTCCAACCCTTGATGAGCAAAAACAACCCCATACCATGAATGATCCAGCACCGAATTTGACTGTAGGGATCGTATTCTTTGGTACGTAAGTTTCATATTTTACCCCCAAATCCCGCGGATTGAATGTCGACCGAAAAGTTCTATTTTCATTTTGCAGTGAGTTTTCCTATCGAGTACCGTCTTGAAGTACGAGAAAGGTGATCATAACGAGGCACCGTTTTACTTATTGCATCCTCACTAACTTGAACTCCGCTTGTTTCCAAATCTTTCTGGAGTTGTGTAAGAGTAGTGCGTGGTTTATCACATATTCTCCTGGCAATTTTTCAGGTCGCCCTCGGATGTTAACAGAAGTTAACACCCGATGGCGACCTGAACGATCCAAAGGATGAATTGAATTACGAGACTTCCAGTTGCGTATTACGGTACCAACTGAATTTAGAGGTATTATGAGTTGTATAGGGATATTTCTGTACCCAAGGCCACTCTTATGAGGGGCTACAATGCGTTCACGACGATTTTAAATGATTTGTTTGCATTTCCCAATGATCCAAATGTTGACCGTACAACTATACTGTAAGGAATGACGCCGTAGTCTTACACGATAACAAAAGACATCTCGCATTTAGTTTAGAATATCCTTCCTAGATATCCGGAAACAAATAGCATTAGTTTTAATGAGACATTTTGCATATATATATATATATATATATATATATATATATATATATATATATATATATATATATATATATATATATGAATGCATTGTAAACTTTTGTGTTATCGAATTTCACTATTATCCTTATAAAGTTTTTCCTGTTCAGCATTTTGCCTTGCTGATCGTTGCATTGTATTTATTACATAAAGTTCTACGTGCGTTGTAAACTTTTTGGACCATATATATATATATATATATAAATATGAAAACAGCTCACAAAGTGCACATGAGGCAATGTATGTCCTGCCTCTTGTTCATTCTTTGAAAAGGTCTTTAAGAATAAAGACGAAAGCGCTCGGAATAGTCTTTTAGTTTTTCACTTTTCCATTGTAGGTGTATCTTCATATATATATATATATATATATATATATATATATATATATATATATATATATATATATATATATATATATATATATATTCTGGGGTATCTATTGTACCTGTTTTTCCCTCTTTAAAAAAAGCCGGGCAAAACAGAAGGAACGAAAGGAGGAAACTTACCGCTTTGGGGATATTGATTTTGAAAGGCCTAATGGCAGTATTTTCCTCTCCTCTTTTTCCGGGTCCCCACCAAGGATTTTCCTTCAATGGCGGCAATGGGGGGCCGAGGGCTAACTGATAAACTTTCCACAGACCCAATCCGATAAAGATCGTCATGATTTTGTAAATTTTTTCCATGATGAGATCGTATAAAATTTTTCAATAGCCGTAATCTGAAATTAAATAAAAAAATCTAAATAAATAAATCACTGACAAAGATTCCCCAAACACAAATGAAACACTAAACTCATATAATCCCTTAGAATTTCTACGGCAAAAATAACCGAAGCGCCCCCTAGTGATAGACTCTCACTTAAAAATCATCTTTGTTTTTTTATCTATTGATTTATATGTATGAACTGTGTATTAAATATGTGAACTTCATTAATTTAGGAAAAAGTAACTTCACAGTAGAAGGCATATTGTATTAGAAAGACATAAATTCTATGTGATTCATGTTTATGCTAAGCTCACTGGACAAAAAAATCAGTCACCTGGGAAGGAAAAGTACTTAATAACGGGGCTGGGTAACAGCTGCGATTCGGCGTGTGTAATTCAACCAGATTGCGTGGATGCCGTACCTGATGTTTAACATGTTTTTCGAGGTTGTTCCATAGGTTTTCCGGTGATTTTGCCGGCCAATGCAGATGTGTAATTGTTTCTGAATGTACATCATGGCAGTCAGTCACAGTTCTAGCCCGGGATTGGAATGTTACGTTCAGCGTTAAAATGAAGGGCAAACGGCAAAGCCTGGTCGTCTAGCAGCTCGATGTAGGCCTTACTGGTCCAAATTGTTTTTCGCCTCAACCAAACGACCCATTTCAGCCTAACTAAAACAGCCTTAGTACATCACAGAGCCTCCTACAGCTTGAACCGCACCCTACACGCAGTCTTCCTTGATGGCATCATCATTCACATGTGGTAGAAACGTGATCTGTCTGACCAGATAACGAGTTTCCCGTCCTCCACGGTTCACTGTTTGTGTCTTCTCTCCCGCTGTAGTCGGGTAAATTTGCGGACAAAAGTGATCAAATGCTTCTTTCGTGCAAATCTGATCCATATTTTTACACTATGCAATTCTCTGCTGTGTTTTTTTTTATTAATGGGTACCAAAGGACCGTTGGAGAGAGAGGAGTATAGGAAAAAGGGTGTAGAAAAAATGAAGAATGAAAGTAGCGTAGGCGAGTAACGAACAAGTTCCTACATCGCTGGACCACTGTTGGCTAGCAGCTTATCGACTGAGCTATCCTAAGTCTCAAAAAAAGACTCATTCAAGCAATGCTTTAAACCCGCTGGCTCTCACTTCTCGGCACGCTTCACAACCCCATCCTAGAAGAGAGGCGTATTTGGATGAAATGAAGCCAACGAACGCCGTTGGAAACGTTATCCAAAGAGGTAACGCTCTCTCTCCCTGGTCTGGGCACTATTCTAGATAGAGGGGGTGTAGGAAAAGGGGCAAGTAAAATATAAAGAACGAAAGTAGCGTAGGTGAATTGCGAACAACTTCCCGCGTCGCTGGACCACTATTGGCGAGAGGCCTATCGACAGAGCTATCCTGAGCCTCTAAAAGTACTCAGTCAAGAAAAGCTTATATAAACCGCTCGCTTGCACTTCTCGGCACGCTACACAGGCATTGATGTTTTGCATCAATTCCTGCCTTAAAGCGAAACGATTTTAAGCCACAAGCCCTGAAACCCTCCCGCGGTCTCAGGCCGTCCGTATTTTCTTTGGGCCACAATTCTGACGATAATTTCCTGTATTCCGGTATCTTTACCATTGCAGGTAAGAGCCGTATGACCTTACGTGTAGATACATGCTTCACAGTATAGTCTTTTGCGCCGCTAAATGCAATCGCTCCTCTTGGCCACTCAGTAACATCTGCTTTGCGCCCCATTTTATACACAGCATACGAGACAGGCACTGCACCGTACCACCTTTTCGAAATCTAGGGATCCCGTCACACACTTCCCAGGTATTCTAAACTATTTTTGTCCGGTGAGCTTACATCTGGAATATGCCCATCTTAACGGAAATAAATTGCTCACTCTGTTCAGGAAATAATTTGATCCCACCTCTTTATGGTGCTATGGAAAGCTCAAGATACAAAAATAATGCCAATCTATTCTAACCCACATTGTCTATTGTCATTTATTCACCCCGGTAAGCACTCTTTTATTAGCCCGTGAAAGTATTTTTCAAATTAAAAACGCGCCCTCGAGACTTAAGTTATCCAGGGGCGATTCGTTTTCGAATCACAACCATCACAAAGATCTTCACAAGAATAAATTTCTATTGGGGCTCCTTTTCGGCTGTTATCGAGAATAATTGTAAAACCCAAAATTCCATCCCGAGAATCATTTGTGTTTGAAAACTTTGGTGTGTGTATAGTCTATATCGTCTGTGCTCTTTTGTTTTTGTTTACTCTCGAGAAAGTTGGAATTATACAACAGGGTAACACGAACCATAAAATTTCTAAAAACTAACCACTTTTAAATAACCTTCTAACGTCATAGTTAAATTAACGTTACTTCAATTATTATCGTGGGAAATGGGTATTCCTTGAATCGTTGGAATCAATCTCTCTTTTCCAGAGGGTTAAATAACGTCATACCGACAGAACTAGCAGCGGAAAATAATAGTGGCAATAAATGACAAGATGGCTGCAAATCTATTTATCTTTATAACATCATAAGTATAAATTTCCGCAGCATAACTAGTGAAGGAGCTATGTATGTATTATATATCCACGATATATATTATATTAGTAGATATAAATATATTATATAGCATTTGTGTATTTTTTTCAAAATACAAATATTTATAACAAAGTGCCTTCTACAAGGTGTCCCATAAGTCTGGACCCTTAGGAATTTCTAATATTTTGTAATTATGTTACATGTAAACCATGACACTGACTAGAGAGGAGAAAATTCAAGTTATTTTGCTAGTCGAGACCCTCAGTCACTAGGGAAGTGACCACAGAGTTCAACAACATGAATCCAGACCGCGCACCAATGCATATACATTTGTGATGACAAGTTGATAACCAAATTTAAGAAAACTGGATCCGTAGTTGTCAAGCCTCGCAACTGACCTTCAAGGACTGTTACGGACTACGATGCAAGCACCATTGTGTTGGCTAGGTTCGCTGTCAGTTTAAATAAGTCACTTCGACGTATGTCCATTGAAGCTGGCTTCTCAAAGAGCAACACCCACCGAATCGTGACAGTTCATCACTGGCATCCATACAAACTGCAACTGCATCAGCATTTAAGTGAAGATGATCCTGATAGGAGAGTTCAGTTTTACGAGGCGGCAGAAAAACAATGCGTGAGCGGTGAGACGTTCCTATCAAAAATTATGTTCTCTGATGAAGCGAACCTTTGTTTCGGGGAAAGTCAATCGTCAGAACACTCGATACTAGTCACCAACCAATCCTCATTGGTTTAATTTTTCCAAGGAACAAGGTGCCCAACGCCTCATGTTTTGGTGTGGTATATGAAAAGACAGAATCTTTGGTCCCTTTTTCTTTTACGAGACAGTAACCGGTGACACATACTTCAAGATGTTGCCGGAGTAAGCATTTTTAGGCCTGTTGAACACAGCAGGAGACTAGCCGCAGTGGTTTAAACAGGAGGACGCCACTCCTCATTGCCCCACAACAGTTAGAAATGATCTGAACACATAGTTTCTAGGGCACAGGATTAGACGACGAGTTCAAGTTGAGTTTTCACCAAGGAACCCTGATCTTAATCTGTTGGAATTTTATCTGTGAGTCCACCTGAAAGCCAAAGTATACGATGTCAAAATTCAGAGCATTTTTCAACTTAAAACACGCATTGTGGAGGTGTGTCAAGAAATTTCTGCGACTGTGATTCAGAAAGTGCTGTCGCAATGTAGAATGTGTCTTCTTGAATTGTGCGTGCGTCAAAACGGCGGAAACTGAACCGAATATTTTATAATTGTATTGCGATGGAGTCGTTGCTCTGCAGAATTACCCTAATTTTTCTGTCGGGTTGAGCTTCTACAAATCAATCCAATTTCTTTTGGTTCTACTGTATATTTAATGGGATCCCTATATAATATGAACTGATAAAAGTTGCCCAAATTTTAATTATTAAGAATTATTTGACCAAAAATGTTATAAAATCTAAATATCACTTTTAAAATTGGTAATATTCGCTGCCCCATAGAACCAAATGCTTCTAGAATTGTATACATAGTCTGTCCAGTGAACAAAAGGAGATATTCTTGTAATTATCAGGTCTCTATGGAAACGGAAATTTTGGTGATTTATTTAACGTTATGATAGGCTATGGAAGTTCGGTTTATTGATTTAACGATATGCGTAGGCTAGGTTAGGTTAGGTTTGCGATTTATGATCGTCATTTATCTCCGCAAATCGTTTATTTTCACCGAAAATTGCTTACTTTTCGTGGTAGTTGTACTCACCTAAATGTGAAGCTAACTGGAAAGTAAGCGATTTGCGGCGTCAATGTACACCCACCATATTCGCCTTCCTGACCCCTAAATACCTCAGGAAAATAGATTTTATGTCAAAACATTCGTGGTAGGGATATTCTTGAAATTGAACAAAACCATCTAGTTTTATTCAATTTACTTTCATGTACCAGTGAGGAGCTTGTTACATTTATGCTACTTGCTTTTACGATGGGCCTAACCGCTAACGTAGGCTACGCAATATGAAAAGTGCACCAACCACAAAAGACAGGAAATTCTCATACATTCAATAGTCATTAATTCCACCACAATAGAGTCATGTTCTAAGAAGTTGTTATACAATCATTTAGAAACAAAATTTGCAATTAATGTTATGAATAGGAAATGGAGTCACGCGATTCGATAATTAATCAACCTAGTGTGTTTCAAGTTTATTGGGCTTAAGTTTATTCATGTTTCAGTAAACATATTTACTCTGGTTTCTGTAAAATCACACCCGATTTGTCGTTAATCACTCCATAATTCCTTTTATGCGTCAAGATAAGATTAATATCCATCCAAAGCAAAACAAGGAACTGAATCGAATCAGACCTGAAGATGGAAAAATTTGATTAGTCAAGCAAAATACACAATTAGCACTCACGTGCTAATTGTTCCTCTCTTCTCCAAACAATAATAGAACAATTGGATAACCTTATAAAATGGTGGGGGGGGGAGGGGAATAACAAATACATATCTAACCCACAAGAAAGGGGAAACGCGAATGCTGAATATTTTCAAACTTTAATTCATTTCATTATCAAAAGGAGAATGAAATGAATTAAAGTTAGATACTATTTGGAATTCGTTGTCTTATCTTTCCTGTGGGTTAGATCTGTCTCATACAGAGCCACAAACAAACACCTACACTCGTTGGCAATAAGCCTACCACAAGGCGAAACGGTGGGCAAAATTCTCCCCAGCTTCTGATTCTGTCATCACAAACATACGACTAGAACATCTAGGTCGAAGAGACGTCAATGCTTACACACACCTCTTCAACCACCTCACCGGAATGTAATGGGAACTATAGACATAAGCAAAGCGTCGGTACACTACAATTTAGGCCTCGGCAAATTCTGGAACTCGTGCCAAACTTGGCACGCCAAAAGATTTCCCTCTCCTTCAATTTAGGTCTTTTATGCTGAAATTCGAAAAAAATATGCGAAAAATGCCAAATCTTGAGCAGTGTCAAGACCTGAATAGTATCGTACGTCTCGAGGCGTTTTCAGCGTGGTACTTACGGAAAATGTAAAATTTCAATGATTACCAGGAATTATTTAATATATTTTTCACAAATTAGAGTTCTTTTTTTAAGTGCGTATTAATGTCTCGTTCGAAAAATTAAGTTAAAATAGATAATCGTCCATTTTAGTATCAACTTAAAGTATCAAAGTAATCCCGATATCTCAAAACTTATCCAACATGGATCACATTAAAAACTAAGTATATATTAAAATTACATCTTTTCTAATGATAAGATTTAATATATTTCTTTTAACTGAATATTTACCGCATCTTTGAGCATATCGATGGTTGATTATTTTCCGTACTTATATTTTCAGATTATGTACATTGGGCATTATAGTTGTTTGGCACTCAAAACCAGATTTTTTTTTTCTAAATGGAATTGGCATGCAGGACAAAAGGTTTGCCGACGCCTGCATTACTTAGAAATATCCTCATCAACAAAATACTAAACACCACACTTAATTCCTCTTAAAATAAATTATTTACCACGTCTTCACAGGTCAACGAGCAAAAGTGATACACCATAGCGAGGGCAAGTTGTCACGAACATCATATTCACAATGGAGTCCGGTACTGATCCGTTATATCTCCCACTAAAGCAAGTTAACGTATGATTTATTTTTTTATATCAGTGGAGAAGGGTGTTCAAATAATAGATTTTGGTGTGTTAAAAACAAATCTGAAGAATTTTTTTTTGATAACCCTAGCCTTCATTCATTTGCAGTTGATTATAATTATTGAATTGTTGATCATTTTGCTATTGTAATTGCCCCATAGAATATTCCTTCTTAAGTTTTCTTTAAGGGATCTCACATTTTATCTCACCGAACATCGTTCTAACGATAAAATATATAAGATAGCGAAATATTCAAAGAAAAATTGATCTTATTCCAATTAATTGTAATTATCATATAATTCGGTATACACCACCACATAAAAATAAGGAGGGTAATTTTAAATAGAGGGGAGCAAGTGTATTAGGCTATTAAATCATGTCATACTCCTTTGTATCATTGTAATAGTGTCCTAGAAGTAATATTTTGATGGTGGACAGGGTGTAGCGCCTCTTGAAAAGTCAATATTTCGACCCGATTCTTCAACGCAAAAGTTCTTTAAATGTCATTTGACGGACTCAATTATGTTCGCTCGTTAGAAGCTAGCAAAGAAAGGGAATTTGTTTTTAAGGTTAATATTAATTAGTTTTTATTTTATGGGCCACGTTGTAGAAGGTTAGAGATATTAGGTTATTTAAACATGTTTAGTTTGGGTAATTCTACAAATTTATGTAAAAGAAATTGTCAATGGACGCAAGCGTTTTCTTAACTCTTTTTTTTCAGCCCAAAACAACGAAAAAACAGTTTCCTCAAAATGCCATTTCGGACTCGCGCTACTATTCTAAACCAGCTTTTTTGCAAAAAAAAATGGTGGGGTAATTTTGAATAAGACGGCGCAAGCGTTTTTCAGGCTGTATCCTTGCATTTAAGGATGGCGTGGTTGAATGATTCTTGCGTTGCCGAATCGGGTTGAAATATTAACTTTTCGAGACATTATAGGGGGTAATACATCCTCTCCGCAATCAAAATATTACTCCTAAGGACATTATTACAACGATGCGAAGAAGTATAATATGATTTAGTAGCCTAAAACGCTTGCGCTGGCCTTAATCAATATTACCGTCAGGAATATTGAAAGAATTTAGCTAGCAAAGCAGCTCCTTATTGCAGACAGCATAAACAGCTTGTAAACACTAACTGCTCATTGTAGAGGGGGTAAGTTTTGTGTACTTACCTGAACACCTTATTACTAGTCCGAGTTACTTGCGAAGCAAGTATTTTGACAGTTTTCCGTAATACTTACCTGTGTAATACTTTAATACCCGTTTTATTATTATTTTTAGCTCAGTGTCAGCTCATTATAATAATGGCCCAAGTCAGAACAAAGATGAAATCAACTTCTCATCTAAGTAACTTTGTTGGTCCTGAGCGGAAGCTGTTGGTATCTGAACTGCCAACTATAAGGGATATCCTGAGGTATGGCATCTACTTGAGGGAGCAAAGTGAATATGAGAGGAGGAACTAGCAAGTAAAGAAACTGGTTAAAGAAATATACCCTGGTCTTATTTGTCAGTTGAGCTAAGCTAATGCTCTTTTCAAGCCGTCTCTTATCAATGAAAAGGTGACCAAGCTCAAGGAGGTATGGGATGAGGCAGTGAAGTTTTCTCTTGGGTAGTAGTACAAACTTTAAGAGAAAGAGAGGCTTAATGTCAAGAAGACAAGTTATTTGATATTTTGACTCGCTAGGGTCAAATTACAAATTGTGAGGGGGAGGTTTTGAGGGTTATGTGATCCAAGCCTAAATTAACTGTTCCTGAAGTAGATAAAAAGATTCCTTTGAAAGATCCAGCCTACTTCAAGAGACAGAAAGAGAAGATTGGAAGGGGAAAAGCTCACAAAAGGGGGGGGGGTGTTGATCTGCCACTACAAAGAGACATTGGAAGAGATTGAAAAGGCACTGGATAGAAAATAAGGCAGAGAGGAAGAGAAGGGAAGGGAAATGAAGCACGAGCAGAGAAAGCAGCCAGTAAAGATGTCAAGAGATTTTTGTCTGACGGTGACGAAGATTTGGAAATGGAGAGAAATGGTGCTAAAGATAAGGTTGTCCTTGAATTTCAGTTATTTCCAAGAACTATCTCTGAGCCGCCTGATCCGACTAATGCACAGAAAAACTATGATGAAATTCAAACATTACCCAGGCTAGTGTAAAGGTATGACACCGGGCTGAGGCTAACTGCAGCAGTAGCAACATCAGCTCTGATTGGTGCAGGAACCATCTTAAAGACAACACATGTAAAATAATTGATAAGAACAAGATCAAGAGAACACATGATAAGCTAGTGATAGAGCTGAGGCAATAGTTCGAGGAGAAAGTAGGGAGGAGAAGGGGGGGTCTCCTGAATCTTCTTTGATAGATGGACTGACATGACATGGCCAATATGATGATGGAAGCAGAGAGCAGTGACTAATCTTTTTCTGGAAAGATAAAGGAAGAAAAATATAGTGGTGTCAGTGTTTCTGGGAGCTACTATCTGTTTCACTTTCCCCCAGAGAAAGTAACTAAAGAGAAGTCAACCGAGAAACAGATTACCCAGGTCATGTTTGTCTGGCTGTAAGAAAGGGGGTTTTGATAAGACTTTGAGGAACGCTGGAGGAGACTACAAATGCAAACACTAATGTGGAAGATGGTGCAATGCAGAAGCTGGAAGTGCACAGGGGGAGCAAGCTGGTCTCATTCTGCGCCATCTCATTGATGACCATGGTCGCTCTTCTCTTTCAGACAACAGACAATTTTGGTCAATGGGAAAGCTCCTTGATTCTACCACACACCTTGATATATATCTAAACCTTACCCGGATCTCTATTTGCTCCCCACCCCCCCACCTAGTTGTCACTCAAGGTCTCTTAACTGATCATCTCTATGGCTACAAAATTTTCTGTGCAGTCAAGGATGAAATGCTTCATGTAGGGCTGGCTCTTTTGGAGATAGGACCAGTAAACCACAGCTGCTGGTTCACTATAACAAACATACTTCCCAAGCTGTAGATGTTAAATAAAGGAGTTAAAGAGAAGAACCTGGCAAGTCTTCAATTCATTGTCTAATGAATCATTGGAGTGTATTTTCCATTTTTGTTCGACTTGAATATCAAAAATTCCTGGATTGTAGTGCCTAGACCCATCCTCTTTCAGTTGGATTCATCTGTGGGATTCATCTGTTAGGACCAAAACGTTACCCGACATCACTGGTGATGTTTCCACCATTAATGACCTGATGAGCTGGTCAGAAAATGTGTTAGAGCCACATCTCACTTGCTCTCAGAAGTGAAAAACCTCCTCAACATTCCCGAGGAAGTGCCTCAAATGTCCTTGTCACACACACACACGCACACACAGCATTGAAAGAGTTGCTAATATGGTATATAAGCCTTCTGCTAAGTATTTCTCACAAAAAAAGAGAGTTGGTGGGATCAGGAGATCAACATTGGGCTTAGATTCAGGAATAAAGTCAGAACAGGAATTGTGCAACTTAGCAAAGCTAAAAAAAGTCAGGAAAATTATCTTTTCAATTGTATCTAGTGATATAAATAAATGCAATTTATATTTTAATAAATATGTAAATTTGATTTGGCTTTGGCAATATAGATGATTTGCTTTAATTCATCATCATCATCATCATCACTAACTCTATAATTTAAGAAGGGGATTTTTTTTTACTATTTGAATAATAATTTCATCTTAGTTTGGTTATGACTTATGTTTTTTATCAAAGTTATTTCTAATAATTCTTTTATAATAAAAAAAAAATGGTGAAGTTCAGAAATAAATATAAGTATCGATTTTGTGATTTTTTTAAAACCCAAAAAATTTTAGCAACGTGATATTTTGAAAGGGGGAAAATTTAGTTTAAAGTTCCTTTTTAAAATTATTATAATTGGCGAAGTTGAGAAACTTTCTAAAAATTTAACCATGGCTGCTTTTTTTTAGATTTTAAATTTTAATCTTAGTAGCGAAGCCATTGCCTGGTAACCCTATATTTTAGGAACGAGATTTCTTTGGATGTGTTAAATAATAATAGGCATTTTTGTTCTCTTAGTATGGTTATAATTATAACCATAATTTTAAGTTTTGATTCAACTTCTTTGCAAGATGTTTTTCCGTATAATTCTCGCTTTTATCCAAGTTCTTTATAAGAGTTAATTTAGAGATCCAAAAGTAAAGCGGTTTGGGGCTGTTTTTTCGTATATTCAAAGCTTTTATCAAAGGTATTTCTAAGAGTTGCTTTAGAGTGTGAAAAACAGCTATATTTAAAGCTTTTATCGAAGTAATTTCTAAGCTTTACAATTTTTTTTAAATAAAAAGAATTACAAATGGTGAAATTCAGAAAAAATGGAGAAAATTTAATAAAATTAAGACATGGCTATTTTTCTTTGTTGTTTTTTTTTCAGAGATGCCATTTTTCCTGACCTTATAATTTTTATTCCATGAATCTAAGAATGAAGATGATAAAGGTTTGAATAAAATAAAATTTTAAAAAGATTATATACGAAGAAGTATTTACAGACGAGATTATTAATAAAATTTTAAAAGAAAATAAACAAAAGAAAAGATCAAAAAGATATTGAAAGATTTCTACCGGGATAAGATATATATATATATATATATATATATATATATATATATATATATATATATATATATATATATATATATATATATATATATATAAGAAAGTAATTAATATCTTTCAGAAGAATTTGACACTATAGGAAAGGTAACTACTCAATTCGATCCTAAAATGGAAATCGATACCATTATCTTGGCCGTTGGCCACAGGTTGAAGGTGTGGCTGCGAAGCGCAAGCTCCTCCTGTAAGTAGCAGGGGCTAGGCGGCACTACTTGTATCCTCTTATTTATTATAAAGGGGCTCAAAAGAGTAAAATTTAGGATTCAAAATACAAAATGATGTACATAGATTAGATATCCTATCAAAAAAACCCTCACATTTGAATTTTACATGCAAAACAATATAATTTTAAGACCCATCAAGGTAGGATTTATTAGAATTCATGTTGGCAACTAATTAGAAGCCGCCCTAATCCACCACCTTCTCGAACATTTTCTGCCATGAAATCCTAACATCAAATTCTTCGTCTATGCCAATGAAGTCATCATCCTCGCTCAACTCCCCAAGTAGACCCAAGCAGTTTGAAGCCTACAACTCTATATTTCAAGATTCGAAAGCTTACTTCGGCAGAGCCTCATAACAGCCTCACTTCCAAGCTCCTTGATTACCCTCTTCAACCAACAAAAAAGATCCAACAAACGTCTCCGCATCACCCTATTAAGCATTCAATCCTTCTTAAATAAAACACTAAATGTGCTCGGCGACCCACTGGATATTGGATTAACTTTCCCTCAGCACAAAAGATGCAAGGCAAACAGAACTGAGGTACAAAGGGGTCGGGTACCCCTGGCAAGACTTCGGAGCAAAAACTACTCCAAATTAAACACAGAAATACCACACTGGTCTCACTGATATAAGCATCATCACACATAAACACGTGTGCGCTCTCCTCTCTCTACCTACCTAACGCTCTCTCTCTCTCTCTCTCTCTCTCTCTCTCTCTCTCTCTCTCTCTCTCCCTCTCTCTCCCACCTCAACTCATATTTACAACATTGATTCAATACAAGTAGAAGTGATAAAAACCCTGCAGCCATATTGGAGTGTGGAACTCTGTGATAATCTCGTCGGTCGGCGGAGTTCATGGAGGGTGCCAGACATAAGAGATGGCCCTTAACCCGTGGCAATTTACTCGTAAATAATGCCAATTTTCTATGGAAACTATAGTTTGTTTCCCTTTGCTAAAATTACACAAAACCTGGGTTTTTTTATCTCAATTCCCTCGGACCAACTTTTAATGAACCACGATGATTCTGAGTATCAAATCAAAGTAGAAATTCTTCATTATAACTTGATGAAATATCCAAAATTTCTTTCGTACTTTCTCCGAGTCGTGTTGGCTTTTTTATTCTTTTCTTTTTAACTGGATCGGTTTACCACTTTGACAGCTGATGGTTTCCGTTCTTCTGGCGCTATGCAGCCCACACCTCACCATCCGTGTGTTCAGACAAAATTATCATTTTGGAAACGCCTTCTCGGTTGTCTCTCTCGGAAACGCCATTCTAATGTCGAATTTCAAAACCGCAGCAAAAGCTCGTATCGGGTTAGTTACATTTGACTCCGAGTCTAAATGAGTTCATTTTGGTTTCGGGAACCACATTGCAAAAAATAATCTCTCACATTTTTGATAAATTTTGGAAGCATTCTGGTAAAAGTGTCGCGTCACAGTGACTATCTTCCCGCAATCACATTTATCCGTAACGTGAGCAATTAACTATAACGCGAATTCGGCAAATGAAGTCATTTTGGCCATCGCCGGAAAATCAGGGTTGAAAATCGGATCCGCCTACTTGGAGACATTAAGAATCGCGCAAGAGAGCGATGAAAAAGAGACAAAGAGAAAAAACAAACAAAGGAATTAGATGAAGATGAAAGAAAATGAGAAGGAATGACAGGAAAGTGAGATATTCCCCATTCAAAACAGAACAATGAGTTGTCCAATACTTGACACGTTGTTTTTTTTTCGCATGCGTTCTGATCTTTTTGGGCGGTATTGAAACTACATTAATATTTTAATTCTTAACACCATGTAAGTATAAAAATATGAATAAAGGGAAAAATGGATGAACAAAATGGATAAATAAGTAGAAAAAATGGATGAAAATCTAGAGGAATTAGATGACTAATAGAAAAAGTATGATTAAATGGAAAAAAATAATGATCATTAGAAAGAATGTTTGAAGAAATAGAAAAATCAATGAATAAATGTAAAATCAATGATTTAATATAGGAATGGAATAAATGGGAGAATGACTGAATGAATGGATAAAATGGATGAATACATAGAAAATATACAAACAAATAGAAAAAAATGAATAAAGGGAAATATAAATAAATTATTAGAAAGTAATGCATGAATAAAGTGAAAAAATGAAAATAAATAGAAAAGCTGGCTAAATAAATAGACAAAAAATGGACTAGTAAATTAAGGTTAGTAATCTAGATGTTTAGTAGTAGATCAGAATGACAATCGCTGGCGAACCAGAAAGCACCAGATGTTGGTCCTTCATGTTTGGGGGAGGGGGTAAGTGATAGTTAGTATTGTGTTTTGACCACAACCTGCGATAAGAGTACCCCCATAGGAGACAATAGCACTCCACGTCTGGGGTATGTGGGCATGAGCAACCCAATAGAGTACACAAGTAGCCATCGGCAGGGTTCCGGAACGGAGGAGAGTTGGTATGTTATGTTGCGAAGCCTGGAAGGCAATGGTAACGGTGTTGTGATTTGCAGTGTGCTTGTGGAGCTACTTCCCACTTTCCCCCACAGGGAGGTAAGTTTCAGCGTATCCGCCAATGAGCAGCCAGCTCGTGACACCGGTGAACGTATTGTGTGTTCGCTGGGATCGAGCCCGTGCCTCGACACTAGAAATCCAACGCCCTATCCAATGGGTAAGCGAGACCCCCTTGGCATTCACTATAGTCTCATGTCATGTTAATCTTTGTACAACCTGTACAATTGTAATCTATAGGCCGATCAATATTCTAACATTGATAATCCGTGGTCTTAATCAACACACATACACTACTCAGTTGAGAACCCCTGCATTAAATAATAATAAAAGGAAAAGGGATATAAAACGAGTATTAATTCTACGCACTATTTCTTTTTAATAGTTTAGACTATTTATCAATTCTATTCTTAAATGCGAGTGAAATTTCTTCAATGATTTGCGAGAGTAAAACATTCCACATTTCAATAATTTTATACAAGAAAAAGTTCTGTGCCATCGCATCGATATGTAGTTTTGGATAAGCCAGAAGCCTACCTACAATGGCCGCTTGGTAAGTATTTTAAAGACGTCGAGTTATAGCTGCGCAAAAGAACCCCAATGGGGGAGGTTCAATTTGAAACTCCCTGCATTTATCTTTATTTAATAATAAGATGGGTTTTGTATGGTGCTCTTCGAAGTCATCTGCCTTCACAAAGAGCTCGTCTATCAAGTCTGGGAAGGCGTGATGGAAGAGGTGTGCCTTCAAGCTACCCTTGAACAGATCGGGAACAAGGGTTATCAGGGGCCTGAAGAGGGTCAATGCCTAGGGTAGGTAAGATGTCGGAGCGGTATTAAAGATCTTGTACGTAGAAACAGGATCTTGAGAGCGATTCTGTAACGAATGGGCAGCCAGTGCACTGCACGGAGCATGGAGGCTGCATGAGAGAACCGTCCTCGACAGAGAAGAAGAAGAGCTGCAGTTTTGAACAAGTTGGAAGGGGTTCGAAGAATGGAAGCATGGGATCCGGCAAGAAGGGAATTGCAGTAATCGATGCGGGAGGTGACGAGAACATGAATGACACTTCGAAACTATTGCGGTCAAAACGGGAGCAGATGCAGATAATATTGCGGAAAAAGCAGATATTTGCGACATAGTTTTGAGAGTTAATTACATATCAAAAGTGACATGCGCCCAGATTCTATAACAATGTTAGAAACGGCCATCGGAGAGCCATCAAGTTTAGGAAAAGCAGCAATAGTCTTACAGACAGATACATCCTATAGATTATCTCCTAGATAATTAATCTCTAGATAATTATCTATAGATAATCTCCTAGATAATCTAATTTGTAATGAATGAGTTTTAGAAAGTTGTTCGAGAGCCTTTAAATAGTAATGTCGGATAGAATTTTTATAAGAGTTTCATCCTATGACTCTGGGGAGAAGGACAGATAGATTTGCCTGTCATCACCGTGGCAGCGGAATGATAGCGCTAAATAATGGCAAGGGAAAGAAGAATAAAAACGAAACAAAGGCGGACAAATAACAGAACCTTGGGGAACATTTTAATATATATCTGCATGCCAAGATATTTGTTTTGGACATTAAAATTGTTTATTTTTAGTAATAAACACTAATTTTTCTGCATCATTTATATTTTCACTATTTCGCGGCTATTTAGAATTAAAGCGAACCTCACTTGAGGGAAGGAGGCAAATTCATATCGGATATTACCTGACATTAGCTAGACACACACGAAACAACACTACCTCTCCCACCTAATAATAATTTATTATAAAATTAATAATCATCAACTGCTCTCCCAGTAAGTTGGTCGGTGCGCAGAAGAGCCCCAAATAAATACCCACTCATTATCAATCTAAAATAAAAAAACACATTAAAATTATCACAAATGGCACCACCATAGGTTCCAAGAAAATTTAATCTTGTCAAAATTCTTTTGTAAAAAATTGCATTCATCAAACCAATTATTATCTAATTTGTACCCTCTCCCTGATCGCCATTAGGGGCTCCACAACACTCGCTCCACTGGTGATCTGTCAGACCTTACTCGTCAGTTGTCACCCTCTCTTCGGGATAATTGGCAATATTTTGCCACTGCCTTGGATATTTCTAGAGCTTTTGACAGGGTTTGGTACAAATCAGTACCTTCTAAAATAAAAATATTTCGGCTTTTTGCCTTCTCTCTGTGACCTAATATCTACTTTAGACTCAACAGATCCATACCCATTGGTGTAGAAGGATCTACTTCAATTGATTTTCACACCAACTTTGGTGTTCCACATGGTTCTGCTTTATCTCCTACCCTACACTGTTTCTAATTTTTCTTAATAGCCTCTTAAGTTCAACTTCCCATTCCATTCATTCCTATACTGATGACTCTACTTTACATTATTCCTCTCCCTTTTCCCACATTCATTCCTCCGTCGAACTTGAGCATTCCCGCCTTCAGCAATTTTCTTGACTAGTATCAGATTTAGAAACAGTGTAGATCCCTCAATCTGGTTAAATTTAATGATATCAAAAACTTACTTAAAATATTTCACTTAAAAACTTAACAACTGAATATCAACTTCTCTTTCAAACCCAAATTCCTCTTTACTCCGCAATCAATATCTTGGGTGTAGCGGTCACTTTAGATCTATCATATGAACCATAGCTAAAAAATGATTCTAATAAAAGATTCTTCACTTCTTCCCATTCGATGAAACTTTATGGAATGCTGTTTACATATTTGAGGACAAGCGAAATTGATTAATGGAATATTGAGAGGGAAAATTGTTTATTGAAAAGGAAAACGGATTATTAGATTATTTAGACGGGAATTTAATTAATGCGTTTTCTAGAAAGAACATCGATTAATGGAATATGGATAAGATTGAATAATTATATAGATAATCGGGAAAGAAAATTGCTTAATAGATTTTTTAGCATGAAAATTTATTATTGGGCTTTTTAAAACATTAAAATTTGTCTTTTTCTTTTCATATCGCAACATGTATAAATCATCGCCTTCCTCTAAATACAAGCACGTAATAATCACAATTAGAGAGGAAACCCAATGTAACCTAGTTTTAAGGTAATGACCTCACTCTACATTATGGATGCCTTCCCAAAAAAGTGTCCGCCTCACCAATAACCCAATATTGTCTGTAACATTCATGGTCCTGAAATACATGTTGCGATATGAAAAGAAAAAGACAAATTTTAATGTTTTTAAAAGCCCAATAATAGATTTTCATGCTAAAAAATCTATTAAGCAATTTCCTTTCCCGATTATCCATATAATTATTCAATCTTATCCATATTCCATTAATCGATTTTCTTTCTAGAAAAAATTGAAGCGGAGGGGCTGAGGGTCAAAGAATGGAAGCATGGAATCCAACGAGAATGGAGTTACAGTACTCAAGGCGGGTGGTAACGAAAGTGTGGGTGGCAATATCGAAGCTATTGTCACCATAGTAGAAGAGGGATGCGGGTAAATTCTTGGACTTAAGTATTTTTTAACCAATATCCATACAAAAGTTAAATCTTGAATTTAATTTTAGTCAGTCTTCAACTCCACTCCATATATCTTATTCTAAATTTTAAATAACTTCAACTTCAGTTCGACTTAAAATTCATTTTACATATAATTTTGTTTAACAATTAACTCAATGACCCAATTATGCTAGTTATTTTAAAACAGCGCTCAAGTTTACCTTTGTTCTAATTTCACTTTTTGTATCATTCGGTTCCTGTCCTTCACTCAAGTTGGTATTCTTTTGTATTTACTTTTGTCATTTTTTGTTCATTTATTTTTAATACTTGCAATTTACGTTTTTAAATTTGTCTTAATTGTAATCTATTTAATTATGCATATGTATATATGTATTTTCTTCTTAATGATTCCTTCTCGTTTTAATATGTATTCATAGGTCACATATTTTGTAATTAATTTATTGTGCTCTATTATAGACTGATGTTGAACATAGTCAATGTTCGACACGTCCAAATATACATGTTCTAAATACACATGTTCCGAATACTGGTCATACCTTTGATTTTATATATATATATATATATATATATATATATATATATATAAAGGCCCAAGGAAATGGAAAACTGGTAACACAACCCGGAAAAACGCTAAGGAGAATATTACATGTGCCTCATTGGTACATGTAATATTCTCCTTAGCGTTTTTCCGGGTTGTGTTACCAATTTTCCATTTTCTTGTGCCTTTAAATAGATCTATATATCACGTTTCATGTGATTTTCAATTAGATATATATATATATATATATATATATATATATATATATATATATATATATATATATATATATATATATAAACAAATTCGAAATCAATATATGGAATAATCTAATACCTTAACCTGTATTACAGCACAAGTTCAAGAGTGTAATACTATAAATATGAGAAAATGACACATAAATGACAGTAAGTACTAAAATTAACGTTATGTCAATGAAAAAGAACAAACTAAACAAAAAAATAGTGAGGTAAAGTACAGCAAAAAATATTTGAGAATAAATTTTACCAATCAAACACTAAAATATACATAACCGGGCGATATTTAACGTTGAAATAGAGGCAAAAAAAAGAAGAGGAAATTAGATACATATATAATATACTAAAAACCTAAAAGAAATTTACATTATCTTATATGGTCTGATCACAATAACAAGTGAAAACGAGAAGGAATTTTAAGATTGAATACAGTTAGATGAAAGATAGTGTGAAAAAGTATTACCACGCCGATGAGTTCGTACATTGTATATAAATTTACTTGCCCCTGCTGTAAAGAGAGGACCTATATAGAAAGAACATTCACTTAGGTCGCCATTCTGTCTCACATGGGATTATTTATAGAACCGTAAAAACAATAAGTAATAGAGTATTTATCTATCAGGAAACATGCGATTGATTGTAAAACAGACATGTGCCTTAACGATTTTTCTGTCTTAACATTTGCTAAATCTATTTCCATTTTCCTTATTAAAGAATCTCTGTATTAAATAAAACACCCAAATTTAATATAATGGCAGGTCATCTTTTCCATTGTTTATAACCTAACAACCAACCGAGTTGTACTCAATTTTGAAATTGTTTTTACTTGTAAATTGCGATCCAACCATGCAAAGTAATGTTCTGTTTCTTTTTTTCAGTTTTTACTATATTGTATATGTATCTAATTCTATGTGGGTTTTTTTTTTCTCCATTTCAATTGCTAAATATCGTACAGTTACATATATTTTAATGTTTACGTTTGATTGATATAATTTCTTTTCAAATATTTCCTGCTGTACTTTACCTCACTTTTTATTTTTTTGTTTTTTCCTTAACATAACATTCATTTTAGTACTTATCATCGTTTATGTGTCATTTTCTTTGATTTATAGTATTACGCTATTGGATTAGTGCTGCAGTATTAGATTTATTCCATGTACTGATATCAAATTTGTTTATAGTTCCTGAAGATGGGTTTTGTAATAGCCCGAAACGTTAAAATAAAAAAAATAAATATGGAACCCGTCCTTCGTTTTTTCCTTCCTAATATATATATATATATATATATATATATATATATATATATATATATATATATATATATATATATATATATATATATATATATATATATACCAAATTTACATGTTTAAGACTTGAAGGATTGCTGTACTATTCATTTTATTCAATGAGATCGCCGTCGTCGGCCTCAATCAACCACGGCATCCAGACGGCGTCCTAACCTGCTACAGGCCTTCTACGGTTCCCCTATTTTACTGGATGAAACCTGTGGTGGGTGATCCTGGACCGAAGCTCCACCTTGGTAGTGCACGAGGACTTGTTTGACTTTTTTCCAATCACGCCCAGCATAAAAATCCAGAGAATTTGCAGTTTGGGGGGTTGGGAGGCCTGATGTCCGGAGTAAGAACTTGATGTAATCCTCCGTCTTGAGTCTGAGGCCTTCGTTACTGACCACCCCAAACACCCTGACGTACACCGGGAACTTGGTCCTCGTGACTCTCGATATACCTTTAGGGAACGCATCAAGCCAGCGGTTGTTTTGCGAGCTCACACCTGTTCCTGGAGGAAATTATTCCCGTCTGAGAAGAACCAAAACATGTCAGGCATGAATGGATGCTTCAGCTTGTTCACAATCTTCGCAGCACGTTCCTTCCGCTTGTCCTTCATCTTCTGCGACAGAAGCTGACCCTTTCCCATCATGTATGAGTAGTAGCGGATGTCCTCATACACCAACTGCCTGATGAGAGAGTGACACGCCCTTGTCACTGGCTATGGATTTCATTGAGTTCATACCAGAACGCTTAGCAAGAGGTTTCCTAACCGCCGTACTATAGTAAGCAACTCTTTCCTGATCCTCTGCTTATTCGTCCTCAGATTGACACCCAGGCATTCGGAGAACCTCCGCACTGGAGCTCCCGGACTGAATACCAAGTAGTACAGCTTACCTTTTACAAATTTCCAGAGGATTGAATTCAGCCAAGCAATTCAATCGCAGACGAAGCACAACTGAGTCTACTATGATAGCGAAAAGAGAAAACCGACGCCAGACAAGAGGAAAGTAATGAATTCAGAGCTTCAAACGGCGACAAATTACCTAATGCACCCGGTATCTATCTATCTCTCTCTCTCTCTCTCTCTCTCTCTATATATATATATATATATATATATATATATATATATATAATATATGTATAATATATATATATATAATATATAATATATATATATATATATATATATATATATATATATATATATATATATATATATATATATATATATATATATGCTTACTTATATATTGATTTCATTTTTATTCATGGATATTACAAAAATATTTGGATTAACAATTGGCTATTGTTTACATTTTCCTCGCTTTAATTAATTTCCACCCAACGTGTGAGTGGATAATGTGTATTATTACTTAGCAACGCATAGCAAAGGAAAGCGGCAGTCATGCAAATTACATAATTATATCTTAGTTAATTTAGTTTTGTCCGAAACATTTTAGATTTATCACTAACACTAAATTTTAGATAGGCAATTTTTTGAACAGTTTGAATTGTTTAAAATAATTCCCTTAGTTCATCTGTGGCTTTGTATGTTATTGTAATTTTATTAAAAATATTAACTTAACAAGACTTTTTCAAATTGAAAGCTATTATTCAATGTTTTGGAATCTTTTAAAAGAAAAAGGATTGGAAAAGTGAATTTCAGAAATTTTCCAAAACTCAAAATTAAAGCTGATTTTTCGTATATTTGAAGCTTTTCGCATTTTAAGCAAATTTAGATGGGGAAAAAAAAGAGCTCTGAGGAATCTTTTTTTCTGTATATCAAAGGAATTCCCATAAAAGTTTTTTCTTGCCTTTAGGCCAAGAAAATAAGCATGGATATAAAAAAAATAGACCAAGAGTAAATTTATAGAAGATATGTACTGGAAAACTTTTGAATTTTTTAGACCGAAACCTCTTGCTAGATCCAGATAGGCCAGAGACCGACGGTCTGCCTACGAAGCTCAAACTCCTCTTTTAAGGAGTGACGAAGCAGCTCTTCTTGTTATTTATTTTTAAACATTGCACAAACCTCTTCGTACATTGAATTTGGTCTCAAAATTCTTTGCTTCCAAGATGCAACTTTGCTCAAAGTTTGCATGCTTATGAAAATGTGCATTAAATTCTTCTTGCTGTCAATCTCAAAAGATGTCTCGTCAACGGCGATTTATCAAAAAGACAAAACGAAATCGCTTCATTGTTAAGATACTTGACCAATCCAGAAGATTTTCCAAGTGAATCTTTGATTTGTTCGCTTTGTTATCGCGGCAAGCTGCGAATAAATATCAGAACAAACATTTCTTGGGCTTTTTCCTAATAAATGACAAATTGCTGTTGAAGTATTTATCACCTAAGCAGAAGTAAAAGGTGTAAATAACTATTGCTTAAACTACTGAAGCAGACGAATTGATGCAAGATGAGGAAATGAGGGAAATCGAAATGTCTGGAAAAAATCAATTGATTTTAATGTCAACAACGATTTTAAATCCTCTGAAGTCTCATTGAAAAGAGCGAAAATTTGGATCTTTAGCTTAATAAACTTTTACTCAAAGTTAAAAGAACCATTGTTGAGTCTGAAAGAGGTTTCTTCAGTTGCAGGTTATTTTTAGTCAAAGATTCTTTCTAGAATTACCGAAAAGGTCCTCAATTCATTTTATTCATGAAGTGCTATATTCAAAATATAATTACTTTAAATTTAACTTTCGTCGTTTTTCTTCAGTAAAAGTCTATTTTTTAAAAAAAATTATATTTTATATCAAATTTATTTTATTGGATGTATTATTTTAAAAAGAAAATATTTGTAAAAGTTGTCATTTTGTTTCATATCCTTACTTATATTATTGGAACCTTTGTATTATTGTCTATAAATATAAGTGATCCCTAGCTAATATTCTCTGAATGATATTACAAAGAGGAAGTTAGCACACAAACGGTTTTAACCGGTTTTCAAAGTAAGATCGGTTAAAAACCGGTTATTAATTTTTCGGTTCTTCTTTAACCCTAGTGTCTACTCAGTTTTTACTCCTAATAATCCCGAGACATCATGAATTTTTTATCTATTTAAAATAAAACCGTATTGAATTTATAGTCTCAAAACAAAGTAGACCGATATGATGCCAAGCGCGAGATTTGAGCGTTACAACAGAGGTTTTCCGCTTGTAAAGTTTAGTATTGCATTAATAAAGAATGATTTACAAAGTTTTATGCGATAAATAACATTTATTCAAGAAAGCTAAACTTAAATAATTTTCAGTGGTAGAAAGTTCATATATACTGTTCGTAGGCTACACAGAGATCTAAATGATTCAACCGAATTTCCGTTGCCATAGAGACTACATAGCCAAGCATAGCGTTAAATGAGTCAGCCTAAATTCCGTAGCCACAGAACCACATAGCGTTAAATATTAAATAATTCAACTGAATTTCCCTGGCAACAGAGACTTCATAATTACAAGAATATCTGCGTTTATTCAACGGACAAAATTTTGGTTTCAATCCTGTATAGCAATGAATTCTAGAAATGGAAGCTTCTTGCATCACAGTGTATTATTTGTGCTTTCCACAAAACGACATCATTCACTAAGCCCAAATTAAAAATAGCGTAAACATGTCACCGAATCTTTGTAAATCTGAGGTTGGTGTTTGGGTTTCAAGGCCAGTTCTCGTATCACCATGAAGTAAAGAATAAGGTAAAGAACTTTTTGAGTAATTTGACGCTTTCATTCGCTCCCGGGTTTATGGAAGAGTGAGGAAGGAATGAGAGGAGAAACAAGAAAAACCAAAACAACGAATGATCGGATATGCATTTGAAGTAAAAAGAAATGTATACAATTTAGGAAGGGGAAGCTGAATATGGTTGTTATACTCAAACTCCCATCTATTTTAATTCGGGAGGACAAATTGATTTGGCAAAAGATACAACACAACATTGAAATCTTGTTTTATAGTTTGAATAATACAAACAAAAAAGTGTGATTGGTAATTGTCATGTATAGTTTTAAAAAAGACAAAATCAAAATATTTGTCTTAATTATTTTAACTTTTCATAATCTTGGAATAAAATCTTTGCTCGCCATTTGATTTGCTCTTATCGGCGGCCAAAGTGAGGCTAAATCACCTCCAATGAACGCAGTTGTATTGTCACCTTCAATATTTCCACAAATTTATTATTTTATTTCTGTTTTTATCCTTACCACTCACTTCATGTTTATATCACTCCATTTATCAACCACCATTTAATAATGAGATCTAGAAACTACGCTCTTACACCACTCCTCTTCAGTCAAACTTTCACAACCATCATGCTGGCCCCTTTGATCTTTTTTACCTTTTAGATCAGGCTTTATTTCCCTTTAAATATGAAAATTGATACTAAAAATAAGCTAAAAACGTGCAACAACTAAACTTCTATTTCAACCTGACAACCAGTAACTCGTTCACTCTCCGCTGACTAGCCGCACTAGTGGTCACAACTCCTCGCAATACACCCCGCCACTTCGGAGAGAGACTAAAAAACTAATGCATGAAATATGCCGTATTGCTGTTGAATTCGGTGACATCAAATCGTAACGCAGTTCGCACGTGACGAGACGGAGCGTGACGATGAGACGTGACCAGATTAGAATAATATTTTTTGAAGCTTCTCAATAGATAAGATGTGAATTAGTGGTGGAGAACATAACATAACCCAACCTAGGTATAAACGAATGAATGCGGTTGTTGTGGACCGCACACTAAAGGAATAACATCGCTGAAACCACCGCGAGAAAAAATATCTGCTTCAGCCCAATGCGCTACAACAGTCTTTCCTCTCCAATTCTGTTACCCTTTCCCATTCACTTAATGAACCTTGCCACGTTGGTCCTTGTCATTCATACTCTTTTCGTATCCCTTCGCTGCTGCATAAACATCCCAAGTTGGTTTATCACTGCCTTTTTCTCTTAGGCAAACAAAAATAGGAATTATTATTATTTAAAACCAAGAAATAAAAACCAATGAAGGCATCTCCTAGAAAAAGAGTCCAAGGAGAGGTTGGGAGAAAAATGGGTGAAGATGGGGGAGGAGAGAGGAGACTACTGAGGACACTAGGGACAAGAAGGGGACGCAACTCTCCAGAAAGTTAGCCACCATATTTAAGGTAGATTCTCCTGATTATGGCCCAAATGTACTCGGGTGGTTCAAATAGTTTTCGCCAACTGAAAATAACAATGAGAATCCAAGACACCGGGAAAGGGTATCAATCGGCTATCATGGGCGATTCATGGGTATTTGTATTTTAATAACCCTAGGGGTTTTTAGGTGTTTGTATTTAACATGTTAATTATTTTAGTCTATATCACTCTGGGGTCTTCTCGCTTATTGTGATTTTTAGGTGTTAAATTTTTGCTAATTAATTAGTTTAAGCTAGGTTAATATGAGTCTCCTTACCTATTGTGATTAATAGGTGTTAGTATTTTACATGTATTAATCTCTTATACTCACCTATTATGATAATTAAGTGTTTTATTTTGCGTGTTAGTTAATTTAAGGTAGGTGACTATATGCCTCATCACTTATTGTGATTTTTAAGTGTTTGTATTTAACGTGTTAATTAGTTTAGTCTATGTCACGATGGGTCCTTCTCACTTATTGTGATTTTTAAGTGTTTTATTTTGCGTCGATTAGTATATGCTAGGTCACTATGAGTCTCTTTACCTATTCTAATTCATAGGTATTTGTAATTTACTTGTATGGATCTCTTCGACTCACCTATTGTGATACTTAGGTGGGGGTTTTTACATGTTAATTAAGTTTTAAGCTAGGACACTATGGGTCACCTGTCTATTGTGATTTTTAAGTGATGCGTTTAACATGTTAATTAGTTTAGGCTAGGTCACTGTGGGTCTCTCGCCTATTGTGATTTTTAAGTGTTAAATTTTACGCTAATTTTTAAGATTAGCGTCCCCTGATTTTGCGCGCGATGAATGCCATCTAAAAACTATAGGCATAAACACATTCACTTCATTGTTTTGACTCGTTATTTTTTTCGAAATGGGAGGCTTCGCCCCCATACCCCCCCCCCCCCCCGCTTAATTGTAACAGCTGGGGACTTCAATAATATATATATATATATATATATATACATATAATCGAAAATGACATGACACCGTGATATATAATAGATGTATTTAAAGGCTAAAAAATGAAAACTGATAACACAACCCGGAAAAACGCTAAGGAAATTAATTACGTGGACCATTAAAGCTTAAGAAAGAAAATGGTAGATATATAGAAACGGACAATAGGGCAAACTATTTTAACCATTATATGAAAATGAATAAAGGAGTTAGATTTGAACCTGTGTCATCAAGCGCTCTTCGCTAAAATGACCACGACGCTCATCGCCAGAGCTACCATCCTCAGAAAAATCATGTAAAATTACACTGGTTTACAGAGAAATTGAGGCAAGTACAAAAATAGTTGTTCTAGCCCAATTTAGAGCTGCTGATTTCAGATACGAAACCAGTTTTTACTCATCACCTCTAGTTTTTGAGATATACATGTATTAGAAATTTTAGGAATTGTGTTCTTTAAAACTCTTACGCTACCAATGGGACAATACATCCCCATAGTTTTTAAAAAATACCTGTGGGCAGAGTTCAGCTTAAATTAGTGTATATTTTTATTCCAATGGTAGTTCTAATGTATTAGCATATTATTGAATATCTTGCAAATCTCTATAACTCCTCAGTTTTCTTTTATAACCAGTGAAGTGAACACATGCTAAAAGGTTACCATTTGTTTTATTTTTTTTTTAGAACTAGTTGTTTAATTAGTTCTCAGGTATATTAGAAAATATATATTAGAAAATATATATCTTGCACTAACTATATTTTTGCTTTCTACTCAATATAATATATCTATATGGTTAAATTTAATCAAACGGGCTGCCCAAAATTTCCAACACTCTCTAACTAAACTTTAATGTTTTAAAACTTTTTATAACATTATTTGGAATAAAAATATTCTCGTAGTGAAAAGATTACAAAAATTAAGTGTCCTATTCTTAGATTGTGAGGTTAGGGCTGCTCAACAATCATGTTACACAACCATTTTATATGTTGGACACATTTCTATATTATGATTTTGCAACCATATGTACGAGGGGCGGTCAATAAGTTTTGCAATTCGGATATAAGGAAACGAGATATGAGGAAAAGTGTTTTATTATTTTTAAATATAACTACCCTCGACTTCAATGCACTTGCGCCACTTGTTCCTGAGGCTTCGAATTCCCGACAACCAGAAATCTCCCGACTGCTGTTCAATCCACTCCTGGACGGCGAGCTGGACATCTTCATCGTCCCCAAACCGGCGTCCACGCAGTGCAGACTTGAGCTGGCGGAATAAAAAGTAGTCGTTAGGGGCCAGATCTGGACTGTAGGGGGGATGGTTAAGCTCATCGAATCCGCACTCGCGCAGGACAGCTTGTGCAACTCTGGCCTTGTGGACTTTGACGACGTTGAAGTCGATCATGGGGCGTGAGGTTTCTAGGGACCCAACGGGCAGAAGCCTTGGTCATGGCCAAATTGTCGTGGATGATGTTCATAACACTTCCATGTGATATTCCAAGTTCTCACTCGATTTCTTCGACCTTCACCCGTTGATTTTCGAGGATCATCCTCTGAATGATCTTTCCCGTGATTTGTATCTATCTAAGCAGCAGGCAGAGCACCTGATATCCCGGCTTAAGCAGTGGAACCTGGTCAAGGCCGATGTAAGGATAACCAGTTTCAGGACACGGAACAAAGACTTCACTTCATTCTTTGACATGGAAAACAGGTTGTGCTACTGCAAAAATGTCTCTGGCTGGTTCACTTTCCTTGGTTTCCTACACAATCCTTCAGATTGGCGTCTTTTCATAGAGTCTTCCAAGCGAAGTCTGAAGGCTGTGCTCCTGCACAATGAGAATAAATATCCCAGCCCACTGCCCATTGCCCACTCAGTCCATCTGAAAGAGCTGTATGACAATATGGAGCTCCTTTTCGAAGCTGTCAAGTACAACCAGTACTAGTGGAGTTTCTGTGGGGACCTCAAGGTCATTGGGCTCCTTATGGGTATGCAAGCGGACATCACAAAATACTGTTGCTCTCTCTGTCTATGGGACAGTCGCGCTGTGTCCAAGCACTATAAGCATAAGGACTTAGGGTCTAGGAGCACTTTCCGGTCGGTGAACACAGTGTCCAAGAACATCCTCTGGTGGACATGAACAAGGTTCTTCTTCCTCCTCTTCATATCAAGCTTGGGCTAAAATGGCGCTGCCTTCCAATACATATGTACTCTATTCCCAGCTCTGAGTTCTGCTAAGCTCAAGGAGGGCATCTTCGTCAGACTTCAGATCCGAGAGGTGCTGAAGGATAATGAATTTGAGAAGCTTCTTTACCTTAAAGAAAATGAGAGCTTGGGAAGCATTTAAGTCAGTCTGCCATGGCTTCCTTAGTAACACAAGGGTACTAGATTACCAAGAGTGTATCGAGAAGTTGTTACAGCCTTATGAGGATATGGGATGCCAAATGTCGCTCAAAATTCACTTTCAACACTCCCAACTCAACTTATTCCCTCCTAACCTCGGTGCAGTGAGTGATAAGCATGGAGAAAGGTTCCACCAAGACATTTCTAAGATAAAGAGCAACTAGCAAGGCAAGTGGAACCCCAGCATGATGGGGGACTTCTGTTAGATGCTCTTGCGTGACATTCAGGAGGCAAAGTACACAACATCGTCCAAAAAAACTCACTTCTAACTGTCTGCTGTACTATGATTTGTGTGTATTTTATTATCCAATTAATTTAGTTCCATTAATGTTCTGCATCTCTAATATACCTTTGTAACAGATGAAATGAACACATTATATTTTGAATTTATATGCAGTATAATAAAAGTGGGGTATGTGAAAGCAAAAAACCTAGAGGTGATAGAGCAAAACTGTTCGGAAATTTGAATTCACCACAACAAAATTAGTGAAAAACACCTATTTACATCCTTTCCTAAGAGCAAAAAATTTGCTTGTAAACCAGTGTTATTAATTCCAACAGGGTTATAATTCATGGTCATTGTTCGCACCGACAGGGTTAGAATTCAACCCCATCTCGAAAAACTGGCTTAGAATTTCAGCATATCGGTCCGATAAGCCGGCTTAGAATTCACCCATATCTATCCGATAAACTGAGTCAGAATTCACTCATATTGGTATGATAAACCGGCTTAGAATTCACCCATATTGGTCCGACAAACTGAGTTAGAATCCACCCGTATCGGTACGATGAACCGGGTTAGAATTCATTCACGTCGCTCCGACAAACCGGGTTAGAATTCACCCATATCCTCCGACAAACCGGGTTACAATCCACCCATATCGGTCCGACAAATGGAGTTAGAATTCATCTACATTCTTTTCGTAAACCGGTTAGAATTTATCCAAACCGGTGCTAAAACAAGATCAGAATTCATCCGGAGTCTCAAGAACCTGTTTACGAATCACCGACATCGACAACACCCACCAACTATGTTGTAATTCTACAACCTTGCTTCTACCTACCGCGTTAGAATTTATCCCCATTGTCCCTATCAAGTATGTTAGAATTCTACAACATATGGCTAGAAAACCAGGTTAGAATTGATCCACATCGACCCTCAAAGCTATGTTAGAATTCTATAAGATCCTTCTCAGAAACCGGGTTAGAATTCATCCACAACGTCCCTACAAACTACGCGAGAATGCTACACTATCGGTCTAACATATCGGGTTAGAATTCATCCGCATCGTCTCCATAAACAATATTAGAATGCTACAACATCTGACCCACATTCCAGGTTAGAATTTATCTTGACAACAAACTAAATTGAATTCTACATTATCTAGCCCACAAACTAGGTTAGAATTCATCCACATCGTCAAGTAGAATGTGTTAGAAATTTACAACATCGGTCGTACAAGCTCGGTTAAAATTTATCCGCACCGCCCCCCTCGCTCTAAATTATGCTAGAATTCTACAACAGTGGAACAAGAAACTTAGTTAGAATTCATCCCTATCGTCCACACAAACTATTCTAGAATTGTACAACATTATTAAACAAACCGGGTTAGAATTCATCCACATTATTCTCATCAACTATGTTAGAATTCTAAAACACTGGTCCCATAAACGGGGTTAAAATTCACCCACATCCGCCCTACAAACTATGCTAATATTCCATAACATTGCGCCCATAAACCGGGTTAGAATAAATTCACATCGTTCCCATCAACTATATTGAATTCTGCATCTTGTCCGAGAATCAGGCTATAATTCAGCCGCAGCGTCCCCCGAACTGTTAGAACCCTTCAAGAGGGTAAGTTTAAGAATATAGTGAGTAGGTGATAAAGTAGAAGTGAGGAGAGATGTGCGAGATTGAGAAGAAATGTTGAGAGCGTACAGGTAGAGGGATTAGGGAATGTTGATCAAAAAGCCTGACGAGGTGTATGTTAAAAAAAAGGAAAGTAAATGAAAAACAAAGTAAGGTGATTGTGTGTGTGGATGAGTTTAATATCTGGTATGTCGTGAATGATAATGGTACAGATAAGGTAGGATGCGATGACAAGTTTATGAATTGTAGTTACATTAGAGTCTTGTTGCCAACGTTGGTAAAAGGGAGTGAGACTTGTGTGGAAGCAAAAAAGAAAGATGGAGAGTAAGAGAGTTATGAATGGATAAATTGAGAGGAATGTTGACTGTGAGAATGGTAAATACAGTGAGAAACAATTGGGCAAGAAGTATATATGGTAGAAGGAAAGATGTAAATGATGTTGCGAACAAGAATGTAGTATAAGAAGGCAAAAACAATGGGTGAGAATAATAAAGTTGTAAAGTGAATATATATGAGTGATATGGTGTACGAAAGGTCGGAAGAGCATAATATATGGATTGATTGTGTGAGAGATTATTGAAGAGACAGGGGTATAAAGGAGGGGGGGAGTATTGTGCCTATATGTATGTATAGGAAGAGTAACGAAGAGGTGGTTTTCTCATCTGTTCTTCTAGTCTTTTTTTTTAGCAAAACTCATGAAGAAATACCCCCTTGACCCCTTGGTATTTAGGGTTTTACCGAATCTGCTATTGGTGTTCATACCCATCTTGTTATTTTTTTACGCTTTTCTTTTCCCCTATTTATTTAATTTTATTTTTGTTGTCTTTTTTCTGTCCCTACTAAAAACATGGCATAGAATCACACAAGCTGCTCTTTTATTCTCACCGGTTAAAAAATTCAAGGCCGTAACTTCTATTCATCTTGACTTCCGTTTTCGAAGGTCTCAATTTTAAGTATATTTAGTGACTATTCCACTCATTTGCCACCCATTTTTAATATTTAGACTTCAATTTCATCCACTCCAGCTGTTTTCAACCTTTACAAACCTTTCAGAGAGCTGAGCTTTTTCGTTTGCTTATCGGAAAAGCATACAGCCTCGAAGCCTATTTATACTCACATTCGTTTCTTCTTCTATACCCTCGACATCCTGTTTTAACCTCTTTATTGCTCACAAGTACTCTCTTATTCCTATTCTTCATATTCACAAAGCTATTCTTCTCCTTCCAGATTATTTTTTTTAAATATTAAATCAATTTAAGACATAGCTGGCATAAAATAAAAATAACATGGAACTAAAATAAATATTTTCACTAACTATAATTTAAGAAGGGGATTTTTTTTGAGTATTTGAATAATAATTTCATCTTAGTTTGGTTATGACTTAATTATATTTTAAATTTTTATCAAAGTCATTTCTATGAATTTCTTTAGAGTTGAAAATACAAAATGGTTAAGTTCCGAAAAAAATAGGATTATCCAATGCTTTTTTATAATGTTTTAAAAGAAAATGAATTACAATTGGTGAAGTTCAGAAAATTGATTAAAATTTAAGTAAAGCTGCTATTTTATTTTATCTATAACTATATTTTAGCAACGTGATATTTTGAAAGGGGAGAAATTTAGTGTAGAGTTCCCTTTTAAAATTATTATAATTGGCGAAGTTGAGAAAATTTATAAAAATTTAACCATGGCTGCTTTTTTTTAGATTTTAAATTTTAATCTTAGTAGCGAAGCGCAAGCTACCCCCGTAGGGGAGGATGGAGTGGCGAAGCCATTACCTGGTTTTAAAAAAAATAATCCGTTACATTTAAGTGTTTGTAACCCCTATTTTTCTTTGCCCAACACTCAGATAAAACTAAAATATTCAGAGGCCTTTTGCAAGTTATAAATATACATTTTATCTTCTACTTAATTCTTATCTTTTTATCATTTGCAGGTTTTGTACTTTGTTCCCAGTAATTATGTCGTCAAGTGGGGTCATCATAGACAGCAAAGCCGGGGCAGTAAAGAGGTTTAGGATGCTGAACTTTGAATGCTATTTAATGATTTCTTTGCATCACTACGGTATATTTAGTTTCTACAGGGTGGCCATGTTTTGCTATATTTCATTGTCTCTAATCTAGGTCGCTATTAATAAGTGAGATTATGTTAAGCCTTATCATATTCACATTTATTCATGGCTATGTACCTTTCAAACAATTTTACTTCGACACTTCCACCACTTTCTTTAAGATCGTCTGCCAGATTATGCTTTTGTTGGTATAACCTTTGTGTTTAAGTAAATAACATACACCGAAAGTAACGAATTATCCCACATAGGTGAGAGTTGTATGAAGTCATACCAAAAAAGTGTTGACAGAAAAACTTTCCTCTCTAACACTATTTTAGGAAGGAATTTTTTTGAATAGTTTGATTTTTTTCCTCTTAGTTCAAGTGTGACTGTATGTTATTGTAATTATGTTGTAATTTTATTGTTAAGTATTGTGAATATGACATATTCGTGACATGAAGAGAGTGAGTGAGTAAAATAATGCGATAACGATTATCTTCCAATTTATACAAAAGATAAAAGCGATTGGGATATAGTACTAATAATTATTAGCATCCTCTTCTTTCACTTACTAATTTATGTATTGTTGGTGTTTTTTATTTTCTTTAATAACAAACTCGATTTATCACTTTTTGACTCTTGACTGCTGCATCTCACTGGAGTGTGAGATGGTCAGGTCAACTGGTCCTCACTCTCTTCCCAACTCTCACATGCTGGCTCAAAGTGCCACACTCCAGTAACCACTTTAGCAAGTGGGCTAAATCATGTGAGAGGAACTCATCTATGGCAGCAGGTAGATGAGAGGGAAAGGGCACTTATAAACAGACTTATACCTCGATTGTCTCCTCTACTCCTCGTCTCTTCATGGAGAGGAGGAACACACTTAAGTTAGTAGAGCACTGCGTTTGGGAAGTCCTTGGCAAGTGCCCAAGCATACCCAGCTCAAATTATGTTTCATGTCTGCTAGAAATAACCGACAGCAGGCCGATGCAGAGCAAGGGATTGGAAAAGAGAGATTTACAGAGAGATTTTCGAAAATTATTAAAATTGAGGCTGTTTTTTTTATATATTTGAAGCTTTTATCAAAATTCTTTCTAAGTGTCCAGAAAAAATAAATATGATTATGGAATATTTTCGAATTAAAAAAAGAATCAGGGAAGTTCAAAAAATGTATTCAAATTAAGGCATGACTATTGTTGGGGGGGAGGAGCGTATATAGAAGCAAATTTAGATAGGGATAAAAGAGCTCTGATGATTCTTTTTTCCGTAATCAAAAGAATTCCCATAAAAGCTTGTCTCGCTTCTAGGCTAACAAAATAAGCATAGATTAAAAAAAAAGACCAATGGTAAATTATTAGGAGATATGTACTGGAAACCTTTTATAATTTTTTTAGACCCAAACCTCGTTGCTAGAGCCAAATAGGCCGTAGGTCACTGTAGAGGAATTAAAATGTAACGCTACCCAGAGGGCCAAGCGGATATATATATATATATATATATATATATATATATATATATATATATATATATATATATATATATATATATATATATATATATATTGAGAATAAACCCCCAAACTTATATTTTTATTGTACAAGGAGAATGAAGTTAATCGCTAACGGGAAATCTGAATTTGCAGACGAAATTTCCTTAGGCCTAAATCTGCAACGAAAAATACAAAAAATATATATTACAAAATATATATTAGGGAATGAACAGTTATGATTAAAAAGTGAAATTATAGTTTATGATTGGATTGAATTTTATGCGGTTGAATTAACTTTGCACGAGTTAATGAGAATTAGAGTACACATATGATGATTGACAAATATTAATTAGATTTTAGTTGAATGTTAAATGAGTTAATATTATAAATGTATGATAAATATTTATATGGATTTATAAATAGATTATATGAGCAAATAGATTATATAGTTAAATGGATTGGGTAAATATTAATATAGATTCATATGTATAAATAGATTGTATGGATTAAGTTGGATACATAAATAGATTGTAATTTGGATACATAAATGAATTAAATAAATAGATTGAATAAATAGGTAATATAAATAGATTACAATGGAGTTCGAAGGGTCTTTAAATGAGAGAAGAATCACGTATTAAAAACGAGATTCTTTTGGGACATATTTAGCTAAATATTACAATTTCAATATTAGAGACCTGATTCCGATGAGCCGAACAAAGTGAATGAATGAGCATGTGATTTTAAAACGCATTGGAGATCGGGCGTACCAATCACATGATTTACATTATGGTTACCAACCCTTATTGAAATAATATATATATATATATATATATATATATATATATATATATATATATATATAGTTATGATCAAATATTTCCACTTGTAGGAGTGTAGACCACTACAATACTACCCCACCGAGGAAAAAGCTCGCACAAGGTGTTTACAAAAAATCTTAGACTATATAGCGGCGAGGCCTCCTTACAACGCGTTCAGAACGGGTTATAGTGCCAATTGGCTGACTCAGATTGCGGGTCAGGTGGCGATTAGAAGTGCCACTCGATTGATGCGGGAGATTGTCGCGAGCGAGGAACAGAGCGTCAGGTGACGATTGTTCTGGACCTCCCGAAAAGGCGACAGTCAGGAGTTGCGCGTTGGTCGCTTGATGTTCTCCAGCTGCTGTCGAGTGGTCCTGCAACAAAAATTGAGGCGGCAGCAGTTGAGAAGAAGAATTGGGGGGTGTAGAGATGGTTGGTGGATGGTTTGATAGTAAAGAGGTAGGAGGAAAAGTTGCAATTTGATTTGAAAGAGCTGAAGAAGGGTTCGGAAGTGGAGTTAGTTGGTTGGGAAGTGTTGAAGGAATAGTTGGGTGCGGTAGGTAGGCTGGGATAACCACTGGACCTATATTAGTGGAAGAGAAAGGTAGTGACTGTTCCAGGTGAACGGCCTCTATAAAAGCTGGTTTCAGGTGATCAATGGAAAGTTGCAAGGATGTGCGAGTGGAATCGCACCTTTTTGTGCTTAGTAGGTCTGTCCTTAGAAGGAAGCGGACAAAGGCTTGGGAACTCCCGCACAAGTTGCTGGAAGGGGGGAGAAGTTGCAGGGAGACGAACAGAGAGGAGAGAGCTGGCGAAAGAAAAGAATGAACCATCAACAGTTAGTGTTGTGGTTCTGTCGACGAGCTTGCGGTGACTGGAATTAACCAAGAGGTCATGAGCGGAAAGAAAGTCGAGGCCCAAAATTGGCCTGTCGACGTCGGCAACGATGAAGGTCCATGAGAAAACACGACGTAACCCGAGAGAGAGATCGAGGATACGCCTCCCATAAGTCCTTATGTCCGATGAATTGGCAGCTTTAAGGACCAGATCAGAAGGGGTGCAAGCTTTCTCGACTGAAGAGGCTGGAATGACACTGCATTGAGCGCCAGTGTCAACCAGGAAGGAGAAACCAGAGAGTGGGTCATGAACGCTAAAGGGAGGATCGACCTGATGAAGAGGTGAGGTTGAAGAGGTGACAGACCCACATATCACTTGCGAATTCAGTTTAAAGTTTCCTGTGCTGAATGTGAAATTTGGGTAAGGGAACCCGTAGAGTTTTGTAGGATTTGAGGTGGTGAAGTTAGGGTATGTTGAGATTGGGGATTTCGATGGTACGAGCATGGCTTCGAGCATTTTTCTGCTCTTGCACCAAATTTGAGGTGGTACCAGCAAAAACCTGAAGGTTAAAATATAGTAGTATGAGCAGCACGACCAGTATGAGGGTTAAAGTTGGTGGCATGAATTGATGAATGGTGAAAATTGCAAGGCTGTCCACAGCGGACAGCGTTGCTCCCATAATTTGAGTAGTACCAGCAGCTACCCTGAGAGTTGTCAGGATAGGGAAATTAGACGAAGGTTGAAAATGAACCTGCCTTGCCTCACCTCTTGTGCTGGAGTTCCCTCGTTGGTTTTGCCTTTTTCGGGAGGAGGAATGACGTCTGACTCCTCCATCCTGCTCACGATGTTTCTCTCGGTGAAGACTCGTTCGCACCTTTAGGGCACCAATATCCATTTCAATCCTCTCCAGAACGGATAAAAGACCCGAAACCTGGAAGGATTCATCCTGAGGGAGTCCTAGCCGGTTGTAAGGAGCTTCGGCCGGTGACAACCTGAGAAATAGATACATGTGAGTGTTTATTTACATCGCTAAACGACCCATGTCCTGCATTTCCCCAGTTGATGAAAGGGTTATTATACAGGGCGTCAGCCGCCTCTGCCATTTTCTCCGCGTTCGATGGGGAAGACATTAAAAGAAGGGGCTCAATTTGATCCGGCATCCCACGAATAAATATCTCAGGTATGAGTGGCTCGAGTTGGTCGAGCTGTGCTCCTTTGGCATGTGCAAGAGCTTTGAAATGGCTCAAAAAATGCGTGGGACGCCTTCCACCCATTTCCTGCGTATCGAGAAGGATCCGCAGGTCCTCTATTTGCGATCTTCCATATTGCTCCTTGAACGCCCTCTTGAACCTAACCCAAGAATCAGCAATTACCCCATCCAGCAAAATATTCTTAAAAACGGAAAAGATACTCAGAGGTAATTTCTGGGCTACGGCGATCGTTCTATGGTCCTCGGGAACTGCCTGGTGTTGAAGGATGAGCTCCACCATTTCCCACCAGCCAATGGGATTTTGTGAGTCGAATGGTGGCAGCTGAACCATAGAGAGAGTGGGAGGCGAATGAGAGAGAATGCTTGCTTGGGGGGCGAAAGTGGCAGAATAGGTAATCGTTGTTACTGGGGAAGATGCTTGAGTCGTCGACATTGTCGCTGATGTTAGGGCGTAGCTTTGGGCTCCGTCATAATCCATGTTAAACGGCCAACAGTTGAATAATAATTCTCCGACAAAAGTAGAGAGACAATTCCTCGACAGTCACAGACCAAAGGTCTGCCTGCGAACCACAAGCTCCTCCTTTAAGGAATGGCGAAGCCCCCTCCTCTTGTATGTTATGTATATTTGCACCGATAACTTTTTAAAAATTGGTCAAGAACAAGTTAAAACAAAATTTGAAAGTGTGAATTACTTTATAGAGGCGGGTTTCTATTCCCAATTTATTCTAATGTTGGTTCACTGGAAAATAAATAGTGGTAAAACCAACGATTCGAGCAAATAATTAATACCAGAAAACACAGCTGGTCATTAAAAATAGAACTCGCTTTGATAATGCAGCACACACACACTCTGTTCCAAGGAATCCTGCCGATAAGTATCTATATCCACATACCTCTGAGGCGGAACAAGTCCCACTCCCCCGAGGTGACGAAAACTTCCACCTGAACGCTGTTTGGTGTCAAAACAATACTTCCTGGCATCTCTTCCCAAAAGAGGACTGGATTCTGGGGCCCTCGGGGCCGACCAGCAATTGTTATACGGACCTCTATGTAGATTTCATTATCCAGTCAGGGATCCTCCCAGTATCATGGAAGGTGTAAGGGAATGGTCACTTCCCCCCCCCCCTCGTTCACTCTTGGTGCCGTTCCAAGGCGGTCACCGCAAAGACATCCGGCCGAAGGCATCGGCGGGTCCCGCGTGACCGCAGCACTGCCCCAGACCGTGCCATGAAAGAGGTCACCCCCCCCCCATCGTTCACTCGTGATGCAGTCCCAAGGCGGTGGTTACCACAAGGACATCCGCCCCAGGCATCGGCGAGGCGAAAGTTTGACCACTGGGTGGCATAACTAGGGGCCATGTAAGACCCTAAAGGTCAAAAAGGTAAAGATCTCCCCCCAGGAGAGTGAGATCCAGTTTCACGTCGAACAAGAAATTGGAGACGGTTTTCTCCCAACCTCGATGGCTAACGAGGAGCAGATGTTTGACTTCGTGGGAAAGACCGTTTGGGAAGAGAACTCTCCTGGGGCCGTCCTCAAGCTCCCCCCCCTTACCACTCCCCCAGTGGGGGTGCGAGGTATAAATGAGGAACTCTGAGGAAAATCGCGGTAGTATACGTCAGGCCAGGTGACGAAGTCCTCGGTTCCCAAAACCGGGCTACCTTAGACTGGATAGGGTAGTATACGTCAGGCCAGGTGACGAAGTCCTCGGTTCCCAAAACCGGGCTACCTTAGACTGGATAGGTAGTATACGTCAGGCCAGGTGACGAAGTCCTCGGTTCCAAAACCGGGCTACCTTAGACTGGATAGGTAGTATACGTCAGGCCAGGTGACGAAGTCCTCGGTTCCAAAACCGGGCTACCTTAGACTGGATAGGTAGTATACGTCAGGCCAGGTGACGAAGTCCTCGGGTTCCAAAACCGGGCTACCTTAGACTGGATAGGTAGTATACGTCAGGCCAGGTGACGAAGTCCTCGGATCCCAAACCGGGCTACCTAGACTGGATTGGTAGTATACGTCAGTCTCTAGGTGACGAAGTCCTCGGATCCCCAACCGAGCTACCGAGACTGGAGAGGTAGTTTACTTGTGTCGCCAGACCAAGAAGCACCCTGCAAGAGAGGCAGGGCTACCTACCTTAAGGGACTAAGAAAAAGCTCATCCTTGAGCTAAGTCCCTGGTTGTCAAACCAAACAATAAGTGAACTTTGGTAAGTTCGACTTACTCTCGCCAGAGAGATTCCTCATATCCTGGTGCACATTAAACACCAGAGGTATTCCTCGTCTTTGAGGAATTAAGAAGAAGAAGGAAAAGGCTCCCCCTCGAGCCCGTTATTCGGTGGCCACACCAAACTGTAAGTAACTTATTCTCGCCAGAGAAACCCCCCTCCGTCATCCTCGCCCGTGAAGAAGACCCTCCCCGAGTTCAGTCCTCGTCCATAAGGAAATTAGTAACGAAGGAAAAGCTCCTCCTCGAGCTCGTTACTCGGTGATCACACCGCACTCCAAGTAAGCTTGATTCAAGAACCAAGTTCAACTCACTCTCGCCAGAGAGACCACGACTACCTGGGTGTTGCATAGAGCACCGTATTGATTCTCGTCCTTGAAGAATCCCCCCCCCCCGGAAGAACGTGTGGACCCCCCAGCGGCTACCCTCGCCAAGACGACCGTGGAATTCCGCCCATCTACACGCGTCAAGTGTAAATATTTCTGAGGCCCTTTAAACTCCACGAGTCCGTAAGCCTAATTCTAATATTATTGTTTTGTCTAGAGAAAACGTGAACTTAATTTTGTGGGTCAACTAATTTAATTAATTCTTGTTTATAATAATATTTAGAGTATTGCTGTAGTTAAAGTATAAAGGTTGTGTATTCAATGGTTAAAGATAAAATATAAGTTTATTTTGTGAATTAGTGGGCGTTTCTTTTATATCCTGACGTGTTTGGTAAAGGCTCAGTTCATTAAGATATTCTTATAATATCAATATATTAGACACTCTTAGCACTCTTAGAATAGAACAAAAAGGAGGGGCATTCTACGACACTAACTAAATAAAAGAGGTGTCAGAGGTCAGGTCAGTAGGGTTCTTAGCAGAAAAAATTATACGACATAATTAAAGTGGTGTCAGGTTTTGTAGGTTGTTATTAGAAAGAACCCAGCAGTGTCTAATTAAGAAAGAGCCAACACGTAAAGGAATATCAGGAACAAGAGAATAATTGACGAGAGGAAAATTGGTAGAGTTAGGGGTGGTAACAATATAAAGGTAATTGGCAGGTCAAGTGGTAAATTTGTTGTCGGGAGTGATATTTCAATCAGCATAGTAGTGGGATTAAGGGTAAGTTATGCTGAGCGCTACCTGGTGAGTGGCGGCATAATTATCTGAAAATACAGAAAGGAAAAATCGACGGACCAACACGAAATGGATCCAGTCAAAAGATTTTACCAACAAGCCCAAAGTCTGGGACTTGAAGGCACAGAAATGCATGACTACGTCATGGCAGAATTAAGAATAGATTGTGTAGAAGAAGAAAGAATTTGGGATATAGAAAAGGAACAAGAATTAATAAAGTTTGAGAGAGAAAAAGAGGATATAATAAGAGAGGATACAAGAGAACGTGAATTAATGGAAATATGGATGAACCGGAATAGTGAAGAATCCCGAATACAGCGGAAAATAGAAACAGAGGAAAGAAGAATGCTGAGAGGAGGTAAAACAAGCGAAAGAATAATATTGTTGAAAAGAGAAGCACAAGAATTCAGAATAAGGATAGAAATGGAAGATGAAGAAAGAAGACTAAAGATAAAGCTGGAAGATGAAGAAAGAAGAACTCAACGGGAAAACGAAATAGCGAAAGCAGAACAAGAAGCCGAGGAAAGGAGAATGAAGATGGAAAAAGAGTCAAAAGAGAGGAGAATAAAGATTAAAAAAGAAATAGATGAAAGGAGAATGAAGAGGGAAATAGCACGTGCTCAAGCGGAAAGAGAAGAGAGAGAAGAAAAGGAAAGATTGCTCGCACTCGAAAGAGCATCTATCGAGAATCTCCTAGAGGCCGAGGAAGTTGGAGCCCGGCCTGGACCTAAGAAAGGACCATCGAGGGAAACCCAGCCAAATGGGGTAACGATGGAAGAAGTAGGAAGTAGGAAGGAGGTACCAGCAGGAGTACATAAGAAAGAACCTACGAGGAGAACCCAGCCAAATGGGGTTATCAGGGAAGAAGTTGAAGGTAGAGTAGAGGTACGAGCAGGTGTACCTGAGGAACTACCTACTAAGAGAAGTGGGTCAAATGAGTTGACAAGGAAGGAGGAAAGAGGTGCTATGGCTATGCACCCAGGTAAGACTAGTCAAATGGTAGACGCGGATGAGTATCCCCTACTCCTAGTAGTCTCCTCCCAGAACGGAACGTCCACGGAGTTACCGCTAAATCGCCAAGTCGTAGTGAGCGCCAAGCCCATTAACGACCTCGCTGGGAAAAGTTTTCTCGATCCCCAAAGATCGAACCCAGACACGATCTTCCCGTGTACCTGGTTAAAGGAGAGCTATGGGACCTACGCTCCCATCAATTATGCCCCGCTGCAACAGGCCGCTCAAGCCTTAATGTTCAATTTAAATGTAGTCAAGTACCATAATATGAGTAAGTCGAGTAGGTTGAAATACCGCTACCATTTAGTAACATACTGGGGTAGACTCGATAACCCGAATGGCCGACTCAGGCGCGGTAGAATAATGGTCACAGAGCACCATTTTAGGATCAGCTACCTCAAAGGAGCCGATAATGTACAGCTGCTCTATAGGCGGAGACGAAAAACCATGGAGGGTTATTTCAGTACCTAATGAGCGTGATACCATGCTTTCATTTGTTGTACGTGTTAATATTTATCGGTAGGATTTAAGTTCTCAAAAACTTAGAAATGTAAGGAAGTAGCTTGTTTTGTTGTTTTTTTTTGGGGTAATCGATGAATTAAGGTTTTGTTATGTTCATGTAAAATTGTAAATCGAGTGTCTAGCTCGACACATTGCCGGTGTAAACGCGCGCGTGGGCGCTCATATGTAAGGAAACTTAAGGTATGGGAGGGCTCAAAGAAATACAACTTTGCTAAGCTCGACTAGGTTGAGTAAGTTGTTTTGAGTTCCCGGGAGCATCCCCCGCCCCCCATTATTTTCTTCGGTGGGAGGTGTGTAAGGGAATGGTCACTTCCCCCCCCCCTCGTTCACTCTTGGTGCCGTTCCAAGGCGGTCACCGCAAAGACATCCGGCCGAAGGCATCGGCGGGTCCCGCGTGACCGCAGCACTGCCCCAGACCGTGCCATGAAAGAGGTCACCCCCCCCCATCGTTCACTCGTGATGCAGTCCCAAGGCGGTGGTTACCACAAGGACATCCGCCCCAGGCATCGGCGAGGCGAAAGTTTGACCACTGGGTGGCATAACTAGGGGCCATGTAAGACCCTAAAGGTCAAAAAGGTAAAGATCTCCCCCCAGGAGAGTGAGATCCAGTTTCACGTCGAACAAGAAATTGGAGACGGTTTTCTCCCAACCTCGATGGCTAACGAGGAGCAGATGTTTGACTTCGTGGGAAAGACCGTTTGGGAAGAGAACTCTCCTGGGGCCGTCCTCAAGCTCCCCCCCCTTACCACTCCCCCAGTGGGGGTGCGAGGTATAAATGAGGAACTCTGAGGAAAATCGCGGTAGTATACGTCAGGCCAGGTGACGAAGTCCTCGGTTCCCAAAACCGGGCTACCTTAGACTGGATAGGGTAGTATACGTCAGGCCAGGTGACGAAGTCCTCGGTTCCCAAAACCGGGCTACCTTAGACTGGATAGGTAGTATACGTCAGGCCAGGTGACGAAGTCCTCGGTTCCAAAACCGGGCTACCTTAGACTGGATAGGTAGTATACGTCAGGCCAGGTGACGAAGTCCTCGGTTCCAAAACCGGGCTACCTTAGACTGGATAGGTAGTATACGTCAGGCCAGGTGACGAAGTCCTCGGGTTCCAAAACCGGGCTACCTTAGACTGGATAGGTAGTATACGTCAGGCCAGGTGACGAAGTCCTCGGATCCCAAACCGGGCTACCTAGACTGGATTGGTAGTATACGTCAGTCTCTAGGTGACGAAGTCCTCGGATCCCCAACCGAGCTACCGAGACTGGAGAGGTAGTTTACTTGTGTCGCCAGACCAAGAAGCACCCTGCAAGAGAGGCAGGGCTACCTACCTTAAGGGACTAAGAAAAAGCTCATCCTTGAGCTAAGTCCCTGGTTGTCAAACCAAACAATAAGTGAACTTTGGTAAGTTCGACTTACTCTCGCCAGAGAGATTCCTCATATCCTGGTGCACATTAAACACCAGAGGTATTCCTCGTCTTTGAGGAATTAAGAAGAAGAAGGAAAAGGCTCCCCCTCGAGCCCGTTATTCGGTGGCCACACCAAACTGTAAGTAACTTATTCTCGCCAGAGAAACCCCCCTCCGTCATCCTCGCCCGTGAAGAAGACCCTCCCCGAGTTCAGTCCTCGTCCATAAGGAAATTAGTAACGAAGGAAAAGCTCCTCCTCGAGCTCGTTACTCGGTGATCACACCGCACTCCAAGTAAGCTTGATTCAAGAACCAAGTTCAACTCACTCTCGCCAGAGAGACCACGACTACCTGGGTGTTGCATAGAGCACCGTATTGATTCTCGTCCTTGAAGAATCCCCCCCCCCCGGAAGAACGTGTGGACCCCCCAGCGGCTACCCTCGCCAAGACGACCGTGGAATTCCGCCCATCTACACGCGTCAAGTGTAAATATTTCTGAGGCCCTTTAAACTCCACGAGTCCGTAAGCCTAATTCTAATATTATTGTTTTGTCTAGAGAAAACGTGAACTTAATTTTGTGGGTCAACTAATTTAATTAATTCTTGTTTATAATAATATTTAGAGTATTGCTGTAGTTAAAGTATAAAGGTTGTGTATTCAATGGTTAAAGATAAAATATAAGTTTATTTTGTGAATTAGTGGGCGTTTCTTTTATATCCTGACGTGTTTGGTAAAGGCTCAGTTCATTAAGATATTCTTATAATATCAATATATTAGACACTCTTAGCACTCTTAGAATAGAACAAAAAGGAGGGGCATTCTACGACACTAACTAAATAAAAGAGGTGTCAGAGGTCAGGTCAGTAGGGTTCTTAGCAGAAAGAATTCTACGACAGAAGGATTGAGGCTGACTAACTAACTAACTAAAATAAAAATGGTAATTTTAAGTCACAATCTCATACTTATCATCTTTCAAGTTACGGCAAAAGATTTTGCTAGATGAATCGTATAGAAAAATATTAAAGTAATCTATAATTCCTAGTATCGTATTGATTTCCCTCATGAAAAACATAAAGATCATTTCGGTCTATAATATTTTACTTGTGTGTATTTTGCTGATGATGATGTGGCTGGGTAGTGTTGAAGGATCTACTTATAAGTCTATTGTTGCCATTACTGTCCTGCGTGGTGGTGTAAGAAGGTTGAAATCTTCTTGTATGAGTGGAGTGATATTGTTGAATCGGTGATTATGGTACTTGTTGAAACGTGATCCAAACTTGTCCTTTTTTTTTATACCACCCTCTTGGTTTTATGGTTTAAGGCGAAACTCAGTCACCCTGGAAGATAAACACTTGTTGGAAACAACATAGTAGGCTTTATCTTTCGTAAAAACGGGTTATGGACAAACTTGAGAATTTATAGCAGGCATATCTGCAACCTGCGGGCCTCGAGAACATCTCGAGCAGCCAGTGGTCTATTTAATTTTTTTTCCTATATTTTTCTTTATAGATCAGCTAATCCAAAATGGGCACAATTAATAAAAAAAAAAACAATTACCCTTAATTCGTTTAAAATGTAATTGAAGTTAACGCTGAGCGTTAACGTTATTATTTTATTATAAAATAAGACAAAAAACGGTTTTTTTTTTGTTCTAAAACTAACTCACAGCTGCCAAAATTTATAAAGTATAAAAATTGGCAAAATTATAATGTACAAAAAATGAGAAAACTCAACTTGAATGAAACACAATATAGTATTTAAGTAGATGGGTTTTTTTATAAAGTAGCGAAGGAAATAAAGGAAAAAAAATAATGCCTGAAAAAAATACACGATAGAGATATAATTATATTTTTCCGTATTCGTCTCATTATAAAGTTTCTTCATATAATGAATGTTTCCCTTCATGGAAAGTAGCATACATATCTTGGACCTCAAGATGCCCTTGCCAAAGGAAAACAAATGCTCCACTGCAGAACTAGAGGGGATGGCTGTGTTGAACCTGATGAACAGGTTCACCAACACTTGCTGTCCCCAAAAAGCACCATCTATCACCAAGTCTTGGAGTTTATCTCGAGCCAAGCCTTGACCAAGTTTTTTGGGCCTAACCTTCATGAACCCGTGGCTCTTGTTCTTGGGTAAGGGTAGTGAAGAAGTCACACTCTTCATCTTCGTTGTTGCTGTTCAATTCGTCCATGTGTTGCCTTAAGGCCTCTTCGACTTTACTCTCCATTTCTTTCCTCATCTCGACGACCAGAGTTTTTTCATACTTCTCTAACCACAAAAGGCGGAACTTGAGGTTATAGGCAGCAGCCAGCTGACATTCATCCTCCTTCAGGAGGTGCTGAAACCTTTTGTAGATGTTATTTTTAGGGTAAAGAAAAAACTTGCAAAGAATATAGTGGCAAATAAAATCATTTATAGGTCAATGTTAATTTTAGAATTTATTTATTCTTTATTTAATAACTCATTACCTTGGCATAATACTTCAGTAAACAAACATCATGGTTGTTGAAGCTGTTGACCTTCAGCTGGGTCATGACTCTATGGAGAGCAGGCCTCTTAGTTTCCAGGATAGAGTTTAAGAATACCACAGAGTTATAGGTGGAGTTCTGCCTCATCGTGTTGGAGACTACCAGCCTCCTTTTCACTCCAGTGCAGTTGCTGTCTGCTGCCATAGTGCTGCGCGTGCCTTGGCTATGGCAGTCATGTAGGGCACCTTAAACACTGCACTCTGCATCCTTGTTGGCCACTAAGTTAAAGGTCTTAGTACCACACTTTGCGTGAGGTGGTAGGTTGGCAGCCAATTGGTCTATCAGGGAGACATATTCAAATTCCTGCTCGAGCTCGCCCACGGATCCAGCCAACAAGACAGTCATAGTAGCCTCATCACTATCAGAGTGGTAATCCACATACTGAGCCGCTGGCAGGTCTGGTAGTGTGTCAGCATCTGATCCAAATTGGTCAAAGGCCATCACAATGTTACTGCCATTGTTGGTGATACCCTGAAATATGAAGATATTATAAGTTTATAAAATGAGTATTGCAATTAGTAAATATTAAATTTAATTTAATTTATAAATAAAATTAATAGACATTTTATTTTTAAATAAGATTATAATACGTATTGTTAATAGAACAATAATTTGAGAAGGGGATTTTTTTGAGTATTTGAATAATAATTTTCATCTTAGTTTGGTTATGACTTGTTTTTTTTATCCAAGTTATTTCTAATAATTCTTTTATAATATCAAAAAACAAAATGATGAAGTTCAGAAATAAATATAAGTATCGAAATTTTGTGAAATTTTTAAAACCCAAAGAATTACAAATGGTGGAGTTCATAAAATTTATTTTTATATATCTTCTTCTATAACTATATTTTAGCAACGTGAAATTTTGAAAGGGGTGAAATTTAGTTTATAGTTCTTTTTTAAAATTATTATAATTTGCGAAGTTGAGAAAATTTAACCATGGCTGCTTTTTTTTAGATTTTAAATTTTAATCTTAGTAGCGAAGCGCAAGCTCCCCACGTAGGGAGGGGAGTGGCGAAGCCATTGCCTGGTAACCAAATAAATCAATAACCTGTAATATATAGAATTAGAATATCAACTATCTAAAATCTAACCTGGTGACTTTGTTCCGAATGTAGAATTCATTGTGGAAGTTGACTATTGCCTATGCAAGACCATCATAAGTACGATGGCCTGTCAGCCTAATGCACACGAGCACTCCATGCAGCCTCTACCTGGTGGTGGGATCCAATCAGTGGACAATTATGTCGAGGTAAGCTTTATAGTGGGTAGACCAGCAGTCAGCTCTGGTGGTGACACACGGAACAGCAAGAACTCTGATTTTTTTTTTTAAATATAAGTTTTATATTTTAATTTTTAAAGTTGAAATGTAAATTTGGTGATATAAAGTAAAAATATATCGTATATGATACCTTGCATGAAGGTAGCAACATCCCCACTCAACTGTGACCTCACAATAACGGAATTGTCGAAATATCACTATAGGAATGATACATCAATATAAACGATACATCTTAGAAAATCGTAAAAAATAAATAATAACAAATTCGAAATAATAAAAATAATGCTCGATGGTTTATGTGTGCATTGGACTATTGGTATTATTTTTCACATCAATACTAAATTTATTGAAATTCGATGTGCCGTCTAGGAGTAGAGATAATATGAAAATGTAATTTTTAGTATCGGGGATAAATATTAAAAAACATATAAGAATTAAATGATCAAGTACTGTCTCAAATCAGGATACAATTTAACGATTCGCCTGACAGCGTCCTCCGTGAGATGGAGCTCTCGCTGAGATTAAACGTCTTAAACAGATTCTACAACGTTGAGTGGCAACATGTTCGCTACAAAAAGATCCACAATAATTTTTCTGCTTTCATTTGCAAACAGTCTAACACCGTCATATACAACCTCTTCTAATTAGTGCCAAACGTTGTAACTGGAATGAGATATGGATGTAATTTAAATTATTTTTTAGATTAATGGAGTTGAGTTAACGGGAGGTAAATGTAACGAAAATTAATTATCCGTTAATGGCTTACAGATTTAACTTAAAATTTAACTCGTTATCGAAAAGGTTATATTCGTTAATTAACAGATCAACAGTTTGGTGCCCAGCTCTGCTTATTATCATTATATTAACTTCTACTTATCCTTAACTCTATAATTTAAGATGGGGATTTTTTGAAAATTAATACATTTTTTTTGCTTAGTGGAAAAGTAACCTCTTATGGTTTTTGGTTTATGTGGTTTTTGAATTAAGAAAGTGAAACTTTCTGAGAATAAAGATTTTTATAAGTTGTTTTGGAAATTCATGGACGAAAAAGGATATGAAAAGAAAGCAACACAAAGAGATTTTCCCAAATTATTAAAATTAAGGCAAGAGTTTTTTAACGTAATAAAAAATAAAAAAAGAATATCAACATGTCCTACAAACGCTCTTTTTAATAAACAGAATCAATTGACTTTTAAAATCTTCTTTGATGAATTCCTACAATCTTTAGGAAAATCTGAAAAAGATATCGATAAAGAAGAGTTAGAAATTTGTAAAAAAAATTCATTGGAAGAAAAGGGAGAGGATTTCGATCGTTTACAAAAATATTATTGGGTAAGTTTTGATAAGTATTTAGAAAAAAATAAATATCCTTCTAAAGAAAAACTTTCACGTCAACAACGATACAAAATTCGTCAACGCTTTAATGTGGAGTTTACTGAGAAGAGAAAAGCATCTTTACCAGAAACAAAAGAATCTATTGCTGGAAGGAAGCGGATTGCATATTTTGTAAGTAAACATAACAAAAAGTTAAAGATAAATAAAACAGAAGTAAATATAAATAATAATGTAACAAAATTAATTGAGAATAGTGAACACAGACTGAAGGGGTTGAAATTATACAAAACGATAATATTGACGAAACTAAAGAAACTGAATTAAAAATGAATAATCATTTAGCAAATGAGGAAGTCTTAGAAACAGAAAAAAATACACCAAATGATATTGTTAATGAGAGTGTAGAGGATAGAAAACAAAGGTTTTTTAAGTTAATATATCAAAATAAAAGAGAAGAAGCACAAGAATTTGTACAAAATATTCCAGAGAAAGAAAGTCGTGATATAATGAAAGATGCAGAAAAAAATCAAAAACAAGAAAAAAAAGAATTAATGATTAAAAAAAGATTAGAAAAACAAGAAGAGATAAATTAAAATTAAAAATTAAAATGCAGCAATTTGGAAACAAAATCATGAAGAAATAATGTTAATAACAAATGATCGTAATCTTTTACGAATGACTCACGCTTCTATGTTAGTATTTTGTGAATTAAAAGATCAAAGTGAGATTTAGGAAGAATTTAAAGATGTGTTTGCGAGCGATTTTTTGTAGAAAAATAATCAAGAATTTTACACGGAAGATATTTATTTGGATGCTTTAAACGAAATTCAATGATATACCTATGAATGTGGAGGAACCTGCATTCAGTTGTACGGATTACCATTATCCCGTAATGGTTTAAAACCCCAAAATGTAATAAGAAGGGAAAGAAATTATGATATTGCAAAACTTTTACAAGAAGTAGAAGCCGGTGAAAAATTATTAAATGAGAAACAACGTAAGTTTTATGAAGAAATTAATAAAGTAATTGATGGTGAAATTCATAAAGAACACCCAGGTTTCTTTTTCGAAGCGGCCGGAGGAACTGGAAAGAGTTTTATTTTAAATTTGATACTGAAACGTGTAAGATCAAAGGGAAATATTGCTTTAGCAGTTGCTTTATCAGGAATCGCAGCTACTATATTGGAAGGTGGAAGAACAGCTCACAATATGTTTAAAATTCCTGTAATGGACAATAACGAAAGTAAATGTTGTTCGATTAAAAAAAAAAGCTCTCACGCTAAATTATTAAAACAAACAAAACTTATTGTCTGGGATGAAGCTGTAATGGCAAATAGAAACACGTTAGAAAGTGTTGATAATCTATTACATGATATTCTTGAAAATGATAGGTTTATGGGAGGAATTCCTTTTATTTGTGCGGGTGATTTTCGTCAGATTTTACCTGTTGTTGTAAAAGGTCAAAGAAGTGATGAAATTGAGGCCACGATTCGAAATGCAAAATTTTGGTCGATAATGAAAAGATATGAATTAACAGAAAATGTTCGCTTGCAAACATCAGAATATAATGAATTAAACCAACATTTTGCAGAGTGTTTACTAAAAATGGGAAAAGCTTACGATTCGAAAACCTTTAATCTACCTGAAAACTTTGGTAAAGTTATTTTCGATTCTGTACATGAATTTATTAGAAAGGTTTATCTTAATATTCAAGAAAATCTTTACAACTTTAAGTATTTTGGACGGAGAGCAATTATAGCCCCTACAAATTCTCAGGTTGATTTCATTAATGATAAAATCTTGAAGATATTGAAGGTAAACCTACTTCCTTCAAATCTTTTGATTCCTTAGAGAATGAAAACGATTATGTTGATTATCCAATCAATTTTTTAAATTCTTTGAATCTTTACTCAATACCACAGTACGAATTAAAATTGAAAAGGGGTTGTGTTGTTATGGTTTTACGAAATTTAAATCCTCCCAAAATTTGTAACGGAATCCGAATAATTGTAGAAAACTTTAATCGAAATATTATAGTTGGAAGAATAATAATAGGTGCCTATGAAGGAGAAATGATTATAATTCCCCGAATAACATTAATTTGTAGAGATTCACCAATTCCTTTGAAAAGAACACAATTTCCTTTGAGAGTTAGTTTTGCAATGTCGATAAACAAATCACAAGGTGAGACGTTTGATCGATGTGGACTCTATTTAAAGAACACACATTGCTCTGAAGCTGAACACGAAGAACAACAAACATTTAACAAAATAAAATTAAGAAATATTGTGTATAAAGAAGTTTTTAATAATGAAAGTAATGATAATAAAAGTTTAAAAGAAAGAATTTTAGAATACCAAAACAAAAAACAAGAACCAGACAACAATATTGACAGTTTTTATTTGCAAGACGAGGACTACGAGATAGAAAAAGGTGAAGATAATGAATATATTTTGGAACAGTTTGATACCCCAGCAAAGGTTCACAGTCAATTTGATCCCGGATTGGAAGTGGACGACAATTCTTTTCAAAGAGAGTTCTTTGGACTCGAAAAACTTGAAAAAACTGAAGAAAATTTGAAAAATGAAATTAAAAATATTGACAAAAATATGGAAAAGCTGGAAAATAAAATAATAGATAGAAGTTTTATGTAATTTTAACAATAAAAATGATAATTTTAATATTGATAATAATAATAATGATAATTTTAATATAAAAAACAACTTAAAGAGGTCGTTATCAGAATCTCAAATAAATAGAGAAAAAATTGTAGAATTACCGATTGTTAAAAAACTCAAGGTTAAATAATTTTTGTAAATAAATATAGGGATTAATGAATAATGAATAAACTTTTTAATGTATTTAAATTGTGTTTGTTTTTGTTCTTTTAACTAAAAAGAGGGTACAAGGGTGTTAAATTAAATAGTCTATAAAAGGGGGTAAATAAAGCTGTTAAGATTAGCAAATAAGGTTGTAGACCACACCCCGCAGGGGTGCCTGTGGAACCAAGCTCTTCCTGTAAAGAAGAGTACGAAGTATGGCTTGTTTATTTCTATAATTTTATTTTCATAAACTTAAATTATTCATCGCGTAGAATTCATTCATAAAAATGGTTCCTTTATTTCCTTTAAATAGTTATTTATAATTCTTGCTTCAGGATTATCATTATTTATAAACTCTAAAATTATAATTTAATATGCCTTTTATATATATATAGTCTCCGCGGAAAACATTGATTTAGTGACAAAAAAAATTACGAGGTAAAATAAAACATCGACAACACCCTAAAAATTACCCCAAATTTAATGTTTACATAACTGTGAATATTTGGGCATTCCTCCCTTCTTATTTATCCCCTTCTGGAGTCGTGTCAACTTGCTTTCGGCCAATTTGCGGAAGTAACTGGCATCCATATCGGGAATCCACATGTCGTAGAATTCCCCCCTTTTTGTTCTAAGAGTGCTAATATTATTATTTTAAAGAAGAGCCGTTGGAAACACGTAAGGATAAAGAGAAACGCACAATATTCCCAAAATAAACTTTTATTTTCACTTTAACAATTTAATATACAAAAACTAACCATTAACCACAGAAATACTCCGAATATTATAATACACAATAATTATTTTAATTAGCTTGCCCCTCTAAAATTGGTTAAATTTGCTACACACTTCAATATACAAGATTTAGGCTTACTGACTCTACTGGAGTTTAAATACCTCAGGAATGTTATTGGCTCCAAGACGCGTGCCGACCGACCAGAGGGAGGTGGTCGAGATCACGAGGTACTTTCGGCAAGAGTAGCTGATGGGGGTCCACACGGTATTCAGGGGGAGTTCTTCAAGGACGAGAACAATCAAGGTGCTTTAAGCGGCACCAGGGTAGGTGTGGTCTCTCTGGCGAGAATGAGTCGAACTTGGTTCTTAAACCAAGTTAACTTGGAGTGCGGTGTGACCACCGAGTAACGAGCTCGAGGGGGGCTTTTCTCCTCCGTTACTTAATTCCTCATGGGCGAGGACTGAACTCGGGGAGGGTCTTCTTCAAGGGCGAGGATCGATGAGGGGGGTTTCTCTGACGAGAATAAGTTGAACTTGGTTCCTCAACCAAGTTAACTTATGAGTTCGGTGTGGCCTCCGAGTAACGGGCTCGAGGGGGAGCTTTTTCCTTCATTCTTTTCTTAATTCTTCAAGGACGAGGAATACCCCTGGTGTTTAAGATGCACCAGGATATTAGGAGTCTCTCTGACGAGAGTAAGTTAAACTTGAACAAGTTAACTTAACGTTCGGTTTAATAACCAGGGACTAGCTGGAGGATGAACTGCTTCTTAGCTCCTTAAGGTAGGTAGCCCTGCCTCTCTTGCAGGGTACTTCTTGGTCTGGCGAGCCAAGTAATCTATCTGTCGAGTCTCGGTAGCCCGATCTTAATCCGGGGTACTTCGTCACCTGGAGACTGACGTATTCTACCAATCCAGTCTAGGTAGCCCGGGGTCTTAATCCGAGGACTTCGTCACCTGGAGACTGACGTATTCTACCAATCCAGTCTGGGTAGCCCGGGGTCTTAATCCGAGGACTTCGTCACCTGGAGACTGACGTATTCTACCAATCCAGTCTGGGTAGCCCGGGGTCTTAATCCGAGGACTTCGTCACCTGGAGACTGACGTATTCTACCTCGATTTTCCTCAGTGTTTCTTATTTATACCTCGTAACCCCACTGGGGAAGTGGTAAGAAGGAGGGGGGCTTGAGGACGGGCCCAAGAGGGTTCTTATGCCAAACGGTTTTTCTCACCAAATCTTACATAGGCTCCTCGTTAGCCTACGAGCTTGGGAGAAACACGTCTCCAATTTCTTACTTGACGTGAAATTGAATCTCTCTCTCTCTCTCTTGTGGGAGATCTTGCATTTTACAACCTTTCGGTCTTTCATAGCGACGAATGGCGCGGCGCTGCGGTTACGCGCTTGACCCGACGGTCCGGGGCCGGATGTCTCTGCACTAATCGCCTTGTGACTCCACTGCGAGAGAACGTGGGAGTGACGATTCTCCTTCACCACATATTCATGATGGCGTCCTTGAGGGCGGGCAGGAAAGTTGTGGAGGTACCTCTCAGCATGCTTTTCATATAGGCTCAGCAGTTTTCTATTGGATCCAGGTTTGGACTGTTTGAATTCATTTTATCTGTACGTTTCTTTTATTTTCTATGCAAACGCTTCTTTAAGTTAGCTCATTCGTTTTTCAAACTCGCCGTATACCCTTCGTGTATACACGTGTGAATTCTTTCATGGCGACATTAAGTGAAAATGCGTCCTGAATCAATTATAATTTTGTTTTCAATATTCGCTCATCAATCAACTGTGAAGCATCGAGTGACAAAAAGGTGTTCCCTTGACCGCAACGAGTTAATCTGGAAATCATTTTTCATTTTCAGAATGTAATAAAGTTTTTCAAAATGTACCTTTTGTCCATTCAAGTTTTATTCAAGCGAGAATTTCTCAAATCATAATCATATAAGATATGCTGAGATGCTTGGATCGAGATTGCACGTATTTTGGGTGAAGGACGTTCATTATTATTTACTTTTGTTATTGATTGTCAAATTGTCACATATGGTATGCACTCACTAGTCGATTTATTCAAACCTTGTTGCTTTCATTCACTTTGTGTATATTTTAATGTCATTTTGCTCTGTATCAACTTTTTTTCATTTCGTCATGTCAATATCTTATGATTATTGTTTCTTTTAGTGTACCCAATCGCGCATTATTTTTCAACTATTATCTTGTAATCGTTTTGCTTCAATTTCATTGTGTGAATTTTTTCATGCTATCAATGATTTATGTGGTCATTTTTTGGTTTCATCTATTGAATTTTACAATTATGAATTTATCCCATGATATTCAATGTATTACATAACCATTTTGGTTTTCAAAAAATTCATGTGTTACATGTGTGTAAATCATTTAGAGAGGCATTGCCTTGCCATTGCATTTAAAGACTAAGTGTCTGTCGCAATATTTCGTTTGTTTCAGAGCGGAAAGGAAAATATGCCCACAGATAAATTCAGCTTGTCTCTCCCTTTGTGAAAATCACCCACGTCCCAGCGATCTCACGCCTGCCATCACGCCTGGAATTTAAGCTACCCATCGATGGATGATTCGCTTATCACACTATGATCCCTTTATGATACACTTTTCCTTTGTCCGCGCATAGTCGGGAAACAGGATAGCGTCGTATTCTGTTAACTCCCTCCATACCAGACCTTGAAAAACTAAATATGATCCTTGAAAGAGACACAGCGTTCAGATTGTGGATATGGAGGCTGCTTTCGAACCTTTCCTTTAAAACACCACAATCCTAAGGACATATAAAAACTACTTCATCACGACCACGCACACATAAAAGATTCCATAGACAGGCTGCTGACGAAAACATAGTCTCCGTCAATTTGCCTTACACATAAATACACAATCTCTGCCTTCTGGATAGACAATATACGATATCACAGAAGTGAGAACAAGTCTTCCCAGTTCGCGTTCACATACATATGCTCCATCCACCGAGGAAAGAGTTCAATTCTCCTAAGATCACTCATTTCATTTCATCAAGCATTTATCGGTGGAAGGACACACAATCAGACAATGACAGTCTTGATCCGCGCCCTAAGTGTTCTTTTGCCATCCGTGACTCAAATAACTTCACCCGACTCCATGGACCAAGGAAGGACTGTAACTCACCTGAGTCCGCTCAATCACTTCATGAAGTATTCCTTGGTATACACAGTCAGAAATATTAACTTCTGCGTTGATATGGATCACTCACTTCTCATCCACCATCTAAATTCATTACTTGTTAAAGTTAATTATTATTTTCATAATAAAATAGTGTTTCAAATTACTTTAATTCAACATGCGTTAAAAAAAGATAATTTAAGGCTACTAGTCGAATTGCTATAAAGAACTCTTCTCGAATAAAATAACCGGCAACATTGGTCTTTATAGGAGTTGGGGGTCAGCGTGAAGTGGTCAAACCTCAAACGATATTCTCGCCATTAAGTGGAGTGAATAAAAATCGCTCTAAATTGGTGTCACTCTGCAATGACACATTTTCCTTAATATATATATGCAACAAAGCATTTATTGCTTACTAACGCGATACTTTGTGAGTTTTTCATATTTCGAAATAAGGTAATAAAAATATTACTGCAAGGAAAAATTATTCCGTTTTCTCTTTCTATGTGGTTTAATGGATTCATTTTCATCATTCTCTCGCGCTACTTTGAGAGATATATACATTTGTATATTTAACTATTCCTAATTTATTCTTTGAATTCCCAATTAATTTTCTATTCCTTTCATAGTCCCCGTTCGAGCTTGCGAAAGTGTTCCTTAAAAAAGCTATTCTATTCAGAGAATTTTTGGTTCTCTGCGTAGCATAGTGTACTAAAGACATACTTTTAACTGTGATCAAAGCGGTGCCTGCTGCCTCAGTGTGCATGGTTTGAATCGTTTTCCTGCACGTATTTTTTCGAAAAAAGGTAATAAAAATATTACTGCAAGGAAAAATTATTCTGTTTTCTCTTTATATGTGGTTTAATGGATTCATATATATATATATATATATATATATATATATATATATATATATATATATATATATATATATATATGTATATATATATATATATATATATATATATATATATGTATATATATATATATATATATATATATATATATATATATATATATATATATATATATATATATATATATATATATATGTATATATATATATATATGTATATATATATGTATATATATATATGTATATATATATATATATATATATATATATATATATATATATATATATATATATATATATATATATATATATATATATATTGATCATGTATACTACCTACATTTAAGCATCGCCTAACAACGATGTAAGACTTGATTCATCTTCCCTTGAAGCTCTGTCAGCGCCGACACTGTAACCAGTATTTATTGGCCCTTGACCTCTAGCACCAATAATTCTGATTTTTCAATTCCCCTCGCCTCGATAGTCTGTGTTAGATTCATATGACCTCGCTCTCTCTTTCTCTCTCTCGTCCCACTCTCTCTCTCTCTCTCTCGCCTCACTTTCTCTCTCTCTCTCGCCCCCACTTTCTCTCTCTCTCTCTCACCCCACTCTCTCTCCCTTTGTCTATCTCTCTCTCTCCCATGGTCGCGCTCACCTTGTATAAAACAAGAGAGATTATGCTCAGGAACCCAGATCAGCCTTAGAAAAAATCGAGGACACTTCTTCATCGTTGTAATACGTTCCACTTCGGTGGATAGATTCACCAATCTTCAGCCCTTCATTATAAGAACCTCGAATTCCGAAATAAAGTTTTATTTTCATCAAGTTAATTATTCAAATCCAAGTACGAATTTATTTGGTCGGACATCTTTTCCGGAAGTCTTTACACGGGTAGATTAGTTTGGCCTGTGGAAAGTCTATCGGATGATTAAAGTTGTTGCTATGCATGAAAAGACTGGAGGCTCTGTTCTCCGTCTAATGTATCCTCTGTGTTCGTAAGAAAGATTATTGAATCCACCCTTATAGATGAAATCCCCAACTTTAACCTTTCGGAGGGGAAATCTAAATGCAGCCCCTACGTCAAAGATCTAATCTTAAAAGATATCCTTAATGAACTTAAATCCACACCGCCTAATTAGGAACTCCAATTGGATATCTGTAATATATATATATATATATATATATATATATATATATATATATATATATATATATATATATATATATATTGTACGCTTGGTGTGACGGCATGTATTCTTAGTGTTTGACTGAGGCTGGCATGACAAACTCCATGCCGAAACTGGTCTCGAGATAATAAACTACTACGCTCTTCCACAGTAGTTTTATTTTCATATTTAGAATCTGTCATTGGATTTAACAATTGTTCTGATATACGAGTAGCAGTCAATAAGTTTTGCAATTCGGATATAAGAACAACGAGATATGAGGAAAAGTGTTTTATTATTTTTCAATATAACTACCCTTGACTTCAATGCACTTGCGCCACTTGTCCCTGAGGCTTCGAATTCTCGACAATCAGAAATCTTCCAACTGCTGTTCAATCCACTCCTGGACAGCGAGCTGGACATCTTCATCGTCCCCAAACCGGCGTCCACGCAGTGCAGCCTTGAGCTGGCGGAATAAAAAGTATTCGCTAGATCTGGACTGTAGGGAGAGTGGTTGAGCTCCTCGAATCCGCACTCGCGCAGGGCAGCTTGTGCAACTCTGGCTTTGTGGAAAGGAGCATTGTCGTGGAGGAGCAGGACACCGCGTGTCAACTTGCTTCACCGCTTCTGACGGATGCACTTCTTTAACCCAGCCAGTTCCTCGGCGTAATATTGGCCTGTGATGGTCCTTCCACGAGGGTAATAGTCCAGTATCAACACTCCCTCAGAATTCCAGAAGATGGTGGCCATGATCTTACCGGCTGAGGGTTGGGTCCGGAACTTGATGGGGGTTGGAAAGCCCCTGTGCTTCCAGGCCATGCTTTCGAGCTTGGTCTCGGGATCCCAGTGATGGACCCACGTTTCATCACCTGTCACTTTGCGTGACTCAAATCCCACCGGGTCTTGGTTTACAGGAACAGCAGCTCCTCCGAACTTTGACGACGTTGAAGTCGATCATGGGGCGTGAGGTTTCGTGAGGTCTCTAGGGACCTAACGGGCAGAGACCTTGGTCATGGCCAAATTATCGTGGATGAAGTTGATAACACTCACATGTGATATTCTAAGTTCTCGCTCGATTTTTTAGACCTTCACCCGTCGATTTTCGAGGATCATCCTCTCCACACGGGCCACATTCACCTTGTTGGTCACATCTGACTGGCGTCCTGGACGGGGGTCATCTTCAAGGGACTCACGACCATGGCGTAACTCCCTATTCTACCGAGCAATGGTTGCATAGAAAGGGGCGGTGTCAATGGACACTGCAACCATGCGTTCATGGTTCTCTTTTGTATTCTTGCCTTCCTTGGTCAAAAATTTTATCACTGCGCAGTGCTCAACCTTCTCCATTATTGAAAGATTTGTGACTGCTTCTTAAATAAACGAGGCAGGAGTGTGCGGCTGCAGGTCCTGACTTGTCATAACTTGTCCTACCACCCCCACAAACAGCCATATCCTTTCCTCTTTTTTGCCATACCGATTCGCAAAATTTATTGACTTCCCCTCATATATATATATATATATATATATATATATATATATATATAAGCATTGATTACCTTTCTTCTTTGCTTCTCTAATATTTTTATTATACAATTTTTCGCCTTGAAAAAGGTTAGGAATGACGGTTCCAATATTCATAGTTTATTGCAGTTAAGCTCTCGGTCACGTTTGACCGAAAGCTCACTCCCCAAGTGTTTTAGGTGTCCTAATATGAACTTTGTTCCCATTCCTTTTTGATATCCACATTCTTTTGACCTTTTAGCATTATCTTTAAACAATGGATCAACGTTAGTATATAAATGTACGGTTTTTAGATGTCTAAACAGTGTAAAATAATTTCGTTCAGAAAGAATATGGTCAAACGTGAACGAAAGCTCAGCTGCAATAAAATATGAATATTGGAATCCTTATTCATAAACTTTTGCAAGGCGAAAAAGTATAATAAGAAAATAAGAAAAGCAACGAAGAAAGTTAATCAAAGCTTAGCTGGACCTGGTCTTTAATAATAATAATATATATATATATATATATATATATATATATATATATATATATATATATATATATATATATATATATTGCGGAAGTATGAATTCGAACGCGTCGTGGTGATGTGACTTAATTTTCTCATGCCTAGACTGGGGCAAGGTATGTTTGTTTTCATTTATGACCACCGTCCCCAACTCTGATAGCCTTGAACGCCCGTCTGGCCGCTGTTGTCTCCCTCGTCCCATCCCCTCCTTGTGTGGTAGAAAGAATTCTCTCATTACCCCCCGGTCGCTCCGTCAAAGCGGTGCTTACCAAACTCCCTTGTTTGCAGTTTCTGTCGCCATGCTATCCCTTGGGACTTCGCTCGTCTCACCCTCTCCCCTTTCCTCCAGACGAACTCTCCTATTTAAGACCAAGTGCATAGTTCCCATTAGAGAGTGCGAGTTAGGAAGTGTTGTCGTCCAGATCAAGTTTATCTGTACCCCATTCGAACCAAGCTTCGTCGTCGTGATCTTTTAAGCAGATCTTCCCCGTAAGGGGCGCGGCGATTTGCCATCCTGGCCGCCGTGCTGACGGGACTCAGCACCCTGTCCGACCCCAGCTTAGCCTCTTCTCCTTCCTTCAAAACACATATTTCCTCGCTTTTCATACAACCTCTCCCACAACTTTCTCTGGTCAGCCTTTAATTTCACAGGGTAGATGCTAACCTTCTTCTCAGCGAACCGTTGGATCGGAGCTGAGGGGGAAGGGGACAACGTTCCCTAACCCCTGAGCTCCGGTTCGGAACGGGGTTTTTTTAACAACCTGCTTCATCCCCACCCATACCTCCCTCACATCCCTTTTCCTTTGCTCTTCACACTCTATCAATTTTGCGCCGCGTTTAAGTTGGAGCCGCCATGCTGAGGGACTGCCAGGCCACCAAGTGGGAGGGGGGGTCTTAAATGGTGGCACCTGGCTCTGCCAGGCCTGCAAGCACCTCTTGCAGTGCGGGCAACTGCGAGAGATGATAAGCTATTGTTGCCGTGTAAAAAATAGGGTCACCATGCCCATGTATGAACAATAAAAAAAAACAACCCTCAAATTCCCTTGTTCCATCGACGGAGCCGCCCTCGGGCAGATGCACGAAAAAAATGGAGGTACCCCGCACCCCTGTGCTTGCGCAGGGGACCCTCCATATTTCTTTAACCGAAGAGGAGGCTTACTCCTCTCCTACGCCTACGGGTGTAGGGGACTCCCCCTCACCCCCTTCTCTGGAGGTGCTTTCGAGCACAGCCCTGCTTCCAGTGGCAGTCCCTCATTTTCTTTCCAAGGGGACTGCCAAGAAAGCCACCAGGCAGCCCATAGCCAACCGCTCCCCATCGAAGTTGCTCGGTAGGGCAAACCCCCTTAGGGGGGAGAGGGAAGCCAGGCCCCTTCGGTTGCTACCCTCAAAAGACCTGCTGGCAAGAATATTAAATCTTGCCGGGGTCAAGGCCTGTGCCTCCCCACTAAAGACTCATGACGCTGCCAAGGGGACCTGTGATGTCCTGGGAGGGGATGGCCAACTGGAGGACCCTTCTGTGATAGACATGTTCCTTAAGAAAACCCAGCCTCAGAAGGTAGGGCCTTTCATGGGAAAGAATCTGGGCTTGGCGCCACGCACCGAACCCCGATCCGCCCCTATGCAAGGTCCTCCTCAAACGGCTGGGGTCTCCGAGGCAGTACAAGGAGGGGAGGGATCTCCTCCAACCGGTGCCCCTGCGACCACCAGGACCTTCTCCACTTCAGGGATGGACCTGGCTGAGGCTGGTCCATCTGGCCTAGGGGCTTCTGCCGGCGGAGGTGAGAAGCGGGTTCATTCCCCGCCCTCCTCTCCAAAAAAGAAAAAGACTTAAAAGACAAAGAAGACTCTGGGCTCCTCTCCATCCGCGAGGGCTGCCGGGACGGATGGGTCTGCTGCCACTTTGGCAAACGACCAAGCCAAGATCGGCACAGCCGGCCCCTCTACCCCCCGTTGGCAGAGCCCCTGACTAAGACCAAAAGTGCACAGGGCGAAGCCTCGATAACATCGGGACCTCTCATTCTGAGGTTACCTGGCGTTTTCGAACCCACTGGCTTCAAACGCTTCCTCGTTATTCACTCCACTGATGGCTAATGTTGGCCAAGGGCAACATAATCCATCAGAGGAGAGGATTAGCTAGTGCAATTGGTAGAGAGGCAAAGGTGACCCGTTTCTCGGACGAAAGCCTTCTGGGGAATGCGGTGAATCCCGCCGAGGCAGCCAAGATAAGCTCTCTTCGGACACTTCGTGGCCTCCCGGTGAGTGTGACGCCGCACTCTACCATGAACTTTGTGAAAGTAGTTTATGAAAGGGATGTTTTTTATTTTTTTATTTAAGGGGCTATCTGGCGACTGCCGACTTAGGCATAAGTCGCCGTAAACAAACAGCCTAGTTCAAAGGCTACTTTAAAAAAATGAACAGGAAACAACAATAAAAAGAAATAACCTTAACAATAACAAAACAATAACAAAAAATAACAAAAACAATAACAAAAACAACAATTAAACCTAGTTAAATGAAAGGGAGGAAGGCCAGCCTCCCCCCAAAAGTCAACAAGTCCACCAGTCAAAGTGCACGCACTCGTCCCGAGTACAAGGGACAGGCGGTAGCGACCCCACCCATCCCGGTACCGGGACAGGTATCATGCGCGAAGATCACCCAGACTGGGACATTCGACGAGAATATGCCGAACAGTCTGGGGGACGACGCAGTCGTTGCAATAGGGCGCAGGCGAGCGCTCCATCAAATAGCGATGCGTCACACGAGTGTGTCCGATTCGGAGACGACAGAAAGCGACCTGAAGCCGTCGCAAAATTGGGGGATAGGTCCATGGGAACAGTTGCGGCGCAATGACACGCAACTTTAAGTTCCCTTCGACCGTCTCCCATCTTCTCTGCCAAGCAGTCCGAGGAGCTGCCCGTATTCCTGCCAAGTAGTCGGTGTGAGGAAGAGCGAAACCCTGGTCCGGTCGCAGAGTCCTCGCGGACTCTTTGGCGCCCTCATCGGCGCGCTCATTCCCCGCAATTCCTACATGTCCAGGAACCCAGCAGAAGATAATCTCGACATCCACCCGGCTCGCCAAAACCGTGACGTCACGGATATCGCGAACCAGGGGATGCGGAGATTCCAATGCCCCGAGAGCATTCAGGGCGCTTTGTGAGTCGCTATAGATCACAATCCGGTCTATGCGAGGGAACTCGTTGACTACTCCATAGAGGACATCACCTTGGGGCTAGCCGACCATGGGGCGGTCAAGGTCGAACGTGTGATAAGAAAACAGGGAGGGGCCTCGAGACCCACCCCTACACTCTTCGTCACGTTTAACTGTGCAAGCTCCCTTTGTCGGTGCGTGCCGGTTGGTACCGTTACCGCGTGAAGGTATTCGTGTCACTGCCGCGGCGGTATTATTACTGCCACCGCTTCGGCCATACGAATCGTTCTTGTAGACGTGCAAAGTCGGGGTCACCCGAAGTCTGTGTAAATTGCTGCAAGGCCGCACACAATAAGTCTAAATGGTGTATGGCCAAGTGTGTCAATTGCGGATAGCCGCACCCCGCTTCTTCAAAGCAATGTGGTGCATATCTCATTAGGAAAGAAATCCTGGCCGTTTAGGCCCAGGATTGACTCTCATCCCGCGAGTCAAAGGACTTGGTCCTGGCGCGCCCGGCTATGCCTGGGACGTCTTATTCCTCAATAGTTAGAAAGGCACCCTCTGCTCCTGACTTATCCAGGCCAACGAGCACGGTTGTTTCCGCGCCTATTCGGAGCCCTTAAGCGGGCTCTACTCAACCCAGGCGCTCCCCTAGTAAAGCTAGCGGCAAAAAGGGTTCCTATCCAGCACCGGCTAAAACCAATGCTCCTCCATCTCTCATCAGGGTGACCGTTTCCCGTAAGGTGAAACGGCCGCGCGCCTCCCATGAGTCGTTAGACTGACAGGAGGCAACACCCCTGAAGTTGGTCGCCAGGCCATCTTCCAGGGTTCCTAAAACTGTCCGCCTAAAGGAGGACAGCAAGAAAGGAGCTTCGGCTCCTCTGACCACGCCTAGTGGTGGGCTGAGTGGCTTGACGACGGCATTTCCTCGAAAAGAGGGCCCCCCACTTCCGAAGCCGCAACGCCCGCCTAATGTTCTGAGACGGAGGGAAGAGAAGACTCGCATGGCGAGCCCAACCTCTCCCAATAAGTCCTCGAAGGCGACAGCGCCTTCAGCGCTTTGCTTGGCCAACAGCGCCCGGGGTTCTGCCTCCAGGAAGCGTACAGCCATTCCCGTGACGGTCTTCTGTTCGAGGAGGGCCCCCGCGTCTCCTCCGAGCTAGGCCTGGAGGGCATATTCCTTCAGTGGAATTGCCGTGGACTCCAGACCAACTGAGGGGAGCTGCGGAGGCTCGTCTCGTCCTGTTCCACGTTAGCTATTTTTCTGCAGGAGACCATGCTAGGCGCGTGCCCCCTGCCCGCCCTCTTGGGGTACAAGGGTCTTGCGACCCCACCACCGCGGGATGGCCGGGCTGGGGGATGCGCGGTTTACACCCGGCATGATGTCTCCGTTCTTTCTTTCCCTTTAGATACCTCCTTTCAGGCAGTGGCTGTGCAGCTTCACCTGGATAGGAAGTATACTATCATTTCGTCGTACATTCCACCGTCAGCTGACTTCGACGCGGGGGACTTCCGCCGCGTCGTGGCACGGTTGCCGAGGCCCTTTTCCTTGCTTTCCCTTCCCCTTGCAGGCATCCTCTCTGGGGAGATTACTTAATAAATCCTAAGGGACAAGTCCTTGCCGATCTGATCGATGAGTTTGAGATGGGTGTCCTAAACGTGGAAGAGTTTACGCATCACTGTCCGAGAACCGCTTCATTTTCTTGCCTTGACCTATCTTTGTGCTCTTCCGATACACAGCCTGATTTTGATTGCGGCGCGGTCGATGCCCTTCATGGTATTGATCACTTTCCCATTCTAATATCATTTTCAGGGAAACTGCCGCCTGAGAGCCCACATCGGTGGTGCTTGGGGCGGGCGCGGTGGCCTGCATTTCAGGAAATGACTGAATTCTCTATCTCAGTCAAGGAGTTTAGGTCGGTAGATGAGGCCGTTGAGTTCTTCTCCGGCAACCTCATCGCCTCGGGCCTGATTACTATTCCTAGAACGTCTGGTTGTTTTGCACGCTGAGAGTTAGACCGTTCTCAAACAGAAGCGTTATGCCTACATGCGCTATAAGCGCCGCCCAAACGATTTCACTGTCGCTGAATTTCGTCGGGCTAGGGCTAGGTTCCGGTATATTTCGAAGCACGCCCGCCGATCTTCTTCACTTAAAGGGAAGACCCCTCTAGCAGAGGTGTGGAAGCGAGTCAAAAGGATTCGGGTTAAGTTCTCGCAGGACCCCCCTTCGTTCTCCATGAGAATGGGACCGCAATCTCGGACACCACGTCCGTGGCGGAATCCTTAGCGACCGCTTTCTCCGCATTCTCTAGCCGTGATGCTGCTCCGCCAGCATTCAATGCACGTCGTGATGTCGCGGAAGGCCGCCGGCTGGACTTTACCTCCAGAGGCGGAGAACCCTTCAACGACAGGTTTACTCTGAGTGAGTTGCGTTCCGCTCTTGCTTCGTGCGCGGATACCGCCCATGGTCTGGACGATGTCTTGTACGCCATGTTTCGACACCTGGGTAATTGAGGCATGGTCTTTCTGTTAGATTTGTTCGACAGGATCTGAGTGGAGGGTCTCCTCCCAGATTCTTCTCGAATCGCTACTGTGCTCGCCTTTCGCAAACCGTGGAGAGATGACTCTACTCCGGCCGGTTTCTGCCCAATCTCTCTAACCTCTTGCGTGTGCAAGTTGATGGAGAAATTGGTAAATGTTAGATTAGCCTTTTTCCTTGAGAGAGGAGGCAATCTGTCTTCTGCACAGTGCGGCTTCCGCAAGTTCCACTCCACGTCGGATGCTCTGCTCCGACTGGAAAATGCCGTCTTCGAGGCTTTCCTTCGTAGACAGCATTACGCCACGGTGTTTTTCGATCTGGAGAAGGCCTATGATACCACATGGCGATACGGTATCATAGAGACTCTCCACACGATGGGGGCGAGGGGACACCTCTCAATGTTTATATCTGAATTTTTAATAGATCGTCGATTCCGCTTACGGGTGGGGGGAGCCCTCTCCGGCTCAAAGGAGCAGGAAGAGAGTGTCCCGCAGGGAAGTGTCCTCAGTGTCACTCTTTGCCCTGAGCATCCACGGCATCACCTCAGTGCTGCTGGGAGATGTTCTCGCTACGCTCTATGTGGACGACCTTTCGATCTCTTTTGGCGCGGCCCAGATGCCAACTCTGGAGCGTCGACTCCAACAGGCATTGAACCACGTCTCTCGCTATGCCGAAGCACACAGGTTTCGGTTTTCTTTGGCCAAGACTAAGGTGGTGCACTTCTGCCGCCATCCACGGCTCCACCCCGACCCAGATTTGTTTCTTAATGGGGTGCGCCTGGATGTGGTTAAATCGCACTGTTTCCTTGGTCTTATATTCGACCGACGCCTCACCTGGGAGGCTCATATTCGCAGCCTTAGGGTCTCTTGTACCCGCGCCATGGATATTATCCGTTCCGTGACGTTCAGCGTTTGTGGCGCTGATAGGGCTTCTGCCCTACTTTTTTATCGATCCTTTGTTCGTTCGAAGCTCGACTACGGATGCGAGTTTTATGCATTCGCAGCCGAGCATGTATTGTGGAAGGTGGATTCGATCCACCACACCGGCCTTCGCCGTGCGACCGGTGCATTCCTTACTTCCTCCATTGAGAGTCTGTTGGTCGATGCTGGGGAGATACCACTCGCTCTACGCCGCGTGCAGTGCATCACTCTTCTGTACACGCGAGCCCCGCGCCTCCCTCAGTCGCCAACAGCTCTCACTGCATCCGTAGCTGATCTCGGCGGTGCCTATGCCGCCGCGAGACGCCATTCATACCCTATGCCCTTTGGGTTTAGGGCCAGGAAACTCCTTCGAGAGCTAGGTATAGCTCTCTGGCCGGTGGCGCCTCTGGTTTTGCCCAAGACACCACCCTGGAGGGTACCACATTTGGCTATTTGTCGCCACGCCTCTGCTCCCAAAGCTTGTACAGCACCGGGAGTATTGCGTTTGAACTTTTTTGAGCACACCTCGTGTCACGCTGGAACCGTGCTAGTGTATACGGATGGCTCCAAGTCCCAAGAGGGGGTCAGCTTCCACTCCGTATCCCCTCTGTTTGAAGTCAGCGGGGCTCTGCCAGGCGCTGCGTCTGTCTTCACGGTCGAGCTGGTGGCAATACATCACTCGGTACGGGAGATTACGCGACGTGCACGGTTCGGAGACCGAGTTGTGATCTATAGCGACTCAAAAAGCGCCCTAAGTGTTCTCGGGACATTGGAATCTCCGCATCCCCTGGTTCGCGATATCCGTGACGCTACGGTTTTGGAGAGCTGGGCGGATATCGAGATTATCTTCTGCTGTGTTCCTGGACATGTAGGAATTGCGGAGAATAAGCGCCGATGAGGGCGCCAAAGAGTCCGCGAGGACTCTGCGACCGGACCAGCGTTTCGCTCTTCCTCACACTGACTACATGGCAGGAATACGGGCAGCTCTTCAAACTGCTTGGCAAAGAAGATGGGAGACGGTCGAAGGGAACATAAAGTTGCGTGCCATTGCGCTGCGACTGTTACCATGGACCTATCCCCCAATTTCGCGACGGCTTCAGGTCGCTTTCTGTCATCTCCGAATCGGACACACTCATGTGACGCATCGCAATTTGATGGAGCGCTTGCCTGCACCCTATTGTGACGACTGCGTCGTCCCCCAGACGTTTCGGCACATTCTCGTCAAATGTCCCAGTCTGGGTGATCTTCGCGCACGTTCATGTCCCGGTACCGGGATGGGCGGGGTCGCTACCGCCTGTCCCTTTTACTCGGGACGAGTGCGTGCACCATGACTGGTGGACTGATAGACTTTTGGGGGGAGGCCAGCCTTCTTCCTTGTATTGAACTAGTTGCTTTTGTTGTTGTTTTTTGTTATTGTTGTTTGTTTGTTTTTTTGTAGGTCGCACGCTCCTGCGCCGGGAGAGGGGGACCTCCCCCTGGCGCAGGAGATTCCTTCCTGATTGTTGTGATCTTCCTTTTTTATCGTTTTCATATTTATATTTTAAAGTAGCCTAGTGCTAGGCTGTCTTGATTCCGGCGACTCATGCCCAAGTAGGCAGTCGCCAGATAGGCTCCTAAAAAATAAAAAATAAAAAATTGAGCAGATCCTCTGCGTAATCTGCTCTGTTCAGAGGAAGATTACCACTACTTTATTACGTCCTGGAAGACTGTCCTGGGCTCGCTTCTTCTCATCCGTTTTCGTGGAGATTCTACGCTATTCCGTTGACGAGTCTCTACTGTGGTCGCTCCCACTTCCCCACCGTAATTCGGAGTAATCACATACAGTTGAATTTCCTGAACGCTCATACCCCGAGTTCGTTCTACGAAGACCTGGCCACTGGTCTTCCGATCCCGTCAATCATCTGACATAATCCAGAATCCTACCCTAGTAAGTCACCTCATTATCTCAAGTATTAAGAAGACCCTATGATCGCATAAAAAAAAAGATTTAGTAATCTTACTCCTCTTATTTAAATCATCGAATTAATTAATAATCTCCGGGACAAGCTTCCATTAATTTCTACCCGCTATAATATTCCTTGTCACGCTAACCTTTGTGTTAATTTCCTTATTATTCTTGTATCCATATTTAATCATTTATCTTATATTAAAGTTTATTTTTGTAGAGGTGTTTCCTTAAATAATTTCTGAGTTGAATCTGGCAAACGAGGTCTCCTTTTGAATAGCCAACCTGCAATTAAGTCGCACTTTTACTTTGGGAGGCCATTGCCTTTCCTTCGCTGGGTTGTGGTGTCCAGGACTTCTTGGCCTTACGAGGCAAGGTTAAAGGCCGCCTTTTACCTGTCTATGTACGTGTTCGCGGAATTGCGTTCCAAGACATGTGTCTTTTTTTGTGTGTTGTCGGTTATTTTGCACTTGAGTTCTCCCCCCTATCCCATTACCTTCCTTAGGAGGAAGGAAATGTGAAGGAATTAATATAACGAGGACAAGCAGACGCTAGTTTTTTTATATATACAGCGTCAACCGTTACGCTCCGCATGGACAAAGACCCCCCCCCCATCCTTCTCTACTGCCCAAGACCCTTCGAAGTTCCACGCAAAGACGGATTTGGGTCAGCAGATTTCGTAATTTACGAGACTGGTGGTGTAAACTTTCATCCCGGAGTTAAGTAACCAAGACCTGCTCTTTTCCTCCGTTAATATAAACATAGGAGGGTGTGAGATCCTTAATAATGAAAATCTTGCTGCCTAAGGCTTCGTCGGCAGAAAATCTAGGTGCAGACTCACTGTCCCATCCCATTGTTTATGTCTATTTTCGCCAAATAGACGAAATCTCCCCTTCCCCGTGCGTAAACATGAAGGGGCGAAGTGACACAGCTTTGAAAATTTATGCTCTAGGAGAGGGGCTTAACCGTTAGCTATTGAGGGTTTGCCCCTCCTAAACTCCCTCGTCTCCCCTCCCCCCAGTGGATAATCGACGTATATATTTGGATCTTGAGAAATTTGGAGGAGAATTCGCGTAGCCATCGACAGAAGAAGATTTGTCCCTGAGTCAAACAGGGAATAAAGAAGAAAGTTGGAACCAAGAGGTACTTATCTCTCGCGGCTGTTCCTTTGGTCGCTTAGAAGAGCAAACCAGTGGTATCGAGACCAACTCTCCTACCATTCTCATTCAGAGAAAATCACGTATCTCACCATTGAGGAAGACCAAAGTAAATTCCCATTTGAGAAGAGATTCATATCTTGGTTAAGTCTCATCGTCGAGAAGCCAGAATTGGTAACACAGGGATCGGGATAACTTCCATTCATCCCAAATTCCCTCACTTACATCTTTAAGTCGAGAGAAGCACCGTCATTCGCCTCCACCACCCCGGGAGTAGCATCAGCTGTTTTTCCGACTCATCCCACCACGCTCGTCACTCGTCTCAAGCTCCCCGTGATAAGCATGAGCTATTTTCCTGACCCGCCTCGCTTCAGCGAGGAAGTCCGCAATCAAACTCGCCCAGACCAAGTCATCGAGGCGGCCCACTTTCAAGGTCACCCAACTTTCGACACACTCCGAATTAAAGGTAAAACGAAAAAAAAACATAATTTTGTTATTTCCCATTCCGTTCGAAAGTGTATTCGTAACAAAACCATTTCAACCTGGTAGTCATAACCAAACTATTTCAATTACAAATGACTTAAGAACTCGCATTAATTGAGCTTAAATCTCGTGTATTAGAAGGGATTTTTGCGTCAACCATCTCGTATTAATTATTTGTAGTGTTAATTTTTATTAGACCCTCGTACTATAGAATTAGTGTATTTAAAGTTTTAAGATTTCGTTCTTTTATGTAATTAAAAGTATATTTTGTCGGAGTTGTTTAATTAGATCCTCGAACGTAGCAATGGCAATAGATATATCATAATACGAAGCCTCCCTGGTTAAAGAATTAAATTAGAGCACTCTTAGAGAAAAGTGGAACGGATTGACTCATGTACGAATCAAACGTAAATCCGTACTCGGCCGTAAACCACGACAATATATATATATATATATATATATATATATATATATATATATATATATATATATATATATATATATATATATATATATATATATATATATATATATATATATATATATATATATATATATATATATATATATATATATATATATATATATATATATATATATATATATATATATAGATAGTGAGAGAGGTTGGTTGGTTGATACCTTGATTGATTGTGGTAGGGTCACCAGTTCCGGGTTTGAACAACATTCCACCTCTGCTACATGACTCGAGTTAGTTCTTGAGGATGGCCGACCAAATAAGTTCGTATTTGGATTTATAAACAACTTGATAAGAAAATAAGTTTATTTTGAATTTGATTTAAATGTGAGTCCTATCAACCGAAGTGGACGGATCCCAACGATGAAGATAGGGTAATGTAATAATATTGGGGGAGTCTATTCTGTCGAATGTTCTGTTTGTCCAAGTAAATATTTTGGACAGACAGTAAAGCAATTATCTGTCCGTATAAATCAGCACAAATACAATGTTAGGAGAGCTGTAAATAATAGTGCGTTTTTTGTGCATATGTCCGAAAATAACCACTGAATTAATTGGAATTCAGCAAAATTTATTTTTCGCTCAAATTATCAAATTAAAAGAAACTTTGTTGAATGTTCATATATAAGCCAATTTAATAACTTTAACATTTCCCCTGGCCTTTTTAAATTTGATGTTGTTATGAAAAAACTCATTCTTAAAGAAATTAGCTTTTTTTATGGGAACCTAATGTGTCAATTTAATTATTGCATTGATTTTGCATTTACATTATTTTATTTATCTTCCTCTCTCCTTGTCCCTTTCCCCTTCGTTTTAATTTACTTATCTTGTCTCTCCTAATTTTCCCCTTTAGACTATCTCTCTATCCGTTAATCGTTTTAACTCTTTTGGCTCTGTTCTTGACTCTTTCGTGCCTCTCGGTTTGACCTTGCTACCTGTTATAGGTAAATCTTAATGTGAATTTACCCATCCTTCTCCTACTTCTTCATTTGTGATTTCTTGTCTTAGAGGCGGTCCTTTATCTTTTACTAGCTTATATATACCCTTATTATATTATTTTCTCTTGTAGTTATCCTTGAGAATGAGCTGAATAAAGTTCGAAAGTACTTGGAAACACCTTTTCATTTTTCCTGCGGGACATTGCATATATATATATATATATATATATATATATATATATATATATATATATATATATATATATATATATATATATATATATATATATATATGTGTGTGTGTGTGTGTGTGTGTGTGCGTGTGGTGTGTTGTCCCAAGTAACTCAAAGCTCAAGTCACTGCTGAAAAACCTTAAATTCTTTGCTATTTTTTCTCTCGGCCATGATTAATCTGCCACATCCCCACGAATCTCCTCTTGACGCGCATTTAAAGGGTAATAGTAGCTGAACGCCATTATTCGCCCAAAACATGGATGCAAGAGTTTGAGTGAATCGGAACTCTTGTTCCCGGAAAATTTGATGAACTATCCTTAACGCCAATAATCTCATTTGAGTAAGAGCCAGAATAAGAATTGAACTGTGAAGGTTAATGCATGAATAAATGAACGTAACGAAGTGAAGTGTCTATTCTAATTCAGAACGGACTATAAATGATTAATTTATGTGGGCGGAGCTTATTATAAAATTGAGAATCGCGAAAAAGGCCAATGGTCACGCCGTTTCAGGCGTGGGTAATTATAGATAATTATAGATATAGATAATTATAGATATAGATAATTATAGATATAGATAGGATGGTTGAGGTTTAACTGGCAAGGTAAAAGTGTGAGGTAATCCCACATCCACAATCTTAACTCTGTGCCTTTATCTTGTCTTATTATACAGACGATTGCTAATATAAACTTGAGTAAACATTCTTATTTGCTTCTTCGGAATGGTGCGAAATTTAAGAAGCGAATTATAAGCCTTCATAAATGGATAGTGGCGAACTAACATATCTCACAAAGGAGATCTTCCAAACGATTTGTCAAAGGAGAAATTCTCACAAATCACCCATTCTTCATGAACAATGGGAATTTGCTCTGCCTCTATACATGATCTACACGAACGTAACATAAGAATTTTGGAAGCTGGATAATAAGATTACATAATACCTTGAAAATCATGAGATAAATGCATAATTGTAAAATTGATGACACGGAGCAAATTATAGAATAACAAATAAAAAGAGGTCATTAAGGACGAACAAATGCATAGTTTAGACAGTAAAACTTTAATAAAAGTAGTCGCAAAATAATAGAGATAACATGGCAATGGCTTCGCCACTCCCCTTTACGGGGAAAGCTTGCGCTTCGTTACTAAGATTAAAATTTTAAATCTTAAAAAAAGCAGCCATGGTTAAATTTTTTACAAATTTTTGAACTTTGCCAATTATAATAATTTTAAAAAGGAACCCTAAACTAAATTTCCCCCCTTTCAAAATATCACGTTGCTAAAATATAGTTATAGAAGAAGATATATAAAAATAAATTTTCTGAACTTTACCATTTGTAATTCTTTGGGTTTTAAAAAAATCACAAAATCTCGATACTTATATTTATTTCTGAACTTCACCATTTTGTTTTTTGATATTATAAAAGAATTATTAGAAATAACTTTAATAAAAAAAACATAAGTCATAACCAAACTAAGATGAAATTATTATTCAAATATTTAAAAAAATCCCCTTCTTAAATTATAGAGTTAGTAATGATGATGATGAGGATGATGAAAAATAATAAAATACAAATGAGTACATTAAGAACATAAATAATCATAAGATATTTACATGCAAAAATAAAATAAGTAGTTACACAGCAAAATGAGAATAAAGTAATTCAAAATTGAAATGATAATATCATAGTAAAAATGACTTGATCGTAAAGGACAACTTATCTAGCACTCAAATACGAAATGAAATAGTAATAAACTTCCTTTATCCACGATATGTGTAATCTCGACCCAACCATCTCAGCATATCTTATCTGAGTAATCAGACCATGAAAATTTAAATGAAAAAAGGGTGGAATGAATGACTACGATTAACGATTGTCAGGCTGATTATAATGATCTGAATAGCAGCTTGTGATTGTTAGACTGTATCGGGTTGTATTGACTCTGAGATTCCATCGCAGTGTTTTTTGGGGATGTGGAAGTATGTGTACTGGGTTCTATGTTAGTATTAAGTGTATGACGAAAGGAATATGATTCCATATAAGCCGGTTTCAAATTAAAAAATCAGCATGAATAATTCCCTTACTGCCTTAGTGTGTGAAAGCATGTTTATGTCCTTGTAGAATCTTATATAGATCTTTATAAGAGGTAGAATGCGTAAAGCATATCTGTGTATCTGTCAGAAAGACGTGTGTGCATATTTCCAATTCTTGGGAAACAAAAATATTTTGTGGACCAAAGGGACTTAATAAAAGGGGAGCAATGGAGTCCATTGCCTTCTGATGTTACTCATCGGTCTGATGTTGCAACGGTAATAAGACGCAATAGTCCTTTTTGAGGTGAAGCAAGAGAGTTACTTGACCTATTGCATCCTTTATAGCATTGAATGCGGACTCGACGTGTACTTTCTATTATAAAGTTGAATTGAGACGGCGCTTATTCGAGTTTTTTTAACAACTTTGTGAGAGGAATAAGAGTTATGGCCGCATGCTTTATGAATCTTCTAGGGAAATTGAGTAAACCAAGAAACCCCTATAATTCTTGTAGGAAGTAGTTCTAGAATTATCCTTGATCGCAACTACTTTAACCTCCTCTGGTGACATGTCTTGGGAACTAACTTTATAGCCACAAAAGTTGAGCGAATCTACTAAAATAAATCGCTGTGCAACGTTGGCTTGCATTTCATGCAATTTTAACATTGCAAAACATGTTCTAAATGTTGCAAATTATCTGATTCGTTTTCGCTTGAGTAAGTCGTCGACGTAGGCAAAAACGTTGTAATGTTGCCGTGATGTCAAGGAGTATCTATCACGGATAGTGACTGCGTTTAGTTGTAGGAAGTCAGAGGTGAGGCAAAAGAAATTATCTGACTTTTGAACAATATGAACGTGCTCTTTTTTCCCCTCTTTTAGTAAAGTTTGTATTTTTTCCTTAATAACACTAAATAATTTAGGAGACAATCGCCTTGGTCTCTCCGCAACTATGTGGCCACCGGTAATAACATAATGTCGGTAAAAGGGAGACACTTTTGATACCTATATGCATATTTCATTATCCTGTGATGGGCCCCGTCAAAGGAAAGGAAGCCATGGCACAATTAATTATAATAAACTCTACCTTCGCCTTAGGTGCTACATTTTGTCATCAACTCGGAGAATAAAGATATATTTTAGAGTGGTAAGATTTATTGTGAGATCTCAAGCCAAACCGGCGAGCTCGAGCTGAATTTTTTTCCAGGTCCGCAGAGGTCCGCGCTCGGGCCGGTATTTGACAGTGACGCCATCTGGCGTCAACCTGCCAAGGGCCAGCATCTCTTCATAAGTCTCGCGATCGAACTTGGTGAAACCCCACTTACGAGAGACAATAATCTGGAACGAACACACATTATATTATTTACTATTATCATAATTATTACTATCATTCCAATGATTATAACTATTAATCTTATTCTTTTTCTTATTATCACTATTTTTCTTATTTTGTAGTAGTACTAGTATAACATCGAATTCCGCCTCTTAAACCTGTTCATAAGGCCTTGAGATGACGCAATACACCCTATAATAAACCAGTTCGCACACAAAGCGCAAAGACTTTTAAGTACCAACTTCTCATAAGACCCCGATGTGTGAATGCACTTTACTTTAGACGTTCTCCCTCTTTCGGAGTACTATTAGTGTGACCTAAAAGGTCACTATATTGCCTGAGTCTTGGAGGTGAGACACCTCTCCTGTTAGAGGACAAATGAATAAGCGATGAACTGCGCCATTCGAGAATTTACTGGTTTAGAGTTTGCCCTAAATTAGGGCCACCAAACTAATATAAAATACACATGTACTAGCAATATCTCTGAGCTCTGTCAGCGCACTGGATAGGGTGAATATGATACTTATATAAGTATCAGGAACCAAAAGTGAGCTGCACTTAGAAAACAAGAATTCCAATCTGTAAAAAAAAATGTAACGGCCGCAGTTTGAAGTTCCATCTGTAGTTCATTATGCTCCAAAATGTTCTCAAAGGACTGCTCATGACTGATCCTAGGACTCACTCACATGGATGCAGAGATAGGAATTTATGGTCATATTGACGCGGATATAATAATTTATGGTCATATGGACGCGGAGATATGAATTTATGGTCATATTGAGGCGGAGATAAGAATTTATGGTCATATTGAGGCGGAGATAAGAATTTATGGTCATATTGAGGCGGAGATAAGAATTTATGGTCATATTGAGGCGGAGATAAGAATTTATCGTCATATTGAGGCGGAGATAAGAATTTATGGTCATATTGAGGCGGAGATAAGAATTTATCGTCATTTCTAAGCGGAAGTAGAAAGAGTGAAGGCTTCTGAAACCACAATAATATGTTCAGCGTAAATTTATTACTTGATTACTAAATGATTCTCGGCAGAATACGAATATTATATTTGTTATTTCATAAAAATAACCAAAAATCAACGAGCTAATGATTTTGAGGGAAACAAGCCTTAAACTAATCAAGAGTGGTTAATCTGACTTCAAACTATGGTTAAAAGTTCCCATTATGTATACTGACTCCTGTCTAATCCATTAAGTTCGAAGGAATAAATGAATTATCTGAATTTTTCTTTATCGTCGGTTTAATCGTACCTTCTTATGAAGTGTCTCAGTCTTTAAAAGAATCTCCCAAATTAATTCTGAAGTAATAATTATAGTAATCGGAGGAAATTTAGGTGGTAAAATTAAAATCCCCATAAAGAGTGCCGATCGTTGGTAATAACATATAAAAAGGACAGATAAGGGGCAAAAAACATACCAAGAGTATAAATGGGTGGCAAAATACCTACGTAGACTGCGAATCGATGGCAAAATACCCACAAAGAGAGTAGACTGGGTTAATAGCCTATCAAAATTTCATATTAGTGGTAAAGCCTACTAAGACTTTATATCACTGGTAACCCCCTAACAAGAGTGCAGATGAAGATGAAACCTCTTTCAAGATCGCAGTTTGGTGGTAAAACCTCTACCAAGAGTAAGAATAGGCAGTAAAACCATCATCATGACCGCATCGGTAATAAAATCCTTTTTCCTGTGAAGAACAGTGGTAAAATACCTATGAAGAGCGGCTATAGGTGGTAAAGTATTAAAAAAAATGCAACACGGTGGTGAAATGACTACCAAGAGGGCAATTTAGGTGGTAAAACCCTTATAAAATTATTATTAGGTTTCATGTAAGAAAATTAGGAAGGAAACCTCTCGGGGAGAAGGGAGGCAAAGAGGAGACATAATGAGAAAATAGAAAGGGTAATAATGGCTAAAGGTTAATAAAGAGGAGAAATAAATACTAGGGTTGTCCGTATATTGAAATCTTAAGAAATAGTCTGGACAAATAGGTCATTGTAGGGCTTGGTTCCAAGCCCTTTTAATTTACATCGCAATTTATAATAATTGAGACATCAGATTTACTCTATGAAATCACTCTCCCACAAGGGGAGGGGAGGGGGTTAGCGTGCATCAACGCTACTTGAAAATCCCCTATGCCTCTCACTCCTTTCTGCCCTTTGGCCTTTAGTAGCGAGGGGGTGCTATGTATTGCAGAATTTCAGCCAGGCAGGGTTCGACGCGGGGTTTTTTTTATAACGTCTATCTTACGACTGCCACCAGGGGCTTAAGTCGCTGAGAACAACTTTAACCTACTTATTAAAAAAAAAGAAAGAAAAGAAGAGAACCATAGAAACAAAAAAGCCAAACAAGTAACTGAAGAACAAGAAAAAAGGGGCCTTCTCCAGCGTCGGAGGGATGCTCGCCTTCATTCGATGCCCGAGGATGCCCCAACACCAAAAAAGTAGTCAAAAGGTCAAGTCAAACAAAATAGAGGAGGCCAACCTCCTCCAAAAAGTCAGATAGTATACTAGTCTATGTTCAGAAATTTAGCTGTGGTCCTCTCTATCACAGCTACTAGAGAGGATAACAGCTAAGTTTTTAAATAATATTTAACAACCGAAATTGCAATTCAGAGAATATGGATTTTGAACCAAATATTTAAAAAGGAAATTACAAATGTTCGAAAAAGAGGGGTTTTTTAATACCAATTTTAAGATTTTTTTTTTTTTAATAAATAAACACTAAATAGGACAATATTTCATTTGTGAGGACAAAATTCCGCAAGAAGCGAAGTGCTCCGTCATATATGAATTCAATTGGCCCAGATCTAATCAGAGTAAATATATTGGCAGTACGGTGTGCTCACTAAAGGCAAGGTTATACTCCCATATGAGAATTAGCCACACGACTAGAAAAGTTCTTCTAAGAAAGAGTTTCCACATGTTCGATTACATTCTATTAACTATAAAACAGAAGTTAAATAGAACATTTATTTTTTTGAAAAACTATCCCCGATCCTGTATCTTTGAACATTCAAGAATCCATGTACATCAAATACCTTTCCCCTTCTCTAACTTCAGATTCCTCTTGAATCCACTACGTGTATAAAATTTTAACCAACCTCTCTTTCTTCTTACTCTCCTCGCGTTTCCCAACATTCTCCCCTTCACAAGGGATTGGACAAGGTTAGTGTTTCCTTGATGTGCCTATATGTAGTGTTTCCGCCAATATTTATATGGTCCATTTTACTATTCAAATATTCCCACATAAATTCCCATGTATTAAACTGTAAGATTTGCATTAGTCCCTATATTAGTGAACAAAACTCTCCATCCTCCCATTTCCAGAATTTGAATGGTCTTAATTTTAAAACGTTAAATGTTTATTCGATTCTTTAATTTGTTCTTCTAGTACCAGTAGATGGATGAAATGAACACTGGAAACGTATTAAAGAAATGAATTTCTCCCTCTTCGTCCTTTTGTTCATCCACCTATTCAAATTAAAGCTCTATAAAGACAGTTCTCATGCTTTTTAGCAGAAATTTGCATCTCACTTTGGAAAAATACACCTTTGAAACCATTATCATATCTGGAGTGATAAATACTTTGTGATAAAGCTTCCACCTTCCAGCTCAACCTCGGAGGCTGAATTCTTTTATACCCTTCCTCACGGTATCATTGTAATATAGAAAAAAACCAAAATATTTCCCCGCGATATGAAAGACACACAAACATCTCTATCAAGAACACACGCACATAAAATATTGCTTGAGCCTATCCCACAGCAAATATCACAGACTCTGCTCACTTTATGGATATAGACGACATCCCTCTCTTCTGTTCATCAGAAGTCTTCTTCTTGCAATTCCGAGGAAGGACTCAAACTCACCTAATTCCACCCAATCCACTTTACCTCTTTATCGGTGGACAGACAGACTGACAAAATAATGATCAGCACTTTAAGCCTACTTCTTGCGATTTTCGATCTCAATAACTTCATTACGCTCCATTCCCCAAGGAAGGAGTCAAACTTACATAATCCCACTCATTTCAATTCACAAGCTTTTCTCGTAGGGGACACAGTCAAAAGTATAACTCCCGCGTCGATAGAAATCACTCACTTGCCATTCAAGATCTCAGTAAGTTCATTAATTGTTAAAGTTGAGTATGATGTTGATATTAAATAGTTGAAAATTAGTTCTATTTCAAACTGAGTTTCAAGAAAGGGAATTTGATTCTGCTGGCCGAAGTGATGCAGATAACTCTTGCATATATATATATATATATATATATATATATATATATATATATATATATATATATATATATATATATATATATATATATATATATATATAAAGCCAATGATGAAAAATAATCCAATCATTTTTCTAAATCCATTTATTCAAAACAACGTTTCGAGCTTGTGCGCTCATCTTCTGGTTCCTAGGAATATATGACAATTCATTAGCAATTTTTAACAATAATGAGAAATATAGCTTTAGATTACTTACATGAATTGATTGCAATAACTGGAAATTAGGGCGAATGCTTAATTCACTCTATGCAATTTAAATAAATTATACTGCAAAGTTATGATATACAAAAGGGTTTTTTTTTTGGAACGTTGTTTTAAATAAATGGATTTAGAAAAATGATTGGATTTTTCGTCATTGGCTTTATATTGAAAATTAAGTTTCGCCTCGCCAATATATATATATATATATATATATATATATATATATATATATATATATATATATATATATATATATATAATTTCACGGTGAACGTAAGGACACATAGGAGGATGAGGTACATGTGATTTATTTATGGAACAACGTTTCGGGTGTATCACCCATCTTCAGGTTCTAAAATCATAAATTAATCTAATAGAGTTAAAGAATATTAAAAATATTAAAAATAATCAAGTTAAGACTATGTAGGTAAATAAAAAAATAAAAAAAAATAACTCATGGATTCAAAAGACAAAAGAATCAAATTATCAATCTAATGTAACCACTATTGACAAGAAAAAAAAACAAAAAAAACACAAAAGTAAATAATTACAGTATAATTTTGCTTACCGATAACTCAAGAATTTAAAATGCAAGAGAATCAAATTATCAATCTAATGTAATCACTATTGACACGTAAAAAATTACAGTATAATATTGCTTACCGATGAAGTTCAGGAGAAATCACAAAGTGAAGAAATTATAAAGGATGTGGCTTAAAGAAGGATAGGAATTTGATTGGTTGGTTGATAAATAAGAGAAGGTTGGTTGGTTGTTGAATGAGGTAATTAAAATTAAGAAATAAGAAGGGGAACAGCGGTATTATCTATGTTGAGTGTAGGAAATTTTGTACGTATTAGTAGGGATTCCAAAATTCTTAGACTATATTCATTGTTATTGTGACCAATTATTTTGAAGTTATCTATGGAAAATTCTGCCTTGCATTGTACAATATGATTTCTAATTACAGAAGCTTCCTTCTTAGACAAATTTTTTCCAGTGCGATGGCTTATTCCCATGTGATAAAAAAACCTCTCTTTCAATGAGCGAACCGTACTACCAATATAGGTTCCTTGCAAACAACAAGCACAAGTAAAAGCATAAACAACACGGCTGCTCATTTCTAGAGGAAGTTTGTCTTTTGAAGAAAAGAAAGAAACTTCCTATGGAAAGTGGGTTGACAAAAGTGATTTTGAAGTTGGTATGAGAGAAATATTTTTTGAGTAATTTGTTGCATTTTCTAGTGAATAATTTATTATAAGGTCTCATTTCAGGTACTACGGAAAAATTTTCATTTTGGGGAACATTATATGAGAGAAAAGTTTGGGAGTAAATTTTGGTTAGAAAATTGTTGATTAGCTTGTCAACCAAAGGTTGGGGGTAACAATTATTTTTAAAATAAGATTTTAGAGTCTGGAATTCATGGTGCATTAGGGAATAATTGGAGGAGAGATGGTAACCTCTATATATTAGAGATTTTATTGCACTGAGTTTATGTGACAAGTCACAATGGCTGAAGAAATTGATTCCTAGGCCACTAAAGGTAGGCCTCCTGTATATTTAGGTAGTTAGTTTGTCGGTTTTTTCTATAATGACGTCTAGAAAAGGAAGTTCATAGTTACTCTCTAGTTCAATGGTATATTTAATGTTGGGATGATAAGAGTTGATAAAATTTTAAAAATGGTGGGCATATTCTATATTATTGAAAATAGCAAAGGAGTCGTCCACATACCTACGATAAAATATGGATTTGAAATCTAAAGGGTAATGTTTCATAAAGTTGTTTTCAAGATGAATCATGAAAATATTAGCTGCTTTAGAGCTATTAGGGAACCCATTCCTACTCCATCTATCTGTTGGTAAACCTTGTTATTAAGCAAAAAATAATTCTCATTAAAAATCATTTCTAAAATAGTCTTTAAATTAGATTTAAAATAATATCAATTGTTTCAGTAACAGGAACATTTGTAAATAGTGAGGGTACATCGTAACTGACTAGGACTTTTTTGAGGGTGCAAAAATGTGTGACAATAATTCATTAACAAAAGCCTGATCTTTTCTCCAATCGTAATAATGTAAAAAATCTATCTAGCTATCCCCTGTCTCCACGAGAAGAGTTTCTATTGTCTTTGGGTTTCCAATTTAAACTGCCTAACTTAAAATTCTTACGCGACATTTGTAAATTACCCATAAACTATGACTTCAGTTTTTGTGTTATTAATTTTTTAAAATGTGAAGTAACCTTTAAGCTACCCGTTATAAACAAAGGAGGGTGGTATAGCCTTAGAATAAAAATCTATGAACAGGGCTCACTGTCCCCTCCTATTGTTTAGGTCTAGTTACGCCAAATAGACAAAATTTCACTTTCTCCGACGAAAACCAGAAGAGACCAGTAGGGCTAAGGGTCACAACATTGAAAAGTGATGCCCTAGGAGAGAGGCTTAAAGGTGGGCACTCATCTCCCCTCCTTTCCCCCCAGAGGATAATTGAAGTATATATAGTTCGATCTGGAGAAAAGAGAAGAAAATCGAGTTAGCGATTGAGAGAAGGCGAGTACCGGAGTCAATCCGGGAATTAAGAAGAGGTGGAACCGAGCGGTATTTTTCTTCCTGAGGCTATTCCTTTTGGTCACATCGAAGAGTAGACCATCGGTATAGAGAATCACTCTCATACCCCTCTCGTCAGAGAAACCTCTTATCTTAGTTTTCGAATAAAACCAGAGATATCTCTCACCATTGAGGAATACCAAAGTGAAGTTCCACTCGAGAAAGGATTCACCTCTTGATCAAGTCTCATCATCGAGAAACCCCACAAGTGTAACCCGAGGAGTGGAATAATCTTACATATACTATCCCCTCGCTTATATCGTCAAGTCAAGAAGCATTGCCACGCGCCACTCCTCACTCACCTCGAAGTCAGCTGTTATTCCCGAATAACCTCCACCCCTCTCAGAGAGACTGTCAGCTGTTTTCTCCAGTCAGCCTCACGTCCACGACAACCTATACCTCGTCTCACCTCCTCAATGAGAGTCTAGTTCAAGATCATCACACGCCCGACTCCATTTAGTTTAAAGGTAAAAGGATTCCAAATTAATTGTTCTTTAGTTGACATGCCGTACTCAAGTAAAACTTTGTGTCAACCATCGCGTAGTACCCATTGGTAGTATTAATTTTTATTTAGATCCTCTTATTTAGCTTTAGTAGATTTAACGTTTAAATATTTCATTTTTTATGTAATTAAAGGTAGAATTTTTCTCTAGTTGTTTAATTAAATCATCGAAACGCTGCATATGGCAATAGATATATAATATTACGAATCCTCCCTGGTTAAAGAATTAAATCAAAAGATAAATAAAAATATAGCACTCTTAGAGAAAAAAGTAACGGAGTTATTCGTGTACGAAACATACGTACATACATACTCGGCCGTATAATACGACAATAATAAACGCCCTGTTCTTTATCGGTAGATTTATTTTTAGCCAGACTATTTTGGATATTGTTAGAGGGGTCAACAACGTCAATTTTGCCTTTCAATACGAAAAAACGATCCGAAATCGTCTGTCTAAAAATAGTCATGATGTCGCCATTTTGATACCCGGCGCGAATCATCATAATGTAGGTAACTCTTTTCCAATATTCAGATGGCTTCCAGTCTTCCATGTCAGCTATAATTTCTCAACTAAAACTGTGCTTTATATGCTATGTAATACTATTGACTGTTTACCGATACAGCAATCACTTTATGAAAAAAAGGAGACATTAAAAAGCGTCAAATTTAGCCCGAACACCCTGTAGTTTCGATCTGTTAATGATCATTTGCCTAACGTTTTGCAAAAGCCTATCTTTCTAAATCCGTGGAAGTAAATTTAATTTAATTTTATTATCAATACGAAGAGAAAGCGAAGCAGCTTGGCCGGTCACAAGAGAGAAGGAAAAGGTTTGCGGGTGTGAAAATATTTCCCTTTTTTAAGAGTGCTGGATTACTTTTGTGGCAAGTTCGGTATTCCCAGTTCTCGATGGCTTTGATCACGGAATTTTTTTTATAACCTTAATGTTCAAACAGTGAACACCTTGGTTAGGAAATAGTTAGTGGAAAACCAATGGGGAAGTGGCATAGTAAAGCTGAAGAGGAGTTGCAAATTCGTAAGGATGAGGCAACCGGCGAACGAATGAGACTCTAGATAAGGATTAAGGAGTTTAAAAACTGCAAGAGTAGCCACTGATATCGTAGTCTGGTGAGTGAGGTTGGATTTGATAGTGAAATGAGCTGTCCAGGCAGGTAAGCCTACTGCCCAGTTTAGAAGAAGACGATCCGGAAAAGATTCTCCAGGGCTTTTGAAAGGCAGGCAGAAATGTAAAAATGGCATAGCGCCGATTAGAAAACGCGGTGAGCGGAAAACGCCACTCGAAGTTGTTTTCAGGGGAAAAATAAGTAAAAAGTCTCGCAGGGAGCAAAACTAACGTAAAAAAATATATTAATCATCACTAACTCTATAATTTAAGAAGGGGATTTTTTTTAGCATTTGAATAATAATTTCATCTTAGTTTGGTTATGACTTATGTTTTTTATCAAAGTTATTTCTAATAATTCTTTTATATCAAAAAACAAAATGGTGAAGTTCAGAAATAAATATAAGTAGCGAAATTTTGTGATTTTTTTTAAAACCCAAAGAATTACAAATGGTAAAGTTCAGAAAATTTATTTTTATACAAGCCATACTTCGTACTCTTCCATACAGGAAGAGCTTGGTTCCCCAAGCACCCCTGTGGGGTGTGGCCTACAGCCTTATTTGCTAATCTTAACCGCCTTTTTTACCCCCTTTTATAGACTATTTAATTTAACACCCTTGGACCCCCTTTTTAGTTAAAAGAACAAAAACAAAAACAATTTAAATACATTAAAAAGTTTATTCAATATTCATTAATCCTTATATTTATTTACCAAATTATTTAACCTTGATTTTTTTAAGAATCGGTAATTCTACATTTTTTTCTCTATTTATTTGAGATTCTGATAACGATCTCTTTAAGTTGTTTTTTTAATTAAAATTATCATTTTTATTATTATTAATATTTAACTTATCATTCTTATTATTATCAATATTAAAATTGTCATTTTTATTGTTAAAATTACATAAAATTTATATTATTTTATTTTCCAGCTTTTCCATATTTCTGTCAATATTTTTAATTTCATTTTTCAAATTTTCTTCAGTTTTTTCAAGTTTTTCGAGTCCAAAGAACTCTCTTTGAAAAGAATTGTCGTCCACTTCCAATCCGGGATCAAATTGACTGTGAACCTTTGATGGGGTATCAAACTGTTCCAAAATATATTTATTATCTTCACCTTTTTCTATCTCGTAGTCCTCGTCTTGCAGATAAAAACTGTCAATATTGTTGTCTGGTTCTTGTTTTTTGTTTTGGTATTCTAAAATTCTTTCTTTTAATCTTTTATTATCATTACTTTCATTATCAAAAACTTCTTCATACACAATATTTCTTAATTTTATTTTGTTAAATGTTTGTTGTTCTTCGTGTTCAGCTTCAGACAGTAAAATTGTTAAGGAATCGTAGCTTGTTACTCTTGAACAGGCAACGTACAACTGACCGTGAGAAAAGTAATGCGTGTTCTTTAAATAGAGTCCACATCGATCAAACGTCTGACCTTGTGATTTATTTATCGACATTGCAAAACTGACTCTCAAAGGAAATTGTGTTCTTTTCAAAGGAATTGGTGAATCTCTACAAATTAATGTTATTCGGGGAATTATAATCATTTCTCCTTCATAGGCACCCATTATTATTCTTCCAACTATAATATTTCGATTAAAGTTTTCTACAATTATTCGGGTTCCGTTACAAATTTTTGGAGGATTGAAATCTCGTAAAACCATAACAACACAAACCTTTTTCAGTTTTTAATTCACATTGTGGTATTGAGTAAGGATTCAAAGAATTTAAAAAATTGATTGGATAATCAACATAATCGTTTTCATTCTCTAAGGAATCAAAAGATTTGAAGGAAGTAGGTTTACCTTCAATATCTTCAAGATTTTATCATTAATGAAATCAACCTGAGAATTTGTAGGGGCTATAATTGCTCTCCGTCCAAAATACTTAAAGTTGTAAAGATTTTCTTGAATATCAGGATAAACGTTTCTAATAAATTCATGTTCAGAATCGAAAATAACTTTACCAAAGTTTTCAGGTAGAGTAAAGGTTTTCGAATCGTAAGCTTTTCCCATTTTTAGTAAACTTTCTGCAAAATGTTGGTTTAATTCATTATATTCTGATGTTTGCAAGCGAACATTTTCTGTTAATTCATATCTTTTCATTATCGACCAAAATTTTGCATTTCGAATCGTGGCCTCAATTTCATCACTTCTTTGACCTTTTACAACAACAGGTAAAATCTGACGAAAATCACCCGCACAAATAAAAGGAATTCCTCCCATAAACTTATCATTTTCAAGAATATCATGTAATAGATTATCAACACTTTCTAACGTGTTTCTATTTGCCATTACAGCTTCATCCCAGACAATAAGTTTTGTTTGTTTTAATAATTTAGCGTGAGAGCTTTTTTTTTTTAATCGAACAACATTTACTTTCATTATTGTCCATTACAGGAATTTTGAACATATTGTGAGCTGTTCTTCCACCTTCCAATATAGTAGCTGCGATTCCTGATAAAGCAACTGCTAAAGCAATATTTCCCTTTGATCTTACACTTTTCAGTATCAAATTTAAAAGAAAACTCTTTCCAGTTCCTCCGGTCGCTTCTAAAAAGAAACCTGGGTGTTCTTTATGAATTTCACCATCAATTACTTTATTAATTTCTTCATAAAACTTACGTTGTTTCTCATTTAATAATTTTTCACCGGCCTCTACTTCTTGTAAAAGTTTTGCAATATCATAATTTCTTTCCCTTCTTATTACATTTTGGGGTCTTAAACCATTACGGGATAATGGTAATCCGTACAACTGAATGCAGGTTCCTCCACCTTCATAGGTATATCTTTGAATTTCGTCTAAAGCATCCAAATAAATATCTTCGTGTAAATTCTTGATTATTTTTGTACAAAAAATCGCTCGCAAACACATCTTTAAATTCTTCCTAAATCTCACTTTGATCTTTTAATTCACAAAATACTAACATAGAAGCGTAAGTCATTCGTAAAAGATTACGATCATTTGTTATTAAAATTATTTCTTCAAGAGTTTTTTTTCCAAATTGCTGCATTTTCAATTAAACCACGTGCTTTAACACATTGTCGGAATGTTTCATGAACAAATCCATCTTCATCAGTTCTTAAATCTTTAAAAGATTTAGGTCCACGAACATGATTTAAAAGAATTCTGGATTTTTGTAAGAAACATTTTTTTTATACGACCAATACTAAAATCACCCCTTCCTCTTTTAACCCATTCCTTTTTTTTGAAAGTATAATGGAATGGCATTTCAATGTAAAGAAGGTCTAATTCTTCATCTTTATTATTTTTATCGAAAAAAGTTGTAAAGTTGTGATTTTACAATCTCCCTTTTATCGGCTATTTTATCTTCTGGTAAATCACTATTATAATATATTTCTTGTTGATTTGGTAAGTGTATATCTAATAAAAATACTGTCGGATTATGATGATGAATGTTAAAATTAAATATACGCCACGCAGCTTCATTAGCATTAATATATCTTGCATCCTTAAATTGATCTATTTCATTATTTTCCTTCCCTTTCATTTCTGTTAAATAAAGAATTCTATCTGGGCCTTTATTAACATATTTTGTGACATAGGTTATGCATCGGATTGAATTGCAACATTCCATATTTATGTGAGCATTGTACTTCATTAACAAATACGGATTATAGGAAATAACCCAGGAATTATCAATTCTAACCGATTTACCTTTCAAAATAATTACCGCCCATTTCTACTGACCTACGTCTATAAAGCGTATAGCTATTATTTCCATGAAAAGTTTCTTCTTGATAAGATTTTGGAAAAGATTTACAACAAATATTTTTTCTAACAAAGGGACTTGTGGAATCATAACCTATACAGGGTCCATGAATCATTTTATCAGTGACAACATTGTATAATTCTGGATTTTCATTCTTATCCGGGATTTCAGCACAGATAAAATTATCAATATTCGTTTGATTAATTGGTCTGGATAACCAAATAAGGATGTGAGCGTGTGGTAAACCCCTCTTTTGCCATTCAATCGAATAGAGATAAGCTTTAAAATTTACAAATATACGTCTAACTCCCTTTTATCGGCTAATCAATGATTTTAATTTTAATCTAAAAACCCTTGATATCAAATCAGGTCTATCACTTGTATTAAAACCGTTTCCCATGCGTTCTTTTATTTCTTCAATTTCTTTCCATTTCGTATTCATCGTGAATGTTATAAAAAAGTCAGGACTTCCATAATGACTAACGTATACAATAGCGTCTTGTTGTTTTTGTTTCATATATCTTGGACCACAAACAAAAGAAGGTGGAAGAATTATTTTTTGACCTTTTTCTTTAGAACTTCCATCCTTTGTAAGTTCATCAAAAGTTTCTTTCCGAATGTTTTTTTGATGAAAATAGAGAAATTTCAGTTTTTGAGTTTCTGATTTTACAAAAATATCGATCAAATACTTTTGAAATAAACGTCGACCTCTTACGATATAATTAAAAACGTTAGATCTTTCCATTATGAAATAAGAATAATAAGCACAAACAGAAACCCGTTTATTATCATTGAAATAATAGTTTTGAAGTTTTTCTTCATAAATGTTTAAAGTTTTTGGAAAAATTTTATTTTTGGCAACCATGAAATATAAATTATATGCATATCCAACATCACCAAAAGGTATTAAAAGTGGATATTGAAAAGGGTCATAAAAAGCGCTACTTGAATCAATTATGATGGATTGATATTGTGCTCCTGGTTTAGGAGAAGAAAGTACAATTTCACGCTGTCTTAAATTGGTATCTCCACATTTTAAATTAACAATTCCTCCAACCTCCGAAGAACAAGTAGGAAGTTGGTAAGTTCCTTTATGTTGCAAAAGAGAACTTTCTTCTTTGAGACCCGGTCTTTTCAAAACTATTTTAACATTCGTAATATCATCATCTTGTTTACATTGAAGGATTTCAGAAACATTTTTCAATTCTTTCAATAAAGGTTTTATCAAAATATGCTGATCCATTAAAACTTTTGTATACATTCAACAATTTTCCAATTGTATTGAATTTTAATATTTTCTTTTTTTCTTTGCTTCAACGTGATTTTTTTAACTGTTTTGGAATTTATTTCTTCTATTCGAAATTTTAGCTGTGAGTCTTGATCAAAGTAAAAATATAAATTCAAATACTTTTGTAAAGGTTTCCCAGTATATTTATTATATAGCACACTCTTTTGTTTAGCTTTGTTACTTCCACTGTACGATTCGATATTTTCATCATTTATATCATTTTGTACTTCTCTACACTCAGTTCTTCTTTTATATTCTTCTTTTATATTGAGGTTTTAAATAACCCATTCGGTGATAAATCTGTCCTTGAATTTTATATGTGAAAATTGAATCTTTAGGATTAATATTGTGAGTTGTCATAAAAGATGTAAAAGAAAAAAATTGTTAGGATTAGCTCGGGGTTATGTAGAAGGGAAATCGAAAACAAAAAGCCCTAAAGTTTTAATGAAATACGCCCTCAATATTGAGATTTACATTGCTAAAGAACAAGATAGAGCCAAAATAAATCTACCATTTTGATTACAGTGTCTTTTTCTAATCTCACTTCATTACGCATGGGCTAGGAGGGATTTACATTGGAAAACCCAATTAAAACATACAAGGGTGGTACATGGGCGTTTGTTTTTTTTTAATCTGAGCCAATCACTCTTTGAGGGTAAAATAAGGTCGGGCAAGATTCGTTTATATGATTCTTAAGAACGGAAGAGAACTTAAGTTGGAGGGAATCTATTAGCGAGATCGAGGGACTGGAAGAAGGGGTAGTTTACATCATCACAAGGAAATGTGCCTTCGAAGGAGGGAGCTTTCAATCTAAGGAGGCTTCTTATCCGGCAGGGAAGTGGAGGGGCATGAAATGACTTCACGAGAAATGAAAAGACGAGTTGTTGCAAAGGAGGAAGGGGGAGGTCAACTCGCACGACTTGCTCCTAAATTATGCTGAATGCAAATTTAGACAATGGTTTTAAGGGACGTATTCCTCTGGCTTGTAAATAAGAGTGAAGTATTTATATATACTTACACACACACACACACATATATATATATATATATATATATACTTATGCATATTTTATATTCACCTGAGGACGACCATTTTAAATATACACATTTACACTGGCACTTCATTTCCGTTGGGCACTCTACTGACTGATCACGGTCAAGGACATGAGTTCGCTACCATATGACTAAATGTGCTTTGATTTATATATATATATATATATATATATATATATATATATATATATATATATATATATATATATATATATATATATATTAATAAAACCACTGTTTAGGAGCGTAGTATTTTATTCACGGGTTAAATCCTTCCCTACAACTAAACCTACAGATGAAACTAATGAAGCAGGTGTCTATTTAATCCCTTGTAAAGAAATTAACTGCCCCTTATTTTACATAGCGAGACAGGAAGAAATCTGGAAAAGAGGATCTATGAGCACAGTGGGGATGTCAGGTGGGCATGCACAGCTTCTAGTATTTTCACATACTCCAATAATTTGAACCAGCCAATAGATTTCCCTCAGGGCAAACTTAATTTACCCATGTAAAGATTTACGCAGAAGAAACGTAGTTGAATCCACCCTTATCAACGAAATCCCGAATTTAAACCTTTCGGATGGGCAATTCAAATGCAGCCCCTACATCAAAAATTAATCTTGAAAGATATCCTTAATTCACACCCACTGATTAGGAATTTTAATCTTATCTCTTGTTCCTATATATATTTCATCTATGGTGTGAATGCATCTATTCTTAGTATACGACTGAAGATGGCATGACAAACTCCATGCCGAAACACATATATATATATATATATATAGATATATATATATATTTAATGGCCCAGGGAGGGAACTATAAATAGCTAACACAACCTGGAAAAACGCTAAGGAGAATATTACATGAATCAATAAAAGCTTAAGAAGGAAAATGGGAGATGTAGAGAACGGAAAAATAGGGCAAACTATTTTAACCGTTATATGAAAATAAATAAAGAAGTTGGACTTGACAATCACATGACAAAAAAAAACCCGTGCCCACTCCTACTAGAAAACCACTTGTCTTGTCTCTCACTGGATAAAAACCTACACTTCGTTATTCAAAAGTCTTCTTGAATCAACCTTTTGGTGGGTTGAGGATGGTAGCTCTGGCGATGAACGTCGTGGTCATATAAGCGATGAGCGCTTGATGACACAGGTTCGAATCCAACTTCTTTATTTATTTTCATATAACGGTTGAAATAGTTTGCCCTATCTTTCCGTTCTCTACACCTCCCATTTTCCTTCTTAAACTTTCATTGGTTCATGTAATATTCTCTTTAGCGTTTTTCCGGGTTGTGTTACCAATTTCCATTTCCTCGGGCCTTCAAATACATCTATATATCACGTGTCGTGTGATTTTCAATTTATATATATATATATATATATATATATATATATATATATATATATATATATATATATAGAGAGAGAGAGAGAGAGAGAGAGAGAGAGAGAGAGAGAGAAAGAATATTTACCGTTATTGAATAAAAGAAGTGTTTTTATAATTTAAACCACGATGGAGCAGAGAAATTGTCTTTTTACTCCTCTCATAAGAAACCCATTTAAAATCCATTAAGTGATAAAACGAGTTTTTTCAATAAATCTATAACAAAAATTTTAAAATAAACCAATCTTGATCTCATTCATTGTTTCAGACCTATCAATCCATCCCTTCCTCGTATATATGGATTGACGAATATTCACCAAACTGGACCCCCCCTCCCCCTCCCCTTCCTTCCGTCGTATTATATTGAGCATTGGCTCACATGCTTACAAACTCTCTAAATGGTTTGCGTCTATTCTCTCTGACGCAGTTGGATTAACGTCTTATTCCCACATACTTCATTCCTCCGATATTATTGAGAATTGAGAAATACGGAAAAATCAATATAAACAAGGTCTGCTGACCAAAAGTCGCGTGCTCTGACTTATACTGATATATGACCTTACGACCTTCAAAACTTTCAATAATTCCCGGACTAACCTTTGGAGGATATTGGCGATTCTATCATTCGAAAGAGAGTGTAAAACAGCTTAAGAGTCTTAAATTTCGTTAGTATTTGCCGAATAGTTATGATGTTATTGCCCAAACAAAATAACTCCAGGGATAACCTTGGGTGATGGTGATGTAGGTGGTGGTGGTGGTGGTTTAGGTGGTGGTGATGCAGGTGGTGTTGGGTATGATGTAGGTGGTGATGAATGTGGTAGTGATGTAGCTGGTTTTCATGGTGGTGGCGTGGAAGTTGCAGGTGGTAGTGATATAGTTGTTATAACTGGCTTAGGTGGTGGTGATGTAGGTGGTTGTGGTGCAGGTGGTAGTGATGTAGTTGTTATAACTGGTTTAGGTGGGGGCGGTGTAGGTTGTGTAGGTGTTGGTGGCATAAGCGGTGTGGGTGTTGGTGGTCTAGGATGTGTAGGTGTTGGTGGTGTAGGTGTTGTTGGTGTAGGCGGTGTGGGTAGTGGTGGTGTAGGTGGTGCTGGTGTAGGCGGTGTAGGAGGTGGTATGGTAGGTGATGTAGGAGGTGTTGGTGATGTATGGGGTTGCAGGAGGGAGTGTTGCAAGTGGTGGTGTAGGTTTTGTAGGTGGTGCAGGTGGGAGTGGTGTAAGTGGTGTTGTAGGTTTTTTAGGTTGTTGTTTGTGGCGGTGTAGGTGGAGGTAGTGTATATGGTGGTGGTTTAGGTGGTTGTGTTATAGATGGTGGTGGTGTAGGTGACGGTGTGGTGTTGGTGGTCTAGGTTGTGTAGGTGTTGCTGGTGTAGGCGATGTAGGTGTTGGTGGTGTAGGTGTTGCTTGTGTAGGCGATGTATGTGTTGTGGTGTAGGTGTTAGTGGTGTAGATGTTGCTGGTGTAGATGGTGTGGGTAGTGGTGGTATAGTAGGTGTTGTAGGAGGTGGTGGTGGTGTATGGAGTGCAGGCGGGAGTGGTGTAGGTGTGGATTTTTAGGTGGTGCAGGTGGGAGTGGTGGTGTAGTATTTGTAGGTGGTGTAGGTGAAACTAGTGTAGGTGGTAGTAGAGTAGGTGTTGTATGAGGTGGTGGTGTACAGGGTGCAGGTGGGAGTGGTGTAAGTGGTGGTGTAGGTGTGGATTTGTAGGTAATGCAAGTGGGAGTTGTGGTGTAGTCTTTGTAGGTGGTGTAGGTGGAACTAGTGTAGGTGGTGTGGTGGTGTAGGTGGTGCATGTTTAGGTGTGGTGGTGGTGGTGTAGATTGTGGTGGTGTACGTGGTGTCGGTGTAGATGTATATGGTGTACGTGGTGGTGGTGTAGGTGGTGGTGTAGGCAGTGGTGGTGTAGGTAGTGGTGGTGTAGGTGGTGGTGTAGGCAGTGGTGGTGTAGGTAGTGGTGGTGTAGGTAGTGGTGGTGTAGGTGGTGGTGGTGGTGTAGGTTGTGGTTTAGGTGGGAGTTGTGCAAGCGGTGGTGGTGTATGTGTAGGTAGTAGTGGTGTAGGTGGTGGTTGTGTAGCTCGTGTTAGTGTAGGTGCTGTAAGTGATGATCGTGTAGGTGGTGTGTATGCGGCGAACGGGGTTTTAAGTGGTGGTGATGTAGGTGGTGGTGTAGGTTGTGGTGTAGGTTGTGGTGTAAGTGACGGTAGTATAGGTGGTGGTGGTGTAGGTGGTGGTGGTGTAGGTGGTGGTGATGTAGGTGGTGGTGGTGGTGTAGATAGTAGTTATGTAGGTGGTTTTGTTGGTGGTTATGTAGGTGGTGGTGGTGGTGTAGGTGGTGGTTATGTAGGTGGTGGTGTAGGTTGTGGTGGTGTAGGCTGTGTAGGTGATGATTCGAAATAGAATATAAAACAACATAAGGGTTTCAAATTTCGTTAGAATCGGCCGAATATTTAGGTCATTACAAAAATAAATTAGCAAAACGAAGAAGACCGACATAGTGAGATGTAGGATCGCCTTGTCAGTTTCGATGTAGATAGCATTTTACCAATGTCCCTATTGATGAAGCTCTTCAAGTGTTAGTGGATGTATTAGATAACCCAAAATTAAACCTCCGATTACCCAAAACTAAAATTGCCAAACTAGTTAAACTATGTGGTACGGATAATGTATTCAACAGCGACATGGGATTCTTCCTACAAAAATATGACCTTAATATGGGCAACCCGTTATCCCCCACTCTTTATAACCTGTTCATGGAACATTTTTAAACTTCCCTACTCACGACTATTAAACTCAACACAGATTGTTAATTGCATATGCATGTAGATGATGTGATTTCCACATGGCCATTAAACCATATAGACTCTTTTGGTAATTTTTCGAAAGAGCTTAATAACCTCCATCCCACTATAAAATTCAAAGTTGGTTGGGCAAGGACAATTGCTTAATTTTATTGATGTAAAAGTCTTAAGAATTGATGATAAATCATCTTTTACTGTATACCATAAACTTACTAATTCATATATTCAATTTTTTCTTGTCACGATGTTAAAATCAAAAAGCAATCGCAATATCTATGTATTTAAGAGCCTTTCAAATTTGTGAACCGTGCCTTTATAAGATGAAATTATCTACCTAACATGCATGTTTATAGAGTTAAAATATCCACTTTATTGTATAGATGAAAGCCAATCTAAAGCTAGGTCAGTGTTCTACCGATCTCAACAAAAAATCTTAGATGCAAAAAATAATTGTTTATCATCATTATCATCATCATCATCACTAACTCTATACATATTTTAAGAAGTGGATTTTTTGAGTATTTGAATAATAATTTCATCTTAGTTTGCTCATGACTTATGGGTTTTTTTCAAAGTTATTTCTAATAATTCTTTTAGAATATCAACCAGGAAATGGCTTCGCCAGCTTGCGCTTCACTACTAAGGTTTAAATTTTTAATCTACAAAAAAGCAGCCATGGTTAAATTTTTATAAATTTTCTGAACTTCGCCAATTATAATAATTTTAAAAAGGAACTCTAAACTAAATTTCCCCCCTTTCAAAATATCACGTTGCTAAAATATAGTTATAGAAGAAGATATATAAAAAATAAATTTTCTGAACTTCACCATTTGCAATTCTTTGGGTTTTAAAAAATTCACAAAATTTCGATATTTAAATTCATTTCTAAACTTCACCATTTTGTTTTTGATAATATAAAAGAATTATTAGAAATAACTGATAAAAAAAACTTTGATTCAAATACTCAAAGAAATCCCCTTCTTAAAATATAGAGTTAGTGAAAAAAAAAATTGGTGAAGTTCAGAAATAAATATAAGTATCGAGATTTTGTGAATTTTTTAAAACTCAAAGAATTAAAAATGGTGAAGTTCAGAAAATTTATTTTTATATATCTTCTTCCATAACTATATTTTAGCAACGTGATTTTTTGAAAAGGGGGAAATAGTTTAGAGTTCCTTTTTAGAATTATTATAATTGGTGAAGTTCAGGAAATTTATAAAAATTTAACCATGGCTGCTTTTTTTTAGATTTAAAATTTTAGTCATAGTATCCCACTTAAACCATTTTCAGATATCCTTCAAACATCGGATAATCTTTCCCTTCCACTAAACCGAAAACGCAAAATAAAGATGCAAGCATCTATTTAATCCCGTGTAAAGCACCGAATTGCACCTCTTTATATGCGGGAGAGACGGGAAGGTCATTAGAGAAACGCATATACGAACATAGGGTGGATATTCATAGAGCAAGCAATGCATCAAGTATTTTTAACCATGTAAAAACGCACCAGATTTCTCTGGTCCCCAAATAATTTAGCATTGTAATAATTAGAATAAAAGAAAAATTATTGAATCCTCATTAACTAAAGAAATTCCGAATTTTAATTTGTGTGAAGGGCAGTATAAATGCAGTCTCCATGTCTTAAACTTAATCTTAAAGGATATTGTTAATCACCTTAAGTTAACGCCCCAGATTAATGTCCGTTGCCTTTTATTATATATTGCAGTAATTAGCGGGGGGGGCGGTATGGAGCTTCAGCATTTTTGTTCAGAAGACTCGTCCGGCCTCTGATAATAAATGCCGAAGCATTGCCTTATACCGCCCCGCCCGACCCCCACTAATTACGCGTACATTCCAACTTGTAAATTTGTGTGTCCTTAGGCTAAGCATCTCTCTGTATTCATTAGTTTGTCAGCGATTGAAGATGACGGGGATGTCTCCGTCGAAACCTGGTATCGGAAATAAATCGATCCTAACAGTGTGGTTTCTTCTGTGCTGTTTTTTCTCAGTCTCATTATTTCCTATTATTTCCTTTTCTACTCCCTCAACTTAAGAATAATGAACGAATGGCCGATTTTATAAGAAAGTTGACTGACGTTGAAAGGTAGCTGAGGCGAGAGAAACAAAAAACAGAAAAAAGAATTGCCCAAAGTATACTGTTATTTTATTCTTCAAAAGAGGATGTCTAATTATTTGAATATTCCTTCATAAGAATTCGAATAAAAAGTTGTCTTTTAAATGACAAAATTTATTTAAACAAAATTAAAATTAGTAATGTGTGCCTCCTACATACATACATTTCCAAGTATCAAAAATCTTAGTCGATCACCCAAATAAACCAACTTATTATAACTAAGTTAAATTTTGCTGTCTGATTAGGAGACTCAGAAAGTCTAGTTACAAACGGGTAATTTGCATCTATGAGCAAAATTCATTCACGGTAACTCTGGCCATAGAGATGTGCTTATGAGCTGCATATTTTTGTACTAAAAAGAAATAAGTAACAACTATTAAAAAAAAATAAATCTGAAAAATCCAAAACAATGAAGAAACATTAAAAAATAATGGGATCTTTTATCTTATTATGGCGCAATTTCGTCTCCTCAGCCAGATAGCTGAACGGCGGGCTGAGGGCGCTGAACTGCCTTTCTCATGCGCGGGAATCGAGGCGATGGGATCATTCCTATGTTATAATTATTTGGGGGGTTTGAGTGCGAATAAGAGGAAAGTAAAAAAAGTAAAAGCGAAACATTATTTAATGAATAAACCTTTACAATGTCTTTGTAAATTTGAGCAACAAGTATTTTCCTTTATTTCGTTGCCTCCATAAAAATTCGCAAATATAGGAGTCGATCAGAGAATGAGCAGTTCCACATTCTTTTATATTCCCCATTTTCGCCTTGGTCCAAAGAGACCCTATTTGGTTTGTGTGGGCACCTGTTCCTTGATCTTTAAAATTCTGCGAGTGGTTAACAGCCAAATGTTTATACTGCATCTCGGGCAAGGATTCAATTGCATTGTATGCACGCCACTTATCAGATATAATAGTCGTCGAGGCAATGCACATTTTTTTAATTATAGATAATAATGTTTCTGCCGATCGATCAGGAACTGCATACATGAAACACTCGCGCGTTTCCCTGCAAATCCCCCTGAAACACACCGCATTGATAAAATCCTCAAGACATTGTTCTTTCTCTAGCAAGTTCGTACGTTGTCATTTTTTTAAGGGTGAAAACAATGTTTATGCTTAAAAAAAACAAACAAACAAACAAAGGATATCGTAACACTAAAGATGTCACAAGCTAGTGACTCGATTAACCGGCCGTTCAGCCATCTGGCTGAGGGGACGAAATTGCGTCATAATAAGAGAAAACATCCAAATAATGTAATATTTTAATATAAAGCAAAAGGATACTGGGTTAGGAATTGGCTTTGGAGCAGTTCCTGCCCCGTGGTTCGTTAATTCGCAATTTCTGCACTAGTGCAATACCATACTATCTAACGCTTATTCTGTTGGTTCAGAGGTGGACAATATTTAAATACTTTGTATTTAAATACATTTTTGTATTTAAAATTGTATTTCTAAATACATTTAAAAATATGTATTTAAATACTTTTGAAAGTATTTAAATACTTTACTGATAATAGGTTTATATAGCTGTTAAGAACGTGTAATGCATGTTTTAGCTTGTCGCAACTTGTATGACACAAACGGTTGACTGCGTGAGCCGGTGAGGGAAGATTGCTTGCATCAGTTCAAATTCAGTTAACAGATGGTCACAGTTGTGTTCGGTTGTATAGTGAGAGCGCTCAGCGTTATTTCAACTGCTGCATGGCAACTTCATCTTCTTCGAAAGTGTGTGAAATGGAGAGATTAGATAATAATAAAGACGAAGAAGATAAAGAATCATGTAATTATAGTCATCCTTTACTAGATGGTAATTTTTTTTAGAGTGAAATCTTCCGACGGAAAAAACGTCAAGTGTGTATGTACATCATGCAATGGTGAAATCTCTGCGGCGAGCAATGCTAATTCAAATCTATGCATTCATTTGAAGGTAAGAATTTATTAAAGCTAATTATATAATACTTAATTGAATTTACAAGTTTCATTATTTCTTATTTTTAAAAAATGGCAAAATTGCTAGTAGCTAACGATAATGTTAAGTAGCGTAGGTTTACCATGCATGAACCTACCTACTTCATTTTGCAACACCTTTATTTATAGTTTATGCTGATTGAATTTAACGTGAATTATGACAACGTGAAACAAATGTCCTTCAATTATCTGATCATGAACATTTATCAACAGAGAAAGCATCCTGCTTTGGTGCAAAAAGCGGATAACTACGTGACAGCTCAAAGAAAAGATTCAAAAAGAAAATGTTCAGTATTAGACGATGGTCCTTCATGCAGCGGTGAATACTAAGAAGGTCAAACAATCTGTTGTTGATAAGCTGATTGCAGATTTTATCACACAAGGTTTGCATCCCCTATCAACCATGGACAACCATCTTTTGTGAGATAAATTAAAGGTGAGTTCTGAGTTACAAATGTTGTTTACAATTATAGTATTAGTATTACAGGTTAAACTCTTATAACGACCGAATGCTAAAGCGTTCGGATCATTGGTCACTACGTACGCTATATAACGACGTTAAATAAAGGAAAACATATACAAACAACAATCAAATCAATTTCACTCACAATAATCACACATCGCACTACCGCAGGTCTAAATTCTTCAGTCGACGTCATTTCAAGGCGGACGCTAGTCGGAAATCTTATAGAAGAAGAGAAAGTGACAAGATCTCTACTGAAGAATAAACTAGACAGCACATCTTACTTATGCCTTACGGCAGATACGAGGAGCGGTCAATAAGTTTTGCAATTCGGATATAAGGAAACGAGTTATGAGGAAAAGTGTTTTATTATTTTTCAATATAACTACCCTCGACTTCAATACACTTGCACCACTTGTTCCTGAGGCTTCGAATTCCCGACAACCAGAAATCTCCCGACTGCTGTTCAATCCACTCCTGGACGGCGAGCTGGACATCTTCATCGTCCCCAAACCGGCGTCCATGCAGTGCAGCCTTGAGCTGGCGGAATAAAAAGTAGTCGCTAGGGGCCAGATCTGGACTGTAGGGGGGATGGTTGAGCTCCTCGAATCCGCACTCACACAGGGCAACTTGTGCAACTCTGGCCTTGTCGTGGAGGGGCACGACAACGCGTGTCAACTTGCCGCGCCGCTTCTGACGGATGCAGTTCTTCAACCCAGCCAGTTCCTCGGCGTAATATTGGCCTTGTGATGGTCCTTCCACGAGGCACATAGTCCACCATCAACACTCCCTTAGAATCCCAGAAGATGGTGGCCATGATCTTCCCGGCTGAGGGTTACGTCCGGAACTTGATGGGGGTAGAAGAGCCCCTGTGCTTCCAGGCCATGCTATCGAGCCTGGGCTCGGGATCCCAGTGTTGGACCCACGTTTCATCACCTGTCACTATGCGTGACTCGAATCCCGCCGGGTCTTGGTTGTACAGGAGCAGCAGCTCCTCCGAACTTTGACGACGTTGAAGTCGATCATGGGGCGTGAGGTTTCTAGGGACAACGGGCAGAGACGTTGGTCATGGCCAGATTGTCGTGGATGATATTGATAACACTTCCATGTGATATTCCAAGTTCTCGCTTGATTTCTTCGTCCTTCACCCGTCGATTTTCGAGGATCATCCTCTCCATACGGGCCACACTGTCCTCCTTAGGCACGTCTGACGGGCGTCCTGGACGGGGGTCATCTTCAAGGGACTCACGACCATGGCGGAACTCCCTATTCCAGCGAGCAATAGTTGCATAGGAAGGGGTGGTGTCGGTGTACACTGCAACCATGCGTTCATGGATCTCTTTTGCATTCTTGCCTTCTTTGGTTAAAAATTTGATCACTGCGCGGTGCTCAACCTTCTCCATTGTTGAAAAAATTGTGACTGACGATCTGCGATCAGCTACTGCTTCTTAAATAGATGAGGCAGGAGCGTGCGGCTGCAGGTCCTGACTTGTCATAGCTTGTCCTAACACCCACACAAACAGCCATTCCTCTTCCTCTGTTTTGCCCTACCGATTCGTAAAACTTATTGACCGCCCCTCGTATTTGGTTAACTCGTCACCGTAGTTTTTGGGGCGTTCCAGTTCATTGCGTATGTTAAGATTTTGCTCTTTATGAAATTGAAAATGTCTTTACAGTTAGGGAGTTATCAGCTCTTGTCTGAAAGCAGACCTATTTGTTGGTGGAATTTATCTCGATTATATTAATATGTAAAATTTATAGAAACATCTATGAGACAAACATTGGAGTGTTATTTCATTTATGTTTTCAGCTTGAGGAAGCTGCTCTTGTCCGTCACAGTGGAGTATTGGCATGCTTTTGCTTCAAAGGAGAACATAACTACATCAAGATTGTTGAACATATGGAGAATATCATCAATGAACACGATATCCCCCTGCAGAAAATCAAGACCACTCTCATTGATAACGGCTCTAATTTTGTTAAAGCGTTTAAGGAATTTGTAGTCACTGCTGCAAATGTGTCCACAGATTCAGAAGATGGAATCCAGGTAGGTGAAGAAGATCAGGGTGAGCACGAGCTGAAGGATAGTTTCTTAATGAGAAGTGCCTTAGATCAGGAAGAAGACCTTTCGTCTGACCCATGCAGCTTCAGCCTACCTAAGTATGTGCGCTGTGCTTCACACACACTCAGTCTCATCGCCACAACTGGTGCAAAACAGGTACTGAAAATATCTTCTTTTGCAAATATCAATCATCCTGCGATAGCGAAATGCTCAGCATTATGGAACAAAAGCGGTCGTCCAAAATCAGCAGAGTTTATCAAAACTGTTATCAACTGCTCATTAAATATGCCTTGCATTACAAGGTGGAAATTCACGTTTTCTGAAATTTTGCCAACTTCTTTTAAGTGCAGGCACTAAGGGATTTGTAAAGCGCTACCAATCTTATTTGACCTTGGCAAATGAAGCCAGCGTTTCAGATGCTATTATTGTATCAACGAGCAATCCATTCTTGAAACTCCGCTGGTTAGATATCTGTATTTCATGGGACAGTTCAAGACACCAAGTCTCTGCTGAAAATATTATGATTCAAGTGATTGAGAATTTAGCAGAGGGGCCCGAAGCTGAATCACCCAGTGGTGAATCGGACAGTTACGATTATTTTGGATTTACAAAACCCACTCAAACACGATCAACCGCAGATTTAGAATTGTTCAGTTACCTTCAGCATTCAAATAAAACACTTCAAAGTTTAGATAGATATCCAAACATTAAAAAAGCTATTTATTAAATATAACACCACCATTCCATCGTCAGCTCCTGTGGAACGACTCTTCCCTTTAGGAGGATTGACCTTTGTCCAAAATGGAGTCCTTTATCTGACCAAACATTTCAGCAACTGATATTACTTAAATGTAATAATGATTTAAATAGCTAATTGAAATTCCATTTTGTGGAACTTTCTATTTTTTTGTGTAGTACCTAAATCCAATTGTCATCAAATCTTACATTAGCAATTATAATATACAATTTCATTTTAATGGATATTTTTTTGTTGTGATACCAACGGTCCTTATCGATTGACATTATATATCATCTATTTGAAATGTATTTAAAAATGTACCTAAATACATTTAATGTATTAAGTAGTATTTAAATACTAAATGCATTTTAAAAATGTATTTAGTATCTAAATACATTTTCTTATTTATTTAATATTTAGTATTTAAAAACTATAAATGTATTTAGTGCCCACCTCTGTCTATGTTACACCACGACATACATAAAAGTTTCCTTGAGAAAGCAAACCAAATAATGTCTCTTAACTCACTTTTTGCCGTCCGGGATACTTAAACTTGGCCCGTCTCAGAGCTTCAATCACATGAGGCTTGTGGCGATCGTGTGAGCGAACAGACATAATGGGTTGTCCAATATGAACTCTTGCTACGGTTCCTTGAGGCTTTCCAAAAGCTCCTCTCATCCCCGTTTGCAGCCTGAGAGGTTAAACAGAGTGGTTAGAAGCATAAACCCAATCTAATTCACAGGTCATACAAACATACTTGATCAGAATTAAAAACTAGAAGGAAATAGAAAGAACATGAGTAGAAAGCAAAAGATTTGGCTTATTTTATTTAAGATATAATTGAATCTAACGTCAATGTAATTAACAGAAACATGTCAGGCCTATCGGAAAATAATAAATAACTTTCATTTTCATTAATTTAATCACTAGAATTTATTCGTCAACTTAGTAATGAACCTTTTGTATTTCAGGAGTGAGAATTATTTTAACAAATAGCTGGTACATATGTTAAACCAGCCTATTTAAGTTGAAAGATAGCTCTGCTCTCTGTAGAATAAGTTTAGATAATGAAATAAAAATTGGTGAAACCACGTTTACTTCCTAAATAAACCATGTCACAAAACAACAACTAAAATTCAGTTTTACATTAGAGTGAATCACTGAAACAAGTTAATCAGTTAAATCATACGTTAATCATGTACCTTTAAGGGGTCATCTAGGGACAACAAACTTAACTCTTGCTATAATAAAGTAATGCAAAGCAGTACCGGGAAAGTTCACTGCTGTTTGAAATTGATTACAAGAAAATGATTTATAGCCACTTATTCAGTATTTCCACCGTTACGATGTACTAATAGATGAAGGTAATTTGATAGGGGAAGATAAAAGAGATAAAATAAAAAAAGCGAGAGGGGGCGTTTGCCCTGGTCATGAGGGCAATGTTTTCCTTGGGGGAGGGGGTCCAGTTGTTGTTAAGTATATGTTTTTAATTTATGTATAGACTCGATATTATTATTATATTTATTTATTTTTGTTGTTATTTCGAAGCCTTCAAGCTTTAGTCGGCAATTTGATGTTTGTTTCTTTTACCTTTCATTCTTTCCTTTTAATTCTTCTATTGTTGATTTATAATCCTTTTCTTTAGTTTTTTTCCCTCGAATGTTATTCTATTATTACTTGGTTTTGAGCCTATTGCTCTTTAGTTGTTGTCCTATCTATTCTTCTGTCGTATTTTGTCTTCTTTTCGTTTGTGCATGATGCGCGTTTATTTGTCTGATGTTTACGTGTATATCGTTTGTACCGTGTAGCGTTCATGTGTAGATTGGTGCTATGGCCTCCTCCGAACATATCCTGATGCTAGAGTACCTCGTTTTACGAGTGACTCTCGCACTCTTTCTTTCAGGGATTCCTATTCCTCTTCTAATCTCTCCTAGTTCTGTAATGATACTCTCCCCATTGCTACCCAGATCTTTTGGCTAGTTTCTGGGTCGCAACGTTGAAGGTTTCTAATTTTTGTCGCCTCTGCAGCCCTCTCTGGGTTCGATGTTGCCGCCGTCTGGTCTTGTTCATGTAAAGGGTGGCAGCGTTCTGCTGGCCGATTAGGTAACCACGGAAGGATAGATGAGCTTTGCCCAGATGTACATTTGGTATATTTTCCTAATGTTAGCTGCGTTAAGCCCTTTAAATATGTGCAACTTGAAGAGTTCTTGTCTTTTCAATCTGTGTCTGTTCGTGTGGTATTTACCGTACCTGTAGGTGGTGATCGTAAGGCCCAGCATACTTCCTTCTGCGGCGTAGCCATACCTCCTCCCGTTTTTATCACTGCTTCCGTTTTTCTGCTGCATAAAGGAATTATTTTGAACTTTTCTCTGTTATGTTTGATCTTCCACGTCCTCTCTTACTATTTGATGCTGGAGATTTTCCTGCTAGTGTGTGCTGCCTGCACCCTGCATTCTTGTAGGTGAATGGGAAAACTTGAGTGGTCATCTGCGAAATGTAAATATGTACATCGTGTCCCATTTCACCGGTGTAGGGAGGTCTATCGTGAAGAGCAGATAAAGCAATGGGCTCGGGCAGCTCCCCTGAGGAACGCCCGCTTTTAGTTCAAACTCGGGTCCTCAGCATCCTTCGATCATGAAACCTGCCTTTCGGTTCATAAAGAACTCGCAGTCATTTTAATCAGACCTTGTCGAAGGCCTTTAGCGAGCCCCGCAGATGGCTCTGCGGCCATGTATCTTCCACATATTTCCATCTTTATCATTTTCTTTACAAATCTCTCTTTACAAAATTTATGGAGAGATGCTCTCATTGGTTTCGCTTCTTAATCCTAAGTAACAACAGCCACTGGTGATAAAGTGAAAGGGCACAGGAGATAACGTGTTCAAAGGAGACAAGTGGGAGACTGATAGCGTCTGTAGATTTAGACCCAACCATCCTCCTCCATCTAGTCATCTTTGAGTGGTGAGCTAGTTTGGTCTCAATATGTGGAAGCTTGAACAAGCAGGTACAAATCAATTTAAAGAACAAATCCAAAGTTTGGAACTTTTCTCCATGCGAGAACTCGGGATTTTTATTTGAGGCTATCAATCAATTTTTAAAAAGTCATCATACAAATATCTGCTGATAGCTTAGGTAAGGTTAAGTGGGGTTAGACTAGGTTGGGTAATGTTAAGTGAAGTTAGTTTAGGTTATAAAAGGTTAACTAAGTTTGGGTTTGTTAAAGTTAACTAAGGTTGGGTTAGATAAGGTTAAGTGAGGTTAGGTTAAGTTAGATAAGGTTAAGTGAGCTTAGTTTAGGTTAGGCTAGTTTAACTAAGGCTGGTTTGTTATAGTTAACTGAGGTTTAAGTTAGATAAGGTTAATTGAAGTTAGATTAGATAAAGTTAAGTGAGCTAGGTTAGTTTTCATCAAAGAAGGTGAGGTTAGGTCAGATAAGGTTAAGTGAGGTTAGGTTAAATAAGGTTGAGTGAACGAGGTTAGGTTAGGTTAGGTTAAGTGAGGTTAGGTCAATTGAATTTAGGTTAGATAAGGTTAAGTGCGATTAGGCAAGGTCATGTAGGGTTTTGTAATGTTCGATTACGTTAAGGGAGTTTTGGCTAGGTAAGTTTAGGCGAGATTTGGTTTGGTGAGATTAGTTTGGTTAGATGAGGTTAGATCTGGTTCAATTAGGTATGGTTCGGCAAGGGTAGGTAAGATTGCTCTCGGTTCGGCGCTGTGAGCTCACGTTAAGTTAGGCTAAGTACGTTGAGGTTTAGTGAGGTTAGGTTAAGTTTTGTTAGGTGAAGTGAGGATAGATTAGTTAATTAAGACGAGCTTAAGTTTAAGTTAGGTGGGTTGGGGTTAAGTTAGGTTAGGTTTAGGTTAGTTTCTTCACCCTCTAAAATTTAGTTTACTTTTTTCTTTTGGAATTTTGGACAAATTGAAAAATGGACAACCCTCGTGTGCATTTATGTAAGTAAAAGCACGCGTTTAACAGCAGTAGATGAAGATTCCCCCTAAACCAGGCGAACATTAGGATGTAACGTGCAGGAAAAATAAAAAAAATATCAGTCGCTTTTGCCTTCGCATATAAAGGCTAAAACGTTGACAATGGCATTTTTGTTTTGCCTGTGGCAAATCTACGACACAGAAGCCATACAAGTCCAAAGGTCAGAGGAGTTATGGCAAAAACATAAAAACCATACATGGTTATATAACCAAACATCTGCAACCAACCTGTCCGCACCAGCACACGAGAGCATTTTGTTTATCCGAATGACGTGGAAGGGGTGAAGTCTCACACGAACATGGAACTGATCTTTGCCACACATCTTCACCAAATACTGAAAAAAAAATGCCATTAAGCTGCTGTATTACACTACGAGCAATCCTCGAAAATTTCTCCCCGCAAGGGGGTGTTAGGTGTAGCAGGAAATAATATGCTGCAGCTAACATATGTAGGATTCTATATATATATATATATATATATATATATATATATATATATATATATATATATATATATCTCTTCCACACATTTTCACTTCCTCCAACTTCTTTACATATCTCTCTTTACAAATTCTGTGCGGAGAAGCCCTCGTTGCTTTCGCTTCTTAGTTTTAATTAAAATCAATTCAAAAAGTTCGGCTAAAATGAATTGAAAAAAAATAACTAAGCAACAACAACAACTTCTTTTAACGCCTGCATAGAGCGGAGCTAGAGTGAAAGAGGGTGTTAAGTGTCGTCAAAATAAGGGGGTTTAACATTGGATACTCCAGTTTGTTGAAATCAAACTCCGCCCTTGAACCAACTAGATACAAGGGCGGTTGAAATCTTAAGGCTAAGAAGAGCGTCTCGTATGGTATAAATTATGGTACTACCTATTTAATAGTACTTTGTACTACTCTATTCATCCTAATCCCCTCACCTCCACCCTACCCTCCTATTTTTATCGTTTGGTTGTTCGGATTTAAACCGTTGACATGTGATCGAATTCCGATCATGAACAGAGGAGATCTTTGATGACTTTGGGGAAAGGCGAGATTCGGCCTTCGTCCCGTCGGCGTTAGAAGGTGCAATCAATTTCATTTGTAAGGTGGCCAGTTTGTGGTTAGGGCTGCTCTTTGTAAGCATCTGTACAGTTGTAAACACGTTTTGAACAAGTTTGGAACGTGTTGTAATAACGCTGAGAGGAGCTCTTGCTAGCCCAGGTAATAAGGCGTTCGATTTCCAACGCTGAGGCACTGGGTTTAATCCCAGCGAGAACGGACACAAAACTTCAGCGTACGGAGAGAGAGCAGACCGCTTATTGATGGACGCGCTGTGCCCGCAAGTATATTCTTACACGCGTTATCCCGCAAATATACAATCACAACACCGCTGTCTCTTTTCCCCCGTCTTCATATACACACACAAATATCAACTCTTCCGTCCCGGAACTTGCTGAACTGGTTTCTAAATCTACACTACTCTACCCTGACGCCGTACGGGTGGTCTTTCCATAGGTCACGAAGTGTTTCCACCACGCTGGTTAGGGCCACACATTATTACTATGTACCTTTAACCCAAATAGGACCAGTCCCTGGATACCCTTGTACTTATCAGTTAGTCATTTAGATCGTTATGTGAATTTCTTTATCCGGTCGAAAGATCTCGTCCACGATTAAAAAGGGATAGATGGCGTAAGTAACTGACCAAGGAACAAACAACAGTTTAAAAATAGCACCATTTGAGCAACCTAATTACTGTTAAGTTTAGGTAGAAGAGCGAGGTCGATGTTTTGACGCATTCTCCATACGATGCCATGATTCTGCTCTTCTTTCACACTAACTTACCCGAGAATTTGATTTTTGTCTTCGTTTCAATTTTAACCTAAATTCAACATAAGTCCTCTGAATGAAATGGGGGTTCCTTTTAAACAGCTGTTTCTCCCTTGGTAATTCATCCGATCACTTCATAGTTGAATAGATAATAACATCATAGGGTAGGATTCTATTTTCCTTGGACAAGAATTAAATTTGGGCCTTAGTTTATGTTAATTCGGATTTCACTCTTAACTTTTTGAAGACACTACAACAAAACCTAATTAATTTAACTCTACCCAAACTTCACCAAGAATTCTGTCTGTTCTCGCTTAACAGTAATTATGTTGCTCAAATGGGGGTTATTTTTAAAATGGCGTTTGTTCCTTGCTAAGCTATCAAATACTTTCTTATTTCTACACCTCATAACTTAGTCGTAGAGACTTACCTACTGTGAAAGGAAATCGGTACATTTTTAGTCGCGGGCAACTCAACATACACTATGTTGGTCATTCGGTCGGTCCTGTTTTGCTTTGTTTTTGTTTTGGTAAAAACATTGTAACTATTCGGCCGATTCTAACGAAATTTGAAACCCTTATGTTGTTTTCCATTTTATTTCGAATGTTACAAGGTTAGCCAGGGGAATTATTTGGCAATAACATCATAACTGTTCGGCCAATTCTAACGAAATTTGAAACCCTTATGTTGTTTTACATTCTTGTTCGTTTCATATAATTGTCAAGGTCCTTCCAGGTTAGTCCAAGAATTATTGAAAGTTTTGAAGGTCGTAAGGTCATAAATCAGAATAAGTGAAAGCACGCTACTTTTGGTCGGTAGACCTCGGTTTTATTAATTCGCATTTGATTCGAATTTTTTGAACACCCATTGAATAACCCTAGAACATTGGACCACCGAACAAAAGCAAAATGCGCAAAACTGAACGAAATCGGATGAAATAACTTGATGCAACTCACGACTTCGATTCAATCGCCAGTGACTCACGAGTCGCTGCGGAGTGCCACTTAGCCACTGACTCGAGTAAAGGAGATTCATTCGCTGCTGCTGCCGCCTGGAGCTCAACACTCTATCGCTAAACATGTACCTACACACATACACTCTCTCGCTCCCCCTCTATCTCCGATACTACTCGTCGAGGGCAACTTAGCAGCCTATCATTAGAACTCGAATAGTTATTAAAATTGTATACAACCGCGGTGTTTTATTTTCCCTGCATACCCTGAGGAGAACTCACCTTATTCGCGCATATTCTCCCTGCTTCAAGGGCCTCGGAACTCAGTTGCTCGTACTCATCAGACACCAGGTGGATGCACAAGGCGAATTCCCTCACGTCTGCCTTCTTCCTCCCTAAATCAAAAATACGGATTTTGGGATCGGGGACGCCTCTGCAGAACCTTGATTTGGGGTAAGGTTTGTTTTTGCAGTATCGATAACTGGAAAAGGAAATGGCATGGTTTAGGTTTCTTCGTTTAAAAAAAAGCGAAAACCAACAAAGAAAACTGAGGAAAAAAGTGCGTAAGGAGAAGTCAGTATAGAAAGTGATGAAGATGGAGCTGTAGGGTACTCAATCCTCCAGATGTGGGATGCACTATGGTTTTCCATGCTACACCTGACACCCCTTTGCGGGGTTAAGTTCCTTAAAAAATGCAAAAACGGACGCGTGCATGGCCTGAAACATTTTTAAAAGATTCATAAGGAATTGGTAAAGTTAAGGAAGTGAAAAACTGTGAGGGGTACAGTCAGTGCCACTTCCGCGTTTAACACTTTTTCCTAATAAATCTAATAATGTCCTTTCTGGCAACGATGTAAAAAGAAGGCGCTGCTGTTCTCATATTTAAGTCATTTCCGTCAATCACTGTTTATTAGGAAGAGTTCTAGGAATGTATTTGGTCTGTAGGTTATTTCCTGCATCTTACGGGGCACGATCTCATTATTTTCTAAGAAACAAGAACCGACGAGAGCATGGATTTGTCAGGGGGGAGGGGTAAGGTGTGACAAGTGGTTAAGTTAGTGGAAGTGAAAATGACACTGCTAGTTCCAGTTTCATTATTTTCCAAGTTAAGAAGCGAAAACCAAGTAAGGCATGAGTTGTGAGAAATATATGATTCTGGCGCCTGGTAAAGTTAGGGGAAGTGAAATGTGTGGAAAATACCTCAATAGGAGTCTACTTACGACGCTGGGGACCGGGTGGGCGGGCAACTCTACTGAATATACCAAACTTTCAGAATAAAGGCTGATGGATAACTATGTTGCAGCTAAAGTCTTAAGGATTGCGTGTCCCCGGCCCCAAACCAGTAAGGATATCTGGAGTGAGTTTGAGCAAGTACTAAAGAGTTGCAATTCAACCCATTCTCATATATATATATATATATATATATATATATATATATATATATATATATATATATATATATTCAGAGGGACCTAGAAAAGGCACAGTTAGGACTCACGGCAACTTCAGGATAGGTCGAGGAATGTTGAAGGAGGGCTCAATGAGGGTTCAGGGAAGGCTTCATGGATATTCATATAGGATTCAATAAATGCTCAGGGAAGGTCCAATGGCTGTACATGTACTGGTAATGCAAAAATTCTGTTACACTCGTTACAACGATCTCAACAAATGACACAATGATAGTTTTGATGCAGTTAGACACGTATTTATTGTTTTACCATATCAATATGTGTTTACATTATAATATTAATCAATGTGGCCACCCTCGGCGGCAAGCACGCGCTCGAGGTGAGGCTTGAAGGCCGCGCACACGTTGCGACGAAGTCCTTTCTCATGGTGGCCCACACGCGGTTGATGGAAGACTTCAGCTCGTCGAGGTTGCTGTGGCGGACCTTGCAGGCGCATGCCTCGACATGCGCCCATACGGTGTAGTAGAGGCGATTGAGCTTGGGAAACTGCGGCGGCCAAAAGTCCTTCGACCAGAAGTTCATGTTTGATTTCAACCCTCTTGCACGGTTTTGGCCGTGTGGGCCAAAGGACCGTGCTGCTGAAAGACATAGTCTGCCTTTTGCGTGATCTTTATCGCCAAGGGAAGAACCTTTGTGTCCGAAATGTCCATGTAATCGGCCGCGGTGAGTCAGTAACCGGTCGCAAACCACACCGGCGGCATCTTCTCAGCATTTGAAGCCACGACATCGAGCATCATCACGGAGGACGGGTGCTTGGTTTTGGAAACGTAGCGGACCTCGAAGACGTCCTGGCCGAAGACTACCACAATAAAAGTCCTCTTTATCCCAGGCAAACCTGATAATCCCTTCATGAGAACCCGTCCGCTGTAGCCTACGGAAAAACGTAGGCGAGGAGAGAACGTCTTTTCTGCAGGCTAACCGCCTGACAGCTCTTGTCTTCTACCGTTGAAGGAGGTAGGGGGAGTACCGGCAGTATCCTCACAATATAAGAAGGCCCCGCTGGTAACTGACTCGACTTTTGTCATAATTCATCTCATTTTTAATTCTGCCAATCATCTCTTACCTTTCACCTTTTTCCCCTCTAGCTTTAACCTAGAGCCCAAATTCAAAGTGGCAGTCACCACCTTAAGGGACGCTTTGGTCACAATGTTCGAGAGACACCTGAATTGGCTTGCTATCACCCGTTCAAATGGCTCCCCTATGGACTTTTAAATTGTCAAGCTCAACTTCCAGGTTTAAAAAATTGGAAGAGAACTCATCTCATCAGTTCCATCCCTCCTCAGCAACTCCTACTTCCCTTCCCAATTCCCACCAGCCTCTGCTGTCGCTCCACCCTACGCGACCCAACCAACCAACTAACCATAGCCTCTTCTGCCTCCCAACTCGTCCCTTTGCTCTCCTTTAAGATGTCCTCCCTTCCGAAGCTCTACCAATTATCCCGAAAAAATACGCGCCTCTATATATCCACTCAACATTCGTTGCCGTTTTTTGAGCACATACCTGATTACTCTTCCATTAACTGTTGTTTGATTCTGAGAACAGCCTCTTCATCGGCCTCCCAGTCCTTAAACCGTGAGCGTCTTTTCCAGGCTCCCCATACTAAAACTTCAATAGAGAGGTTTAATGACTGGCCCCAGTCCCGATCGGATAGGTGCACAGTCTCTCTTTGTCTCCCTCATCCCAAACTCTCGCCTCGAATGCTGCCAAGTGTCGGAGCGGTAACCTTAATTTCCGATTCTTGTGCTTTCGCTTTCTTCTCTCCCACAGTAGTTCACTGGAATTGTCGTGGTCTACTACTTAACTGGAAGGACATCTCTTCTAACCTCCCTCGATGTAGCTGTCTCTGTCTCCAGGAAGTGATCCTGGGTGGTCATCAGATTAGTTCCATACGAACCTCAAATCTTTCAGTGTCCACCTTCACCGGGAATCAAACCCGGTATCTAGGCATGAAAATTCATTGCCTAATCCACTAGGCTAGTTAGATATCCATCTTCTAGGGTAAATTTCTATCTACCGCTATGCTCTTATTAAGAGGCCTAAATATTTATGGTAAAAATAAAAGGTATTAATTCAATTTCAGGAGCTCATGATAGCCAAGTGGATACGGTGTTGGTCTGCCAATATCGCAGTACCGGGTTCGATCCCGGCAACAGCGGCCACAAACGTTTGGCGACCAATTGGTGGACGTGCTGTGCTTAGCCCCTGTACTGGGGTGGGTGGATCTTACACTTCTCACCACACACATAGACAATTACGACACTGCTTCCCTTCCTCTCTCGCCTTCGCAGCACAACATACACAAAGTCTCTGTTCCAAGGAACTTCGGGTATCTATATCCACATACCTTTGACGCGGAATAGTTTCCCTCTGCCCCGGGTCGACGAAGGTTCCACCTGAACGCTGTTTGGTATCAAAACATAAATTGCTTCCTGGCACCTCTCCCCAAAGAGAACCGGCCCCTGACACCCTTCTGGTGACCAGTAATTGTCATGCTGACCTTTATGTCTACCCAGACTATCCGGTCGGGATCCACCTGGAAAAAGGCAGGTTGGCGGACTATTACTACTCTATAAAATCAAACTCATATAATAAGGACCAATATCAGTGATTTATTCAAAGAATTTAGATGGGAATTCATCATTAATTTATAGTAATTTCAAGAATCATCATTAATCTATTTTTTAGGAAGCAAGTGGCTACTAGTCTAGAGAAAGAAAAGAAAATGCATGGATTTGAGAAAAAAATGCATGGATTTGAGAAAAAAATGCATGGATTTGAGAAAAAAATGCATGGATTTGAGAAAAGAAAATGCATGGATTTGAGAAAAAAATGCATGGATTTGAAAAAAAAAAATGCATGGATTTGAGGAAAAAAATGCATGGATTTGAGGGAAAAAAATGCATGGATTTGAGGAAAAAAATGCATGGATTTGAGGGAAAAAAATGCATGGATTTGAGGAAAAAAATGCATGGTTTTGAGAAAAAATGCATGGATTTAAGAATAAAAAGCCTGGATTTGAGAACAAAAATACATGGATTAGAGAAAAAAATGCATGGATTTGAAAAAAAATGCAGGGATTTGATAAGAAAAAGACCCCGTAATTTACGTATGTAAAATTAGGAAGGAATGACTAAGCAAGTCTGGAAAGCGAGAACATTAACACCTTGGAATTTTGATTATATCTTTTTATAATTATTATTATTTGTTTCCTCTTTTTCTTTCCTCACGAATCGTTCCTGTTTTTGTTTATTGGGCCTAATTTTTAATTTCCTTTATGTTAAAATTAATGACTAAGGACTATTTAAATAACTCCAATTTATTAGTTTTATTGCAACGAGAGAAATATGGCTTTGATAATTATTTGTGCAACATTTCTCACTAGATTAAAAAGGAATTCGAATCAGGCATAACTTTGCCAAAGGTAAAGTGGACAATTGCTTTCTTGCCCACTGACAAAGGCTGAGTGGTAGATGAGGTAGCTAGGATTTGTACTTAACATGCATTACAGTAGGTGAGTCATCTTGGTATGGGGAAGCCTTCTTCTGGTAATTAACACAACGTGCAAGTTCCTCTTGTGATGACTATAGCTTATATAGGTAACGAACCTTAAACTTCACATCTAAAGACAGATTGTATAGAAAATTTTCTCCGATAAATAACATTTATTCAAGAATTAATTTATATTGAGTGATAGAAAATATGTTCAACGTAATCGCCTTTCCATAGCGTTATATAAATGAACCGTAACTTCATAATTACAAGAATATCTGTGTTTTTACCCGGACTAAACTTTGTATAGAATCTTATAACTTGCATTTGCCTTAACTAGAATGAATACTCGTAATAGGCCCATATAAAGTCAAGGCTTAGCTGCATTCTCGCCCCAACAGTCATGGATAAAGAAGTCGAATAAATCAATGACTTACCATCTAGCCGGTCTCCGGCCCATTTTGATTCGATTTGATTACTTTAATACAAACTCTCGGACTATGGAGAATACACAAGCACTTTACACATCTAAGTAGAGTACAATTCACGTCGATAAGGTCACAATATTACTGGAGTTTCATTTCGCCTTTAGTTCGTGTCTGGAGTGCCGTATTGATTATTGCACTCGCTTTGGCACTGAGCGGAATTACGTTCCAGAACACAAAGGTGCCAGATCTACGAAGCTGGTTGTTCGGTTTCTGACTATTTCATTGTGATAATTCAGAACTAAGAATTCTAAACATTGATGTTATATGGCGTAAGGAAAAAGCCTGAAAAAATAAATACTTGCATGGCCATTTATACCAGCGCTTTATACATCTTTTTTTCTCCCAAATTAGCTAAGCCAAGCGAATACTCTTGTGGTTTTGTTAGTTAGTTAGTCAGCGTCAATCCTTCCATGATACTGGGAGGATCCCCGACCGGATAATGATTTTTTTTTTATATAAGGTCAGTATGACAATCGCTGGTCGGCCCGAGGGCCCCAGGGACCGGTCCTCTTTTGGGAAGAGGTGCTAGGAAGTATTATGTTTTGGCACCAAACAGCGTTCAAGTGGAAGCCTTCGTCACCTCGGAAGAGAGGGCTGTTCCGCTTCAGAGGTACGTGGATATAGATATCCATCGGCAGGATTGAGAGAGAGAGAGAGAGAGAGAGAGAGAGAGTGCGATGTACTGCGAAGACGGAAGAGGAAAGAAAGCAGTGTTGTAATTGGTTGTGCGTGTGAATCTACCCACCCGAAAACGGGGTGAGCACAGCGCGTCCACCAATCGGTAGCCAGATCTCTACGTGCGCTGACGCTTGTGTCCGCTCATGCCGGGATCGAACCCGGTACCGCGACGTTGGCAGACTAACGCCGTATCCACTCGGCTAGCATGAGCTCTGGTTTTGTTAGATTGCACTTGCTTGCTTAGGGATTTATTTTTTTTGTAGACCCAATTTTGGCCCAAGGATATTTTTTTTCTCAAACCCAAGCCTATTATTTTCCCTTCCTTTAGACTGGAATATAGACACTTGCTTCCGAAAAAAAGAAAAATAAATGATGGTTCCTGGATTATTCATTTTATCCAACTTTTCAACATTCATGTTTATATTCTGTGAATCAATTCATGAAGTGGCCACTGCTGCAGAGCTTTCTTTAATACTCATTTTTATATTCTGGCGAAGGATTATTAATATTACTATTATCATTAAAGCATTCGCCCCTTTCATTTGAGGAGCGGGGACCTTTATCAGACAATGAAACCAACATAATGATCAAAATGACAATCACTAACAAGTCGAAAAGTATCACGGTGCCATGACTGGTTCGGAGGGGGGGGGGAGAACGAGAGTACTATTTAGTTAGGACCAGAGAACGAGCAGGAAATCCTCCGTGGCCCAAGGGAGGGTCACCTGTTCTACATTAGGGAAGTATGGATATGAAATCCTCTCTGGGAGGAGAGAGGAGGGAAGAGACAGAGCGGGAGTTATATGTTTAGTTAGAAGAGAAGAATAGACAAGGGTGTTATGATTTGCTTTGTGCAATGACGTACGAGTCAGGGACTGGCTGCGTGCATGCCGCAGACTCGACGCACCGCTTCATTGGCGGATGCCCACAGAGAGCACACGAATTTCTTGTGTCCGCTCTTGCTGAGAATCGATTCCGGTACCTATCCACTAAGCTAGCGGCGAAGGAGACCTTGCCGTTTATAGATTTTTTCCCTCGAGCTTAAAGAGAAAACCATCGAGGGCATCTGTTGCATAAAATTTGTTAGGAGAGCTTCGTAAAAAAGTGAAGATGGAGGAAATTAAAATATGTGCTATATATATATATATATATATATATATATATATATATATATATATATATATATATATATATATATATAGCTCCAGATCCTCCTATAAGCATGGCGGCCAGAAGGGACCAACAAATGACTCGAGAACGCTGCCCGGGAGGCATACAAAGTAGCATTCTAAGGGAACTCCCAGATTTGGACAATGCGACGGTGGACGACCTTGACACCGAGCTAGAAGCCACTAATCACTTCATGACAAAGGTAGACAAGACACAAAATATCACAAATTAGCTTTGAATTCGTCCCACAGTTGATAGAGTTGTCATACTACAATGTTTCATCTGGTCTGGTATTTGTAAACATCATCGATGCAGGATACGCAAACCCCCAAAGACCTCTGGTAAATCCAGAAGCTGAGAGGGCAGTTTAACACCCAATTGACACAAGAGCTGAGAGAAAAATATACCTTAGGCATCGATACAATATATGTCGAAAAACAACTCATGATGTGCTGTTATTAGCAAACTAAAGGGCCAGAAGAATCAGCTAAATAAGTCAGCAATTATGCACAATGTCGTGCCAGTATTCTCTTCCCGAAAGAAATAGAGGCGTGAAGACAGCTTCTCACCCTAGAGAAACGCAAACCTCATCAGGCTTCACGATTAAAAGAAACTCATCCTAAATGAAGAACAATGTAGAGCTGGTCTTTTCCTCACTCAAACAAATACACCAAGCCTCAACCGAATTCCCATAGGCATCTGAAAGAAGGACCAGAAAGCTTCGTACACAAGCTGCTGAATTTCTCCCACGCTGAACTTCTGATGGCCAGAAAACAAAAAAATATCTTTATCCCGAAGCCGCAAATACCTAAGAACTAAGTGAAAAATTGCAAGTTAATCTCCTTAATGGAGATAATAGGGTAGGTACTGGAAAAATACTAACCAACAGATGGATTTCTCACCCTAAGACCCACTTGCTACTAAACGAGCAACCACATGAATTTCGTACTCAAAGGGAGACGTAGACACTCGTCTCCCCCTCCAGCAAAAAAAAGAAGAAAAAAAGTGAATGAGTTTTGGGCTTCATTTTAGTTAGATACCAACTTCAGCAGCAAATCCTAAGCGATAGTTCTCCATTCTTGGCTTAATAACGGTGGAGATTATCATAATTTTCGGGCTTCCGCTTCTCTCCCTGTCTTTTTGTGGTACGAGAACATTTTCACGATCGGATTAAGATTTAGAGAGTTTCAAAGCCATGGATGAAGGCATCCGATATATGTAGTTTATGTTTTTAGGCACTGGCGAGTTTATAATTGTACTCGGTAGCAAGCTGCTTCAAAGCCCTAACGAATTAGTCCATCTACTACCCTGGTAGATAGGTAGATAAGACCGTCTCTCGCATCGTGGATGAGATCGCTAGACTGGATGGATAATGATAACAATCGCTGGTGAGTCCGTTCTTGACTCAGAAGGTTGTTGACAAGGATTTTTCGGCCCCAGTGCTGGTAACTGCGCACCCTCCCTGTCCCAGTACCTACAGGAGAACCTTCGGCTATATATCTTCAATTATTTTCCATTCGTCTGCCTTAACTACTTTCTTTACATATTTCTCCTTGCTGACTTTCTGCAGATATATCCTCGATGCTATTGTATTTTAAATTCGAGTAAAAGAAATGATGGTTGCCAAATGATGTATAGTGCATGCATCTCATATTATGCCTGGCGTGCGCATCTCTTAAGGTACCAATGCATGTTTTGCGATTATTATTTCTTGAGAACGTTAAACTTATGCTGATTATGTTGCGCAATTGCTGTCAGAAAATTACTGGTCTTGTACCATTCTTGCCATTTCTTACCAAAAGTTGTTGTTTTGGTTGCCATCAAAAGCTCTGAACTTGTCCATTATTTGCTTAGGTCCTTGAGAACTTCTCTCAAAGTTCGTTGCTCAGAAATATCACGAACGTAGCGACATTTCTTTGTTTAGATTTGCTTAATAAATTAAAAGCGAATAGAAACTCTCTATTAAAGTTTTCATTCAACAAAACTCAAAAATTTGTCAAAAAGAAATAACCATTAATAGAGATAAATGAGTGATATTATAAAAATAGAACGTATTTAGCTATAAATTAGTAAAATCAAATAATTCTTAATCTAAAGGAAGTTGGCCATCAATAAAAAATGATTGCCAGTCATTTGAGGGCTGCGGGGGAAACTAGCTTTTATAAAGACGTCGTCAGAAGGAGAAAGAAACGGTACATAAAGGTGACAAAGTCGAGAAAGATTGAATAAAGAAAAAAAGCAAATAGTATATATAGCTTGTTTTCTCTGAACAATAAAATTACATATCTTGTTTTTCTTGGACAAGCAAATTGTATACCTTGTTTTCCTGGACAAGCAAATTGCATAACATGTTTTCCATGGGCGAGTAAATTGTATACCTTGTTTTCCCTGGACAAGCAAATTGTATACTTTGTTTTCCTGGACAAGCAAATTGCATAACATGTTTTACATGGGCGAGTAGATTGTATACCTTGTTTTCCATGGGCGAGTAAATTGTATACCTTGTTTTCCCTGGACAAGCAAATTGTATACTTTGTTTTCCTGGACAAGCAAATTGCATAACATGTTTTACATGGGCGAGTAGATTGTATACCTTGTTTTCCATGGGCGAGTAAATTGTATACCTTGTTTTCCCTGGACAAGCAAATTGTATACCTTGTTTTCCTGGACAAGCAAATTGCATAACATGTTTTACATGGGCGAGTAAATTGTATACCTTATTTTCCCTAGACAAGCAAATTGTATACCTGTTTTTTTTTCAGGAAAAAACAAATGTATACTTTTGTTTTGCCTGGATAAGCAAATTGTATACCTGGTTTTCCATGGACAAGCAAATTTTATACCTGGTTTTCCATGGACAAGCAAATTGTATACTTGTTTTGTCTGGACAAGCAATTGTATATTTGTTTTCTCTGGACAAGCAATTGTATACTTTGTTTCCCCTGGACAAGCAAATTGTATACCTTGTTTTCCATGAACAAGCAAATGTATACTTTGTTTTGTCTGGACAAGCAAATTGTATACCTTGTTTTCCCTGTAAAAGAAAATAGTATACATTGTTTCCCTGAACAAACAAATTGCATCCCCTCTTTTCCCTGTTAACTAAATTTTTAACCTTGTTTTCCCTGGATAAGCAAATTGTATACCTTGTTTTCCTGGACAAGCAAATTGCATAACATGTTTTCCATGGGCGAGTAAATTGTATACCTTGTTTTCCCTGGACAAGCAAATTGTATACTTTGTTTTCCTGGACAAGCAAATTGCATAACATGTTTTACATGGGCGAGTAGATTGTATGCCTTGTTTTCCATGGGCGAGTAAATTGTATACCTTGTTTTCCCTGGACAAGCAAATTGTATACCTTGTTTTCCTGGACAAGCAAATTGCATAACATGTTTTACATGGGCGAGTAAATTGTATACCTTATTTTCCCTAGACAAGCAAATTGTATACCTGTTTTTTTTTCAGGAAAAAACAAATGTATACTTTTGTTTTGCCTGGATAAGCAAATTGTATACCTGGTTTTCCATGGACAAGCAAATTTTATACCTGGTTTTCCATGGACAAGCAAATTGTATACTTGTTTTGTCTGGACAAGCAATTGTATATTTGTTTTCTCTGGACAAGCAATTGTATACTTTGTTTCCCCTGGACAAGCAAATTGTATACCTTGTTTTCCATGAACAAGCAAATGTATACTTTGTTTTGTCTGGACAAGCAAATTGTATACCTTGTTTTCCCTGTAAAAGAAAATAGTATACATTGTTTCCCTGAACAAACAAATTGCATCCCCTCTTTTCCCTGTTAACTAAATTTTTAACCTTGTTTTCCCTGGATAAGCAAATTGTATACCTTGTTTTCCACGAACAAGCAAATTCATACTGTGTTTTGTCTGGACAAGAAAATAGTTTACATTGTTTTCGCTGGAAAAGCAAATTGTATAACTTGTTTTCGCTGGAAAACAAATTGTACAACTTATTTTCGCTCACGGTGAAACGAATGCTTGGGGAAAGGCAGCTTTTTATGGATGCAGCTGTCCCATTCTGCCTGCCAGAGTGACCGAACGTTGTCCTTAATAAGAGGATAAAAGCCGCGATAAGGCAAACTGCAGCAAGTCGGTGCCCGGGTAATCCCAAGTCGAGCAGCCCCATCGACTCACTCGTTAACCATGACTAGGAACCCAGCGAAAATCGAGACTATATCTGTGGATGGGGGAAAAACTATAACTTCGTCCAGTACATGTAATGGGCGAATAAGGCTGGATTGAGTCTGCTGACATCAGAAGTTGCACATGCGCAATTATTCTTCCTCGAGCTCAGTACTAAAGATGAGAAAGGGCCAACTTCTAGGGCAGAGGAGGAAGAAGGACAATCGAAAGGAACTTGCTGCGAAGCTTGTGAACAAATTAAAGCATCCATTCAAGCCTGGCAGGCTTTGAGTCTTCTCAGAAGCTAAAACTTTTTGCCAGGACTCGGTAGTCAACTCCCAAAACAACCGCAAAAAACTCGGCGGGAAAAATGAAAGCTGTCCGCGGTAAAAACTCGAAAAGTGGAGGCCACAGCAGCTCTTTAATCTTTGTTCGGTTTTTACCCGTCGGTGAAGAGGTAGCATGAACTGTGTGATGTCATATGTTCAATGAGTATAGCCTGTGCCTCACGCGGAAACGAGAAGGGCAGGACTGAGTTGGGTGGTTAATATGTTTCCGCTACACGAAGTTCCAAGGGCCGTTGTGCAGATGAAGACCTGTCATAGGCAGTGATAGATCCTGGGAAGACGACGCTCTTGTAGATCTCTGAGAAAGGAAGTTGCTGAATACGGAAAATATACCGTAGACAGACATGGAGGCGGTGGTGATGAAGCTGCAAAATGCCACCCTCAAGATAAATGCTCGATATAGAGGAAGAACGGAATGCGCCACTTGATATACAGATAGCCAGGTTTTGGATAGGATCCAACATGCGGAGATATGAGGAGAGACCGAGGAATACACCTCACTACTATAGTCCAATTACGACTGAACGAGGTACGTGCATAGCTTCCATCCACAACGTTAGCCTACTGCTCCCCCAAAATGTATTGTAGAGCATCTTTGGTAGGCCCATCTTCCGGAGACATCTCCGTCATTACCAGGAACCGTATCTCTTACACAAATACCCTGTAGGAATAAGGGGGGATTAACTTGCTGATTCAGCTTCTGGAGAAAGTGCATTGCCAACTGGGGGCGGCGGGTTGCTGATACCGGTCGTGAGTGAGAGCAATAAAGAGCGAGGTTGTCCGCAAACAAGATTGCAGACACCCCTTCTGGCAGAGAGGAAACAGGATATTTATCGCAATAGCGAACAAATTAACACTTAATAAATTGCCTTGGAGAACACCCTCTTCCTGGACAGGAGAATAGGGATGAGATTAAGTGTTACCAACCCTAACCTGAAAATTGCGAGTAAAAACTTGGAAAAAGTCAACTCAATCCCCATTCATGCAACTGGCGTAAAACCACATAGCGCCAAGTTGTATCATAGGCCTTCTTGTTATAGGCAATGTAAAAATCGAATACGGGAAGCGCCGGACTCGCGCGTACAGGAACACAATGCGCTGTGTACGGCGCAGAGCGAGGGGCATCTCGCATGCATCGAAAAAATTTTCACAGCCCATCTAGCGACTGGCTACATAGGCAAAAGTCGCCGTAGCCATCTTACAGACTAATGCTAGGCTGGATTAAAAAAAATGCAAAAGACCAGAACCAAAATAAATTCCTAGAAAAAAAAATGAAGTTAAAAAGCAAGAATAAGAAGGAAACACTATCCAAGGTTGGGGGGAGACGCCCCACTACCCTCGGCGCAGGAGCATACAACCAATGATAAAGAGAGTCAAATAAAATGGAAGGGGCCAGCCTCCTCAGAAAAGTCAGATATTCCACAAGTCTATGTACATCAACCCCCGTCCCGACTACAAGGGACAAGAGGTAGCGACCCCGATCATCCGATACCGGGAGAGGTAACATGCCGAAGATCAGTCAGCCTGGACATTCAACTCGAACGTGTCAAACATCCGTGATACAAGGCAGTTGTCGTAATAAGGTGCGGGCAAAGTGCTACATCAAATGGCGGTGCATCCTACGAGTGTGCCTAATGTGAAGACGAGAGAAACCGACCTGAATCCTTCACGGCATTGAGGCGGGGGGATAGCTACACCAAGCCATCGAAGGAGTTTCCTCGCCGTAAACTCAAAAGGCTTATACTATGATGACTGGCTTCTCTCGTCGGCATATGCACCGTCGAGCTCATCTGTGCATGCTTTGAGAGCCAATGGCCACTGAGAGAGGAGCCAGGCTCGCATGTACAGGCGCATAATGCAAAGTGCATGAGGCAGAGCGAGTGGCATCTCCCCATTATTGACAAGTAGACTCTCAATGGGGGACATACGAAAGGCACCGGTCACCATGCTGAACTGGTGGGGTGGATCAAGTCTCCTTTCCCCAATACACGCTCGGCTTCCTAAAACTTGCAACCGTAGTCAAACTTCAAATAAACAAAGGATAAGTAGAAAAGAAGAGCGGTAGCCCTATCGGCACCGCAAGTGCTGATCGTCAAGGAAAGAAGAATGTCCATGTCACGGGTACAAGAGAACCTAAGGATTTGAATATGAGCCTCCCAGGTGAGGCATCGGTCGAAAAAAAGACGAAGGAAACGATACCAATCTATCACTTTCGGGTGAACCCCGTTTAGGAACAAATCCGGGTCGGGATGAAGGCGTGGATGGCGGCAAAACTCTTGATCCAAGAAAACCGAAACCTGTGCGCTTTGGCATAGCGAGAGATGCAGTTCAATGCCTTTTAGAGTCGACGCTCCAGAGTTAGCATCTGGGCCACATAAAAAAGATCAAAAGGTCGTCCAGGTATAGCGTAATGAGAACATCTTCCGGCAGCACCGAGGTGATACCATTGATACTCAGGCCAAAGAGTGTGACACTGAGGACACTTACTTGCGTGACATCTTTCTGCTCCATTAGGCCGGAGATAACTTCCTCCACCTGTACTCGGAATAGACGATCACACAAAAATTCCCCATCGTTCCCATCGTGCTGAGGTTCTCCATGATACGGTACCGCCATGCGGTATCATAGGTCTTCTGCAGATCGAAAAAACCGTGGCGTAGTGCTGACTATAAGGCTAAACCTGGCAGACGGCATTTTCCAGTCGGAGCTGAACATCTGAAGTAGAGTTGAAGTTGCAGAAGCCCTACTGTGCAACGAACAGGTGGCCTCCACTGTCAGGAAAAAGGCTAATCTATCATTTATCAATTTCTCCGTCAATTTGCAGACGAAAGAGGTAAGAGAAATTGGACGGAAATCATCTGGGGTAGAGTAATCTCTCTCTAATTTTCGAAAAGCGAGCACAGTAGTCATTCTCCAGGAGTATGATGGGATACCCTCTGTCCAAATCTTGTTGAATAAATCTAACAGAGAGAGCATCCCTCGCTCACCTAGGTGTCGATACATGGCATACAAAACATCGGGAGGACCAAGGGCAGTGTCCGCGCACGAATTGAGAGCAGAATGCAACTCACTCAATATAAAACTATCGTTGAAGGGTTTTCAGCCTCTAGAGGTATGTTTGATGCTGACGGGGTGCGAGATTGCGGTCCCATTCTCTTAGAGAAAGTTAGGGGCTTCTTTGCCACAAATCCTTTTGACTCGCTTCCGTAGTTCTCTTACGAGGTTCTTCACTTTAAAAGAAGACACGTATGCACGCCAGAAAGAGAGGCGGGCGTACTTGGAAACATAGCGGAACTTAGCCCAAGTTCGACGAAATTCACCGACAGTGAATTCCTTCGGGCGGCGCTTATAGCGCATGTAGACATAACGCTTCTATTTAAGGGCCGTCCTTCGTTTCCACAGAAGCGGTCGGAGTGCAAAACGGCCAGACGTTTGCGAAATAGTAGTTAAGCCCACGGCAATCAGGTTACCGTAGTAGAACTCAATGTCCTCATCCACCGACCTAAACTCTACGACTGGGACAGAGAAATCAGTCATTTCCTTAAATGCAGGCCACTGCTCCCGCACCAATCACCATTAGGTTGGTATTTCAGGCAAAAGTTATCCAGAAAATGATATTTGAGTGAGAAAGTGATCACTACCATGGAAGTCTTCGACTACCTCCCACCCAAAATCAGGCTGTGCATCCAAAGATCACGGGGTTAGATCAAGACAGGAAAATGAAGTGGTTCTCGGGAAGTGATGCGCAAACACGTCAAGCAGGTCGGCAAGGACCTTACTTCTGGAATTGATCAAGTAGTCTTCCCAGAGGGTGTGTCTACCGTTTAAATCTCCGAGCAGAAGAAAGGGCCTCGGCAGCCCTGCCACGAGGCTGCGGAAATCCCCCGCAACGAAGTCGGCTGGCGGTGGAATGTAGTAGCTGCACTGCTACTGCCTGAAAGGAGCTATTAAAAGCAAATAGAAAACGAAGACATCATGCCGGTAGTAAATGCCGAATCTGAGCCAATTCCATTGAAGAAATATGCCCTCCAGGCCTAGTTGATGAAATGCGGGAATGGTCGTACGCTTCACGTAGGCAGAACTCGGGGCGAGTTGGGCAAACAAGGTGCTGACGACGAGGTCGCCTTCTAGTTTTTTCCTCCCTCCGCCTCGAAACTTTTGGCGGGTGGGGCGAATTCCGAGACAGGGTTCCCTGCTTTGGAGAATCCACTGCCTCCCACCCACCTAGTACAGCCTTGGAAAGGGGGTAGGAACCGAAGCTCTTTTGGTTCTATCCTCCGTTACGGGGGCAGCTTTAGGAACCACGGAAGACGACCTCACGACCACTTTCAGGGGTGTGCCCTTCTGTGAGTCTAATAACTTGATGGAGGTATTCAGCCGTTTCGCACTTACGGGAAACAGTCATGTTGGGGGGTAGGGGGCTGGTTTTAGCCGAGGTTGGGTGAGAACCTTTTGTCCCGCAACTCTACCACATGAGTGCCCGTGGTGAGTAGAAATGGCAGAAGCGTTCCAAATGGACGTGGAAACGACCATGCTCATAGGCCTGGACGGGATAAGAGCACAGTGTGCCTTTTTTAACATAGATGCATAAAACGTCCCAGGCAGTGCCGAACGCGCTAAGACCAAGTCATTAGCCCTGCAAAATGAGGGATGATCCGCAGCCGGAATGGCCAGGATTTCTTTTTCCAGGTGAGAGGCACCATATTGCTTCGAAGAAGTGGGGTGCGGTTGTCCGAAAATCGACACTCTTAACCATCTCAGCTAGGTCATCTCAGGGACCATATCCATCTCAGCCCCCCTCCCCAAGGCATCACGGATCCCATATAAGGTACCTACAGTCAGGGTCAAGTCTCTGGCCGGTGAACCGATCTCCATCGATAAAGAGGGAGGGGGGTGGGATGATGGAGTCTCGCAAGGTGCATATATATGCATGCATGCATGCATGCCTGCAACGAGCGCTGCCATCCCTTGTGCCTCTAAGCATGTTGGCCCTATCAAGCCGCTCTCACCTGGAGCGGTCACTTTTTGGCTGCCTTCTTGCTTTCTTGGTAGTCCCCTGTGATAGGAAGGGGGGATGACTGCCGCTGTTCCTAAGATGGACTTGCTCAAGGGTAGCTCCAAAAAAGGTGGTATGAAAAATTTCGAACCCTTTAAGAAAAGAGGCAGAAAAGCGCCTTATCTGGTAAAAAAAAAGTGGAGGGCCCCCTGAGAAAGCACAGCGGGGTACTTTCTTTTCAAATGTGGAACTGCCCGAGAGAGGCTACAAATATTGCAAAGGGTAAACCTCTTCACCAGTTAAAAGGATGTATTGTTTTCCCTCGTCCTCCCTGACATCTAGGGAGGACGAGGCAGGAAAGAACTACAGCTCCTCCGGGTACCAAATATAACAGGCTACACAGGGACGAGGGATATTATTGCGAGAACTAAGTTTGTTTCGACAAAGTAAAGTCAGTGAGTTGTGACCGGGGGGAAAGGGTGGAGACATGAGAGAAATGGGGGCATCATACACTTTAGGAGGGGAAGACCATACCTCAGATTGAAGGGTGTACAACCCATGTCTGAAGTAAGGTCGGAAGTCGAGGTTACAGGAAGTTTAGAAGGAACAGGGGCAGCGGGAAGGGAAGATGTGGTAAGGTCGTGACCCGAGGGAAATCGTAAGGATAAAGGAGACTTGTGGGAATTGTTACTCTCGGGGAGTGGACATTCATCACTTCGGGCGAAAGGTTAATAACTTCCTTCAGAGGGTATAACAGAAGTTACAATTACAGGAGTTTTCGAAAGAACAGGGATAAAGGGAAAAGGAAGAAGAGATAGGTGGATATTTGAAAAGATTCTAGAGAAGAATATTGCCCGACCTTCTTGGCGGCTAGCTTTTTAGAGAAAGGAGAAAAGTCGGAAGAGGCCTTATGCTTTAGCAAGGAATCGTCAGTCATGCCTACCTCAGAAAGTGGCGCCTCATTGGATTTAATATAGGTCTGAATGGTGCCCAGAGTCTCCGGAGTGGCAAGCGGAGGAGAAGAAGAGGGTATACTAGGAAACCAAACTTGGGTTGGAGTAGGAGACGAAGGTGATAAAGCAGAGAGTACTGGTGCTGCATCCCGCATATCAACCCTAGCAAAATCACGGAAGCCTAATATCTTCTAAAAAAAAGAAATAGGCGATATTTAGAAGAAGATAAACAATGGAAATCTTTCTCATTTGGTAGAACGGCGAGGAAGGTCGCAGGAATGACCATGGTAGGCCTGCGCGCAATCCACATATGCGGGGTGGTTGCGGTAGCCAGTGCTCACATGACCAAACATATGGCATTTGAAGCAGCGCCTCGGATTGGATATATATAGGGTTTGATTGATATCCGTAAGTAGCCCGGGTTAATATGCGATGGGAGATCCTGACGCTCAAACGTTAGAAACATCGTTGGGATATACACCACAATATCGCCAACGGCTTTCTTTTTCTATGGGTTTCAATAGTCCGTTTGCTAGCCAGCTTTAACTGAGGCATCTTAAAGTCATAGTCCATAAGTTTGTTAGAATGAATAACACCCTTTAGGGTTGAAGGTTGGGTGATATGAGAGTAATCTGAGAGCGAGCAAGAACTTCGAGGCCTTGGACAGAATGCTGTTGTAGGTGGGAGGTGAACTCCACTACCAGGGTTCCGTCATTACGGGACAACATGCGGCGTGGTTGCCCATACCGTGCATCAAAATCATGACTTAAGTAAAAAAATTATGGTTCACCTTAAAGGAAAATGGATCTAACGCAAGATAACATAAACAACTCAAACTAGATCCACAAAAGCACGAGGAGCTGAAGTCTGAAACTTCTGCGAGGGGAATTGGAGAGAAGATTTAGCTATAAACTAACTAAAAATGCCTTCACCAGGCAGGCTCAACATCCATCACGGAGATCTACATGGAAAGGCCCTGTGCTGGTGATGAAAAAGCTTAACTCCTAGTTGCGCTAGTGATACTACACCTAGTATATTCCAAAAGAAACAAGGGCTCAATGCGGCAACAACGGGTCAAATGCGTGCCAGGACCCAAGGTGCCGAATTGACTCATTAAGTTCACATGAGGAAAGTCCCCCAATAGACCGACCGATTAGTCAAGTAGAGTCAACCTAGCCCTCCTCCCCCCCGCTTCCACCTAATCGAAGATGTATCTTTCCACTTGAAGGTCGTAACTCACTAAAGTGGCTCAACTTCCAAAAAGGGGGAAGAGAGGGAAGAGTGTGGCGAAAAAAGAGTCCACTAAAGGGTCAACACAGAACGGAAGACTGGTTTCCTTCTCTACGAAAAGGCAGGAACCAGGCTGTGGAGAGGTTGGAAAGGTTCTAGTGCTAAATGTTCTTCAGTTCATCTTTCAGCCTTCCCTCGCTCGTTGGATCTCTATGCAAACGATGTGGACCAAGATTTAGATTATCCCCGCTTTCTGGTCTTGAGTTCCTCATCTCAAACCCAAATTGCAAAGGTGGATGTATTTGAGTCCCTACTTTCACATTCATTTTAATGTTCGAACGTCAGGAACGGCCCCAGTTTATTAAAGCTGGGTACCTTCCTGTCTCGGTAAGCCCTTACGTCAAATACCCAGACATTGCTTCAATTGCAATCAATTTGGACATGTAAGTCGTGCCAGTTGGCACTCCTGTTCCTGCGTAAATTATAATTCTGATTACCATGGACCTGAAGACATCAAAACACCGTGCTGTGCCAACTGCGGTGGCGCCCACAGTGCTACCTCGAACATCTGCCCAATAATCTTATATGAAAAGGAGGTCCTCGCTTTGCGCAACTTTCTGCTTCTGAACATGAGAGAGGCTCGCCAATGTGCTCGAACACAAACCTCACCCTTTGGACGGCTCTTCTCAAATGTTTTGCATGACGCTGGGCGAAATTGACCATCATGTTCGAGTTCCAACACGCCTGAAGCATATCATCGACCATCTACCGTTAGTGACAGAAATATTCCCGATAGACCATCGAAGTATCGTTCTCACACCAAGATATCTAATGTTGCTTCCCTCTATCCGGTAGTTCTAGCCGAAAGGGCGCTGCTCAAGGTGCGACCCTTGATGACATCAGATGTTATCTGAAAGAATCTTCTATATCGACCAGTGATGGTTCTTCTAACTGGCCCCGGGACCCAAAGCCCCATGGTAAAAGTATGGAATCCTCACCTGTGTCATCGACCATTGAAGCGGGTTGCCTCTGGAGCTGACTCGGCTGAGCCTCGTGAGTGTTCAATAGACCTTCCTCCTCTTGCTGAATATTCTTTGTTCTCAAGACCTTTCACCCTCCACAGGATGTAAGCCCTTTATCGGTCCAAACTGTAGCAGAAATCCACCGAGTGCCTCGTAATTTTTCCAGATTGCGTGCTCCACACACTTACCCTCCTAGTCATGATCCGATGAAAGCAAATGGTATTCCAACATTGCCAGCCACGTTCCCCAGGCTCTTTAGGACGTACTTCAAACTTAACCTCAGGCACTAACGCTAAAAAGATATCTACTGGGGTGTCTAACCGCCCCACATAATATCCTCCATTTGACAATGGAATTGTCAAGGCATTCTTCCCAAATGAGAAAAACTCAAAGTTCTTTTGACGAATCTCCACCCCGCTGTTGTTTGTTTTCAGGAGAAAAATGGGTACACGGCTTTTTCTGGCTGTACCCGATTTTCGAATTTTCAACTCTATTGCTCTTGTCGGGGGCTCGTCTCATGGTAGGGTGTTAGTTATGGTTTGTCACACCACCCTCCAAGCTGTTGCCGTGAGGGTTTTTCTTACAAGGCTTTTTACTGTTTGTTCTATTTACCCCTCCCCCCTTGTTCTTTACCATTGTCAAGACCCGACCTTTTACAACTTGTAGATCAGTTGCCCTCCCCGTTTTTATTATTCAGATATTTCAATGCCCGTCACCCATATTGGGGCGACATAACTCGTAATGCCAATGGCAGCGTTTTAGTCTCTTTTATTATCTGACTTTCTATGCGTATTAAACACCGGCGATATTACCTTTTATCATGTCCAGAAGGATTCTTTTAGTTTAGTTGTGTTAATTTGTTCCCCGGATTGTCTCACTGATTTGTGATGATCAGCCTTTCATGACCTTCATGGGAGTGACCACTTCTCTATTGTCTTGTCGGCCGTTCATCCTAGCCCTCATACAACCATACCTCTTAATTGGGACTTAGGCAATGCCGATTGGAAAGGCTTCCAAGAGTCGTCTTTCATAAATGCCTCCTTAGGGACTTTCAATAGTGTTGGCGCAGTAGTAGCGTACTTCACATCGATTATCTACAACGCGACTACACAAACCATTCCCCGGAGGCGAGCCGTAATGGGTCACTCAACCGTCCCCTGCTGAACCTCTGAGTGTGCGACAGTTGTCAAAAACTACAAGTTAACTCATGCTCGATTCGTTTCGGTTTTGGGCGTAACTCTTGATCCCAAGCAATCCAGATTACTACACCTCCGCTGTCTTCAAACGGGCTGTCTGCGGCCTTTAGACATTTTGAAAGTCCTCTACCACACGTCATGGGGTAGTAATCGTCAAACACTGTTGTGGTCACTATACACTGCCCTCGTCCAATCCATATTGGAATATTAGTGCCAAACTTACTCCTCGACTTCACCCCATTCGCTACCTCGGAGTTTGTCTTTCAAGTAGAGCCTTCCGCACATCCCCTGTGAACAGCCTTTACTGTAAGAGTCGGGTGCTTCCCTTGCCCTATCATCGACTCTCGATCTGTATGCGATACCTCTGTCGTGGGCAACAGGCATCTGCATCAGAGGTTTACAGATGTCTTATGCTGCCGAGTCAACGGTGGTTGCCGTCTTTACCACGCCACCTGAACCTCCGGATAGGAGATCATCTCTCTACCCTGGGTGCTCTTAGGGTCCTTGCTCTTCCGTCGTCGCCGAACCCTGGCTGGCGTGCTCTACTTCCCACAGTTTGCACCAGCATGTGGAGCCTGGACATGTCGTCTGTGGACCCTTGCTCCTTTAAGAGCCAGTTTCTCGAACACACGACCTCACATACACAACATTGCCCGATATACATAAATGGTTCCAAGTCAAAGGTGTGGGTGCAGCAGCCGCCTACTCAAGAGAGTTTTTACCTTTGTCTTTGCCGCTGACAGCTTCTATTTTTACTGTTGAACTTTCAGTCATTATTTTAGATTTTATATTGATCGAAATTTACCTTTTAAAAGATTTCGTTATCTACTTCGACTCTATTTACTTCAACTTTTGTTGATCAAATCATTTATGTTAAACTTAATAATTAATTAATTCATTTATTTTCTTGTCAATTCAATTAATGTATACTCTTCCAAACAACATCTCTTAAATTTCACACACAAACAAACAAACACACGTTCCCAGCTCGACCAAATAAGCACGCGAACCTTCCCACTTGACTTGCTGCTCTCGTCGTCAAAAGGTCAGTAACAAATTTTTCTACAATTATTCATTTACCTCCAAATAAATCATACTGAGTTAATTCCACTCTCACATTCTTTGCAAACGACAATACGAGAGTAAGTCCTAATTATATTTGCTTCTCATTGCAGCCTCCAATTCAGTCCATTATAGATACTTTAAAATACTCTAAATTACGATACTATATTACTTACAACTCAATATTATTTACTATTTCAAAGATACTCTATTATACTCTATATTACTATATTATTATTTACTCTATCATTCACTCTATATTGTTTCACCATATTTACTTAACCTACTTATCTCTGTAGATTCGTTGATTTTTATGAATATATTTATATTTGTGTAATTGTCTTTCTTAAAGTCCGTCATTATTCCAAAATTTATTTCGCTGTCGCATTAGGCCTAAATCTAACGGCAGATATCTTCGATCAAACAAAATTTATGGTTATGGTTTTCGAAACGCTATCTAGGCTGATTTATTAACCGAAAATAAATCACATTGATAACCATACACTATACCATCTCTTCGTCGCAGAAATCTGTAACTTGCTGGGTTCCCGGGCATGTAGGGATCCTGGGCGACGAGAAGGTTAATCAGCTAGCCCGTTCAGGCTATTCTGGGTCCCCGGAAAACTCTGCATTGCCTTTTCGATATTTCTTTCCCTCTATAAGAGATTATATTTTTCAGTCGTAGCAGGACGAATAAGATGGGTGTTCATTAAAGGGGGCCAGAGTCAAAATTGTGAGTTGACGTAAATATAAATCATTAGAACGAATATTTGTACTATCGTAAGGGAAAAAAACGAGAATAGAAAGTAAATATAAAAATAGAGACGATTAAAAGTAACATTGCTCGGGTAGGCTCAGCGATTCTCGCTCTACGCCCAAGCATCATGTGATATTCATGTGTTATCTTAAACTCGAGCTCTGATTGGAGGATAGGAATCTTGATATTCGAGCCGAGCCAATCAATTGTGAGATCTGTGGCACACGCACCACTTACTTTTTCTTTCTTATATTTGTTTTAGTTTATTTTTTACTTAAGCATTTCCCCTCTTATATTTCCGATTTTCTTGTTTTGTTTTTTCCTTCGTTATGTAGTTTTGGGAACTTCGCCTCTTTTATTTACGCTTTTCTTGTTTTGTTGTTTTCCGTTCGTTATTTTTAGTTTTGGGAACTTCGCCTCTTTTATTCACGCTTTTCTTGTTATGTTATTTTCCTTCATATTTTAGTTTGGGGCACTTCGCCTCATTTCTTTAATTTTGTAACACCTTGTCGATCTTAATGTGGGCATTTCGTCTCTTTTGTTTTTAGTTTTCATATCCGGTTTTATGGTCTTGATTTTGTAGTTTGTTCCTTGTAATATTTTAAGTGTCAATTGGTCGTATGTTTTCTCTTGCGCAGTTTCTTCCGCTTGGGAATAACGATGTTCTCTCGACTGTGTGTTGCCTTTGTTGGGGGTTTACCTATAAACCTATTTCACCCCTATGAAACCTACCACACATTTTATCACTTACTCCATAAATATAAAACAATGCGAAGACTGTAACGATTGACATTTAAATCCATTTTATCATTTGCAATTAATTGTATATGTTGTCAAAAATGCCTAAAACAAACAAATACGCTAATACTCGAAGTGGCTCAAATATTGTCATCGGACCGTCTAAACCAATGGTTTCCAAACTGCGGGTCATGACCCCCAAAGGGGTCATGAGCCTTCTTCTAGGTGTCATGGAGGGTCCAAGATTTTGAGGACATTTTTTAAGATATTTAGGAACTTTAATTAGTTTTTTTTATATTAAGGTTTTGTCGTACGACTATTTTAGTTAATAATGCTTCATATTTTTGTTTTGCAGATGTCGAAGAAACGCACATACAACGAGAGTTTTCTCAACTTTGGCTTTTCATCTATCATGAACAATGGCGTGCAGTTTGCACAGTGCGTCATTTGCAAGAAGACACTTGCTAACGAGATTCTGAAACCCTTCAAGCTGAAGGAGCAGCTCAACAGAGTTCATCCGGAATTGGCCAGCAAGGATTTGGCCTACTTCAAAATTAAAGAAAACCAGCTCAAGCGGTCTAGATTGGATCATGCAACAGGAGTTCTCTTTCAACACAGCAAAATCGTCAAGGCCTCGTACAAGATCTCTCTTTTTATTGCGAAGCAGAAGAAGCCACACACGATTGTAGAAACGCTCGTTAAAACTTGCATGATAGAGGCTGCTCGTCTTGTCCTCAATCAGAACTGTGTCTACAAGCTTAATCAGATAAGTCTCTCTAACAGCACAGTTAAGCAGCGCACTGATGACATGTCCCAGGATATCAAACTTCAGGTGATGGAGAAAAATCCGACTCTCTCCCTTCTTTGCCATCCAACTTGATGAGTCCACAGATGTCGCACAGCTTTCACAGCTTTTAGTTTATGCTCGGTTCATCTCGGAAAATCAGGTGGAAGAGGAGTTCCTCTTCTGCAGCCCAATGATAACAACTACAAAGGCTGAAGATATCATGAACATGGTGTCCAACTTCTTTCAAGAGGAAAAGCTCTTGTGGGCAAAGTTGGTTGGTGTCTGCACGGACGGAGCTCCCAGCATGCTCGGCTCCAAGTCAGGATTCGTGACTCTGGCCAAGGAAAAAAACCCAGATGTCATTACAACACACTGCCTGATTTACCGTGAGGCTCTTGCCTCCAAGACACTCCCTGCTGCTCTCAAAGTCACCTTGGAAACTGTGATCCGCATCGTCAACCATATTTAAGGATGGACACTCAACACCAGGCTGTTTCGTCAGTTGTGCCAGGACATGGATTCTACTCACCAAGACCTCCTCGTCTACATATCTGTTCATTGGCTGTCAAAGGCCAATGTTCTCGCCCGTGTATTTGAGCTCTTTGATGAATTGCAGGTATTTCTGGCAGCTCAAGGGAAGGGGACGGAGCAGTTGTTAAAGGACATTCTAGAGCCATTTAAGTGTAGTATTGCCTACTTGGCAGATATGTTCGAAGCTTTGAATGGATCAACCTGCTACTACAGGGCCCAGATATCACCATCATAATGAATACCGATGCCATCAAGGCTTTCCTGGGAAAGCTAACTCTTTGGGAGAGGAAAGTCGAGAGGGGAAATGTAGCTCCTTTTCAGCGTCTGGCTGAGGTCGTTGGTGAAGAATCACTTGCAAGGGAACTGCAACAAGAGACCAAAGAACACTTGTCAAGCCTCCAAGAAGAGTTCGGACACTATTTTCATGAGATTGATGCAAATGAAAATGTACAGCTGAAATTTGCCCGCAATCCTTTCCGATTCACTGTGGACGATCTCGCTGATGACATACAAGAGGAATTCTTGGAGCTCATTAACAACACCGCAGTCAAAGAGGAGTTCCAGGAACAACAACAGTTCAGCAGCTTTAATTGCTGGGCCAAAATGTTTTCCGCTTTCCCTAAAACCAGCGAATTCGCCTTGAAGTTTCTCATTCCTTTCTCATCTACTTACCTCCGTGAAAGTGGTTTATCGACTCTCCTGGTCATCAAATCAAAGGCCAGAAACAGATTGTATGCTGAAGCAGACATGCGATGTGCCCTGAGCCACACAGACCTGCGTATTGATTTGCTTGTATCAAAAAAGCAAGTACATCCTTCTTATTAAAATACATGATTAAATCAATCCTTGTTAACAAACATTAATACACAATTTTTGTTTGTTATTATTGCTCTCTACATGCTTTTATTAATCTTTAAAATGTATCTGAGCTATTGAAAATTAGTACACTTTCAGAAGGCTTATAAAGGTGGGAGTCATGGTAGGTTTTGTACTACTGAAAGGGGTCACGTACTGGAAAAATTTGGGAACCGCTGGTCTAAGCCATTGCCACTCTCAGATCTCCCAATACAACGAGATAATTTAGCTTATATTTCTCTTCTCGAGGTGAGTGACAGTACATTGCATGTATTTGCCTGAGAGAGAGAGAGGAGGAGAAAAGAGAGAGAGAGAGAGAGAGAGAGAGAGAGAGAGAGAGAGAGAGAGAGAGAGAGAACTACAGAACTACAGAAATAGGAACCAGCAAAGACCCTAAGGTCCGCTCAAGGCTAGTCCGCTTACACATTCTAACGTTAGTGTATCATGCTCTTTTTTTTCATGCTTTTTTTTTCATGCTCTTTTTTTTGTTATTTATATATATATTTTTTTTTAACTATTTCAACTTACGGTACACACTTATCTACATGTGTACCCTTAACATGCAGGTTTAGCTATCCCTCAAATACACTAACATAACACGCTTTTTCGAACCAGGGGGGAGGGGTGATAGGACAGTACTCTCTTCTCCCGCATGTGTCGCCTGCTAGTGATGAACATTATATACTTATAGGACAGACAGAAAAAGAAAAGGGGAATTCACATTCACTCCATGCATGGAAGCGTCGCTGGCATCTTTCTATTCATCATTTCATTTTAATCCTCAACTCCTTATAATATATGACGTTTTAATCTGTGCTCCTACTACGTTATATTTACGCTATTGAAGTACTTATCAATTCGGTTTTTGAACATATTAACTGACGTGCTTTCAACTACACGGTTGGGAAGGCCATTCCACGTTTGCGTGATTTTAAACGTGAAGTAATTTTGGGCTATAGTAGAGAGAGAGAGAGAGAGAGAGAGAGAGAGAGAGAGAGAGAGAGAGAGAGAGAGAGAGAGAGAGTAACAAGGAGTAACAAGGAAAGTAAGTACCCTAGGAGACCTCACGGTCCATTCAAAGAGGGTACCTTTGGACTATCAATCGAGCAGGCACATGACTGCTCAATTGTTTTGCGTCCCTAAACGGCCACTTTTCAAGACTTTGTCTAGTCTTGACTTGAACTGGTCAACAGATTCACTGTTGACAACTTCCACTGGAAGTGCGTTCCACTTACCGCAGATACTGTAGGTGAAAAAATTTTCACACAGATTGCGGTTGTAACGCTTCAGTTCAAGTTTGAAGCCGTGATTGCGCGTTCTGTTCTCACTCAGTGTGAAAATATCCCGGTAGTTAACATTGTCGACCTCGAAGTATTTTGAAAACTTCGATGAGCTGACCACGCAGTCTACGGGTTTCCAGCGAGAACAGATCTGATTCCCCTAGTCTATCATCATAACTTTTATGTCGGATAGAGGGAATCAGTTTGGTTGCCCTAGCTTGTACGCGTTCCAACCTTGCGATGTCCTTTCGAAACGATGGACTCCAAAATTGTACGGCATACTCCAGGTGCGGTCGAACGAGGGAATTGTACAGACAAAGTACTATCTCCTTGTTACGGTATCCAAACTGGCGCTTTATGTAGCCTAACATCCTTTGGGCTTTCTTCTCTGCCTCGATGCACTGTTTCGAGAAAATGAGGTCGCTAGTGATAGTAACACCCAAGTCCTTCTCAGTGTCACTCGATTCAAGAGCAGTGCCCTTAAGGATATAATGAGATTTGGGGTTTCTGTGGCCGATATGCATTAATTTGCATTTGTTCACGTTAAAAGGCATTTGCCACGTGTCCGACCACTCCCCAATCTTCACAAGATCTTCCTGCAGGCGGGCAGTATTTCCATCCTTTGCAACGTTCATACAAAGCTTGGTATCGTCGGCAAATTTGGAAATCTTGGCAACCATGTCACCGTCCATGTCGTTGACGTAGATGATGAATAGTAGTGGTCCCAGGACAGAACCTTGAGGCACCCCGCTAGTAACAGGCACCCACTCAGAAGCCTGTCCATTTACCACCACCCGTTGCAGTCTGCAACTTAGCCAGTTCTCGATCTAGCCGGCTACTTTTCCGTCTATGCCCAGCGCTTGCACTTTCTGGAGAAGGCGGCGGTGTGGTACCTTATCAAAGTCTTTCTGAAAGTCTAAGTAAATCACATCCACCGCCTTGTCCCGATCGTGCTCACTGAAAACGAAGTGGAAGAATTCCACAAGGTTCGTCAGGCATGACCGTTGCCTTCGGAAGCCGTGCTGGGAACTTCTCAGTAGCAGGTTTGACTCTAAATACGACGTCGTTTTGTCCACCATCATGCTTTCCATGAGTTTACCGATTATCGAAGTCAGACTGAAAGGTCAGTAGTTTGACGGATGGCTGGGGTCTCCTTTCTTGAAGATCGGAGTCACCTCCGCCTCACGCCAGTCTCTAGGAACGCATCCGGTCCGGATTGACATGTTAAAGATAGTGCACAGATGTTGTGATACTTCATCGCACACTTCCTTCAACACCTTGGGTAGAAACCCGTCCGGTCCAGGGGACTTATTCGTCTTTAGGTCAGCGATCTTTTTCTTTATTTCTCCTTCGGTGAAGTCCATTGCCTCCAGCTTTTCCCCCGAGTAGGAATACGTGGGCTGGGGGATGGGACCACACCACTCTTTAGTAAACACTGAGGAGAATTATTCATTGAGAAGGTTAGCATTTTCTGCATCTGAGTGAGTTAATGCACCCTCCTCGTCCACTAAGGGCCCAATCCTACGATGGATTGGTTTACGGCTATTTACATAGCCGAAGAACTCCTTGGGATTCTCCTTGCAGAGTCTCGCCACTCGGAGTTCCCCAGTACGCTTAGTCGCCCTTATGCTGGACTTCACTCTCCTGGCTAGCCTCCGGTACTCGTCAAAGGCACCCGAGATCTTCGATCGCGGGTACGCATTTCTCTTCTCCCTAAGCAGTTGGCCGATTTCTCGATTAAACCAATTTGGTTGAACAGAAGACCGACGGAGGCATTTCAGAGGGATGAAACGCGATTGAAGACTCATGAACTTATTTTTGAAATTGTTTCACAAATCTTCAACCTCTTGGCATACCGCTAGCCTTACATCAGTCAACCCAGCACGAAGGCTTGCAAAGTCTGCTCTTCTCAAGTCAAGTTTCCTTGATTGACTGGCAACAGACCTTACCTTCGGGATCTTGACGGTAAATCGTACTAGCTGGTGATCACTGCCACCGAGCTCTTCGCCTACAGAGACATTCTCAACGATATCATCCTCAGAGGTGAAGACCAAGTCGAGGATATTGTCTCCTCTCGTCGGTTCTCTGACCCATTGAGTGAGGAACTCGTTTTTGGCGAACTCCAGGAGTAGCGCGCTCTCGCCACAGGCTGCTCTGGTTTCCCACTCAACTTTTCTGTTGAAGTCGCCCATAACGATGCACACTCTGCCTTGAAAAAGCTCACCCAGCAGCTGGTACAGTTCCCTGTCCTTCTCAACGGGTTGGGAAGGGGGTTTGTAAAGCACCAGGGTCCTGTATCTGACAGGACCTATCTCTAGGTCAACGCCTAGGAGCTCGTGATCGGATGTAATGTTGGAGTTCGTAGATTTGATTGTATCCTTGACATACAACATTGCACCGCCACCCTCTCTGTCTGGCCTATCTTTGTGGAAGAGTTGGTAGCCAGAAACCGTGAATTCGCCTTCAAAGTCTCGGTTTGAGGTTTTTATCCACGATTCTGTTATGGCTACCATTTCGGGTTCTTCCGTCGCTACGAGTCCACGGAGCTCAGGAAACTTGTTCCTGATTGACCTCGCATTGAACAGAAGAACTTTCAGGGAGTCCCCGACTGTAGGACTCCCTACGCTCTTCCGTTTCCCGGCTTGTTTGTTGGCGAGGCACCCCTTTTTGCGACCTCTGAGAAGGTCGTTCCTGGAGTGACACGGGTGTACTGGCGTACGTCCGCCCTCACTCTTGGCCGGATACTCCTTTCGGTCCTCTCTACGACATCCTGGATCATGTTCGACAGGAAGGACATTCCTTTAAAGGAAAGATGTACCCCATCTCTTTGGTAGAGATCATTTCTACCATAAAAGGTGCGGTACGGGTCCACAAAAAAGACCCCCTCTGCCGTACACAAATCTGCCAGGCACCGGTTTAAAGAGACATTTATCGAGTGAGCGGTCCGTGTTGGACCTCTCCTCGGGAGCATCCCGACTACCACGCGCTTGCGGGTTTTCAGCCCACAGTCGTCCATGGCACCCATGACCGTGTGGAGGATTTTATCTGTAGGGCCTACCCTACCTCCTCTCAGGTAGAGGTCGTTTCCACTGACCATCAGAGCAACGACTGAGCTCTCAGAAATCTGTGATTTCTCAGCCTCTACTCTGATGTGGTGGTTACCACATCCTGGCAGGCAGCTTACCTTAACGCTTGTGCGAAGGCGGGCCGCTAGCAGGGGCTGCAGGTCCCGTGCCTGGGAATCACCCACAAGGATGACCCTGGCACATTTGCCTGCTGAGCTCTGATTCTTTATTTTCGGAGGCAAGCTCTCCGATTCCTCTCTCTTCCCCGTCATGGTCTTTTCAGGCTTTTCTTTTTTCTTCTTCCTCTTCTTCTTCTCTATCATCTTTTCCCCCTTGTCATCCTTTTCATTAACTTATTCTACCTTTTCTTCTTCTATTTCTCTCTCTTCCTCTTTCTTCTTTCCCTTTTTCGCCTTTTTTTCTTTTTTCCTTTTGGCGTCTCTGCCACATTTGGGCCCGGGCTCTGTGCAGAGGTGGTGTTTGCCACAGGACTCGAGAGCTCGTTTAACTTCTCTTCGAGCCTGTGGATCTGGTGGGAGTGCTCCTCCTTGAGCCTCTCGATTTTCTGTTCGAGGTCTGTAGTTCTTTCCCTGTAGTAGGCGACTACTTCCTCCACTTCCTTCTTTAAAATGCAAGTGGTGCATACACTGCCTGGGTGGCATTTCGTATAGCAGCCTTCCGGGAAGTCAACGCACCACTTGTCCTTCTTACATGTGGCACACGTGAATTTTAGCGCTGCTGGACTTTTCTTGCCTGCCATTTTGAACACTCTATTTCTTAAGCTTGTGACCAATCAATATATAAAAAAGGGTTGGTGAGTTCTTCCCGCGTGAGTCGCTCCCGCCTATTGGTCGGAGTCGTTTCGGAGTCTTCCAGAAGGCACGCTCCATGTGCTGCTGTTCGTCCGACCGAGTCGCCAAGCCTCGGCGTGCCGTGGCTCCCAACTAAGCAGCACAGGCGGTTCCCGAAGGGGCCATCGATTTGTAACCAGGTGAACAACAATGAAGCACGCCCCTTACTAAACTCCTACTAGTTCCCTTCACAACGGCCAGGATCTCGGAGTCGCGTTCAATGGATATCCCGCCACACCAAGGAACTCGACCCAAGGCTTTTTATTGGCCTGGCAACCAACATGGGAACAAAGGGCCGTCACCTCGGACCAATGCTACCAGAAGCACCCGTAAAAGGGCACTGGGAACGGTCAATAATTACGAGCCAGGGAAGGGGTTAACGGGGCACTACCCTCATCCCATTCATCGTACCCCAACGCCTAGGACACCTCTAATCCTAGTCTCTCGCAACCAGTGAGCGTCGATTGGCGTTGTTTATAGAGGCAAAGCCTCTCTTCTGACGCGTGAGGTAGCTGCCAGGTCCTTATATGTAGATAGAGGGAAAAAAGGGACAGAGTAACATGATAGGGGTAGGCCTTTTTTGTTTTTTTTTCTTTTTGTATAAGTGGGAAATAGGATAAAAGTAAAAAAAAAAGAGAAGGATAGAGTAGAAAAAAGGAAAGAATGACGCACTTAGTCTGGAACCTCGTTTCCGACCAAATCGTCAAGGAAAGCCCTGCCAGGGGTACCCAGAAGAGGTACCCCCGCCGACATAGCTCGAAAAGTCAAAAGTACACACAAGCTCTCTTCCCGCGGCAAGGGGGCGTCACCTCTCCCTCTGGTTTCTTTTGAGAGAGAGAGAGAGAGAGAGAGATGGCAAGCATCTTGATAAAGATTGAGGATCAACGAGGTGAAAAAGTTGATTAGTTAAATTGTGACCTCCACACAAATGAACTCGCACTACGTCATCAATTCCAACCCGTCGACAGACCTACCACAGGCAATAATTATTTCAAGGGACCAATAGGGAAGTCTTTGTAAAAGGTGAAAGAGTTAAAAGGGGATAAAGTGTTCGTTCCGATCACAGATGGACCAGAAATTCCGATGACAAAGGAAGTTTTGTCGGATTTATCCTCTGATCATAAGTACCTTTTCCTCGTCACCAAATCCATTCTCGGTGGAAAATCTGATCCGCAACTGAAAAGTGAAGCCAGGACCCATTTCCAACTTGAAGTGGTTGACTTTAGCCTACCGAACTTACCTCTTCAAGCATCCTTTTAAAGGTAAAATTAAGAAGAACCTGCACCCTCTCAACTTCTACGTCGTCACCAACTACATTCCTTGTTGGTTTGCGATCAAAACTCGACCACACATTTCTGACGCCGCCAATCACATTCTTTTTCAAATCAAATGTCTCCGCATTCTTCCTCAATCAACGCGAGACAGTATCCCCTTACATCAAATCATGGAACGCGCACCCTTCGCAAGATCAGGGCCCTTCGCCGTTCGCAAGATCAGGGCCCTTCGCCAAGGGAGTGATGTTAGTTACAAGTCGTTGAGAAAATGTGTTCCTCCCCTCCTCAACTTCAATGCGAACACCATTGCTGAACTCATCGATTGGGATTCAGTCACGATTTACGAAAACAAAAAAAAATTAGGAGGCCATCTGGCGACTGCCGACTTGCGTATAAGTCGTCGTACTGACTACAGCCTACGACTAGGCTATACTAAAAAATAAATAACAAATAACAAGGATAAAAAGTTCATAGACAAATAAAAAAAGCGAAGAGAAGCCCGCTCCAGCATCGGGGGTGGGCCCGCCTTCCCCTGCCGCAGGAGCTTGCGACCAATAACAGTCAAATAAAGTGGAGGAGGCCACCCTCCTTTCAAAAGTCGTATATTACACAAGTATGTGTAAACGAATCCGTCCCAAGTACAAGGGACAAGCAATAGCGAACCCGCTCGTCTCGGTCCCGGTGCCAGTACCGGAACCGGTAACGTGCGCGAAGATCACCCAGACTGTGAAATTCAACTACAATGTGCCGAACAGTCTGGGGAACAACGAGGAAGTCGCAATAAGGCGCAGGTAAGTGCTCCATCGAATGGCGGTACGTCCCGCCAGTGTGTCCAATCCAGAGACGACAGAAAGCAACCTGAAGCCGTCGAGGCATTTGGGAGCAGGTCAATGGGAACAGTCGCGGCGCAATGGCACGTAACTTTAAGTTTCCCTAAACCGTCTCTTATATTTTCCAAGCCGCCCAGAGGGCAGCACGTATTCTTGCTATGTAATCGGTGTGATGAAGAGCGAAACGCTGATCTGGTCGCCCAATCCCCGCGGTCTGTTTGGCACCCTCATCGGTGCGTTCATTCCCTCCCCGCAATTCCTACATGTCCAGGAACCCAGCTAAGATAATATCGACATCTGCCCGGTCGCCAAAACCGTGACGTCACGGACATCGCGAACCAAGGGATGCGGAGATTCCAATGCCCCGAGAGCATTCAGGGCGCTTTGTGAGTTGCTATAAATCACAATCCGGTCTCCGGGCCGGGCACGTCGCGTTATCTCCAGTAGCGAGTGGTGTATTGCAACCAGCAAGGCCATGAAGACCAACGCAGCGCCTCACGATTTACGAGTCTATCCTCACTTGCGATCTCACCATCGCCGAACTGCAGGATTTGATTGTCAGCAAATTTGAATTGCCATCTTTTCCAACCCACAGCCAATCGGTGGAGCGCCTGATTCGCTAATTAAAAAGTACATGGGAATTGCTGGTCATGATGAAAGAGATGGGTATATTCGCGCTAGAATGTTCCATAATTTTTTTTCGAAAGCTGACACGAAAAAAGATTTTGCGAAAATGATTTGTTAGCTACAATCCCTCTATTTCTCATAATGACGGCGATGATATGCATTTGTCTTGAGTTTCGTCCTTCTTGCGTTCATTTGATTTGATGTTCCATTAAAAAAAAAAGACTTCACCCCTGCTTGGAATTTAGTTCTATCACCAAAACTTAATTTAGTAATTAAATTAAGTCGTGAAAAAGGTAGGCATTCTCGGTTTTTAAGCCTCTATCCAATGAGTGGTTTTTAATACTCAAGAAACCAACGATGACAAATCAGAATGCAAGATATTGAATGGATTACTAAATATGATAATGTATTACTAATGTATATGGTTGAATTGGCTGGGAGAAGATTTTTTTTCATTTTGCAATAAATTAATTATTGTTTAACCTATTTCTTTTTACGACGACCTTCTATCTTTAAAATAGGCGTATTTCATTCCCCCTTAGTGTTCATTCTTTAAATTATATATCAAAAGTCTGTTCGTTCTTAGGTCTCGAGCCTTCAGAGACTATTGTCATTAGAGGTTGCCCTTTGCTACGTTTGCAACTCAGCACCCCGTCCGGCCCCAGATTAGCCTCTTCTCCTTCTTTCTGATAACCTATATTTTTACCCTAACTTTCCCTACAACCTCTCCCACAACTTTCTCTGGTCGGCCTCTAATTTCACAGGGTAGACGCTGACCAGCTTCCTCTAATCCAACTAACCAGGATCGGGGCTTAGGGGGTAGGGGACAATGCCCCCTCACCTCTGAGCTCCAGTTTGGGGTGGTGAATTCTTAACAACCTACTGCATCCCCACCCACACCTTCCTCACATCCCCTTTCTTTCTCCTTTCAATTTCTATCAATTTTTATGCCGAGCCTAAGGTAGAGCCGCCATGCCACTAAGCGGGAGGAGTTTTCTTAAATGGCGGGAGCTGGTTCTGCCGGGCCCGTATTCACCCTTTGCAGAGCGGGCTACTGCGTGGAGTGATTAACGTTTGCGTCCCGGGAAAAGAACAGGGTCACCATGCCCATGAATTAAAAAAAATCAATCTTCCCCTTTATTCCCCCTTCACCAGCGACAGAGCCACCTTCGGGCAGCTCCAAGGAAAAAATGGAGGTCCCACCCCCCCTTGTGCTTTCGCAAGGGACCCTTCAAACTTCATTCGGGAAGGAGGCTTACTCCTCTCCTATTCCTACGGGTTCAGGATACTCTCCCACAGCCCCTTCTCTAGAGTCGCCTTTGGCGACTTCCTTTTCACAGTGGCAGTCCCCCCTTTATTTTCCAAGGGGTTGGCATGGTAGGCCAACCTCCTTAGGGGGGCGAGGGAAGACAAGGCCTGTCAGCCCATGCCCTCCAAAGAACTGCGGGCGCAAATAATGAGCTTACAGGGGGTCATTGTACGTGCCCCCTTCTCTTCCCCAAAGGATGCCGGTTCGTTGGACAAAAAAGAGATGACCAAAGGTAACAACAAGGAAAGAAGGTACCCTAGGAGACCTCACGGTCCATTCAAAGAGGGTACCTCGAATGAGACCTGTGATGTCTAGGGGGTCACATGGAGGCCCCTCTGAGATAGACATGATCTCAGAGGTGACCCAGCCCCAGACGGTAGGAGCATCCATGGGGTCGAACCCGGGATCAGTGCCAAGCACAGAACCGGTGTCCACCACTATGCAGGCTCTTGCTCAGACGCCCTGCGCCGGCTGGTGCTCCTGTGATAGGCAGGACCTTCTCCATTTCGTTGGATGGTGCTCCACGTCAGATGTTCTGCTCCGACTGGAAAATGCCGCTTGCGAGGCTTTCCTTCGTAAACAACATTACGCCACGGTATTTTTCGATAAGGAGAAGGCCCATGATACCGCATGGCGATACGCTATTATGGAGACTCTCCAAGAGATGGTGGCGAGGGGACGCCTCCCATTCTTTATATCTGATTTTTTGCGAGATCTTCGATTCCGCCCAATGGAGCAGGAAGAGGGTGTCCCGCAGGGAAGTGTCCTCAGTGTCGCACTCTTTTCCCTCAGCATTAACGGTATCACCTCGGTGGTTAAAGAAGATGTTCTCGCTACGCTCTACGTGGACGACCTTTCGATTTCTTTTGGCAGGGCCCAGATGCCAAATCTGGAGCGTCGACTCCAACAGGCATTCAACTGCGCCTCTCGTTATGCCGAAGCGCAGAAGCTTCAGTTTTCCTTGGCCAAAACTAAGGTGGTGCATTTCTGCCGTCATCCACAGCTCCACCCTGACCTAAACTTGTATATCAATCTGGTGCGGCTGGAAGTGGTGGATTCACAGTTTCCTTCGTCTTGTATTTGACCGAAGCCTCACCTGGGAGGTTTATATTCGCAACCTTAGGGTCTCTTGTAGCCGCGGCATGGATATTTTTCGTTCTGTGACGTTCAGTGCTTGGGGCGCTGATAGGGCTACTGCCTTATTTTTTTATAGATCCTTTGTTCGTTCGAACTTCGACTACGGATGCGAGTTTTATGCATCCGCAACCGACCGTGTTTGCGGAAGGTCGACTCGATCGACCACACCGGCCTCGCCTGGCGACCGGGGCCGTCCGCACTTCCCCAATTGAGAGCCTACTTGTTGATGCTGGGGAAATGTTACTCGTGCATTATTCGCTTGTACGCGCGAGCCCGGCGCCTCCCTCAGTTGCCAACAGCTCTCAAGGAAGCTGATCTCGATGGTGCCTATGCCGCCGAGAGACGCCAGTCATACCCTAAGCCTTTTAGGTTCAGGGCCAGGAAACTCCTTCGAGAGGTAGGTATTGCTCTCGAGCCAGTGACCCTTGGTTCTGCCCAGGACGCCACCCTGGAAGGTACCACTTTTGACTATTTGTCGCCACGCCTCTGCTCTCAAAGCTTGTACAACGCCGGAAGTATTGCGTTCGGATTTTTTGGAGCACACCTCGTGTCACACTGGACCGCTGAACTATGCCAGTGTATACGGATGGCTCCAAGTCTAATGAGGGGGTCGGTTGCCAGGTGCTGCGTCTGTCTTCACGGCCGAGCTGGTTGCAATACACCGCGCGGAATTAGCACGCCGATAAGGCCGCAAAGACTGGGCGATCAGACCACCGTTTCGCTCTTCCTCACACCGACTACATCGCAGGAATACGGGCTGTCCTCCGGAGAGCTTGGCAAAAAGATGGGAGATGGTTGAGGGGAACTTAAAGTTACGTGCCATTGCGCCGCAATGTCACGGGCCTACCCACGACGCTGGAGCGCGCTTCCTTCTTGTTACCTTTATGATCTTTTTACCCTTGTTATTTGTTATTCACTTTTTTTTTAACATAGCCTAGTCGTAGGTTGTAGAGAGTACGGCGACTTATACGCAAGTACGCAGTGGCCAGATGGGCTCCTAAAATAAAAAAAAAAAAAAATGCCACGTTCGCAATGGCCACACGAGACTTACGGTCATCTTGTTACAACTGACTCTCGAATCAGCCCTTGCTGCCGTTTTTGTTGGTGGGGACCAACTGGAATGCCCTCATTTCGCCATTCTCCGGTCGTCCCGTTTCCCTACCCTATCAACTATCCCGCCTTCGTTTTCTTCTGGTAGAGGAATCTTTTAAACGTTCTTTTTTTTTTGGTCTCAGTGATATTCTCCCTCTTTTATAATTAATTTGGCCCCATTTGTTCCTGCTGCCATTTAGAATCCACTTGGATTGTGCAGATGCCCAACTTGTTTCTTCTTTAAATCCTTAATCTTAGGCATCTTCGAGTAACCTAGAAGCTTCTATAAAGTTCATTATAGTTATCGAGACGGATTTGGGAAAGATGTCACTCTTTATCTCGACGGCCAACGTTTCCAACTAAATCATAAACCCACACTACTCTCAAACAAAAATAATATTTTATACAGTTTATCAGCACTATCATTCCAAATTACGAATCTGCAGACCGTGCACCAAACATATCTAGCTCATACCTAAACAAGGTACAAACAATCTAAAACTGCATCAAAACTGGCTGCATAGAAAACTAACCCTATACACCACCTTCACGCCTAAATCCGAAATACTCACCCCCATATACCATCGAAAAAAACATGATAGGTACAAAGATTTTACCAACTACTCTGCTCTTCACATCCTCTCCATTCTTATACCCACTCCCAATTGCCAAAAAATTACCTCCCCAAACCAATTATTAGAAAAACTCAAACACATACTTCAGCCGCATATCTCCCGAACCAGAAACACAATGCCATTCTCTAAAGCGACCCACCTGACATTAACCCATTCTGGATCGGCGAAACACGTTCTCAGACCCGTATAGGGTGTGGACATTTACCCCTCCAAATTCTACACGCCCCCTATGAAAACTCCAGCAACCAGAAAACATTACACATACTTCCACCAACACTAACTACAACAAAGTTGAATGGGAGCCCCTCACTAAGTATGTATACTGAGCCAAAACACCAAGGCTTCTCAGTGGGCCAGTTTACTGACATAAGCAAGGATTACAGGCATTATCAACATCCTTTCAACAAATACATCTAGGAGATACATAATGCACTATCATCCAAACTTCTCCCAATAAATTAGACAGCTCACAAAAACCAGGGACAGCCTAAGACAACGGCAAAATTAAAAGGCAACAATCACAAACCCAAAATCTCACTCACATTAAAACATAACATGAACCAACAATAACAAAAGCGACACTGGCAAGCCTTCCTCGATTATTTAAATCACAAAAAAAATCTTGACAATTAGGGTACTTGCCAACTAAAACAACGGCGAAGAGACACACGAAGTCATCTACTCTAACGCAAACAGGGTCAAATTCACCAGATATGCGAACGCCCTGATACAACACTGCAAAAATCAGCAAAAGAATTTCAGACCTCTTCAAAAGAATCAGAAACAAGCACCTCTAATTTGACTATGACCTGCCTAGACAATGCACCACAAAAATGGTGTCCGAGGCAAAACCACGCCACTTCTATTAACAGAGACGCCTACGGTGCTTGGTGAGACATTAGATGCGTAACTAAATTTCCAGCAACGCACGAAAAACAAACAAAGCTAACACAAAATTGCACATTCCAAGCACTCACAGGAACCACATTTGGGTAAGCCAAGGAATCCATTACTCACACATACAAGTGATGCATTTGTATTTCACTTGTCTATGGCTCCACAGGCTGGGCATCAAATCTAGCCCCCAATCACCTTAGCACACTACAGAAGACAAAACAAAGCACTACGCCTAACGGCATGAAACAAACTTCACAGCGATTGGGTGTTATGTACTCTAGTATTCCATCTAACTAATCTGGGGGGTTCATACCTGGACAGAAGGCCCCAGGCACTCCCTGCCCATGCGCACCTATCATATACCTGCTCCTGTCGGTCCTCTTCCAATCCTACGCACACCCTGACAAGCACATTCAGCACTTAAGAATTTTTCAGGCAAATGATAACTATTACTATAAAGATCAAAAAGCTTTATTACATTTTATACAATTTGTACAAATTCTTTCAATTTAACAATAAAAAATATGATATACCTTAAAATACGAAACAAATTGTGATGAAATAATAGATACAAAGATGAATTGCAGCTATAATTTACATTTAAAATGCAATTCGTAATTATGAATTTTATGACAACAAAATTAAAAAAGACTAGAGATATTTATATACAGGACTGTATATATTATAAGCAATTATGCCATCCTTCATAAAAAATATTCGACTCTAAATTCATATTTTATAATGTTAAATCAAGAATGAAAATGAAGGATGAGAATGATAATGTTTAGAAATGAATTTCACCGAAAATGACGAAAGAGATGTATTTGGTGAGGATGAATCGAACCGATGTTATGAAAGAGTTTCTAACAACTTGGCAGGTTCAAATCCTACTCGTCGCAATGTTTACGGTGAGATTAAAGGATGAAAACTTGCCCTAAATGGATAAAGGAAACTGTATTGCCCTAAAAGACCAAATTAACTTTACATTTTGTACTTTGAACACGAATAATAAATTTGTTAATGGTAAACAGAAATTTACGGTAACTAGCGAAACCTATTCTTTCCTTTTTGATCCACTCTCTGTTAATCAACAACATTGAGAAAATACCTTATTTAAAATAAATTCGATGCTTAAGGTTTAGAAAAGGAATTCAAGATCAACAGAAAACGCTTTCCCATAAAAGAGGAGGAGGAGAGGGGGGGGGGGGCAACGCAATTAATTGAAATGAGTTATTGCCAAATGCTGATGAATATTGTCCAAATACTTCAGCCCAGTCCAAACAATTTCATCCAATCGCACACAAGATACATTTACTTCGTATAGGATGTGAATAAAAGGAAGACATAAAAAATGGAGCGAATTGTGACATCTTGAGCAAAAAATTCTCAACTTCAAATGAACTGGATAAATAATCTTAAAAAATTGTATGGAAATACATCGACAACTGACGTCCTATTTATTCCCCATCGCGAGCGAAATGGCAAAGGAAATCGCTTAGCGAGATCCATTCTTCTTCAGAAACAAGAACGCCCGACTCAGGATTTGTAGTGAAGCACCATCGGAAAAGGGTAAAGATATAAGCAAGACAACCCTTTAAGACACAGATGACGGAGTAAAGGAACCCGCATCTGCATCCCGCCCTAAGCGGGGATCATTGAAATTGCCTCGATTCGCACCCCATTTGCCCTGGGGAAAGGTTGACCCTGAGGCATTCATTATATCTCCCCGATCACTGGACAGGTAAGGGGTATTGCCCCCAGCTGGGATGCCCTGAGAGAGAAGAAAGGGATTCGCTCCCAGATTTGGAGGAATTGGGCCGGGAAGTCCGATAGGGAGATTTTTGGGGCCCTGATTCGGAGCTGGGCCAAGAAGTCCTGGGCGACCCCTAGGATCTATGGACGCAACATTGATACTTGAAAAATGGCCATAATTGGAGCCTTCCATCATGCCGTTCACGAACACGGGGGCGGGGCAGATTCTAGGGTCAGCCTCACGCAGATCGGAATCCATCGCAGACTCGCGGGAATCCATCCTGGGATCCCGGTTATCCACACGTGGATCAAAACGAGAGTTTATTCCCCGAGGATCTCCTTTGGCCTCCATTCTGGGATCTGACCTAGGGTCAGTCCTAGGATCACTTCTGTTTGCTAACCTTGGATCCACTCTGGGATCTCCACGCGAATCCATTCGCGTGAGAGCCTTGCTTTCCGCTCTGGGATCCCGAGAGGCCATTCTCCGGGGGTCTCGATTATCCGAATCAGAAAGTTTCAGGCCGTTGTCAAAAGTGGGCGATCCGATGCCACCGTCGGAATCGAGCTTGGAAGCCCTGGGACTCCTGGGGGAGTCTTCTGTAGAGTTTCTGCGTAGCATCTTTCTGAGTCTGGGATCCTCCATCGTCTTGGGATCGTCAGGGTTAACTTTAAGGCGGGAGAAGTTTGGTTTAGGCACATCCACGAGGATCAGCTGGTAGTAAATTGGGATACGGGGGTTGATGGAAGCATCGATCTCCTTGGCGGAGTGCATAGGAACCTTGAAAGGAAGAGAACCGAGTTCTTCTTCAGAGTCCACGGTGATTTTCCTGGTTTCGAGCTGCCGCAGGTCAAAGTCGTAGATAGAGTTAGCAGGACGATCGCCCACATTCGTAGCTGATCCCGGGGACCGGTTGTTACCTTTGGATTCAATCCCTTCTCCCAAATTGGGAGGAATCCGTCCTCCTGCTATACTGTGCAACAACCTAAGGTCCGTGTCCTCCTTGCTCCGTCCTCCCTCTGAATATTCGAACTCTCCTTTGGCCATATATTTTGATTCTCCAGCTTCTTCCCTAGAGTCTATAGATGCTCGTTCTCTCTTCCCTTTCCAGGGGCTGAATCCGTCCCTGAGATATCGCGGATCTCTTCCGAAACCCCGGTCATCATTTGTCTCACCCCGATAACCTTGCGGACCAAAATCCCTAGAATCCATCGCATCCTCTCTTCTCGCGTTAGATCCCTGATTCCACGAGGGCTCGTTCTGACCTTGAAAAGAGTCCCTGAGACCCGCAAAAGAGCGTTCCTCTCTCAACTCCTGATCGGAGGACGAGCGCCCACGGGCACTTTGAATCAAAGAGTCGACTCTCCTAGAGATGTCATCGGGGGGTTCTGGGGCATCGTAGAAGACCTCTTTAATGTCATTGGCTATATCCAGGTAGCTGCTGCTCACTCGAGTTCGCCCTTCCCTCGAAGGGGATTTTAAGGGCCTAGAGTCTCCGCCCCAGCTGCTCGATGAGTTCCTTCGCACGTCCTCTTCGCCATGACTACGAACACCAGATGGGTGCGAGTTCTGGCTGAAAATAGAAAAATATTATGAAGCTTACCATCTTCATCAACCGCTTTCCCACAATGTAGGGGTTGGCACGCATCAGCGCCACTCATTGCGTATCGCGGTCGCAGGAAGAAAACCTTGGGATGAACCGGCTTCCCAAGATAGCAGGTACCTATGCGGCCTTAGTCGAACTTTACCACAAGCAGGAACATTAAACAAAAAATTAGTTGTTACTATACCCATAAATAGGAGGGGCGGTCAATAAGTTTTGCAATTCGGATATAAGGAAACGAGAGATGAAGAAAAGTGTTTTATTATTTTTCAATATAACTACCCTCGACTTCAATGCACTTGCGCCACTTGTCCCTGAGGCTTCGAATTCCCCACAACCCCAGAAATCTCCCGACTGCTGTTCAATCCACTCCTGGACGGCGAGCTGGAAATCTTCATCGTCCCCAAACGGGCGTCCACGCAGTGCAGCCTTGAGCTGGCGGAGTAGAAAGTAGTCGCTAGGGGCCAGATCTTGACTGTAGGGGGGGATGGTTGAGCATCTCGAATCAGCACTCGCGCAGGGCAGCTTGTGCAACTCTGGCCTTATGGACTTTGACGACGTTGAGTTGAAGTCGATCATGAGGCGTGAGGTGTCTAGGGACTCAGCGGGCAGAGACCTTGGTCATGGCCAAATTGTCGCGGATGATGTTGATAACACTTCCATGTGACATTCCAAGTTCTCGCTCGATTTCTTCGACCTTCACCCGTCGATTTTCGAGGATCCTCCTTTCCACACGGGCCACATTGTCCTCGTTGGTCACGTCTGACGGACGTCATGGAGGGGGGTCATCTTCAAGGGACTCACGACCATGGCGGAACTCCCTATTCCAGCGAGCAATGGTTGCATAGGAAGGGGCGGTGTCGGTGTACACTGCAACCATGCCTTCATGGATCTCTTTTGCATTCTTGCCTTCCTTGGTCAAAAGTTTGATCACTGCGCGGTGCTCAACCTTCTCCATTGTTGAAAGATTTGTGACTGACGATCTGCGATCAGCTACTGCTTCTTAAATAAACGAGGCAGGAGTGTGCGGCTGCAGGTCCAGACTTGTCATAACTTGTCCTAACACCCCCACAAACAGCCATCCCCCTTCCTCTGTTTTGCCCTACCGATTCGCAAAACTTATTGACCGCCCCTCGTATATACATAATTCTTTGAGTAAAAGTAAAATGTGTATAAGCTCCAAATTAGTGATTTCTTTTAATTTATTAAAAAAAGGCTAAAATTGATTTAAAAACTGAGTGAAAAAGAAAACTGGGGACTACATAGTGAAACTTTCATGGCCTTCCCTTCATTCCCCAATGAAGCTGGGGCATTTTGCGGAATAAGTGGGAAAGAACAATTATAACACGTACAAAATAACTTATATTTCATGCTCTTCCTTCCTTTCAATTAAGATCCGGTTCCATATTGACAAACGGAATTTCTCGGCGGCTCAAACACCTATGAGGCTGAGTACATAAATTGGGTAAGAATAACGAGTACACATGTGGATTCGGTCAAGTTCACCTTTCGTCGGCCATAATCACGTTCTTAACACTTAATTCTGGGTACTTTAGATCTTTTGTCTAATCTCTTTCGGATAGTTTCCGAAAGGAAACTGGTCAAATGAACCTTACCTTAACTTAGAGAGTAAGGCAGTATGTCCTTACCTCGATTGACTCTGAACGGCATTCAGGACGTTCTTCAAGTAGGAGACGTCAATATCATCCAGGTTAGAGTTGCTGGAGAATGAAGACGGAATGAAGGGTTGTGAGAGCCTCGCGTGCCCCTGCTGCAACCCTGCTCCTTTAAAACCACTCCCTTGGGATGGTCCTTCGCTGGACCGATTCCTTCTTTCATGAGAACTGTAATTTTGGCCACGTCTGAAATTCTGATTACCCTGAAATGAAAAAGTGCTACTAAAGTATGAGAACTCGGGGAATCCTTTTAAGACCCCCTTCCCCGCCATTAAATTCCTTCATTATTTTCAATTAAGCCCTTTTTTGAACCTGAGACCCCTCACCTCTCCTTCCTCGTCACTGGAGTACCATTTCATGGACGGGTCCATATGGTCGGGACCACCTGCGGGAGAGCACCGCGGGTCGAAGGATAACCGCCCTTGACTATCGCGATTCCTGGGCTCGTCCATAGGACCCTGCTGATGAGGAACATCCAGTCGTTGGGAGAAGTCCCTCTGCTTTTGAGACAAGTGATGGGGGTAGTCCCCTTTCGAGCGGTGTTTTCCCCGTTCTCTGTTTCTGTCCCGGTCTCGGTCACGTTCTTTGGGACGGTCCCTCTCTCGCTCCCGCCCCATCATACCGTCTTTCTCTCTCTCGCGGTCTTTTTCGCAGTCGCGATAATCTTCTGCTGAATAGAGACAGAAACATGTTCCTATTTTTTTACCAGGAAGGAGATATATGCTACCAGCATCCATCGCTACGGAGGGCCAATAACGCGAAAAGAAGATGGGTAGCTTTGTGCTTAGTAGGGCAAAAAGGGGACGGGAGTGGTAATTTTAGTAGCCCCAATGTGTGCAGCCCCAACTTTGTGATAAAATACAAAAGTTTAAAGGCGAAACAAGATAACTCGAGGTAATACGATGGGGATGACTTTGCACTTGACGGTTAAGGGGTACAGGTAAAAGAGAAAGAAAATCTTCAATCATAACGGCTTTCCCACAAGGTGAGGAGGATGGGCATCAACGCTATTCGAAAAACTTGCCAGGCATAGACTTTTTTTTACTTAGGAACCGCAATTCAGACCAAATATCTCATTTAGGCAATATACATTATTAAATTTGGGAATATTTTACAAGAAGCAACGTTTTAATTATTCCTAGATCATTCCATTTAAAAATAAAAAAAAGGGCTAAAAAAATATTACATTAGACCTCCGCAACCCGAGCGAGATCTATGTACCTTAAGTTCCCCTTATCGAACACGAAGCGGCCATCATTTTCTCCCCATCCAAATTGGCCTTCCAGAGCGACGCAGTAATATTAAAATAAGATACGACGGTTTCCAACCTCCCTCCGAATTTAAAGCGCAATAGCAACGAGGACGTAGTGCACAGAAAGTTGATAGGGAGAGAGAGCTGTAAAGAGGGGAAGTGTAAACCACCTGCCATTCCCTTGCGGGTACGAGATAAAAGGGAAAAGATGGTGCTACCACCAAGGGTAGTAGTGGTAGTGGTTCACCAACCTTCCTTCATCCAGGAGGATCCCCGACCGGAGAATGAAAGAGATATAAAGGTCAGTATGAAAATCGCTGGTGAGCCCGAGGGTGCCAGGAAGCAATTTGTGTTTTTAACACCAAACGGCCTTCAGGTGAAACTTTCGTCGCTCCCGGGCTGTTCCGCGTCAGAGGTATGTGGATATAGATACCCATCGGCAGGATTCCTTGGAACAGTGTGTGTGTGTGTGTGTTGGGCTGCGAAGACTGGAGGAAAGAAAGCGGTGTGGTAATTGGCTATGTGTGTGATGAGAAGTGTAAGATCTACCCACCCCAGTACAGGGGCTGAGCAGATCATCTCTACGTGCGCTGACGTTTGTGTCCGGCCATGCCGGGATCGAACCCGGTACCGCGACGTTGGGAGACCAACGCCGTACCCACTCGGCTAGCAAGAGCTCTCCCACCGAGGGTATTTTCAGTGAGTGAAAATGGAATAAGGAAGAGGTTGAATAATATTAAAAAAATGAAAAATAAATAGAAAGAACAGGAATATTGTGGGGGGAGGAGTGGCAAACACTGCAATAGCAAACTTGGTGCCGGAAGGCCGTACAAAGAGAGAGGAAAACAAGAACCCCTTAGTACATAACTTCACCAATAGAAGGCTGGGGTTGTGCGATTGATTGATTGATCGAGTGTCGTAAACAAGCATTATTTATTTTAAAGGATTTAAAAAGTTAAAAGCGTGAGTGATGATGTGGTTTGCGTGACGGTGGTATGAATGGTAATAATGAAATGGTGCCTGAGGTTAGTAAAAAGGTTTAGGGAAAATTGTAAGAGCCGAAGATTCAGAATTTATCTAAGAGTCCGGGGTTGATTTTTTTCTGTGTAGCGGATGATTCCGCCTCCGGGATGAATATTTTCAGGCGCCAGTGCTAGCTGGAGGATGGGGAGGGTCCCACTACCGTCAATGGCTGGGTCCCGCTACCGTCAATGGCTAGGTACCAGCGTCTTAATTCGCCGAATGCCCGACATTCGGCCACAGGGTGGTTGATCGTCATGGAAACGATAGTCTCTTCACAATAAGGGGGGGTAGCCCCCTTCTGGGGTTGTGCGAGAGCCCGAATTCTAGATTCCCGGGAGAACAATTTGGTAAAAAGGAACACCGCTAGGATAGAGAAACAAACATCTAGAGCAAAAGACGAATTTCTTTTGAGTACATACCCGACCCCATCTCGCATTACCATAGCTCGGGCGATAAATAGAAATGGTATTACTGACAGAATAATGTAACACCAACCTCGATTTTTACTTTTCTTTGGGCTCCTTTCTTTATCTTCTCTATCTTTTTCTCTGTCCTTCAGTCCCTTCTTGTCTCCACCTTTCCTTTTCCGTACACTCTTCAAGACGCGGTCCAAATCTGTAATTACATAATAAATATATAAGGGTACAATATTTAGGGTAAACTATAGAAACATTATTCAAAATATAATTCACCTCCCACCGCTATAAAAGGCCAATTTGGGGTGGAATAAAAAAAAAATGATGAGTGGTGTGTGCTTAATAGGGTGGAAAGTGGTTGGTTGTTTCTAGTGGTTGTTTTCAAGAAATTTGGTTTAGAATAGCAGCCATCTTAAAAGACATTCAAATGCAGAGCGTTGACATGCGTGAATGCCAGAGGATAAAGATCTTATAAAACGAATTAGAGATAGGGGGAAATGGCCATCTAAATTCAGGTTGGGGCCAACATGCCCCCCCCCCCAGATCCGATCTAAAGTAAATAAACACACTCATGGAATTATTATACAGAGAGAGAGAGTGTTCCCAAACGAGCGTCTTCAACCAGTTCACAAATGGGTTCAGTCAGATTTCGCTGTGGAGCATGTCAAGGAGAAGCGTATGAATATATAAAAGGAAGCAAAAAAAAATAAATAAATAAAAATAAATTGACTCATTCGGAAGGAAGTTGAATGAAGATCCGAATGAGACCAGGAACTGATTTTGGAGAAGTAAGAAGTCAAGAGAAGAATAGATCTGCGAATATCAAGGATAAGAATGGTAGGGCACTTGTGAGCGATAAAGGATAAAAGTAGATGGCAAGAGGACTTACATGGGCTGTATAATGTTATTCCCTTTTATTGAAGAGTGGTGACTGCTAGTTGGCGCTAGTTCATCCACACACGCATAATGTAGGTAAGTAAGAAGAAGCAAAAGGGAATATGTTTGGCTTTGATGGTGCAGACGAGGTACTCTATCATGGTATGGAATAGAAAAACATGCAAGAAATCACTCGTACTCTAATAGGTATGATAAGTGAGAAGGCAGCTGAAAGTAAACGACATTGTAGCAAAGGCAGCTGAAAGTAAACGACATTGTAGCAAAGATGTTAAAAAGAATGGCAGCGATTATGTGATTAACATGTAAGGCCTTTTTAAAGTCAAACACTACCTGAAGAGCGAAAGAATATATATGACACTAGAGCTGAATGGAAAAATGTGAGAAAGTGCATGCAAGAATTCGAGAGAAATGTGTTTAGGGAAGGCATATGGAAAAATTCTGATTGAGTGTAAAAAAAAGATAAGGAAGGTAGGTTTAGAGCAAGTTTGTGGGTGTGGATTAAGTGTTTGTAATGATGCAACTGCCTGAGAACCATTGGATCAATGGTGTATGGTTTATACCAAGTTTATGGAGCTGGAAGGAGCACATGATCAAGTCGAGAGAGAAGCGCTATGGCAGCTTGAGAAAGTAGGTGAAGGATTTGGCCATGTCTATTTGAGAGGAAGTTAGTTGTTATGACTGTGCGGAAGAAAGGAAGTTTGGTTAAAAGCATTTAGGATTGGATTTGTTTTGTTTTGGCGTGATTCTGGAGTGTTTTCTTTTTCTAAAGCCTTGCTGGTGTGAGAGAGTGAAGTGATAGGGGTGAAAAGATTTCTCTCAGTGCAGATATGGCTGTGGGGCTCAGGTGTTTCAAAGAAAGTTTAAGTGTGATTTGAAATCAGCCTGAGATAGGCGAAGGAATTTAATGAGCGTTGTGTCTTGATAGGGAAAAGAGGTGGTTGGGTGGGGTATGTAGTTTGTTTGTTTTGTTTTTTTAAGTTTTCCTGTCATTTAAGTTGGTTGACAATTGCTGATTTGGAGTAGTGTATTTTTTAGACTTTAACATCAACCAGATTTCCGCAAAATGGGGTCGGCGCACTATAATGCTGCCACTAAATTACACCCTTAATGCCTTTAAGCACAAGCAATGAAGATTACGAATCACAACCATTTTATTCTGCCAAAACTTTTGTCAATGGCTGTACTGTAGCATCTGGTCCAGCTTGGGGCGGAAAGCCCCACGCATACCTCCTCACAAACCCTCTCCATGAACACCCATCATACACAATACTATCCACTTCCTCCCAGGTTAGCCCTTTTTCACACACATTCAACCTACATTTTACGCGATCTTCAAACCCTTCTCACACCCTAACAATCCTCACTCTATATTCTTTCATAAGTCTATTTCCTTCCAATCTTCTTACATGTCCATACCACCTCATTCCCACCATAAACATCTCTTAGCCAGTCATTCCCCACTGTATCCACCTTTTGCACACTAAGCATCCCTCTAAAGTTGTACTGCTGAGAGATCTTTTTTTTCTTCCATGCCATAATCTCAATTCTATACACCAATGGTGCCACCAGCATACAATCATGCAACTTCTTGGCACATCTGAAACTTAAACCTTGGCATTACCGAACGCTCTAATCATCACTGACTGTCCAACCATTTAAAACCTTGTGGTCGCAATCTGCTTCATCCGTACCACTAGATCCATAAAATAATTGTTCAAGAGTGACACCACACACCACCCCATTTTTCATCCCCAAGAACCATTACGTTCCTCTTTTCTGCAATAACACACCCTACCAAAAGTTGATCAACCTTTTCACACTCTCTCACATTCAGCAACCAACACCAGGTCATCAGCATATGTACAAAGATAGAATCCATTTCACACACCCTGGTCAATCCATTATTACAGCCATGACACATAGCACAACTTTGTCTAATCCTCCCATGTATGTCAAACCACTAACTCTTCCTATCTTTCACCCAATGCAGGCCTTACCTCCAACACAAAAACTCTTCACACCATCCCATAGTTTGCATCTCCATAAATTTTTAGCACCTCCCATAATGCTTCTCTACACGATCATAAACCTTCCCCAAATCAATGAACCCAGCATACATTTTACACTTCTTATTCCTTGTTTTTCAGCTGTCTCTGTGTAATAACTTGATCCACCTACACTTACTGCTCCAAACTCCATCGTTCATCCTCTATCAATACCTCAAGTTATCCTACTAATACTCCCAATCAGAAGTATTCCATATAACCGGCCTATTACTGCACTCTTCCGGTCCTTTGGTACTTACAACTTCAAATGCTTTACAACAACCACTCATTTTATCCTGAAATCACCATCCTACTTTTTATCATCAGCGACTAAACTACTCAACCTGCCTTCCCATTTATCTCACAGCACTAACAACTTCTTGCATGCTTATCTTTTCCATAACCATATACAGATCCCGATTTACTCCATACCCACATTATACAATTCATCAAAATATTTTCGTCATCTACTTTTGACCTTAATGCTAAAATGTAAACTGCCATTCTTGCCCTTTGTATTAACAGAGCTCTTCTTCCTCACACGTCTCACTTCCTTCCAGAATAAATTCCTGTTCTCATCTGGATCATTTTCTGTCCATATGCTTCAATTTGCTGCTTTCTTACTCTGTTTAATTACCTCTTTTACTTTCCTTTTCATCACCTCGTATGCCTTCGAATGAATCTTCCTGACATCATCATCTGTATGAACGCCTTTTTGTTGTCATTCTACTATTCATCATTTTCAAGTTCTGGCACACCTAAACACAAACCTTACACTACCTTCTATCGAATCCTTAAATTTCTTCAGCAATTGCTCCATCTCTACAGTCGCACTTTTTCCTCTCCTCTACTCTCCCCTTTCTCTTTTATTCAGTGACATTTCCCTTAGGATTCGCCCTTCCTTTCCATCTTTCTCTCATTTTTTTCATTCATGCGATCAGATATTCCAATACTCGAACCTCTTACACATCAAATAAGTCATTGCCCGACCCATGTATATTTATCGGGAATCCTTGTACTGAAAGTATGTGCTCGCTCAACAGAAGAATCTTTCAATACAGAAGCCTAGACCAATCTCTTCAGGTGTATCAAAACCAAAAAGCTCCAGTTATCCACCTCTCAATTGTTCACTTCAGAGAAGGGCGTGAGGGAATATACCCACAGGAAGAGTCGGGAGGTATTGACATGCAACTTTAAATTCTTGCCCGCCTTTTCCATTTCCATGCCATGTAGTCAGCCTGACCTCCTCATCAACAAGCTCATTCATTCCCAGTACCCGGGCAGAAGACAATTTCGACGTCCTCCCGACTCGCAGCAGCTATGACGTCACGGATACTGAGAACCGGGGGAGGTGGAGATTCAAATGCTTCAAAAGCACTTAGCGCACTCTGTGAGTCGCTATGGTTTATTAAAACAGTCTCCAAACGGGCACGGCGCGTAATCTCCCGTACTGAGCAGTATATTGCAACTAGCTCAGCTGTGAAGACACAGCGTTTGAAAGAGCCCCGCCACCTTCAAAAAGGGAGGAAGGTAGTATGAAAGCCAACCGCCTCCTTGGACTTGGAGCTACCTATGTACACCGGCACGGGTTGGGTGTGACAAGGATAGCCAAAGTTAGGAGTTGCTGGTTTGTGGATATTGTTTCCAGTTAACCTGGTGTTTGGTGGTTCTGAGATTGTTGATTGTGTGATGACGGTGTAAAGTTTTACAGTTGATTGACCATCACCAGCTTAGAGACACTTATAAAATGAAATCAATACATGCAATTCCAGAACATAGCGTGTTTCCAAACTTCATAGATAGATGATATTGTAAATATGTGGTTTGCTAAATTGAGAAATAGCACTCCTGGCGCCCATACTTTTATTACGTTTAGAAATTAATATTAAATTAGCGAATTTCATTTTTTGTCCTGCACCATTTGAAAACATCTTTTTAAGACTTTTTTTATATAAAAGGCCCAAGGCGAAGTTAGATAAGTGCGGTCAATAAATTAAGTGAGCGACTTCTTGTTAAGTCTGCTAAAAATAAAAGATAATCATGCTAGGCAAGATATTTTTTTTACTAAACCTCGTATTTGTATTGGGTGGGAGAAAGATTTTTAGCGTGTGTGGGTGACCGCAAGCTCCGTATGGTACCAAATGTATCTGATCAAAGGTGGGATTCAAAGGACAAGTTTGGGAAGTAGAAAATCACGTACTTACACTTGAACCCTTTGCCTTCAAGGTCGAGGACGTTCTCGAGGCCTTCAGAGTCGACAGGATCACCCTTCCGTTTAGCCTCTGTGACTCCGAGGATGATTTGAGCATTCACCTTCGACACCCGCGGGAAATCGCCCAAAATGTCTTTGGGGGCCAATTCGATGTGCTGAAATGTGTACAAAAGAAGGGATGGTGGTTATGGGTGCGCAAAAAACCCTAATAGAGATAGGCATCAAAATTCGAAATAATTTAAGTCAACATGACCAATGTAACGAATGAGGAACAAATGATGGAAAAGTGAATAGGAAGAAAACTAATAGTAAAAACAAAAGTTAAAAATGTCAATGACTGCAAAGCATTCTTTTTTTACTTAGCCTTGGGTACTGGGGCAGGAGGAAGGGAAGGAGGCATATTATAAACTTACAGAAACAAATTCGCATGAAGAGCATAGGCAGTTGAATGTCCTAACTTGAACTCCTTGCGAGGAAGGCCAAAACTAAACAATGTACATTAGTAAGCGGTTTTTTTTTTACATCAACTCTTAACAACAAATACCCAGTCTACCCTATCTCCTGGGTAGACTTTATCTCATAACATTGCAATGACCCATGCCAACATACAGTGTGTAATGAATGATTCCTTGATGCTGGACAACTCAATGTCCATGGGGAAAAGCAGGAGTGCATTGAAATGGACCAGGAATGGTTTCCATAAGCTTTTAGATCAGATGCTCATGGTCAGTTTTTGAACACGTTATTTCGAGTCATAAGTACCGGTGAAAATTTAAATCGGTAGGCATTTTGGTGGGTTTTTTTTTTTTTGGGGGGGGGGGAGTACCAACGATCTGAATACTTTTGAGCCCCTTTTCCCCCGGTGGGGACCAGAGTTTAACGTGAGATCCGAAACACGGGTTAGGCATACCGAAATACTCTTACATAAAATTCTAGCACACTTAATACAAAGACCCTCGCCATTCACAAATGTTCTGGAAAAATGAGCAATCCGCCCTTCGCCTCATGGACGAGATGCCCCTGATCAGATGAAATGCACATAAAGATCAGTATGACGGTGACTGGGAAGCCTGAAGCCACCAGGACTTGGTCTTCGTTGAGGGAAGGAAGGTCCGGGTAGTAATGTATTTTGACACAAACAACCATCACATGACTCTTCCTGTGAATGATACTAGTTCACTCGAGAATTCAGGTACCATTACATAATCATCAACATTAGGCAGAGCTTTCATTACCCAGGGTACCCTTTTACACCTAAATCACACCTTACTTATCAATCATCGTGTACATTTCTTTCATTACACCATCCATAAACACATTGCAGAACCTGAGGTAACATCACACCCCTTGGGACAAATCACTTTCCTCCACTAATCCCCTCCTCCTGCATTTCCACCACCCAACCCCCGAGCAGCAGGACTGGGCTGACGGCATGAGCGGTGGAATCATCACCCTGGTAAACAAATCCATATAAACTTCAACGATACCATTGCGCCCCCTAGCTCCCTCCTCCACCCACAAGACCCCACTACAGAACTGCAATCAATTAAAATGCGCACCGGCAACAACTCAAAACAACAATAGTAAATGCTTACATGAAAGGAATACAAATATTAACCACACCCATTATACATAGCAAAACATCCCCTCCCACAAAGAAACATCGGAAATCAAACTATCAACTCTCCCACTTCAAACCAGCTTCCAGAAACATCCACACCCACTTCACTCACCGCTCTATCCAGTCTCTTTCACATAATACCCAGCTGCAAGCACAGCCCTCTAATGCACCGTCCCTACCTAGGAAAGTTAAGCCTCGTCAAATGTGATTAGTCAATTGCGAGCTGCTTAGATGCGGTTTGGGTGTTGTGCGAGAATGGTGGTCATCTTCAAACGAACATGAGAGCAAAAATCTACACAAGCTCTCCCAGATCTAAAACCTTATTACATCTCGAACGAAATGAACTAACTTACGGGCTCTGTTAATCCTAAGAAGTGAAAAGAACCAGAAACTAGAATAAAGAACAAATCCTTATAAGGTTTAGCGAGGAGGACCAAGGCAATATAGGACCAAATCTGGATCAATATTTACCTTGAGAAGGATATTTCGAGTAATGTCCCGCAGGGGATCGTGGCTAAATTTGCAAAGCTCTCCCGCTTTGCACTTCATTCCGAAATGAAAATATTTGCATGGGAAGTCCTTGTGCATGTATAAACATTTTTCTTTTTTGGCACAGCAGTCCATCAAATAAAATTTACACAGCTCCATTTTTCGAGTGGGCGCAATTTCGTGTGAATACGGACACTCGCTTCCCTGAAAAGAAAAACAGATAATTAACTTAAATATATTTGAGTCACTCAGAAACTAACGAATAATCGATGAAAATATGCTCTAAAAAATTCAATTTGTGTATTATTATTAATAGCAGCTTTTTCAGCTTAACTATATTGTCCAATAGAGAGGTGACATGGCTTAATACCATAAGAATGAAAAACAAAATAGGAGAGGTGGAATTTGGAATAGAAGTAATCGGATAAGCTGCTTTATTGTTTAGCTTCCCTTCACTCAAACCCGGTCCCTCACCAGTCTCACAGAAGGCGCGGCACCACTTAATTGTGGTAACATTGATAGGGCCTACAGGACGGGCTCTAGGGTAAAAGGGTTCCTCCCTTAGTCTCTCAAACGGTCGGAGGGACCAGAGATGGCATCTGCTACTGGAGAGCAATGCAACAGCAAAATAGCGAAACCCAGCGAGGGAATCTCCGACACAAAGCTTGTAACTAGTTCTTAAATAAAGTGGTGAAGATCGAGTAAGTGAGAATGTGTAGAAGAAATATAGGAGACTACTTGGACCGTCACAAAGCAGATCCCCTTCCGGACGTTATGGTTAGGAGAGCACATAACCCTCCAGATGTTAGTTGCACCATGATTGCTCATGTTTCACTCAACACCCACTTGCGAGGCAAGCTACCAAAAGATCCACTCCCGCACCACCCACTCGAACCAATTAAGGCAATTCAACGCATTCGTGAATTTATTATGTAGGTCATTCATCTCACATCAGTTGCCTTCTACTCCCCACCAGGGGCATTATTATTATTTGGAAGCATGGGATAATCTAGCAAAGTCATTGGCAATAAAAAAATATTTAGATGACACCTGCATCATTCAATAATAGGGATATACACACAGGTAAATGAATATGGTGAGATAATTTGTTTCTGATGAAGAAAACAAGCGCAATGCGACAATAGTAAATGGGGAAAGAATTAAGACAAAAGAAAAAAAAGTTCACAAAGCCCCCCCCCCCCACTCCTAAGAAAAAATTCTGTAAAAAGAACACAGATACTCAAGTGGGAACTTGACCTTCTCGTTATTGTTAGGTGAAAACAAACGATGGCATCTCCACCGGAAGGTTTGGAAGGAGAGGTCTAAAAAGAAAGTGAAGATGGAACAAGCGAAAATATATGGAAGATATATAATCGCAAATACCCCTGTGGTCGTTGGAGCCGGGAGGGCACACAATCGTCCAGATGTCAGCTGCAGCATGCTGGCTCATGTTACACCTGACATCTCTTTTCGCGGGGTAGTTTTTTTTGCTCTTCCTCGTGGGGCTGAGGTTAGAAGAATATAGAGCAGAGGTGCCTAGAAAAATGACATTTTAAGGAAAATTCGATTTGCCCTTTGAACCATAGAGCTAAAAAAGGACCACCACCCCCCATTTCCAACGACTCAGTCTTCATCCCTCTGAAGAGTTCGAGAATTACCCACCCTCTTGCAGCTCCCCTGGAGATAGAACATGCAGATGGCTTCATTTTTCCTCGAGGGCGACCTTGAACCTCTTCGCTTTCTTTTTAACCTTCTCCGGGGCTTGTCGTCCCATTCTTCACCTGACGCAGACTCATAGGACTCAGCGTCTGAAAGGAGGGGGAAACAAGAGAAGGTTTAAGGAGGAACTGCAGATTTTCATTTCCTTTATTTCACCCCTTCTTTACAAACTTTGTGTGGGTGATGCTCCCATTGGTTTTCTGCATTACTTCACTTCGCTATCAGCATTCCGTAATCGTGGATTATCCAGATATATGAACCTAGCATGCACATTACATCTCTTACCCCTCAATCTTTCAGCCTAGATGTCTCAGTGCAAATACCGTACATATGTACAACACCCTTGTTCCATACACTTGGAAATGGGTATGGAAATGCAATGGACACACCGATCTGACGAAGAACCGACCGAAGCGTCTAGACAAAATAACCCCTGCTAATACCCAACGCGTGGGCAGTAAGCTTACTTACAAATTTCATTCATACATTATCCACTCGTTTTCTTAGACTCGTCCTTGGGACAATGAAAGGGGAGACGCAGAATACAAGATTTAAGGGTGTTATAGTACACCTCACTCTTCCAAACAAACCATTTTTACACATGGCAGTGGGAATTGGTTTACATTAACTAGATCATGAGTCCAAACTCTCAAACCACCTACTAATTAAACCTATTCAATTCTGCTTCCATAAATATTACCTACTACCTAAAGAAACAACCGCACATTTCACAAACAGAAGCAAGTCCCTTGAGTCAAAGCACGATTCTTTTAGCACTAGAATGTGCATGAATGTAAAAGGGTTGGGCAAAGGAAAGAAGGAGAATGTAAGAGAATGACACTTTCGAGCAAGAAAGAATACGAGTATGCTGCAGGATGTTTATGATGTGAAAGCTGTAATAGATACGAGTTGGGGACTATCCGACCACATGATTGTGCAGTATAAGGTTAAAATGATTGGTGTATGGAAGAGAAGGGGGAATCAAAAGTGAATAGGTGTTTAATCAGAGAGAGAGAGAGAATGTGAGAATGCTTGAGAGTAGGAAAGTGTGAACATGGGAAGAGCAAATGCGGGAAAAATGTAAGAAAGTGAACGTGGGTAGTTCAAAGAGCTGTATGTGGGTATGCTAGAAAAGAAAAAAAGAAAACGCTGAGTGGTAGTAAGTTGTACCTTCCATCTCTATCACCGTGAACGAGAGCCCTCAACTGGATAATGAAATGTACATAAAGAGTAGAATGACAGGCTGACAAGCTCTTAGGCACCAGTGGTGGGAGGGTCTTCGTTGGGGGATAGGGGGTAAGTATTGTGTTTTTCCACCAACCAGGGATAATAGAATCATTCAAGGTTCCGTGTCAGGAGTATGTGGATATGAGTACTCCTATAAGGGATGCTAGTACTCCACGTCCAGGTATGTGGAAATGAGTGGTCCCAAGGGAACACTAGTACTCCATCGGTAAGGCTCCGGAACAGAGAAGAGCTGTGTTGCGCTAAGACGGGAAGGGAAATGATAGCGGTGTTGTGATTGCCTATGTGCGTGATGATGCGTATGGAGCTACGTACCCCTGCGCCCAGGTCATGATGCCACTGAAAGTCTCGTGTTCGCGCTCGCAGGGATCGATCCCGTGCCTCGACGTTAGAAGTCCAACGCCGTATTCATGAGACTAGCGAGAGCTCCACACTGAATGGTGGAACGACGATGTGAAACGTGCAATGGGGACCAAATGGGAGATGTACTTGCAAATGTTTAATAATAAGGATGGGAACATCAGTGGGATGCTGGTGGCTGCAAGGGAGGCGAAAAGAAACGTGAAACGAAAGATTAACCAATGTAAGAATGGGGCAGGTGGATGGAAGATGAATGAGGATCCGGAGAGGAGGAACAGGAGATTATTCTGAAAGAAAGTGAGAAGGTTGATAAACCAGCAGAATAATAGCCATGTAAACAAGGATAAGAGTGGAAGGGTGCTTGTGAACAACAAGGTGGCCAAAAGTAGATGGTGAGAGTGCTTTGATACATTGTACAATATGGGTATGGAAGAAGGGAAGGTGAATTATTTTTTTAATGATAAGGTTCTTACCACCGAACGGCACTCAATTAAGATGCCTTTTATTTCTGAGTGAGGACCTCCTGATTAACGTGGGATCCGAACCACGGGCATCTACAGCGTATGGCAGCCACAGGAAAGGCGACCCAAATGGGGACTCCATCCGGCGACTAACCAGACCCGATATGCCTTAACTTCGCTAGAATCGGAAGCGGCGTTTCCACTCGGCTGGAAATATGAGTGGCAATGAGGAATGTGTGGGAGATTATTAGTGATTTGCGAGGTCTAAAAATGGGAAGGTAGAAGGAAGAGATGATAGTCGGTGAAATGGTAAAAGGTGTAGTGGTGACTGTGTTATGGAATGGGTCTGGAGGCATTTGAAAGTATGATAGAAGAATGCTGTGATAGTACCGTAGTAAAGCTAAGGGTGAGAAAAGTACACTATATAAAAAATAAGTCTGTTGCGTGTTGTTGTTGTTGTTGTAGTTAGGCAAGGTGCGTAGAAGAAATATGAATGGGTGCATAAATAAGAAGGATAACTGAGGGAATGATAGGGTATGGATGAAACAAGAGAGTTGTAAATATAGTATTTGGACCGAGACACCTAACTGAGAACTCAAGGGGTAAGAGATGTAAGCTGGGTTTATATATCTGGATGATCCACGATCACGGAATGCTGATAGGAAGGTGAAGTAATGCAGAAAACCAACGGGGCATCACCCATAGAAAGTCTGTTATGAAAGAGCCGTAAAGAAAGGGGTGAAAGAGAGGAAATAAAAATCTGTAGAAGATATAGAGGCGCAGTTCCTCCTGCGAGCAGTGGGCATGGGAGAGCAATCCATTGCGGGCATTGGGACCGAGAGGGCAATCAAATACGGGCATTGTGGCCGGGAGGGCAATCACTTGCGGGCATTGGGACCGAGGGCAATCAAATTCTGGGTATTGGGGTGGGAGGGCACGCGATATTCTAGATGTCCGGTGCAGTATGGTCGCCCTGACGCCTAATAGAAGAGAAAGATGATGCGAGCCGAGTCCAATGTGTGAAAGCGGTTGCGGATTTTTTCATCACCAAATTGTTTTTAAAAATAAATAAACTTCGATGGAAAAAGTTCTAACTGTAGCAGTTCTAAAAGAAAGTCTGCTCGACTTCAATTTAAGTTCTCTCGACATTTGTCGCCTTCATTTCCCCTCGCTAAGTGGACGCACCCCCGCTGGATTATACAAGTTTTCTTGCCTTTCTCAATAATAAATAAAACAAAAATCTTCCGTTCTCTAAACGGGACGCGCCAAGAAGAAACTCCTCACCCTTATTAATCCTGACAGCGTCCAGCCCGAAGCAAACCCAAGAAAAGAGCACTTTAAGAACCATCTCACTATAAAGCTTCAGGCACCTACCATTGAGTCCCTTGTATTGTGGGTGGGGTTGAAATGAAGGTCCTCTGTACTGCTCTTCCTCGGGAGAGGGGCTTCCCTCCAGATTGGGGCCAGACCCCACCAAGTACATTTCTTGCTTGAGCAGCGTGTCAAAGTCGTAGGCCTTCTCTCTTCCAGGGGAAAACTGAAAACCGAGAAAATGGCTTTGGATTTGAGGCTTGGGTGACAGGTAAAGGGTATTTATTACGCCTTAGTAGATTCCCGTTAAGGGATTTCCATCAGAAGGGTCTCGAAACCAACAACCCCGCTGTGCGCACTTAGCAACGATGTTTCAAGAGGTTCACTGCCAAACTACATCCAGTTTAAGGAGGCTAGAACAAAATTAATAGAAACACCCCACCCACCCCGGGCGAAGTAAGCCACACTGGGTGTAGTTAGATGTTCGGAAGCCACATTATTCTTGTAAATTAACACACCAAATCGAAAGCCAACGAGGGCATCTCCGCACAAGAGTTTGTGAGGGAGAGGTATGCTTTCCCTAAAATTTAAAGCGCAATAGCAACAAGGTAATATCCTTCATAAATTTTGTAAAATGAAATTAGCCACCGGCCAAGAAAATAGCGAAAAATGGGGGCAAAATTGGAAATATTTAGGCGGAGGGGGGGGGTCCAGGTAGTCACAAATCAAGTTTGAGTTCCAAGGGGCCTTTCACCCAGGTGCTATATGTAAGAGTCTATATACCCCCCTCCCCCTGCCTCCCAGTTTGCAGGGTTGGCAAATCAAAAACCCCAGCCCTAAAACACCCAGGTTTTATTACCGGGTCTTTTTTTGTCTTTTTCAAGTGAAATTTGAAAAGACCATGGTTTTGTTTTGTTTTTTTTTGTTTTTCAAAATTACCCTTTTTTTCAAGAATTGAATGCTACTTATCATTATTTTATTCAAAATTCATATTTATGTTTATAATTTCAAACAAATATGTATCAAATTAAGGTTATTTCTCTGATACTGACTCATAATTCCTCTCTCCTTCTACAGGTTATGGCTATCATGGGTAGCCATAATTCTTTTCTTTCTTTAATATAATTATTAAAATAATTAATTATTAATATTATAAAAATAGAGATAGCTATTATTTTTCTATGTTATTCTAATGCTTGTAGTGTTTGTTTATTGGGGGGGGTTTGCCAACCCGGCCACTTTGTAAAGAAAAGAGTGAATTTATGAGAAGAGAAAACGTGTCGCTGATGCGAATAGTGTAAAAGAGGGGATTATTTTGGGCCTCCGGAATCGGGAGGGTACACAATTCTCACACCAACAAACTCCATACTAGACAGAACAACCACAGGATGTACACGCAGCACACCCACACCACACCTACACGCTGACACAAAAATAATCCCAATCAAAATACACATATCGTAGACACGAGTGTAACCTCAACACTTAGGCTGAACAGTGACCCCTCCCAACCCCATCCCAGATACAAGAAAGAAGCCCAAGCACATTACTTAAAACACCTCTACAATAACCTTCCTCCCTCACCACCAAACCCTAACTTAGTCAAATATATCCACACTATCTTCACCTAAAGACACTTGAACACACTACCACCAAGCAGCATCCTCTAAACAAGCACCCCCCCCCCCTTCCTTTGATAAAGCAATCAGAGAAATCACTACACAGAACACACACGAGTAATTCTTTCTCAACTCAGGTCACGCCACTCCACTATACTCCAACAATAAAAACACACAATAAACCTTGCCCCGACACCAACATGTAGCAAATGCAACCAAAGCCCTGACAACACCACACACCTACTCATAGACAGCCCAAACCTCACACAAACACACAATATTTCCTCTCTTAAGGACCTGATGACCCACCTAGGGAACGTGATGGCCTTTCTAGGGGGACGTCCTCTCGCAGAAGAGAGGTGGTGGGGGTGGGGGTGGGAAGTAACTATTTATTCCAAATGACTCGAAATTTGCCCACATAAGACAAACGAATCACCCACTAATCCTGACCTAGTCTTCAGGCTCCTCCCAAATCATAGAATGTAGAGTACTAAACAAAATCAACCCACACATCCACTAGATGCCTCCTATCAGGCATTCAGCCAATTACACTGATCACTAACACCCCTCAGCTCATATAAGAACGCTTCAACCAACCAAACCAACGCCCCCGCTCAGGACAATAATGACAACATTCAACATAAACAAAACCTTCCACATGGTACCTAAACATATCCTCATCAACAAAATACCAAACTTGACACCAATTCCAAAAAATCGTTCACTAAATACACAATGGCGTTCCGCAAGGATCCTCCCCTCCCCCTCCTCACACTTTCTGCAACCTTTTCCCCAATATCACACCTTTCAGGTATGCCGATGACATCATTGCAATCGCCCAACATTCCACACACACCCAAGTAGCTCGGGCTACAACTCTCATGACAAGTTTCGAACGCTGGGTGTAACAGAACCTAATGACCGCCTCACCTACACAATCTCCTGTCACTCCGATCATCATTTTCTCTCGAATTTAAAGCGCAATAGCGACGAGGAAGTATCACGCGAAGATATCTGTTAAAGTATGTGGGGAATATAGAAGAAACGAAAATGTGTGGATATATATATATATATATATATATATATATATATATATATATATATATATCTCCACAGCGAGGTTGCCCATGCTACAACACATGGCATCCCCTTGCGGGGTCACACTATAAAACAAAACTCATTTCTCTTTAATAGAACAACTGTTCAACGTCATACTCGAGAGGGGCCTAACTTTCCAACAACAAACAATGCTAACACAAAAATGAGCACTCACGAAAAGCACACTCGGGCAATCCGAGGGATTCATCGTCCACACATACCAAGCAGTTCATATATTTGGCCCCTCACTCGCCTATGCATCTACAGCATAGGCGCCCAATCTCGCATCTACACACTACAGAAGACAGAAACCAAATCTCTCCGCCTCTCTGCAGAAGGCCCAGGAACACCCTCAATAAACCACTTACGCTCTGAAACAAAGGTCGTGCATGCCCATCAAACACACGTTTGGCCTCTGGAACGCAATTTCTCCACAGTACCCCGTCTACCGAACCCACTCATGCGAAACCATTTCCATTCCACCCCACGAAACAGCAAAACTTCAAGAACATACTACATACACAGCGATGCTCCAAAGAATCTCACCTACAATTAACCAGGCCACCAGTGCCTACAAAAAATTCACTCATAACAGCATCCAAGCTCTGGGATCAAAACGTAGCCTCAACGCCATTCCGCTTGATTACACGAGCCATAAACTCGTCCACGTCACACACGGGTCGCCCCGGAAACGCTCCGGTGCAGTCATCAGAAACTAAACACACACAAATAACGCCTTGGCCTGACTTGTACAGACATCTTTTCTCTTTCTCTCTCTGCCACCAGGAACCAGACCCACCTCAACACATGGTTCACAACATGCTCTAACACAAGTACATCTGAGACAAACCTGCAGACATACGGGAGTGCTGGAACTGAGAGAATCACATCGGTTGGCGGACTTCGTCGGGGGCAAACATAAGTAACGTTGGTCGAAAATATTAAAAACTCTTACTTTTTGGGGTGCGTCTTCCTCTTCACTACTGTATTGGTGTTTCCTTTTCTTTTTCTTCTTTTTCTCTTCTTCAAATTCTTTGTGTTTCCTCTTACGTTCATCTTTGCCCTTCTTCTCTTTGGCCTGCAACAGACGACAAATAGAGGTCAATCGAGAACCGGTTTGCTCCAAAGTTCATCTTAGTTCTCGAGTAATCATGCCAAATACCCCCCACCCCCTCACCCAAATTATAATTCCCCACCCCAAAATTTCGAAGGGAGGGGGAGGTAAACCTCTCCCGACCCCAACAAGAAACTAAAAACAGCATTAATATCACATTGTAGATCCAGCCCCCCCCCCCCACACACACTCCAATGTATGCAAAAAGATCTGCGGCTACATATCTTTTCACACATTCTCACTTTCTTCACAGATCTTTACTTACAAATTTTCTGGCGGAGATGCCTTCGTTGGTTTTCGCTTTATTTTTTTTTAATGGATATACCAAGAATATTAAAAAGTTCGTGGAAAATCACAAGAGGATCAAGAACTTAATTCAAGTTATATATATATATATATATATATATATATATATATATATATATATATATATATATATATATATAGAAGTGGATTAAAACAATGGCGAGCTCGCCGTCGAAGATGTGTCGAATGTTGAAAAACAAATTACTATCAGCATTTTCCCATAACTTTCTGAATAACCTTCATGTGTATATGTGGGGGATACTTTAAGTTCCGTACTCGGCCATATTAGGTCTTGTTAACAACAATTTCTAGCAGACTCACCAATCTGGCTTCGGAACAGGAACAGTGTGTCTATGTGATATCGGTCTTTATCATCTGCCTTTTACCATTATTTTTATATTCTGCATCTTCAATTTATATGGGTATAAAGTATCGACCTTATTTTCCGATGCTCTAACGAACAAACCGTATGCATTTAGACTGGCAGTAGCACATGATACGAATATTATGTAATCGTAAAATACACATGACACGAGAGCTAAAAATAGCCTTTACTCTCATATGAATGGCAGCGCAGGGCCAGAACAAGAGTGGTCCTTGAAATGTTATTCTGAGGATGTTTGGTGATAGACAAAATCACAAGAAGGAATGGAGGCAATTTTGCTGCCATCGTATGGTCTCTAGGTATACCAACCCCGGCGGAAGAGGAAAACATTACAAAAAGGGGTGGGATAAAGTTAGAAAATAGTTGACGGCAAAACCGCGGGAATTAAGTGACGACTGACATACAAACTTGAAGCTTCCTTTCCTAAGAACGGACATTTGTTATTACTTAAAACTAAGAAGCACAACCAGCGAGGGCATCTCCACAAGGAATGGGTAAAGAAAAGTGATGAAGATGGGAGAAGTGAAAATATGTAGAACATATACGGCTGTAGGACCCCCAGCGGGCTTCGGAGCCGGAGGGCACGTAATCCTCGAGCTGGACTATGGTTACCCCCATGCTACCTACAGCTGACCTAAGAACGGCCACAAATGAGAGAGCGAGAGATCACCAGGAGCATCACCATGCCAACCCGATGGCCAGTGCCAAATGACAGGGGATAAAAAAATACTTATTTCTATAAAAAAATAAGCGAAAAAGGAGGGCATGTTTACCATATATATTTTTATTTCAAATGAGGTTCGTAGAAAGAGAGGGCGTAGAGAGAGAGAGGGGAGAGAAAGGAGGAGATAGAAGGGGGAGAGAGAGAAGTAAACAGGTGCGGAAGGTGAATAGGAAAACTAAGCTCCCTTGCATTAGCGTTTGGTAATGATTAGAGATACTCATTCATATCCCTTAACTTTAATACTCCAGTTGCAAACCAACCAAATGAGTCTGGCGGAGGTGGCCCCATTGGTTTTCGCTTCTTAGAAAATAATAATAGATAAAATATGCACATTTAGAAAGAAAAACATGGGACTTATCTATATAACCCCCCTCCCCCTCTCGTCTCTTAGAGGAAAGCGATTGAAAGATTGGGGAAAAGGGGGTATTGGTCCAGGATTATGAGGGCCGATTGACGCTCGTTACTACGCGTCTGACTCAATCAGACGGGTTCATGTGAAGGGAGAAGAAGGTGAACGTTATTTTCTCGAAACTTAAAGCGCAATAACAACGAGGCTGTACCACGCAGAAAGTTAGTAAGGAGAGATCGGTAAAGAACGTGGTGAAGATGAGGGAAGTGAAAAGGTGTGGAAGATCTAGAGCCGTAGGTCCACCTGGAGGGATCGGGGCCGGAAAGGTGTATAACTGCGGGCACCAAGGCCGTGCGCTTCCAAGCTTCACTTGTAGCACGGTCATTAATTACCCTCAATACACCACCCACCCCTTTGCGGGGACAAGGAGTGGAAAGGGAGAGTGAGGGGAGAAGTTTAAGGCGAGGTCGAGTAGAGTCTGCATATGGTAGAATGAGGGTTCGACGGGTGTTTAGGGGGGGGGGGTTAATGTGGGTGTTCGGGGAAGGTCACTCCCCGCCAAAAACAGTGCCATGGTCCATAGATGGCACAATGGGTGCTGCGGGAGAGTTCAATGGGTGTTCAGGGAGGGTCCACACTACAATGCGCGCCGACCGCCTGTGTGTGTCTGTGTGTGTTCACGTGCGAGTCTCTGTGACGGTGCTCGTTTATAAGATAAAAAAAGGAATTAATAATAAGAAGCATCCTATCATTGGTTGCCATGGTTTCGATGTGTCATCGCAGTCAGAGGACGCAAGAAAACGGGGAGACGAGAATAGAACCTTTGACGTCTTTAGTCCTTGTACAAACAAACCCGTTTTTAGAATTCTGGTAAAGTTTCCATTCCAGCCACGACCATTTAAGGGTTGGTGGTGATTTGTGGTAGTAATGCTTTGTCATTATCCTAAAGAAACTAAAGAACACGAGAAAAAAATATATAAAAAGTTAAAAAAAATTTTTAAAGCGATTCGGAAATAAACCTCTACCGAGATTAAAACTAGAGCAATATAATCCCTTTAATTTTATATAATTGTCTCTTCAAGTAACGTCGGCATCCTTGAATTGGGGCAGAGGAAGACGCGCTGAAGCACAACTGCGCCAAATAAGAGGTGGCGGCGAATGTCTCTCCCCAAGATTGGAGCGAATTCTTTTGCGAACGAAACGACCGCCAGTTCGTACTAGTTTGACCCATTCTCTTTACGCGAACTTGCTCCTGGTGTTTTATAATATACCCCATACACACACAATGGGGTTGACGTCAGGTGTAGCATGGTATGGTGCAGCTGACTTCTGGAAGATTACGTGCCTTCCCGGCCCCGATACTCGTTATCTTCCACAAATGTTCACTTTCTCTTGCTTTATTCATTATTTCGCTTCTTTATATTTACCCAAATGTTTCCTTCATCTGCCTGTCCATTTATTTTTTTCCCACCAATGGGTGAACAAAAAAACAAACTGGTGTTTACACCGTTTTTTTAAGGTGAGCAAAACGAACACGGCCATATAAGAGGCATTCACACGCTACGGACACGGCTCTGCCTTATCTATTTTAAATGCACATAGATAGTGTGAGCTCGTTCGTGCCATTGTTTATTCGGAGTGGAGAGGGATGGTAAAAGCCTCGAACGGATGCTGACTGGAGTGTATCTATCACTTTACTCCTCTCCCCCGCGGTCAGTGAATTGTCAAAACAGCCTTCGGCTTCTCTTCCATTGTCCTTCTACTCGAACCGAGTTTGTGAGCTGGCTGAGAAACGCCATTTTTCCCCTTCTTCCCCGTATAAATCTCGCCTAAGTCAGATGAGTTTCACGAACCGTTTATATATGCGGGAGGGAGGAGTATCACCTTGAAAAGACAGGTAGCTAAATAATCGACATTGGCCTGTTAAAGATGATCCGTTAAGGCGATTTAGAGCTGTTGGTCCCCTAATCAAGCTACCTCCCAAATATTTAAATTAATTTATGTAACGCCAATAACGGGAGAGTACGAGGGAACAAAGGTGAATTATAATATATTGTGTAGGCCTAGTTTACCGTCAGAAGAGAGAGAAAATTTTCTAACCTTTCATACATAAATGATGCAAAAATATACTAATACCAGGCAATGGCTTCGCTACTAAGATTAAAATTTAAAATCTAAAAAAGAGCAGCCATGGTTAAATTTTTATAAATTTTCTGAACTTCGCCAATTATAATAATTTTAAAAGGGAACTCTACACTAAATTTCCCCCCTTTCAAAATATCACGTTGCTAAAATATAATTATAGATATAAAAATAAATTTTCACAAAATTTCGATACTTATATTTATTTTTGAACTTTGAAAAAAAACATAAGTCATAACCAAACTAATAAAGAGGACCTGGCAGGCAGGCGTGAATATAAGATTTGAATCGTGACACAATTAAGTACACTACCCACAAAAGCAGCAGGAACATCATAAGAGATCATCAACATGATGTTAATTGCGCCTCAGGAGCGGATGTCATCTCTGCTTCCTCCCGACCGCTTGGGAGATTAACGACGTTGCCACAATTAAGTGAGGTCGCGCTTTCTGTGAGGCTGCCCTGAGGGACCAGGTTAGATAGAGTGAAAGGAGGCTGTTGCATGCTGTGGGGATTTTATAGCACCCCCTATGCTAGAGGTCCATACAACAACTAGGAAGTTCAATTGCCACTTAACCTCACGTGGAATACACCCACTACGAAATGACGCGACCACTCTTTTTCCTCCTGCCCCACAGGGCGACTAGAGTTTAAAAAACCAGCCTCGCCTGTTGGACGTCGACCTGCTAAATCAGTACAGCCCCAGATACACGCGAGAACTGCGGGGGTGGGGTGGGGGGTCCATTCCACGCAGGGAAGGGGCAATCACAGGGGAGCTGCCTCGCATAAGCTATTAATTGGCCTTTTGCAGACTCCTCCTTTTCTTATGTTCTCATTTTGCAACATGTATGCAACATCAGCTGCATGTCTATTTACTACTTTAACAAGCGCGGCAACCAACGAGGGCACGTCGGCGAGACAGTTTTCGAAGAACTTTAGAAATAAAATGTTAAGATGTACAGAAAGTACATAGCCCGAGTAGCCTAAAGAGATCATTAAAAGATACGCTCAGGACATCGGAGGCACGCAACTCTCCTACCAAAAGTTATATCAATGACAACCAAGGCTTTAAAGCAGGGGTGGGGGAAACCCTCGCCCACCAGCTCAATTCTCCCTCACCCCCCACCCGATTGATATATTTGTCTGCACAAATTTTCAATACTGAAATTTAAATAATATTTGTATGTCCAATTTCCGTGGTGGCAGTCAATAAAAATGTTGCGTATTATTTTTTTTTTTAGATATTAATTCATGAGTCTATCGCACTGTGTAATAAATTTAATTAAAAATTTACAAAGAGACAAGAGTCAAATTTTATTTATCGCCCGCCGACTTCTTTCATTAGAAATTTTCGCCCACGACTCAAAAAAGTTTACCCACCACTACTTTAAAGGGATAAATCTCATCCGAGTAGAGTCCTACTAATATGGTTATACCAACATAAAGAGCAGAATGACACCTGATTTTTTTATTATTTTTTTCAGAGCCCATCTGGCGACTGCCCACTTGGGCATAAGTCGCCGGAAACAAGACAGCCTAGAACTAGGCTACTTTAAAATAAGAATATGAAAACATAACGATGATAAAAATTGGAAAAACTTAACAATTAGGAAGCAATCTCCGGCGTCGGGGGGAGGTCCCCCTCACCCCGGTGCAGGAGCGTGCAACCTACAAAGAAAACAATAACCAAAAAAATAGAACCTACTTAAATAAAGGGGAGAAGCCCGGCCTCCCCCCAAAAGTCAATGTGCACGAACTTATCCCAAGTACAAGGAACAGGCGGTAGCGACCCCGCCCATCCCGGGACAGGTAGGACACTTACTGGAAAGACAGAAGCCGGGGTGAGGGGAAAGGATGACGGTAGTACGGTGTTTTGCCACCGAGCATTTAGACCTCTTCCGTCCCACATGGGGGCCCTTTATGAGCTACACGCCTCTCTGGCCTCAGCCCCCCTCCCCGTAGTCGGAAACAACCTGGGATATTTTTTTCTATACCATCTCCATGTTAACCCACCCCCCTTTCTTTACATGGCCCTTGACCTATTTTTTCTTGACCAGCAGCTAAATTTGCAGGCTAGTCGCTGATCAGCATTCTTCCAAACCGCCCTGGTAAGGATAGGAATGGAGTCCCCCCCCTCCTCTTCTTGCCCCCCCCCTTCCATCTTCTTTCTTTTCTATCATTATAATCAGGCTGATATATGAAGGATATCATGCCCTCCCGGCCCCTAACGTCCGCAGATGCGTTCCTACCAGGCTCGATGCATGTAGCATTAAATGTGGCTAAATATCTCCCACATGTTTTAACTTCCTCCATCTTCACCATCTTTACAAACTTTATTAAAATATATGCCCTCGTTGGCTTCCGCTCTAAATGTGTAGCCCCTCCCGCCTCCTCTATGCGAAGTAAAACACCTTTTTAAAGCGGGTTCCAAAAGACGGAAGAGTGATGCGTTGTATGCGAGCGAAGGGAAAAAAGTGAAAGCAGGAGTGTAAATGGACCTAAAGACGTATGGGGATGGCACGGCCTGTGCGCATGCGCGAAACTCCCGGCGAGATATTCCCCCCCCCTAAATTTCTTACGACCCGAGCATCCTGGCGTAGAAATCCAGCCTCTTTATACACTACGCCACGAGAGGAAATAAAAAAAAGATCGAGGGTTGAACATGGACTGTAGCGCAACCCCTAAAACCCATGAAGGTGTACATACAGCTGTCGAGGGAAAGATCATACACACAAAAAAAGAGACGCCCAAACCTAAGAATTTCACTGCCAACCCCACAAGAGTACATCGAGACACACATACACAAAAGAGATTAACATCGATTCCCGAGCGAACTCGAAACGGCTTATTCGATATTCAGAACCGCGCACATTTATGTAGGATCAGTAATTCTAAGTCATTTTGCCTCGTGTATCTTTTCACCATATGCCAACTCCTCCTAGCCATTAGTGTCCCAAATAACATTCAAATAACTATAAACATATTTTACAAATAAAAAGATTTATTATTAAATAAGATAAAGTCTGATGCCCTGTGGATTGTGTAAGATTTGTAGAAAGATCAATATTCTAACAGTTTGAGTCTGGGTATCTATCCTTGGACCCAACTTTGAAACCATCCTACCATCCTCCATGTCGAACACTCCTCTTTTAAATTCCGAAAACCACAACCATATCTAATCGTCCCTAAGAGTAGTAGAAGGGACCAATATAGGATACGATAAATTTACCACTCTTTATCTAAACCTTGGTCATTGTTTGGAACTCTGACACCAACCAGGCAAAGTTCCCCTGATACTGAAGCTACGATTCTCAATTCGGTGTAAAATGAGAACAAAAAAAAGGATCCAATCGAATGCAGCCCCCGTTTCCATCCCAAAGTTCAGTTCCACATAGCATCCATCCTCATCCATTTCTATCACAAGACTCAATTTATAAACCAATTTCTACCAATCTCTGTTATAAAAGTAAACTTGTCCAGATTAAACTTATTGCTACGTGTATTATCATGACTAAAAAATAAACTATACTACCCTATTAGCTCTATGCCTACCACTGTTTTCTTGGTCGGAGGTCGAAACTTACAAGGACATCTATGTAAGTCTCTCGCATTCTGACCTTTCTAAAACTCTCCCATTTAATTTATAATTATTTAGCGGATTACTGCTACCTACACTTATTTGCTTATGTTAAATTTCATTTGCCATTTCTCCCACCATTAGAAAAGTTCGGTCAATTCGTCTTGCAATACCTCAGCATCGGAGTCAGTTAGAACTTATAATCCTACCCAACGTGTCATCAGCAAACTTGCTCAGGTCGCTACTTATACTTATGTCTAGAAGATTTATAGAAAACAAAACAAAACAACGGCCACAACAGAGACCACTGAGGAACTGTAACCTTCCCCCACTCAGATTTAATCCCATTTACACTAACATTTGCTCCATGTGACTAAACCACGAATGAATCCACCTAAAAATCATCCCATGCGGTTTAACATTTTTTTTAGGAAAACATTTAAAAGCGAAACCATCTGGAGCATTTTTTTTAATTGGAAAAGTGTCCCCCCCCCCCCGAATGTGTGGACAGTCCACAGTGGAAAACAAAGGAATAAACGGAGAGATGAAGAAAAAAAGTAAATGGAAGAACGAAAGCAAAGGACTATGTCTGACAAAGACTGCAATTGCAGTCAGCCCGAAACGTTGATTGAGATCGGAAGTAGTTCGGATAGAGAGGCAAGGGCACTCGGAAGTACGGAAGTGCCGAGTGGGGTTCAGCGGGGGCTAGGGTAACCAGGTGGCAAAATGAAATAAAGAGGATAAGGGAGTAATGGAAAGCATCTAGAGTGACAATGGCTTTACTAGGCCCTCTTGAATTCTATAAAGGCCGGTTCCAAGGGGTATTTAAAAACATGCGGGAACAAGTTTGCACAAAAAAGTAGGGTAGTGGAAAGTACAAATTTAAACCTTTACACACACACACACACACACACGCGTGCGCGCTGGGTCCAGTCCGGATTCATGACGCCTTGCACTTGGAAAGTTATACCGCAAAACCAACGAGGGCTACTTCACTCGTAGACGCAGCAACGCCCCTAAAAATCCCACTCACCCTCCAAAATCGTGTTGAAGCATAACGCGAGGGTTACAAATCAATCATTCAACCTCCATTAAATGGTATAACACGCTTTCGTGCATTAAAAAGCCCATTTTTAATTATTTACTCAAAACAAAGAAAAGACAAACGAGGACCGCTCTTCTTCGCCCCCCATCCTTGTTTGCTTTTGAACCATGGATTTAAGGTCCATTAGAAAAATACGAGAAAACTCGAGAAGTACTACAAAAAGAAAGAAAAAAATAGCAACAGTCGCCAGGGATAAATACTGGGGCAAGGAGGGTGGTTTCAAAGTCCTTCATGAATATGCACCGCAAGAACACATTATGTATCTCCTCTCCCGTTGCGGGGTTAAAAACCATCGAGGAGGTTTTGATGCATAAGAACAAAGAATATGGTACCGTTGTAGCGCGATGACTCCTTTATTAGCGGCCCCGAGCGAGGGAAACATACCAGCCCCCCCCCCTTTCACACTCTCCCAGCCTTTGTGGGTTTTGGGAAGGCCAGCTAAAAGTTTAATATTTTGGCGAAATTATGCCCTCTATGGGAGTCGCCGGGTGTTCTCCCCTCTTAAATTACCAAAAGAAAACACCATTTGCAGGCGGGGTGACGGGGGGAATGCTGAGGGGGAGGGGGGGGGAGGATGCAGACCCTTCCTTATCGCACAGCACACGCGATTTCCCGACCATGATCAATAAGTAAAATTAAAATTAGACCATCGAGTATTTAAACGCCCCTGAAAGGTCGACTGCAAAAGGAAAAAGGACTCTTAACGTGGACATTGCGCACGATAAAGAACAAGAAAGCAGTAAAAAAAACAAAAAAACAAACAAACACAAAAATCAACGAGGTCAAGTCGACCAAGTATTTTTTATTAAAGAATCGCAAAGAAATTAGCGAGGGTTGGAGAAAAGAAAATGTGTAGACGGTTCAGATCTCGAGTAGACAACTTGGCTCGCAACTCTCCGTTAGGCATTTACATGTCCAGCAACGACTAAATAGCGCTGTGCTTCGATCTACAAACTGCCTAAAGCACTTTGAACAACCCACGCCCAATTAAAGCCTGCGCCTGAATCCGAGGCGCAAGATGGCCGTAGAGCGAGAATTCCAAGTGACCCCCAAAACACTCAGGGCTGGCCAAAAACCCAAAATTTTGAAAAAGCCCAATAAAACCCGGGTTTGTTTCTTTTTTTAAAAACCAAACACTACAAGCGTTAGAATAACATAAAAAAGAATAGTTACCTCTATTTTTATAATATTAATAATTAATTATGAGTCAGTATCAGAGAAATAACCTTAATTTGATACATATTTGTTTGAAATTATAAACATAAATATGAATTTTGAATAAAATAATGATAAGTAGCATTCATTTCTTGAAAAAAAAGTGTAATTTTGAAAAAAAAACCGCCTGGATTTTTTCAAATTTCACTTGAAAAAGCCCCCCCAAAACCGAGAATAAAACCAGGGTTTTTTGATTTGCCAACCCTGAAAACACCGCCATCAATAATGCAGAGGAAGCTATCTCATCGTTCCGAGCCAAAGCTCCAGGCCTTAACCAAGTTAACATCAGGAACATGAAAGAGGCCCCTGAAATACTCCGGACTATACTGCTGAACCTGTTCAACGCGTCCCTGGCAATGGGATATTTCGCTGGGAAACCAGCGAACCAGGTCATTAACTTTAAGCCTATCTCATTGCTACTAGAGACCGTTGGGAAGGTATTCGAGAAGATCATTAACAGCAGACAAACAAAACAACACCTGTCGGACCACTATCTGCAGAACGAGGAACAACATGGATTTAGGAAGTACCGCGGCACGGATAGAGCCTTAGACTACATGCTTCAACAGGGCGAGCTAATGGGTGTTGGATCAACGTCGTCTGTAGAGGTGTAAAGAAGGCCTTCGATAAAGTCTGGATCGATGCTTGAAATACAAAATCTCGCGACTGAGACTCACGCCCCATTTAGAAAAAATCCTCTGCAGCTACTTGCTGTCATCGCCTTCGAGGAGCACACAGGGGAGGCTTTCGAGCTCTTGTCCGGTGTACCGCAAGGTGGACGTTTTAGCCCCACTCTCTTTCCCATATTCATGAGGGATATCCCTAAACTTATTGACGGAAGACCGCTAAACATCCAGTACGCGGACGATGTCACCTAAATCGTGGTACGAACGACAAAATCCGCAAAAATGATGGCCAGAGCCACGGCCGCCGAAAAGATCTCCAGTTTTGAAAGACGCTGGAAAATCCAGACCAATCGCAAAATTCAAAGCAACCGCGATCGCGAGACATCGGGCCGTGACTCTCCATTTAGACGCAACCGACATCGAATACTCGCCAAGTGTGTTGGTACTCGGCTTCAAGCTTGCCCTTACGGACATGAGTAGACACATCGGCACAAGAATAGGACTGGCAAACATGGAACTGGACAAAATACAACGATTTAGAAACCTTAACCAAGCAAATAAGAAGAAACTATACATCAGTTTAGTTAGATTTAAACTGTTGTATCCTGCTATACCGGTCAACGCAGCCTCAGAAAGCAACACATCAAAGCTAAAGCGGGTGCAAAATTGAGGAGTCCGGTTCATCATCAACGCGAGGTGGCAAGAGTTCCGGACCTCGAGGAGCCTTCATGAAGAGGTAGGCATAGATCCGATCAACGTCTTCCTACACAAACAAGGAGGAGATATCTGGGCAAGAGTTGAAACAGTTCTCTCTAGGGAGACCCTGGATGCCCTTGACCCAGAAGCAGAAGGAAGTAGATTTAAAAACTACCTCCCCAACACCAGAACGACTGCACCTGTACCAAAATACAAATAACTTGACAAATGAAAAAGCAAAATAAGAAAAAAAAACAATTAAATCAAAAGCTCCCGCAGTGGAACACCCAATTAAATCAAAAGACCCCGCAGTGGAACACCCAATTAATACAAAGGAAATGAAAAAGATTCCGCAGTGGGACACCATTACCAAATAACGGAGAAAACACAAAAACAGAGTTCGGACGGACATCTTTCGACCCCAGGGAACCCAAATACAAGTAAAGAGATCCATAATCTTCATCAACGATCCAAAGATAGACTCAATGCTAAATACCCAATAATAATGTCCACCATTAATATTCTTCCACAACCCGCGTAAAAAAAGGGAGGCAAAGCGAGCTGTAATAACTGAGTTTTGCTTCCCCATAAACATCGCCCTTAAAGGGATGAACGAATATCTTAGTGGTGAGGGGGATGACCGAACATTTATGTTTTTAATTTAAAGCGAAAACCAATGCAGGTGAAGGAGTTTTGTAAAAAAAATGAAAATGTGTGGAAGATATATACTCGCAGGTCCACTCCCCCCATCCTCTTCACTCGAAGCTGAGTACCTATATCCCAGCGCCACCCGGCAGGACGCATTTATGGAACAAAGAAATGTTATTTTTTAAATGGTGTAAAGCGACGAGGCCATCGGCAGTTTGGGTTGTTTTTTGTCAAAATGTGTTTAAAAGAAATACGAAGTTAGGGAAGGTGAAACTGTGTGAACGGGAGGTCGTGCAACTCTCCCGAAACTCAGGTGATACGCATATCGAAGCAACAGTCGACACAAGACCCGTGTATTTACAATTAAAGAGATGCGCTATTGAAGTAGTTATTATCTTAGAACTTTTTTATCATTATTCTTCCACCTTTTCCTTACACGTCTATCCCCTCGTTGGTTTCTTTCCATTTCTCATTGGTGGCAAGCTTTCTGGTTCTTCGCCCGAGAGGGATCATCGATCCAAAGCCAGTTGTGGGAAGGCTGTCTCGCGTCGCGTTGGGGGAAGGCAACATTTAACAAGTTCCCGCCCGAGCCCAACTAGATAGAGCGGCGATCCTATAAATAAAGGCGGGGAGTGGCGGCTGGACCGCCTCACGCCCTCAATTGCAGGTGCGGATGGCGACGACAGGTTCGTTTCGCGGATAAACTGTCAATGAAAATGAGACCAAAAAACCGAGGTGATAATGAATGACGAGCGAAAAGGAAGGACAAAACAAACGAGAGGGAAAGGATTTAGTTGGTGCGTGGCGCGGGTGTATCAGTGCAATTGGAGTAGGAAAACTACCCATAGGTATACATCGTCTTGAGACGTAGAGTGTATGTGTATGTACGAGTATGTGACCGGCAAAAAGCTTGGGAAGTTTTTGCCCGAAAGGGTAGATTCGACCTGCTTGCAATGTGTTTATTTTTATAATTTTAAAGCGAAAACTAACAAGGGTATCAAAGTATGTAACGAGCGATTTATAAAGAAAGTGGCGAAGATACACAAAGTGAAAAATATGTGAAACATATATAGCCACAGACACACCTGCGCACTTTCGGGTGAGATGTATATAAAAGGCAATGAAGAGCATGTGTGAAGTACTGTATGTGTGCTATGTGGCCTGGAGTGAGTGATATAGGGGAGAGCAAGGGAATGGTGTGGTTATGCTGCAGAGTAATGGATGGTACTATAATATGGTGGGGTAAGAGTGTTTGAGAGTGCTTAAGGTTGAAGTGAATATACAAGAAGCTGTGTGTGACAATTTTGATATAGACTTTGGGATGCTAAAAATGCTACTGAAAGGATAGGTTGGATGATGACCTCAAAGTAGTGTGGGTATAGGTTAATAGTTACATGAATTGGAAATGAGATAACAGAGGGTGTGGTAGATTATAATTCGTGTACCTGGAGTGAATAAAAACGACGAAAGGGTTGGAGTTTTTACGGAATGTAAATGGTGCCACGATATGCACAAGTGTACAGGGGAGAGTGAGTAATGGAGAAAAAAAAAGTGTGATTGATTTGCTCTCAGTACCTAAGTATATGCGAGCTATGAGTGGCTTGGGGAGGAGCATGTTTGATCAACCGATTGCCTTGTGTAAATCAATTATCAATGGTTGGTTCGTTGCCGAGTGACGGAACCCGGTAAGTCCAAGAGAGTTGCGCACCCTCCGAGATGTTTATTCCGAGTTGGAACCTTACTAAAAATTTCATTTCACTTTATGAAACCTTTTTTTAAGCTTTCTAGTTAAGATCCCCTCGTTGGTTTTCGCTTTGTTTTTAAACGTACTGTACTAAGCTGATTCGAAAAACTAAGAGGACCAAAGCAATGAGTGCAGGAAGCCTGTGTAGTGAGGAGAGTAGCAAAGAATTTAGGGAAGTTGGCGGAGACTTTCGGGTGTTCGGGGGAAGAATGTTGCACCACAAACTCCCTTAAAACATCTATGCGGCAGATCCCCTCCACCCCATACGTTGGGGCCGAGAGGGCACGCAATCCCTGAGATATCAGCTGTGCAAGATTGTCGATGCTAATCCCGCTGCACCCCTTGCTGGACACACACACACACTACGACCGATTGGTCCTGCATGGGGTGTAGTAGCGAGAAACAACCATGGAAGGTGTAATAAGTAAGGTGCGCAAAGCGTCCCTCGCATCGCGGACAAGTTCCCCCGATCGGATAAAATGTACATAAAGATCAGAATGACAATCGATAGTGAGCCCGATGACACCAGTCTTCGTTGGGTTCAATGTCAAGAGTATGTGGATATGAGTACCCCCGTGGGGGGGGGGGAATAGTACTCCATCGGTAAGGTCCAGGAACAGAGGAGGGGATATGTTCGTGTTGAGGACGGGAAGGGGAAGCTAGCGGCGTCGTAATTGGCTATACGTGTGTGGAGCTGCTAAATACCCTCTGGGGAGTTAAGTTTCAGCGTATCGTCCAATAAGCGGTCAGTTCATTAAGCGGCTGAACGTCTTGGGTCAAAAACCTGCCTAGGCGTTAGAAATCCAACGGCGTATCCACGAGGTTAGAGAAAGCTCCGAGGCATCGGTGGAGGAGGAATATGAATTAAAAAGGAGGAGCTGGTGGTTAAGTTAGGTTAGGTTGGTAGTAGTTTGGAAGGTGAGAGTGGCCCAAATCGATATTTAGTGAATGAGAAAAAAATGGACAGAATAAAGAAAAGATGTGTGAGAAATTAGAAGAGTGCAAAGGGACATTAGTGATTATCTCATTCACGGCGGCAACCAACAAGGGCATGGCCGGTGGCACTAGTGGAGTGATTTGTGAAGGTGCGACGAAAATTTTCGGCGCTCGCAACGAGATGGCGCTACTAGGCGGTGAGCACAGTCTGAGACATGTGCGCAGCCAGCTCCGACCACATACATAGCCAGTCACAACGCCTGCTTTCCCCTCTCTCGCTTTCCTTAACAAATATACGAACATAACTCTTCCATTTTAGAACCTGTCGAAGTGGTTTTCATATACACAAACCCCTGATGCGGAACGGGTAGCTTTCCCTTGGGCCACGGATGGTTCCTTGCCTGCTGGTTCGTGACAAAACAAAGCCCCATCGCTCTGCCTGCGCCTTTATTACCAATGAGAACCGGCCTCTTGTGTTCACGGGTTAACCAGTGCTAGTCATTCTAATCTTTATATGGATGTCATTATCGGGTCGGGAGACCTCGTTCGCGATTGAGAAGACATTTAGCTAATAAGTATGTTGGACGAATGACCACACATACAGAAGTGTATAAACAGCGTAGTATGGCCGACAAAAATTGGGCGTGTGAGAAAGTATGCCGGTTTGCCTGTGCGATTAAAAGTGTATAAGAAAAAAAAGAGTCCCCTGAGCAGGTGGGCAGAATCGGGTATAATAGGCGTGTCTGGCGGATTTTTTTGTAAGTGGGTGTTTTTAGGGCCTCTATTGAGGGCTGGTGCGGGGAGGGGCGCTGATATGACGAGTCAGTCCCTGGTTGCTACGACCCACAATGAAGCCTTCGAATGGATAAATGACGTGGTGGAACTGGTGGAGGAGGAGGGTCTCTACCCGGCATAGGAGGGGTAAGGAAGTTTCCCCGATTCTATCTACTACGTTACCTCTGTGCGTCCTTTCGCATTGAAGCCTGTTTATAGACAGATATTGGGGCAGGAAGGAAAAGCACTTCTCTAGGCGTCAGCTGCAACATAATTGCCTATGCTACACATGGCATCCCCTTGCGGTTGCCTACTAAAGGGCTGGTGATGGCGATTATCATTTTCATTGGTATTTGGCTTTCAACCTGTCATTTCCAGCTCAGGAAACTCGAAGTCATCTTCTCAGACGAAGTTGCGGCCCGTCCACTCCTCTTCCAAAAGTCTCCTTCCACAAGTCAATCTTCTCCCATACACCTACTCTCTTACCACTTTTCTCTCATTCGATCAGATCATCCCCACCTCAGTCTTCCTCTACAACTTTCAATTTAACCTCAGCACGCCAAACACCTTACAGAGGGATAAACTTCAATCCAGAGGGAAAACAAAGTGCAAACTCCTGATATACCCTGGGATTCAAGATCACCCTCCCGAGTGGGACGTATTCAAGGGTTGGACACAAGTCCCGAAGTCAACGGAGATCCCAGGAGAAAGGTAAAGGAGCTTGGAACGAAATGCGACTAGGCGAGGAAAGAAATGAAGCGCTTAGAACCATGAGGTACCAAGCACCGTTATATCAGGGAACATCCACAGCATCGACACCTATGGCAATTAAACTGCAACGTAGCAGCCGTGGTCCGCGGTTGCCATAACAATGGCTAGCTACCTTCACCGTGTATCGGGCACTCAGCTCATCCAATAGACTAATCTGCAAACCAGGGCGGCGTGCGCATTGCACTAATACCGACAGTTGCAACAGAGCGTGGGTGACCCCCCCCCCACCTTCCGTGGACTGAGACGGCAAAATTAAAGGGTTAAAATACCTAATTGAAACCGTTATTTTTCGATCTCGAGTCGAACACAAGTATGGAGTCCATCGCGTAACCCATGCGCCTAAGCTTCTCATAGGCACTCGTTATGTTATTGTTCTAAGTGCCTTAAATGTGTGTAACTTAAATATGGTATCTATATAAATACAGAAGATTGTTTATAATTTAAAATAACTTAATAGTAACCATAGTTTGTAAGACCATAGATTTTTCATGCTACCAGAGGTTAGATAAAAGTTGAATTTTGTCATTCAGCATTTATACAGAACATATAATCTGCCACATACAAAAATAGTGCACATTCACTGCTCAGACAGTTTGCTGATGGTCGAGCGTAGCGTGTAAATTAGCTTTAAATACCCACCAAAAAGAATTAAAATGTTCGCAAGTGTAACTCAGTAATGATTAATAAAGACCAAAGAGCTATGAAATGCCATCGAACAAAACTTATACCACTGTCTATCCCAAATCTTTGCTGCAAATGTCTGAAAAAACGCCCACATAATATCCATCCTCATGCCAAACCAACATCCACTGACTATGCATCATACCACCCCATCTCTACTCTTTAAAATCATCGAACGTTTCGTACCAAACAAAATCAACCTACAAACCTCCCAACACAGATTCCGCCCATTGGTAAACAAACCACCAGCACTCAGCTATTGCAAGAAGGCTTCAAACATCTCTAACCACAACGTAGGACAGGAATAACAAGAAACAAGCAAGGCTTTCTACAGTAACTAGATACATCCGCATCAACAAAATACCTATTAAACACCAGACTTTACGACCCCCCCCCCCACCACCACCACCAAAGGTTTGTTAATTCCTCCCAAGCCGGCAAACAAATAAATACAAAACCGCGGCAACCTATCACGAACACACACACAATCGAGTCTTTTTCTCCACAACACCCCACCCCCACAAGGGGATGTTATGTGGAGCATGGGCAATCATAGTGCTTCTGACATGTAGCGTGAGCGAAGTTTCCCCAGACAGGCATTCGACGAAAATGTGGCGACAGCCTCGAGTACCGAGCAGTCGTCACAGTAAGGCTAAGGAAAGCTCTCCATTAAATAGCGCTAGGCCCTGAGAGTGCCAGATTTGGTGGTGGCCAAGGACGACCTGCTGTCGAAGCATTGGAGGAGTAGTTCTCGGGGGATATCGCGGCGCAATAGCTCGCAACTTTAGATTCCCTTCGGCAGCTTCCCATCTTCTTTGCCTGATCCTGTCATGTATTCAGGGGGAAGAGCGAAACGCTGGTCAGGACACCCAGTCTTGGTAGAATGTTTGGTGACCTCATTTTCCGTAATCCCTAACGCATCCAGGAATCCAGCGGAAGACAATTTTGACATACGCCCGATTCGCGGCAGAGAATGGCGTGGATGAGTTGAAAGAAAATGGAGTAACAAAGAGTAACGATGAATACTGCAATACCAAATTCCAACCGTTAAATACTAGGGATGGGAAATGAGCAGTAAAGACTAAGAAGCAGTTCGTTCAACTACCCCCCCCCCATCGTGACAAGGAATACTAAAAAGCCGATTTATTATAGAGGTTATCACCATCCATCACTATTAAGACCCTTCAGAACGCCAGATAAATGCCTATTATTTCCGTGCCTAATTGGAGCCCCCGACTTAGTTGATGAGTGCGTTTCTATGAATTTTTAGAAAAAGTCAAGTATACAAACTGCTGGGGAGAAAGGAATAAATAAATGAAAATGCTAGGAATAAAAAACAGTAAAATGCCTCCTCGTTGTAGCCATCTAAAGTAAACGAATTCGGAAGCAAGCTAATCCTTATGCTCAAAGGTGGACTCAAATTCTAGCCATTGTAAACGTATTGAGGGAATGTGTAAACAAAGACCGAGTGTTTCCAGCTCAGAAATGTATACACGAAACCCGAGTCCTCCCCCCCCCCATCTCCCAACAGGAGACACCTGGCCTAACCAAAGACAGTCAGGTTGCTCCAGCTCGAGACCGGAGGCCAACTACCTACGTCGATCATTTTTAAATATCACTGATTTCAGTGAATCAATGATATCATTCAATCCCATTTGTCCTCCGCCGATGGCGAACGAGGCGCGGCTAGCTAAGTATTCGGGATTGTTTACGAGTGGGGGGAGCATGAGATCGGGGGAAAATGGGGGATGGAAAGAAACCGACAGTGAAGGGTTGGAAAATCGATCGGAGGTGAATAAATGACTGGATGAGGCGAGGGGGGAAGGATAGGGCCAAAAGTGAAAACACATTGAGACTGATTAAATGGTACGGTAACTGGGAAATGCTTGGATCATGAAAGTATATCTAACTCGTTATATCTTAAGATTCCCTGACGGAAAAAGAAAGTTAGGATTCCAAGTAATTTCGCCTTTATCAAGGCTCATTTCCTAGAATTCCTTGATAAATAAAGACGAAAGTACTTGGAATAACACTTTTCCTTTTTATTCCTTAGTATCTCGTGGTTCAGGAATATTTCTCATGGAGTGGTCGCTTGGTTGAATACAGGTACAGGCGCAGGTTGCGTGCGGAGGGGGGATGGGGGAGTATCGGAGATCCCTGCATCTCTGATACTATTGTTCACTTTGGACCGTGTCCAAATCACTCATCGGTTGAAATAGGCGAACGCGGGAGTTCTCTGGCTCATTACCTCCTGACGGCACATTGCACAACACGGAACCCATTTCCCGGAGACGAATGAACCCCTGTCCACGGTAGTGGGCAGGTAAGCTCGGGCAGTGAGAGGATGCCAAGAATCCCCGAGTTTACGGAACAGCCTGCCGTCCATTGGCGGCGACCTTATCTACCTACAATATCCGGACACACTCAAATAACACGAAGCTCCATGAACTTGAAGAACATAGAGAATAAAATGGAACATCTTTGTCCTCAGCGAAGTAAGAAAGGAAAAGAAACTACACAATGCACCAATCCTAACACAAATCATATAGGAATATCTGATAGATTAATATTAAATAAGTATTTCGTACAAGCAATCCAAGCATGTGCACCTAAAACATCTCACTAAAATGAAGTAGTTATATACATGAAAGCAACACTCCTGAATGCACACACACAAAGAAACCATCAGTTTAAGATGATTCTGGGGGGACTTTAATGCAAATATTGGAGAAAGACCACGAAGGTGGTTCAGTCTGGAAATTCAGAATAGGAGGGAAATGATCGTGGAAACAGCAAAATTTGCAGAGGAGCAAACCTTTACATTATGAACATCTAAAAGAGGCAAAACAGAAGATGGAAGGTACCAAAAGGGGGCAAATAAAAAATAGATCGATGACAATCTTCAACATGAAAAATCTCATTAAAGATGTAGCAGTTATCAACTTCTTCGCCACAGGTAAAGATATTGAGCCAGAGCAAAAGAGACCGAAACAAGGGAGAGCCAAGCTACTGAATAAGAGAACAAATCCACTAAAACTTGACACCCGAAGTAAAATAAATAAATTCTAAATTTCACTAGCAAACAAGTTTAAGCAAGTAATAGATCCTCATTATAAAAATGCCACAATAATATAATCAAAACTATTTTACAATGTGCAACTTTGACAAATAGAGACAATGTCATCTAGCCCTCCAAATAAGTGATTTGTCGTCGGACTTGGAAAATTCACGCTTATTCAGAACAAATCTTCGCCGATAAAAGAGGCTGCCTAAAAATGTGAATTTTTATTCCATTTTCCCTACGGGTTTTTTAAGAAAGAGAATTATAATAAAGACCTGAATATTCGACTTATGTCGAACTAAACTCCCCCCGTACCCCCCTCACCGGGGTAAGGGAATTGAAGTGAGCTGAAATGCAATTCATCTAGCCTCGTCCCAACTATGCCGTTCTCTATGAGATATAATTGGGGGCTCCAAGGAAAGCAGGTTTAGGGAGTAGCCCACTGTGGAACTCGGCGTCAGAGGAACCTGGACAAGGGGCAGGATCATAGAGGGAAGCAACACCCGTCTCTATGTATGTCGGTTGCAGTTCTGATACCCAAACCCTCGAGGGGCCGTACTCCCGGTTAGTGATGGTTGATTCCGCTCTAACCAACAAAAAGTCCGCCATACAATCACATCTCGAGAGCCCCACCCCCCCGAGTTAACCCCACATCATTTCATCCACACATCCGACAGTTCACGCTCATGGAAGCTCGCTTACAACGGGGAGGGGTTGCCCCCTCAAGTTCTCTATTACAAAGAAAAGAATTGGGACCCACATAAGACGGCACAAGGATTAGGATTAAAATACCAGCTAAATACCACGAAGGAGCGACCCTACAGTGTTTACCCGCCCCGAGGGGCCCCCTCGAAAAGGAAAAGGATGTCGAGGCCATGACGAAAGAGGCAGTCGAAGTGCTACGCGAGATCGGCCAGCAACCCGCCATCCCCCCGCAAATCCAGACGCACCGGAGCATTATCTGCGGGAGGTTGGATCCTTGGATCGGTCAACATTCCAAGGAAGAGATTAAAGAAGAGATAGTGAAGAATTATAAATGGGCAAAAGTCACCGAAATAAAATTCAGGAACAAAAAAGAAAATAGCGATTACAACCATCTTTTAAGATCATTTTCAACGACATATATATGGCTAAGAAAGCGAAGCAGGTCGGACTCCTACTTTTTAAGGTTTGGCTGAGAGGTCTAAAATACAATATCTTAGGCCTCCAGCTAAACAGGAACCTGGAAAGGTTCCTCTGTGACAGCATGGAAAAGAAAGCCCAAATCTCGATCGGGGGCTTCAGAGGACCCGAGTTCGAACTCGAGGCGGGTGTTCCACAGGGTAGCTGTCTGAGTCCACTGTTGTACACATTGGACTTACCTGCTCCAGTTGGGGATGATGTGATATACCTGCAGTTTGCAGATGACATTACGCAAATCATTCCCAGTTCCTATAGGAACGCTGGAGTTCAAGCAAGGTGGGCAGCTGCCGGAATCGAAAACATCAATCGGTTCGAGAGAATGCGGAAGATTAAGACCAACCGCCGAAAGTTCCAAATCCTTCCAGTAAACCCAGGGAAACTTGATGACGTCATAGTTAACGACGAAATTTACTCGTATGCCAACGAGGGTAAAGTCATGGGTCTGTGCATCAGCAAAACAGGGTATAAGACGCATATCAACAACCGAATCTCCCTAGCCAAGAGGGCTTGGAAAACTTACAGCTTCAAAAGCCTCAGCGCCAATAACATAAAAAGCTATACACTGCTCTGGTGCACTCAACACTGGTGTACCCGGCAGTGGTAAAGCAAGCAGCTAGTTCTACCTCTCTCAGGCAGATGCAGAGGGTTCAGAACAAAGCTGCCCTGCTGATAGCTGGCGCACGCAGAATGGACCGTATTCGGCAGATGGAACTGCACGCAAGAGTGGGACTGAAGCCATTGAATATGGTCCTTCAGAGGCTAAGGAGAAAGACCTGGAAGAAGGTAGAAGAAATACTCCCGCTTATAGATGACAACCTCGAAATTCCATAACCTCTAACTAGACGTGTCACCAGGAGAGCCTTATTCCCAAGTGAAAGACTGTGGTCACGGGAAGAACAAAACGAAGTATACACCTAAAAAGTCAACCGATCACTTTAACTAATTAAGAAATCCTGAATTAAACATAAAAGACAAAACTATAATCCACAAAAGAAGACACAAGAATAGAATACAATATAACAAAAGAGGCGAAGTGTCCAAACAGAACAAGACATTAAGTAAATAAATAAATAAATAAAAAGAGGCGAGGTGCCCAAGATTAATAAATTAAAACTCGAATAAATAAAGAAATAAATAAATAAAAAGAGGCGAAATACCCAACTAAATCAAAGAAGAAAAATAATAAAACAAAAATTGAAACTAAAAAGAGGAGGTGCCCACATACAAACAAAACGATAATAAGAATAAATAAAAGAAAAATGAAAGTAATGAGTAAGCTAAATCATATTTGAAAGGCTTGAATGCCATCTTGACGGAGGAAAAAGTATATTCAAATACATATATATTTATACAATTAAATTAAAAATAAAAAATAAAAAGAAAAATGAAAGAAGAGGAAAAAGAGAAAATAAAGGGGGAAAACAACGGACTCATTTTTTTTAATTTTAAGAGGCTATCTGGCGACTACCCACTTGGGCACAAGTCGCCGCACTCACGACAGCCTAGCACTAGGCTACTTTAAAATAAAAATGAAAAACAATAACAACAATAATAAGGGAAAATCGTAACAAGGAGGAAGCAAATTGCTGTGTCGGGGGGAGGTCCCCCCGGCGAGGGAACGTGCGACCTACAAAGAAAACAACAACAAAAAGAAAAACTAGTTAAATAAAGGGGAGAAGGCCGGCCTCCCCCCCCAAAAAAAAGTCTATAAGTCCACCAGTCAATGTGCACGCATTCGTCCAGAGTACAAGGGACAGGCGGTAGCGACCCCGCCCATCCGGGTACCGGGACAGGTAACGTGCGCGACGGTCGCACTCAGCCGCCAAGTACTACACTGGAGGTGCCGAAATAGAACAAAAATAAAGGAAGATGAAAAATGAAAATGCAAGAGATGCCCTGCCCTCTAAACCAGGGCAAAACATCATCGTCATCATCTCCAAATAAGTGAGTCTACGTAAAGACTTTTATAGAAAAGGCGAAAAATAAGACGAGATGGAACAATTAAAAAAAAAAAAGATCGAATATACAGAACTCATCAAACTAATTAAAAAACAACTCAGTAGAACATAATGTATAATACAAACCTAGTGAGAAAACCTATTGAAAATGAAAATTACTAAAATAGATGAAACAACACCTAACAATTGTCAGACTGTTGATGACAATAAAGGACAAATGGAAACAAAATCTCACGAAGAGTTGAAGAATTCTATCGGGAACTGTATGATGGCTATTGACACCATACACCAGATTTTGAGAAGGAATTTTCCCCTGAGGAATAAATTTTGCACGCACTTAAGAACATGAAAATGATCAAACTGTTCGTAGAATGGGGCAACAATCGACCTAATAAAAGCCAGGGTAGGTAAAGTCTTGCTAAGTTAATAGCAATTTATTTTGCAACAGTTGAAGGTAAACTAGGATTCCAATGACATGGCGCAGCTTCTATTAATCTTTTTTTTTTTAAGGAAACAAACGAGACTTCAAGAACTACATGTCAATCTGTCTCTTACCATAAATTACTTACAAAAGTCGGAGACTTAAGTTTCCGTCACAAAAAACTTACAGTAGCTTCGAACTAAATAATGGTAAGTAATGCATGATAATTTACAGACATAAAATAAGCAGGGCTATAAGTTGTACATGTTAGAATGAATAAACTACAAGTTCCATTTTTATTTTTTAAAATATCGTGGTCAAAATGATCCGAGGAGATAACACAAAAGACGTAGATGAGAAGTTACAATGATATAAGTTACTCAACAATATAATTAGTGCTTGGTACGTAGAGCTTTACTACCAACTATGCAATTATTTTCTGCCACAGAAGCGCACTAACCGAAGGCATTCTTCTGGTGATATTTTCCTCCATTCTTCTTGTAATATTTCCCAAAGTTCTTCGACGGAGCTTGGTTGCTCTCTTTACTTCTCTATCCGAGCGTCTTCCACAAATTCTCAATTGGATTGAGGTCCGGCCTCTGAGCAGGCCAGTCCACGGCACTTACTTCCTCCTAACCCAGGAAATTCTTCGCCAGCTCTGCCGTGCGACTCGGTGCATTATCCTGCATAAGAATGGCAGGTTGGGCAGAGGCGGCTCTCATATGGGGCACAGCCTGTACTTACAAAGTTCTTTATACAGTTGAGCAATCACTCTGCCCTGCAAGCGGACAAGTGAGCCAATACCTTCCGCCGAAGTTATGCCCCACACCATGACGCTTCCTCCACCAAACTTGACGCTGATCTTCACGCAGTTCACGGATATTCTTTAGCCGGGTCTTCGACGGACGAACCTTCTGCAATCTGAACCAAACAAGTTGTACTTCGAATCATGAGTGAAGTGTACTTAGGACCATTGGTCTTCTGTCCATAGAACGTGCTTAGTGGCGAAGTATAATCTAGCTATCTTGTTCTTAGGGCTGATCAATGGTTTGACTGCTGTTGTGTGAGATTTTAAATATATTTCCGTCAGGCGGCTTGATGCAATCTTCCTGGAGACACTCCGGAAATCCTGGCTGCTGACTTGTATCGGTCCTTTTTTGAGATACGGACGATGACCTGTTCATCTCTCTTTGAGGTTTTCCTATGCCAACCATTAGAAATTCCACTGATACACGAGGCTCTTGAATCGTTACGTGATATAATATTATATATGACACTTTGGGGGTGTTTAACCCTTTCGGCTATGGCTCTGAGGGTCTTCCTGACGTAACTTAACAATTAGCTCCTAGATATAAGCAGGTTTAGTGGGTCCCCTAGGCTTGTTTGCTACTCGGAACTTGACAAGGTAATGACTGAAAGTGCTAAGAATTCATGGAAGTTATTATCCTAAATTAGTTGTTTGTCTCAAAGATACAAGTAATAGAATTACGCTGTCCGGATCATTTTGACTACAATATTTTTTTTTAATAAAAATGCTCTTTTGCACGTAACTTGAAATTTCCTCCATCTTAGCATCTACAACTTATAGCCATGCTTACTTTATATCTGTAATTTATTATGCATTAGCATTATTTGGTTTGAAGCTACTGTAAGTTATGTGATGGAATCCGAGTGTCCGAATCATTATGGCTGCTACTGTAGTTAGGACAGCTCCTGCCTGGAGCGTGAAAAAGGAAATCAGGAAGACAAAATTTGGATTTTTTTTTTTTTAATTAAGGGGCTATCTGGCGACTGCCGACTTAGGCATTAGTCGCCGTAAACAAACAGCCTAGTTCTAGGCTACTTTAAAAATTAAACAGGAAAAAATAAAAAGAAATAACAATAAAAAAGCAATAACAAAAACAATAACAAAAACAACAACAACAATTAAAACGAGTTAAATGAAAGGGAGAAGGCCAGCCTCCCCCAAAAAGTCAATAAGTCCACTAGTCCTGGTGCACGCACTCGTCCCGAGTACAAGGGACAGGCGGTAGCGACCCCGCCCATCCCGGTACCGGGACAGGTATCGTGCGCGAAGATCACCCAGACTGGGACATTCGACAAGAATGTGCCGAACAGTCTGGGGGACTACGCAGTCGTTGCAATAGGGCGCAGGCGAGCGCTCCATCAAATAGCGATGCGTCACACGAGTGTGTCCGATTCGAAGACGACAGAAAGCAACCTGAAGCCGCCGCGGCATTGGGGGATAGGTCCATGGGAACAGTCGCGGCGCAATGGCACGCAACTTTAAGTTCCCCTCGACCGTCTCCCATCTTCTTTGCCAAGCAGTCCGAAGAGCTGCCCGTATTCCTGCCATGTAGTCAGTGTGAGGAAGAGCGAAACGCTGGTCCGGTCGCAGAGTCCTCGCGGACTCTTTGGCGCGCTCATTCCCCGCAATTCCTACATGTCCAGGAACCCAGCAGAAGATAATCTCGACATCTGCGCGGCTCGCCAAAACCGTGGCGTCACGGATTTCGCGAACCAGGGGATGCGGAGATTCCAATGCCCCGAGAGCACTCAGGGCGCTTTGTGAGTCGCTATAGATCACAATCCGGTCTCCGAACCGGGCACGTCGCGTAATCTCCCGTACCGAGTGGTGTATTGCCACCAGCTCGGCCGTGAAGACAGACGCAGCGCCTGGTAGAGCCCCGCTGACTTCAAACAGAGGGGATACGGCGTGGAAGCCGACCCCCTCTTGGGAGTTGGAGCCATCCGTATACACTGGCACGGTACCAGCGTGACACGATGTGTGCTCCAAAAAGGTCGAACGCAATACTCCCGGCTCAGTACAAGCTTTGGGAGCAGAGGCGTGGCGACCACTAGCCAAATGTGGTACCCTCCAGGGTGGCGTCCTGGGCAGAACCAGGGGCGCCACCGGCCCGAGAGCTATATCTACATCTCGAAGGAGTTTCCTGGCCCTAAACCCAAAGGGCTTAGGGTATGACTGGCGTCTCTCGGCGGCATAGGCACCATCGAGATCAGCTGCGGATGCAGTGAGAGCTGTTGGCGACTGAGGGAGGGGCCGGGCTCGCGCGTACAGGTGAGTGATGCACTGCACGCGGCGCAGAGCGAGTGGCATCTCCCCAGCATCGACCAACAGGCTCTCAATGGGGGAAGTGCGGAAGGCACCGGTCGCAAGGCGAAGGCCGGTGTGGTGGATCGAATCCACCTTCCGCAATAAACCCTCGGCTGCGGATGCATAAAACTCGGGAAGACAAAATTTGGAGCGAAAGGAAAGCTTAGCTACATCTTCAAAGGTTCTATGCTTTTAAAAGGCGAGGAGGAGTTTAACCGATGCATCTCTGACCAGACTGAACTTACCAAGTTGAAGATGAAAAGTATGCAGAAAGTGAGGACTGGGTGAAAAAGAACGATTCACGTTGGAAATAAGCCACAGGAAGAATAAAAGAAATACCGGGTTAGGAACAAAAACACGGGTGACATATATAGTAAAAATAAAAGTTCAGAAGTGAGGATGGGCAAAACACATTGGTAGAAACGACACAAAATGGACAAAAGAAATCTTATATTGGACCCAGAAAACTCGCTATCGTTATATATATATATATATACAGTAAACCCTCGATATAACGAACCAAATTTCTTGGCCGAACTCCATCGGGTTTAAGAGGCAAACGTTACGACCAGCCTGAGTGAGTGTTGGTGTGTCACATGTCTCCTACAGTGCAAGGTTCGTATCAATACTATGTTGTGTAGTCCACCTAACTTTATTAGTAATTACATACGTATTGAATATCCATAACGAACTTTGTTCATTATTTCCATTGCTTTTAACGCCCATCGGCTTTAACGAACGATCCCCCGCCCCATATAGTTCGTTATATCGAGGGTTTACTGTATATATATATTACACAGTAGGTTATTAAGGTACATTTCCTAGCCACAATTTTTTATACTCCTACTAATGACAGCAACAATTCAAGGAGTGAAAATAAAAGGTTTAATAACCCAACGGCATGGCTGTACTCACCTCTGCTTTGTCCCACGTGGCATCTTTGTTGTTTTCAAATTTTAAACTCTCCCTATTTTCTTTGTTTTGTTCCCTTTCGTTGCTCTCTTCTTCTTTCTTCTCCTCGACCGGTTCTTCGCCTCCCTCGTCCTCCAATTCCCCTTCCTCTAACTCCCCTTCTTCTATATCATCCCCCGCGGGTCCGTTCGCAGTCGGATATTCCTCTGAATTTTTGCCACCTCGAAATACCCATTCTTTATTACCACTAGATTTCATTTCTCGGGAAGGTGGTCTCTCAGTTCGCTCCTCCACCATTTCCACATCATCTTTGGCACGCGTGGGGGAGGAGTAATAGCTCGAGCTCTGGTCCAGGTTGCTTTCATCTACACTTGTATTCATCTCCTCAGGGACAGACTGTAGATCCGTGGCCCCTTCAGCGACAATTAGGAGGCTCTCGGCTACCTCCTCGTCCGAGTTAGCTGGGCTTTCTTTCGATTCTTCCATTGCTTCATCATCATACTTTACATAATCTTCCATTAAAAATTCACCTGCGGGAAAAGGAAATATTACTAAGAAATGGGCGTACGTGTCATACGCGGAGATCTAACAACTTTGCGGTTATGTTTTTGTTTTTTTATAATAGGAAACGACAGTGGTGTGAACGGAGGACGTAGCAAAAAAGATAATAGGACTGTGGAATAAAGCGGGAACCAGTAAAAACGATAATGGAAAGTGTAATCCAACGGATGATCTCGTACAATGAACTAGGGAAACTCTCATGAGTAGAAACAAAAAATTATAAAAGATAAAATAAATAAAATTTTAAGAGTAGATGAAAACAACCGTAAAATTAACTAATCCGAGTTCAAACGGAATACCACGAACTACCTAGTTACAAAAAAGAACTCGCAGACCGGGTTCTTTCTGGTCGAAACCCTTACAGACTCGACTCTAGAAATGGCCACGACTTCCTACAAAACCATTTTTCCAACCGACCACAAGTAGTGTAGTTACTTTTCAAAGAAACCAATTAATTGACCATCAATAGTAAAAATAAAGGGACAAAGGACCAATGGAAAGGTTCGAGAAAATATATTTTTTTATCCTTATGGGAAAGCATCAGGTAGGGTGGTTTGCGCCATTCGTCCCTTCGCATGGCGGACATCCCACGACGGGATAATGAAATGCATATAAAGATCAGAATGACAATCGCTGGTGAGTCCGGGTCGTATTGTGTTTTTGACACCAGACGGCGATGGTGGAACCTTTCTTGGCCTGTTTTGCGTCAGGAGTATGTGGATACGAATAACATAACATAGGATAGTAGCACTTCATCGGGAGAGTTCGGGAACAGTGTGTGTTGTGAAGATGGGGAGGGAATGATATTGATTGATTATGTGGGTAATGAGGCGTTGGAGCTACTCAGCCCCGCCGGGGATGAGTAATAGCGTATCGTCCCAGTGGGCGGGCAGCTTGTGTCCGGAGACATCTCGTCTTGCGAGAGCCCAAAAGGGAAAATAGTTGTTCTAGGAATATCAAGGTCGATGAAAGGTGATAACGGATAGAACAAAATGAGGGTTTGTTGTTATTACCTAAAAGTAAAAAAACGAAAACCAACGAAGGCATCACCAGATCTGTAAAGAAAGTGAACAATATCCCCTGATGCACCGGTGGGCGGGAGACGCAATCCTCCCAGATGTCAGCTGCGGCATGGTTACCTATGCCACACCCGTAAAATCTAAAAAGACTTCAGCAGCTGTGTGACGGATGTTTTTCCTCTTGCATTGTTGTGAAGGAAAATGATGGTGCCGATAGACCCACTAAACATGGTACACCCTCCCGGACTCAGTGTACCCCGCAAAGAGGATATTAGATGCACTTAGGCCAGGATACAGCAGCTGACATAGATGATTGCGTGCCCTCCATGCCCAAACCCACGTAGATGAATCTGCGGTTATCTCTCTTCCCCACATTTTTACGACACCCATTACACCACTTTCTTTACAGATCTCTCAGCAAAAATCTTCTTCGTTGGTCTTCGCTGTAAATCTAAGTTTAACAAACTGAATAAACCTAAGAAGCGAAAACCGACGAGGGCATCGCCAGAATAGATATGAGGAGACGTAAAGAAAGTGGTAAAAACGAGTGAAGTGAAAATGTAAGACAAGCATAATAGTTTAGACTTCTCTGGACACTTGGGACAGTGCCTCAACAAGTCTTCTCTTTAGACAAATCGTAATTATATATATATATATATATATATATATATATATATATATATATATATATATATATATATATATATATATATACCACAGGACAAATATTAGTAGCCCTGGTCAGAATAATGTATAGAGACTCTACATCAATTTGTTGCCCCGTAGATCCGTGGGTGTCTTTTTCTATTCCCGCGTTTCAAATAATCCCAGATTCCCAACAGGATTTAAATCGGGGGATTGTGCGGGCAAGTCGAGGCGAGTGTGTGTAACAGAATATTACTCTTATTCACACTACGCGCCCTGTGCACACGGTAAATGTCTTGGAAGACGAGTGGCAATGTAATGAATGCTGCTCCTGGTGATGTAAGCAAAAGGGTAACAGTTCACCTAGAATGCACCGCCAAACAAACCCTTTGCCACTGAGTAGCGTCTATCTTACAACCCATTATGCAGAATACATTCAACACACACGTTGCTCTTCACCGCCCGTAGATCGCGTGTGCTCTTTATAACTTAGCTACTTCAGTGCCTTATGTAGGTCTGTTAACTTACTACCATCGAAACTATAAGGGTGACTAGTTTTGGTCCATGAGCTCATATATATATATATATATATATATATATATATATATATATATATATATATATATATGTGTGTGCGTGTGTGTGCGTGTGCGCGCGCGCACTACGGCTTAACCAGGTGGAAATACCACTTCCGATTTTACTTAATTGAGTGCAGATCGGTGGTAAAATCCCTAACATTAAAATACCCATATATATAATGTACACATCACTTATATCTCGTATAGGACTGGGAGCACACAACTCTCCTGCCCCGCCCAACCTCAGCAAATAATGGCAAGCCTCCTGCGTGTGTAAGTGGGTTGCACGAATGTAGTCGGCGGCGTTCACCAGCGTGGGCGCATTTAATGAGACCGAGATCAGAAAACATTACGAAAATTAACAAGGGCATGCCCCCCCCCCCCAACAAATCGTGAAGCTGGAGAAGCGAAAATGTGTGGAAGGTAGCACACAGGTTAATTCCACAAGGAGCATCCCCTTTCGGGAGGAAACTCGAAATAAAAGGGAAACAGAAAATAATTCAACGGGAAAGTTTCATTGCTGAGGTAGGACATAAGACACGAAGTATAGAAACCATCCCTAAGTGATAGACGGAGTGTAGCCATTAATTCCGAAATACTTGATTAATTAAAAGCGTAAAGAAAAAATGAAATAGTTTAGTATATACAAACTTAAGAGACATGAAGGTTCATGTACGTGGAACACAAAAATACGTTTATTAACCTTCCTCGAAATGAAACAATTTCTTATAACAAAATTCAAGGCTATCTAAATGATACAGGATATCTCAGAATAAAGAAGGTAGATAAAAACAATAAATTAACGACTGAGACAAAGTTAATGAAAGGAATGAAGTAAGAAAATTGGTAGAAAAAAACTCGTACAGAAAAGTATCACCTCCGAATCTACACTGAGACGATAACGAGTAATTTCAAGAGACCCGAGCGAGGCTAGAACAGCGGCCCTTTCACAATGTTGAGGGAATGATTCTCCAATCAGAGATTGGGATGGGACTATGATCTTTTTATCACATTACATAAACAAAAGCAATCTCCGTTTTCATGTTGAATTATCTATTTTTGTCATGGGGCTATATGAAAATTAATTTCATTCTGTATAATTAGAACTGTAAAAGCAATTTTGTTAGATGGCAGCCATCTATTATATGTACGTTTAGTCAGGAAGGAAATGCGAGAAACGAACTCGATCTAAATTATTCGTGTATGTAGGCTGTTTTATCAATAATTGAGCTAATCGTTTTTAGTGGTTATCGGATGAGATTTTCTAAGGAAATATGGTAACCATGTCACGTTTATCAATACCATGTTATAGTGACATACTTTTTTCTTTTGCTTTGCAAGGGATGTTACGAGAAAATACTTCACTGACATACAGCCCAAACTGCAGAAACATCCGATTTGGTACCTAGTATACACGTATGTTTGTGTAGCTAGTACGAACACATAGGTGGGGGGGGGTTAGGGTAAATGCACATCCGCCTGACCTACTTAGTTGCTAATTACCATCTTCACTTTTCAATAGACAAATATAATAATTCCCTTCGATTTAGTGTACGCTTACTAGTTACGCGGGGGGATGGGAATAGGGGGAGAAAACAGAGAGCATTCTAAACGGCCTACCGCGGGCGTTTTTCTTTGAACCGACAGGGACACTTCGCATAACGGAGCACAAATCAAACATCCCCGGAATTGATTTGATAAAAATTTTAGGGTATCAGGCAGAGCTTTCCACTATTTACTATATAGGCCAATTTTAGCAACCTTGGAGCCTAATTTGCATTCCGTGTTCCATCACATCACAACACGCTACAAATTCTACAGCAACAGGGGCCCTACATAATAGAAAGTTACTACTACCACTATCATTGCTTTCCTTATAACGAACACTTTATGTGGTAGGCCTACCTCACTGATTACATAATGCCCCCTAGACTTAATTACGCCTTTCCACTGCATGAAAAAAAAAATGACCCAGGACGACGACATACCATGTTTTACAACCAAAAGACTTCTCAAGAAATGGTAAAAGCATTTATAAATTGGTCTAGAGATGTGTAGCAGCAATTGTTTGCCTAAATCCGAAGATATAAAACAAAGATAAACCAATAGATGTAACGATTTGGTAGCCTCCTCCTCTGTTGCAGTATGGTGAGTGAATGCCGGCGAAATTTGCTCCTCGATAGAATGCGAGATGAACGGAAATTTAGAAGCGACTGTGCGAGGCTAGCAAGGCTTACATCGTTTCTGACGGTTTTTATTCCCACCCTACCTAGTCTTGAATGTTTTGTTTTTTTTCGTTTAACGCAAACCTTTAACGGCTCATGCATTTTCTAAAGACCTACCTGCCTTTTGACTTTTTGTCCAAATTTTTATTTCAATTAACGCCCCCTTTACTCCCTAGTTCCCCTATGTAAACTAATACTTATATGAACGTATCCAAAGTATGAATAAAGGTGTATTTGGGATAATTGAACGTTTAGACGTTAAATCATCAAAGGTTTCTTATGCCCTGCATATATTTAAAAGATTTCTATCCATGCCTATTCCTTCATTCGAAGTCCAACCATTATTGATTTTTCCGAAAGCTGGTGCAGGGAGCCAAGGCATCATAAATCGGATCCCCGATTTTTAATACCAAGCTGTGTGAAAATATTTCACAAAATAGGGTGGGCAATTCTTTGTTTCTAATTACCACTTTATTCTTCCACTAACGATGAAAACGCGTTGATCATGAGCTCAACCAAGATCATGCAACAAATAGGATGTGATACGATAGAAGCAGCTGCGTACTGTCAAGGCGTCTAGCTGCTCTCGCAGTTTCACCTCTTCACTGAGTTAAAATAGCCGTAATATTGGAACACCACTCGTCACTTCCTCAGTCCCTCGCAAAGCCTTCTAAAGAAAATAAGTTAATTATTACAGATTCTTTATTAATAAATTATGATGCAATGTTTAAATTTATAAATATAAAAAACTATCGAGTCTACTTAAAAGCAATATATGTTAAATTTGAAGTAAAATTGTTTCAGTTATAATTTAAGGGGTTGGACGCGACGAAGCGTTATGCAATCAATCAATTTCTGTCTTCTATCAAAGGCAATCCATTTGAAAAATATTTTGAACCCCTTTCCTTAAAAATTACACCATTGCGTTTCAAAATATTGCGCAATAAATGAAATATCATAGCTACTAAAAAATATAATGAATGTTATCTGCTCGAAATTCAAACATTACTTGGTTCCATGCTTAATTTATTAAACAAATAGTAAAAATTTGTCCCTAAATTAAATTAAATTCGTACTTTTGAATGGCTGTGCTTCTTACATGAACTTGCTTCTAGAGGTATAAAATAAGTCTTTTTAACCTTCATATTTTGAGTTAATGTAGTTCGCTACTGCAGTTATTGTGTTTCCTTATTTTATTATCTATGCTTGCTCTATCTATTTTTTTACTTTTTCTTTCATCTACCTGTCTCCCATTTCATTTTCCTGCTGTAAATGAAAAGGTCCTCCTTGACTGCACCGTTTTTTTCCTAATTAAAAAACGAATAAATCAAATGACGATTAATCAAAATTGAGTATACTTTAAATTTATTTTTATCCCGTGAGTTTTCGGGTGGGTTGTGGAGTGGGGGATTGTTCCTTAATTCTCTTGGGAAATTTATTCAAGTTGATGGCGTTGTAACTATTATCGGCATTCAGTGGTGTCATAAAACCACATCTACTTGCCCAGAATTCTTTTCCATTCCTAGTCACAAGTTTGTTTTGTTTTTTACTTCTCCCTCGACAGGCAGATACTTATGTCTTTTCCTTCCTATAATTATTCAAGGAGGCTTCTAAATTGACGAGTTACCCTTGTAGTCGTTAAATTTTTCCTGTCTACTTGTTTTTATTTGTTTATTTTCAATTGTTAATTTTTATTTAGCATCTTGATTTCGTTATGGGGTTTGTAAAATCCAATGGTTTATCTAATCTGATGAAAAAAGATAGCTGAATGCTTTAGAAAGTAGTCACCGCAGCAAGGTCATGCCCGAAAAAAATAAAAACACTTCTTCATTTTGGAGTCGGTGGGTGCATGCAGTACTTCAGAGATTTTTTAAATATTAGAAAATTCTCTTTTGAAGAGTGATGTGGCAACTTATCCCAACTGACAAATGAGCTGATAAAGAAGGTAGAGAAAATAGTTGGTTTGTTTATTTCTGTTAGGATTTCAAAGGAGGATAGATTGTCTAAGCACAGGAAGAATTGACATTTCTTACAGTAGCGGATCCAGGATATAAATTCGTGAGGGGGGGGGGGGTAACCTGAATTCTTCCCTTTGAATAATCTGAGAAAAGGGCATTGATGATAAATAATGTTTATCTTCCACAGCATTGGTAATAATTAAGAGTAACTCACACGGAGGTGAGCACAAACTCAGGCAGATCCGATTTTCTTTCCCCACACATCAGAAAATTATGAATTGTAGTTTTTGGATGTCAGCTATGGTATAATACTGAATTTAATAATCAATTTTGAGATTTACCTGTATTTTAGACCTGTATCATATAAGGTACATTCGATCGGAACGGTTTAAAAAAAACTTTTAGAAATATTTTATATTATTACATAACTCTTTGAATGGCATAAACAAATGTGGCTTTAAAAAAATAAATAAAGATAAACGGGTCTGAAAGAGCTAATAACAACATCTAACACTCATTAGTAACACAGTATTAGTCCCGGTGTTTCACATAAGCATTAACTTTGTATTTATTGATAAGGAATTTATAAAGCATATTAATATATTGTTTTATATTCTTGTCTATAACTAAATTTAAAAGGTTGAAAAAACATAACATTTTTCTTCTTTTTCTATATAGTCAAGTTACAAAGTAAAAATAATTATGAATCAATTATACGATTTGATCATGCATCACTGACTCTTTCCAACCTCTGCCTCACTGACATTAGCGTACCTCTATTTTGTAAAACCCACTTCCATCACTGTTGTAAACATGAATTTTGCAAAGTTCTTTAGTGAAGGGTTTTAAAGTATGCTTTTGTACATGGAAAATTCAAATCTGCTAATATTTTTGTGATTGCAGAGCATTTAACTTGGTACATTTAAGGTTGATTAAAAAGTGCTCTCGGAAAACATTAATTGTACTCAAAATCAGAGGTAATGGTATAAAATATTTAAGCTTTTCTGTAGAAAAGTATCCTACCAAGCAAAAAAATATTTCCTTAATTAAACAACCTTGCAAGTACAGCAATAACATCAGTAAGAAACTATTTAATCACAATTTCCATCAAATCTTGGTTTGATTCCTTCTTGGACATCCTGCGTCGACTTGCTTCTTAGTTTCTGATATAGCCCTCATGTTCCTCACGTCTATGTTTATATTCATTTTTAAAACATATTTTTAGCTATTTAGAAAGAGTTATGTAATAATATATATATATATATATATATATATATATATATATATATATATATATATATATAAAGTCAACAGCCACGAAGGAAAATGAAAATCGGGAGATCTGCGAGGCCTTTTAACTAATCGTCCTTTACAAAGCACACTGAAGCAGAAAGAAACATAAGAAGAAATTTTTACAAAGAACACACACACACACGTATATGACAGATGGGGACATTAAGATTATAAGGGTATTAACAGATACCTGGAAACCAACCCTATTAAAGAATTAAACCTGCCGAAACAGAAGGTGACCATTGAAAAAAAGGGTTTACAAAAAAGATGAGGGGAACTCAGACCGTCAAAACTAAATTAAGATTACAACTTCATAATTCTTCTATTTGAGAAGCAATAACAATTTATAAGAGATGAAAATTATCAAGATTAAAACCGAAAATATATTAAACATATGAATAACTAGAAAAGTATAAACGCGCTTATATGACAAATGGAGAATATAGGGAGAAATAAGCCTGACGAAACAAAAACAATTTCTAAGAGGTGAACAGTATCATGAATAAAACAGAAAATTTATTAACCATAGGAATAACTAGAAAAGCTAATTATTAATTAGGTCAGTAATTTTATCTTTAAGGTCATACTTGAATATTTTTGTAATACAAGGGTCCAAAAAATAGATGCCGGGGTTAAAATTACAATTAAAGTAAGCTGTATAATCGCAGATTCTAAAAGATTTCGTGAAAAGAAATCTTTCGATCCAGCGATCACAGAACTCTCGGTCCAATTTATCCGATGAGAGTTTTCACTCAAATGAATAAATATTGCATTTGATGTTTGCCCAGTATTTACAAAATACTTATGCTGTTTAAAACGTACTTCCTAATCTTTGCTAGATTGTCCGAAATAAAAAGAGGGACAATCCAAACATGGAATTTTATATATTATGTTGTTGATTACATTAGGGCTATTTTTTATTAACATTCCATTTAGTGTATTATTATAGGAAAAAACAAGGTTTACATTAGGAGATTTCAACAATGACTTTATGTTTTCAAAACCACTAAAATAAGACAAACTGAGGATGTTCTTAGGGGTTTCTTTCTCACTGGTACTTTCATTATAAAACTTTTTGTGGCTTTCCAGGTACCCGTTAATGCCCTTATAATCCTGATGTCCCCATATGTCATAGACGTGTGAGTCTTATTTGTAAAAAAATCTTCTTATGTTTCTTTCTGCTTCAGTTTGCTTTGTAAAGGACGATTAGTCGAAAGGCCTTCGCAGATCTTCCGTGTTTCATTTTCCTTTGTGGCTGTTGACTTTATTTATATATTCATCGCGTTCCAAATTTTCGTGATTCAGTTATATATATATATATATATATATATATATATATATATATATATATATATATATATATATATATATATAAGAGTTTGAATTAGCAGGTTTGGGATAGATGAAGTATTTAAAACCAGTCGGTGTTCTATGAATAAGAAGATCGAGAAAGGGAAGGGTTCTTCTATTATTTTCAACCTCAGAGTAAATTTAATGGAAGAGACGAGTGAATTAAGTTTGGTAAGAAAGCTATTAACATCTTTAGAATTAGGCCACAAGCAAATGACGTCATCAATATTCCTGTACCAAACAATAGAGAAGTCAAGGATAGTAGGGAGGAGTCTTGCTTCAAAGAACTCCATGATAAATTGCAAAATACTGTTCTTCCCGTACCTGCTACTATTTTTATAAAGCTCATTTCCCTTTGTACCCAAAATTGTAAGTTTTCATTCGATGGCAAATATGTTCTTATATATATATATATATATATATATATATATATATATATATATATATATATATATATATATATATATTTTCCTCGCTACTTCGCGGTTCGACTTTCCCGGACTCGCGACTTCGCGGATTTTTAAAGCGCAGTACGTAACGCCGAGTTTTCGCCATATCGCGGGTTTCTGCGACGCGTTTATTTTTCAGTACTGTATATTGACTGATGAAAATTAGAGCCAGGAAAGGCTGGTTTGATTAATTCCAGAAACGCTTTGGCCTCAAAAGCGTTTCTTTACATGGAGAGGCTGCCTCTGCGGATCATGCAGCAGCCGAGGACCATGTGAAAAATACCTTTAAATCACTTATAGAGGAAGGGGACTACAAGCCTGAACAGGTTTTTAATATGGATGAAACTAGTCTATTTTGGAAACGGATACCCTCGCGAACTTTTATAATGAAAGACGAAGCTAAAGCCCAGGGATTCAAAGCCCAGAAAGACCGAGTGACAATCGTCATGTTCGGAAAAGCTGTGGGCTTTATAATTAAGCCCGGACTTATTTATAAATCGAAAAACTCAAGGGCCCTAAAAAATTAAAAAATAAAAATGTGTTGCCAGTGTACTGAATGCATAACCCTAAGGCCTGGTTCCATCAGTATTTCATCCCGGAGATGAAACTTTATATCACAGAGAAAGGCCTTGAGTTTAAAGTCCTTCTCCTCATGGACAACGTGGACGGCATGCAGTTGATGTGTCTTACGATGGTGTTCAGATTGAATTCTTGCCACCAAACACTACATCACTCATTCAGCCAATGGATCAAGGCGTTATTCGCGCTCTTAAGGCGCTTTATACACGTTCTGCCCTAGAAAACATTGTTGAGCTATTGACTCCGAAAATAACTTCTCTCTGAAGGCAAACTGGCCTGACTACACCATTGCTTTGTGTCTGCAAAACATCCGAAAGGCCATCAAGGCCATGAAGACAGAAACTTTGAATGCAAGTTGGAAGAATTGTGGCCAGAAGTGGTCCACGGTTACAAGGGCTTCTCTCCTGACTAGGTCGACCACTCTACAGTTGATAAGGGTGTGAGACTGGCAAGAAGGCTTAGAGGAGATGGTTTCAGTGACATGACTGTCGAGGACATAAATGAATTAGTAGATGCACCTCGCAACAGTTGACAGATGACGACCTGACAGAGATGACAAAGTCTGCAAGTGAAGAAGAGGAACAAGAGGAACCAGGTGCTGAAGAAGAAGAGGTTGGCCTAACACACGAGCACCTCGCAACCATGGTCAGAATGGCTAAAGAACTTCAGCGACTAGCTCAAGAATGGGACCCCCGATGATTCGTTCATCGCAAATTCAATAGACGGATCCACGTCAGTGTATAAATCCATTCTTAACCAGAAGAAAAAACAGCGCCAGCAACTGCCATAACCATGTTCCTAACTCGGAGGACGCCGCCAGTTACGCCTACGCCTTCAGTGGAAACAGAAGCTACTGATGAGGCCGATGATACTGCACCACCTGATGAAACGGCGCATTCAGAAGAGCTGTAAGTGCTCTTTTTGGCTGTGTAGTACATTCATCGTCATCCGTAATTCACAGCAAATTCATTATCGTCATCGTCATTCAAGTTGTAGTACAGTACGTAAAAATTATATATCATTACGAGTGTAGAAAGGGCTTAAGAGTATAAAAAGTATTTATCAGAGTATGGGAAAGGTTATTAAGAGTGTGACAAAGGTTGGTAAGAGTGTGGGAAGGCTTCATAAGGGTTTAATATATATATATATATATATATATATATATATATATATATATATATATATATATATATATATATATATATATATATATATATAGCATAATAAACATATAGTTTCTACTTCACGGATTTTCGCTTTTCGGGGGGGGGGAACCTAACCCTCGCGATAAACGAGGGACTATTGTATATATTTAAACCCTTCCAATCGAAACTACTTAGCATGATACATGTCTAAAATACAGGTAAATCTCAAATATAATTATTAAATTGGAACCTATTCTGACGTCCAAAAACTACAATTCATAATTTTCTGATGCGTGGAAAAAAATTCGGATCCATCCGATGGATTTAGTGCTCACTCCTGTTATCTATTATCAATGCTGTTTAAGATAACCATTATTAATGATCAATGCTCTTTTCTCAGACTACTCAGAGGGAGAAATTCAGGTTAGCCATCCCCAATTTTTTTTATCCTGGATCCGCCACTGACTAATAGGAAATTTCTGGCAGGTTGACTCTTGCTCGTATTTGAGAGCTGTAGGGGGATTTAGAGGGGTCACTTTTGTTGGCCACTTCTGATTCACTTATACAAGATTTTATTATATTTCGTAAGTGATACTTACTAGAGCAAGAAACCATTTGTGGGTCATGGACTATTTATCAATTGCAGAGATTTTTTGTCCGCGACTTCAATCGAAGGAGCAATGCCTGCTCCGTTACTTCACTCACCACAAAGAGGGGCAGAAAGCCAAGTCGAAGAGTATTTTCTTGGTAGTGAAAACCACCTGGCCTATCTTGGAGAAGGCCAATACACAAATACTACGCAGGAAAGAAGCGGGATAACTTGATCGGCATCTAGAACGCCCTCAAGAAGAACAGAACAAAGGTACAAGAGGGTTAGCGCTCCAAAGAGTGGGTGTTTAAATCTGATTTGGAAAACATGTTTGACATGACTCACTACTCTGCGCTATCCTCTTCCAAGGTCCCTCAGAGGGACAAGGATTTTCTCAACTCGCAGAGGGAAAACCGGATAAGGTCAAGTCCTGCAGAGGTGGAACAAAAGACTGAAAAAGAAGGCTGAGAAGCGGAAGAGGGATCTTGTAACCCAGACTAGGAAAACGAAATTGGATGCTGAGGTGACACAGATCGTGGAGGTGACGCGGGTGGTAGCAGCCCTGAAGTCAACATGGAAGACGACAAGATATAACAAGTGCCCAACATAAGCAAGGCCCAGATTACAAAGAGAAGGCGAATGTAAGCCTTTGTAGAACAGCAACTGTTCATCGAAACCGGAATGAGATCCGAAAGGACATGGGGGAAGACTTGACCCGAAAGTTCGAAGCTTCTGGTCCTTTACTCTTACACTGGGATGAGAAACTCTTGGTTCGAGATTTAAAAGCTTGAACCCAAATTTTCAATACACAACAATCCATCCAGCTCTTCCTCATCCGAAAAACCAAAGAATTCTTCTTCCTCTCGATCCTATCAGAATCGGAGTCTCACCCACTCCTCCAGAAAGATCCTGAGGATTGGAGCCATGACCAGGAATGGATCACGGCGCAAAAGTGGGTGAAAGTCCTGAAGGTGATAAATGACTCCGCCGAGCGGTGTAGTGCTTCACTGAACTGATTCGATTTCACCATCACGCGTGATGATAAACATAAGAAATTCCTCCTCAAGGTGGGTAAAGCCCACCAGAAATTTATCTCCGCCCAGACGAAGGAGGGCTTAAAAAGTAAAAACAAGTACTGTAGGATAGATTGATGATGAAAACAATCCATTTATCATCGCTTATTTTAATTAATGAAAGGTGTATCTGGTTTGTTTCAACTTTTGTTTGGAAATGAAGAGAATGATAAGAATTTAGTTTTTTTCCTGAATATAAGAAAGTGTTAAACTTGAACGATCTCTAAATACAGTGCGATTTCCATCATTTTTAGATATTTAGTATCTTTTTCCTATTTGAAATGGGAACAACATTCGCTAACAAGAGAAAATCGAAGAAAATCTTTTATTAAGTATTAATGAGACACACTAGGTCACTATACACCCTGCTTGCTGCTTCTGAGACTTGTTTTACACACCTTGCTATCGATTAAACACAAGGTCAAGGTGGATCTTGTATGGGCTTGTCAATGAACTTCTTTAATATGTAGATAAAGTGTGTAGAAAAAGGGGCGACGAAAAAATAAAGAACGAAAATAGTGTGAGGAGAGTTGCCAACGGCTTCGTGCCTCACCGGATAACCGTTGGCGAGTGGCGTATCGACTACGCTATCCTGAGTGTAAATTAAAACACCGATTCAAGCGAAACTTTTAAACCACCCGTTTGCATTTCTCGGCACGACATTAGGAAGAAATGAAGACAACGAACGCCACTTGGAAACATTAGCCAAGGCGTGACGCTCCAAAACCAGGTTTGAGCACCCTTGTAGATAGATGACTGTAGGAAAAGGGACGATGTAAAAATAAAGAACGAAAGTAGTGTGAGGCGAGTTGCTAACGGCGTCCTACATCGCTGGATCGTCGTTGTTGAGCGGCATATCCAGTGATCCATCCTGAGTTTCCAAAAAAGATCCATTTAAGCGAAGCTTTTTAACTGCCCGCTTACACTTCTCGGCTTACTACAAAAAGAGTGGTAGCCAGTTAACAAATCAAAGGCCATTCATAAATCTGCCAGATTAGTATATAAGCTCTATAAGTGAAGAAGAACTGGGGTTGATTAAAGGTGTCTTCCAGAGACATTACAGAAAGATACCCTAGTATGTCATTATCTACACCCCCTCATTCTCTTCATGATAACAAACTTTTGCGCAGCAGCTCTCGTCTCCCCTCTGATATCTGATCACAAGAGTGTCTGGATTATCATTTCGATGAATGCATGCCATGCTGAGAGCTTGTTGGTTGACAAAACAAGTTTTAATGTAGCCTTCCTTTTCAGCCTAACTAGCTGCAGTTGAAACAAGATGTGGCGTGAGCCTTCCACCAAAGAGTGTTCCACATTGATGTTTTGAACCACATTTGCGACGAAGCCTGTTTGCTGTCCTAAACCACGTTTAATGACTCACCGGACCAATTTCAAGAAAGGCCAAATCTTTTGGAAGTTCTCCTTATGGTATATGTGATCTTTTACTCACACGCTTAATCCACAGAAATATCCTTATAACATTATTACTCATTAAAATAAAAGGTTTCTAATGGCCAGCTTGGCGAATGGAGGATAAATTTCAAGTTGTTTAGCAGTGTCTAGCATCTTGCCAATATTACCTACTTGTTGTTAGAGAAGGTCTTCCCATTCAGTGATGCGATCAAATTTCGCACGTGTAACTCGTTATTGGGGAGAGCTAATCCAACAAAAGCAACTTTCGACCAAGCTTGAGTTCTACCCAATGCTTTGAACCACCCTCCCAACCAGCGGTAACATCTTTAGAATCAATTATAATGGCCTGCATACCATTACCTTTGCCCTCCTTCATGAAATCAGCAATAACTTGTGCAAGTTTTTACTATTTGAGCCCTTCTCACTGCCTAAAGAATAATCCTCTTTTTTGATACTGCTGTGGGACTGATGACCTGAAGTGTTGTTGCTTTCAACATAACTTTAGTTGCATCTTGACGGCCGTCAAAAAATAATGAAAGCAATTTTACCCTCCATACGAAGATAACACTGGTCTGCATTTTGGAATTTTGGAATCTTTATTTTTATTCATGGATGTGATCTTACATATTCTTGGGTTGCTGATTTTAAATATCTAAACCATTTTTTCTATCACATAAGGATTTTGAATAAAATACAAATTAATGATAACAATAAATGTGCATTTTAAATATATTGTTACTTATTTAAAATGAATAAATATCGTGGTATTGTTGTTGTTGCTTTAGAGTGCCAGTCTGATCCTATTAATTACGAAAGACAACAATACCTCAATATTGGCTGAGTGGACTTTTTAATTAATTTATTGTTTAGAGAGTGTCACAGCGTTTAATCCGTTTTAAGGAGAGAGCCCGTTAAACACGTAAAGGATCCATTGAAACACCAGAATTATCCAAAAATAAATATATATTTTAAATTTATCAATTAACTACAAAAAAATCAAATATTTATAATCACCGAATTAGTTTAACGAGGATAACCATACTTGAAACCGGGCCTATTACAGAATCTATTCATGTCCAAATCTAAATAGGCTCCTAGTAAACGAACCAATTGCCGAATAGTTATTTTATAGGGACCCTTTTAGATTAGCATTAAACTCCAATTTAAGCTTCACTCGTCTAACGGTAAAGATGGCGGGGTTCACTAAAAATTGTTTCTACTTCAGTTAATTTGAGTATCGTAATAAACTCATACTAAAGTAATACAAATATAAATGGTCTTTCTGACTTACATGAGAGAAAGGATCAGGGGTTGCCGGAAGTCACTAGATGGCTTTTTCCCTAGCTTCTTTTTCTACGGAGAGCGGTTGGAGTTTTTTTTCTTTCACGAGATAAGGGGGATAGAGGGAGGGGGGCGATGTCAACTTCGTATTGCAACTTTGCCTCCTGTTACGTTTAAATGACGGAGAGAGGTGTTGTGCTCTCTAGTTCAGGAGTGCTCTTCTGGATGCTCTTGAAGCCTATTTGTATCCTAGTCTTTAACGTCGAGTGCCCAACTGGTTTTGGGGTATACGAGATGATTTCTACGGTACTTAACAAATGGAACCTCGTTGGGGATTAGTTCTTCTCCTCTCACTCTTACGGAGCTTGCGCCGCTGTGAGAGTCACTCGAGGGTGAGCGGGTTATCTTTTCTCCAGTCAGACTTCTTCTAAGTCTGACTGACACCGGTACAAAACGTGACGTTTATAAGTTATTTCGAAATTGTGTGAAGGACCGATCTTCTCGAACTGGTCCTCTATCGTCTCTCACCGAATCATCCTTTCTCTTTCCTTAGGGGGCTTATTTATAGCCTGGCATCTGCCCCATCTAAGGGGAAAGGGGCGAGGCCGCAGAGGGGTGAGCGAGGGATGAGGCCCCAGAGAGGAGAGCGATGAGTGAGGGAAGGGTGGCACCGCGGTGCCAAAGTCGGCTTGTTAATTAGAGGCACCACCAACCGTCACCATCCTTGGTGTTCCTTTTGACTGGCACCGCTTTTTGTGGCGATTTAACCACGGGCCTCCGGATCTCGTAGGTAATTGGATCCTTTGAGCGCTGCGTAATGGCCTTTGGTGGTCACCTTGGCACAGCGGGTCGCTCTCGAATACCTATGCGGCGGGGAGATCAAAAAGGGTAGGCCGTTTGACTGTTATTCCGCCGGCTAACGTTCCCCCGACTCTCCTCATGTGGCTCGATTCTCTTGCTTTCTCCGCTATGTCCGTCTGGCCCTCCGGGAGGCTTTATGTTTTAATTCCTCTACAATAAGTAATCATGGAAAAGCACATTATTTTAGTTTTAAGAACATTTTATACCAAATCAACATGAAATAAATCACGGTTATCATGAAATGAATCAAAATCATCAACATCAAATCAAATAAATGTAAAAAAAACATGCTCTCATGGTTAGCTTACATACCGATTCAAAGGAAGGCGTACCGCTGTGATTTCCGCTTGTGCTGTGCATCGGGACCATCACGTTTCAATGACCAGCAGTAATCCTCCATCATGCTGACATTACATTTGCCCTGGTATCGAGTTTCCATGGTGCAAATATCCTGATGGACACGCTCTCCTTGTTCCTCACTGTTGTTCCCACAATTCGTGGGAAAATAGTCAAGATGTGGGTGCAAAGAGGGCATCTTCACACTCATTCTAGACCCAAGTTGCTGGAAACTTGAAATCAGATCTTGGATCATTTTGTCATATTCTGGGGAGCGGGTGTTCCTCAAGAAGTTATGGACAATCTGCTTGAAGAAAACCAGGCATTCACCTCGACACCTGCTAATGCTTCCTCAAAATGCTTGTCCTTCATCAATTCCCGAACCTGAGGGCCAACAAAGATTCCTGCCTTTAGTTTACCTTCACTTACACGAGGAAACTTTGACTCCAGGTACTTGAAAGCAGCTCCATTCTTGTTCAAGGCCGTCACAAAATTTTTCTTAAGACCTAATTTGATGTGGAGTGGGGGTAGCAGAATTTTCTTGGGGTCAACTAGTGGCATAGCTCTCACATTTGGAGCTTACTGATGGAACTCTTGCAAGCTTTGTGTGGAGAAAATGGCTTGTCTTGGTCTCCTAATCTGCAGCCAAAATAAGCTAAATAACAACGCTTCAACAAAGGAGTAATATTGCTCCGGGAATCTGAAGGGGTGAATTGCCCGCAGACATAGCAAAATATGTCTGCTGAATTTATACAGCCTCTAGACATATTCACAATCTAAAAATAAAGAAAAATATATTAGCAATATTAGAAATATATCTATAATCTCTCTCTCTCTCTCTCTCTCTCTCTCTCTCTCTCTCTCTCTCTCTCTCTATATATATATATATATATATATATATATATATATTATAATATATATAAATATTTACTTATGCTATACAAAAAGAGAAAAGTAACGTCTCCGTATAACTCGACAACGTGATGTGATAAAGATGAATAAAAAAAAAAGTAAATCACAATTTTTTATCTATATTTTGAAAAAGATGTGAAACAGTCAATCAAAAAAATGATGCAGACCAGTGGAATCAAAGTACTGATGCGAGGATTCCATAACTTCTTCTTGAGCTCTCTTTAAGCACGGATCCAGGGAGGGGAGGGGGCTGAGGGGACTGAAGTACCCCCCCCCCCAGGAAATTTCAGACCCGTTTATGTTTATATTTCTTTTTTCAGCCCTACTTCTATTTCTGCTGTTCAGAAAGAATTATTTAATAATATATATATATATATATATATATATATATATATATATATATATATATATATATATATATATCTCCAGCAAAGCGCAAGAAACAGTAAAACAGGACAAGGTTGGGATTCGAACCGAGCACACTGAGGCAGCGAGCAACCGCTTTGATCTCAATTAAACCGTCCCTTAGACCACTTGGCTACGCGGAAGACAAAAAAATCTTCCGAATAAACAAGCTTTTAAGGTACGCTTCGCAAGGTCGATCGGGACTATGAAAGAGAGAGAATCCCACCCTTGAACGGAATTTTTTGCGAATTAACATAACAACATAATTTCACAGATGACAAAAGTCACAAGGGCTTATCAAAGCCCATCCGCATCTGTCAAAACCCACCCAAAAAATACATCCATAGGATTGTGTCTGATCATGCATCTACAATATACAATTCGAACCATCGACAGGAATGTGTTAAAAACAAAAAGTATCATCATCAAGACTCGTCAAAATCCATATCAATCATAATATACAATAATAAAAAACTGTATCCACAGGAATGAGCCTAGAATCCCCCCACCCCCTTCCGAAGTTAACTCTCCCTACCCATATAATCATCTAATCTGCGTTTGAAAACATTCAAGTTTGGACTGTCTATTGTCTCAGATGGCAAACTATTCCAGTAATCTAGCACTCTATTGGTGAAAAAATATTTTCTAACATCCAACCTGCACCTTTGTTTTTTAATTTTTAACTGGTGACCCCTAGTCCTTTTTCTACCTTCCAACTCAAATAACTTACTAAAATCCAATTTATCCATCCCAGAACAGATTTTATAAAGCTCAATTATATCTCCCCTCACACATCTCCCCTCAAATGAGAACATATTTAGTACGCTTAGTCTATCTTCATATTCAAGGTGCTTCAGGAAAGGTATTATTTTTGTCGCCCTCCTTTGTACTGACTCTAGCAGGTTGGTGCCATGTCTAAACTGTGGTAACCATGCTTGTATACAGTACTCTAAATGTGGCCTAACATACGAGTTGTAGAGTTTAAGGATAACTTCTTTACTCTTGTAGCTAACATTCCTGTTTTGTATCCTAGCACCCTATTTGCTCTATTTTATGCCTCAATACACTGGTTTGAAAACTTAAGTGACCTATCTACTACTACGCCTAAGTCCTTCTCATCCTGAACTGAATTCAGCCAATGCCCATCCATTTCATAGCTAAATTCCCTATTATCCCTTCCCATGTTAAGAACTTTGCATTTTTTAAGGTTAAAAGTCATCTGCCACTTCTGAGCCCAAGCTAATAACTTATTTAAGTCACTCTGCACTTTAAAGGTACCCTAACTTCTTTGACTACAGCTGCCAATTTAGTGCCATCAGCAAAAAGTTGGCACTTTGCTATTAAAACCTCCCCAAGATCATTTATATAAACTATGAATAATAAAGGGCCTAGAACGATCCCTGAGGTACGCCACTGATAACGTCCCTCCACCGTGACCTCAGCCCATTCAGCACAACTCTGTTTCCTGTCTTTCAGCCATTCAGTTACCCAATTCAAAACTTTACCACATATGCCATGCATTTTTAATTTGTGAACTAGTCTTCTATGTGGAACCTTATTAAAAGCTTTTCTAAAATCTAAGTAAATTACATCAACATTTTCTCCCTTATCTAATTGTTTAGTAACATAATCCATAAAATCCAGTAAATTTGTTAAACACGCTCTACCTCTTCTAAACCCATGCTGAGCATCATTTATTAACCTACCACACTCTAGATGGTCAGAAATCCCCTTCTTGACTATCTTCTCAAGAATTTTACAAACGATAGAAGTTAAGCTTACCGGCCTAAAGTTATTCGGCTCCTCTTTACTTCCCTTTTTAAAAATTGGCACTACATTCGCTAATTTCTAATCCTTAGGTATTTCTCCAAATTCTAGTGATCTAGTATATATCTTCTCAAGAGCTACTGCAATACTATCTACACCTTCTTTGAGTAACCTAGAATGAATGTTGTCTGGGTCAGATGACTTACTAGTATTTAACTGCAACATAAGCCCTTTTATTATTTCCCTGTTCACATTAACGGTATTCAACACTACTTCCCTTGACCTAGAACTATCATCAATTAATCTATCTCGATTCTCTTGTGTAAATACTGAAGAAAAATGATCATTAAGAACCTCTACTATTTCCTCATCAGATTCTTTCAAAACCCCTTCATAGCTAATAGGCCCTATTTTATCACTGTTAGATTTGTTATTAATTCTATAATAGCTAAAGAATTTTCTTGGATCCTTATTATTATTTTGAGCTAAATTAATTTCTGCCCTCCTTTTGCTCTTCTTAATAATCTTATTCAGCTCATTTCTGGTCGACCTATAATGATTTAAGTTGTCAAAAGTACTTTCTCTCTGTAATCTCTGGTATACCATTTTCTTCTCTGAAACTTTCCTACATATCTCCTGATTCCACCATTTCTTCCTAATAGCCTTCATTGGAATTCATTGCTTCTGGACTATGCTTAATATAGTCTTAAAAGTGTCCCACATCTCATAAGTATTCTTCCCCCTGAATTCTATATCCCACCTAATCTGATTTAGCAAGTTGCGTAATTTATCGTAATTTCCCCTATAAAAATTTGGAGTTTTTGTGTAGTTTGTTGATGTTGTATCTTTCACTATTCCCAAGTTAAGACGAACCATCTGGTGATCGCTATTTCCCAATGTTTCCCCGACAGTCAATTCCTGAACCAAGTGATCATCAAATATATTGGCACCCCTCGTTGGCTTATTAACAAAGTGAGTCAAAAAATTATCCTCAAAGCATTCTATAAACTTACAACTTGATCTATCCCTTCCTATCATATTTTCCCAGTCCACAGAATTTAAATTAAAGTCACCAAGAATAATTGTATCTACTTCACATCCTTTCCTTATTTCCCTAGCTCATCAATACAGTTAAGTCAGTCTGTCCGGGTGGTCTGTAAAAGGCTCCCAAGTGTATTATCATATTTTTACTAACCCTAATATCTATCTACAATGACTCAACTTCTTCTTGCTTTATAGAATTATTTAGATTTAAATAAATGCTATTTCTGATATAAATAATCAACCCACTACCCGTCCTATCTCTCCTTTGACTACATTAGTCAAAGGAGAGATAGGACGGGTGGTGAGTACATTACATATCATAACCCTGTAGTTCAAATTCACTCACGTTGTCATTAAATTTATTTTCATTAACCCATGATTCTATTACACATATTATATCTATATCTTCACCAATAATATTACTAAATAACTCATCCTTCTTATTTCTAAGACTACGAGCATTGGTATAAAGACAACTCAGCCCTCCTATCCCTGAAGCACTTCTTTTAGCCTATATACCGTCCGCTCTATCTTCTATGCATCTCTTTCCTTTCCCTGTCCCACCCTGTACTCTTATATTTCTCTGATCACTATCAGTGACTAGTTTCCCGCCTGCAAAGACCCAACGACACTATCTAACTCCTGCCACAACACATCAACCTCAGCCCGGCTTAGATGGAGTCCATCCAATACATGCAATGCCTTATTCCCATAAAACCCATTCCAAACATCTACAAACACTAATCCCAACTCCTCACACAGGTTTTTCACATACTCATTCAATCCAATTGCACGAGACAACCATTCCATCCTCACATCCAATCTCGGAAGCACACCTGAAACAACGCCTTTCACTCTACTTTCACTCATCCTTTCAACTAACCTTTTGTACCTCTCTCGTAACTCACATGAACTGACCTTCTTTACATCATTTACTCCCACATATTATCATACACTAGACTATCATACCTCTCAGACACATCATTTACACCAGCACCCGACAAACAAACTCTCACTCCCTTCCATTTGATTGCACTCAACTTCCTATCTAAATATCTAATCTGAGAGTCACCCATCACAAGCACCTCAGTCATCCTCCTAGTTCTTTTAGGCTTAGCATTACCCTCCTTCCTGTTCTCATTTAAACTACCACTTATTTCACTTTCTGCCGCAACCACATCATACAAATCATTTTCAACCTCTTCTTCTCTCAGGGCATCGAATCTGTTAGTCAACCTAACAAGTTCCATGTTCCTCTTACTCACACACCTAAGCTGTCCTAACCTATATATTCTATCCATATTCACCCACCATTCATCTTCACTCATATCAGTCACTTCTTTCTCTCCAGTCCCTAGTCTAGGCCTATCTTCCACCCTCTTGGTCCCAGCCATATTCTTCATGCGTACACTCGCATAATTAAAAATTCCTTTAGTATTATGTCTAACACTTAAAGTTTACTATCTTCCCGAACTTAAATATATTACACCGAAAAATCCAAAATGAAAAAACGTCACTGAATAGAAAGCTCGCTGAGAACACGTCCGATCGCTACCGAAGAAAAATTATCCTGTTTTTCTGTTTCTTGTGGTTTGCTGGATTCATTTCATCATTCTTTAGCGTTCATGAAAGATTTATACATTGCATATTCGCTGCGTGTTTACCTCAACTCTCCTTTGTTCTTTGAATTCCCTATTAATTTCTCTCTCCTACATACAGTCCCGATCGACCTTGCGAAGCGTACCTTAAAAGTTTATTTATTCGAGAGATTTTTTTGTCTTCTGCGTAGCCGAGTGGTCTAAGAGACGGTTTAATTGAGATCAAAGCGGTTGCTCGCTGCCTCAGTGTGCACGGTTCGAATCCCACCCTTTTACAGAATTTTTCCGAATTAGGAAATAACATTTTCGAAGAAAAATATCCTGTTTTTTTGTTTCTTGCGGTTTGCTGGATTCATTTCATCATTTCGCGTTCATGAAATATATATATATATATATATATATATATATATATATATATATATATATATATATATATATATTAGTGTAGTTGGGTCTTTCTTGAATGCAAATTTTGTTGAAGACCATTGTGTATTTTGCCTTAATTAATTTCCTTCGGCAACTTTCTCTTCTTCTAACTATCTGTTTTATTCCATCTTGTAGATGGAAGATTACTTGTCCAGTATTCATCTTTTTTTTAACTCAATGTGTTTGTTTTTTTTGCCAAAGGAAATTAATTAAGGCAAAATAAACAATGGTCTTCAACGAAGTCACATAAATGTCTACATTCTTTGCGCAGAGGTTGGAATTTTCTGGAAGTAGACCTTATCTATATGGTTTTATACTTCACATCCATCTTTGATATTATTTTTCTATTTTGGGTCCTTTCGTTGTACATGGGTGGGGCATTGCTCTTCTGTTTCACACACACACACACACACACACACACACACATATATATATATATATATATATATATATATATATATATATATATATATATATATATATATATATATATATATATATATATATATATATATATATATATATACCACCTTTGTAAAATCTTTCGTTATTCCTTCATAATGAACTGAACAAGTTCGAAAGTACTTGGAATCCGCCTTTCATTTTCCTGTAGGATTTTTTGCATTTATTGCTCTATTCACGCGCCACTTTGGGAGTTTCTTATATATATAAATATATATATATATATATATATATATATATATATATATATATATATATATATATATATATATATATATATATATATATATCCAAAGAAATATAGTAACGTACATGTAAATTCAGGAGAGAAACGACAGTGATAGGATCAATTTATTCGCGAAACCAGGTTTCAACGGAAACATCCGTCATCGTCCTTCGCTGGAAGACTAATGAAATACAAAAGAGATGCAAAACTACTGGACACACAAATTTACAAGTTGGAATCTGATTGGATGGACGGGGGGTATGAGGAAACAGCGGCATTTTTTATTAAAGGAAGTATAAATTTCTTACTTATCAAGAAATTAGTATTGAATTGGCCATCGGAAGTATTATAGTTTGGAATTACCTTTATAAACGCCTATGTATATAATTGCGAGACTTATAAATTATTTTTACATTATCAATGTCAATTGCAGCTCAATGAATGATTGGATGATCGCATTGATTTCATCCTGCAAGAAACAAGGATCACAAATGCGATATGCTCTCAGGAACAGGGACGAAACTACGGACCTTTTAACTGATACTTCATGGCACGAGAAATGGGTAATATAGGCATTAGAGTTGGTTTGTTTCCGGTAGACAGAACAATATGCTTTGTTGTTTAATTTAGATATTTTTATATCCAGAAATGGCAATGAGTGGTTTTGTTCCCATTCTACTTAAAACAAATTGAATAATATTTTCCCTACCATTACCTTTAAAGTAAGATACATTGAAAATATACTACACAAATAGTAGGAGCATAAGAAATAAGATCATTTTATAAGAGTGCCAGCGATTGTAGAGAATTTTGATGTTATTGAGATAAAAGAGTTATGGCTTGATTTAGCAGGAAAGAACTTTTGACCTGAGGTCCAATTGATGGATATATGGATATATGTTGGATATATGATGGATATATGTTTCATACAGATATGACTAGGAGGAAAAGAGGAAGGGTGATTATTTGTATTATAGATAATCTTCAGGGTAGTGAAAACACTACAATTTAAAAAGACGCCAACACAGTCATTATGACTAGATGTTAAGGAGGGAAAGGATAAACCTGTCATAGGATTATTATATAGACAACAAAATCTTAGTAAGGAAGCTTCGTGTTCTCTGCGGCAGGAGATAGAACGCGCATGTAGATGTATGTGTGTATTATGGGAGATTTTAATTTTAGAAATATTGACTGGGAAGCTCTTGTAGGTGGTTGGGGAGGCTGAGGAATATTTTAACATGGTACAGGAAAATTTTCTTAGACAGGTTATAAACCAACCCAATAGCGGTGATATTATAGTGGATTTAGTTTTAACAAATCGGAAAGAAGGAATTAGTGATACAGATATTGGGGGAAATTTAGAAAAGACTTTAGAAAAGCAAATTATGGTGGTATGAGGAGGTACACGTAGACGGTTGTTTGGGCACTAGTGAGTGAGGTCAGGTCAGGAACTGAGATGTAAATGAGAGCAGTTGAGGGGGAAGATAAACCCCAGGTAGAGAGGAATGGTATCGGTGAGGAATATGAAACAATGATTAAACAGTTAATTGCCGGACTGAATATGAACATTCCATATAGGGAGATTAGAGCCAAGTCTGTTGAGCTTAAATGGATGTCAGATAAAATTAAGCATTATATTGGCATTGAAAGAGGCATTTAAAGGAAGAATATGGTGAGGATCAATTAAGGCAAATATATAATAAGCTAACTCGGGACATTAAAAAATTAATTAGGGTAGCAAAGAGAAATTAAGAAATTAAAGTGACAAATTAGGCAAATGAGGATCCCAAAGGTTTCTTTCAATTATACAGAACTAAGACTGGAGATAAATAGTCCCACTTTAAACTGCAGCTGGAGAGTTAGTATTGACAGTGATACCATGGCTAGGATGCTAAATATGTATTTTATTTCAGTATTTACACTCGAGGAAACTCTAATTGTACCTAAGGGGACCTCGATCCTCAGGGGAAATGATGAGGAGAAATTTGAGGATATTTTAATTACAAAGGAGATAGTGTCAAAAGAAATAGATAAAATCAAATTTAGTAAAGCAACAGGCCATGATGAGCTTTTTCCTAGGATTTTGAAGGAATATGAAGATGTGTTAAGTGAGCCCTTAGCATGCCTATTTAGAAAATCGTTAGAGACTAGCATTGTACCAACAGCACGGAAGAAAGCTAATATGATACCTATATTTAAGAAGGAGGATAAAACAATTGTCTAATTACCCACCAGTGAGTTTAACATCAGAGGTGGGGAAAATGATGGAATCTACATATAATAGCGAAATCTATTAAGGATCACTTAGTTAAACATAAGTTGATTAATGCATCGCATCACGGCTTTACGATAGTAAAGCCGTGATGCGATACATTACCCCTATAGGGTCAAATCGGGTTTGACTAATTTACTGTCTTTCTATAGAAATATGTATGGTACAATGCTAGTCTCTAACGATTGGATTTTAGTAAGGCTTCCGACAAGGTGCCACACTTACGACTTTTGAATAAAGTTAAAACAGATGGGATCGATGAAGGTATTTGAGGTGGATTCAGTCGAGGCTTAGTGACAGACAGCAAAGAGTTAGTATTATAGGATGGATATTGCTTTGCTTGAGTCTGTGCAAAGGAGGATGACTAAGATGACTCATGGGTTGAGGAGTTTAGCTTATGATGAAAGGTTTAAGAAACCAAATCTTCATACATCAGAAAGGAGAAGGGTCCGAGGGCACTTGATTGAAGTCTTCAAGTGGGTAAAGGGTTAAAATAGGGGAGACAGGTAAGGTTCTTAATATTAGCGAGCAGGATAGGACACCTAGCAATGGGTTTAAGCTGGACAAGTTTAGGTTTAGAAAATAGATTGGTAGAAATTGGCTTATAAATCGAGTGGTAGATGAATGGAATAGGATCACTAGTAATGCGGTAGAAGCGTCCTCCCTGCGGAGTATCAAGAATAGATTGGATAGATTGATGGATGAGGATGCTTGGTTGGACTGACCTGTGTGGCGGGAACAGGAGCTGCCTCGTGTAGGCTATTGATTACCCTTTTTCTGATTCCTTCTTTTCTTATCTTCTTAATTCAGCGAAGCACCAGATTACCATTTCGCATCTCCCCTCGCATGTGTCTTTATTTACATATCTATTGTATATGTATTTATGTATATTTATAACATACCATTTTATTATGGTTCATCAAAAGCCCCTAAGTCTCCTCATTTAGACCGTATTACTACATGGAGGAAAACTAAAGAAGAGCACGAGTTGATTCTTATTAGATTTCTTGAGTTTCCTGTTTATTGCGACCCGCGAAATCAAATAAAGGAAATCGAAGGCTCCGCTGTAGCTACAATCGAAGGCTCCGTGGTTCCGTGGTAGCTACTATCGAAGGCTCTTCCGTAGCTACAATTGAAGGCTCCGGTGTAGTAACAATCGAAGGCTCTGTTGTAGCTATAATCGAAGGCTCAGCTGTAGCTACAATCGAAGGCTCTGCTGTAGCTACAATCAAAGGCTCCACTGTAGCTACAATCGAAAGCTCCACTGTAGCTACAATCTAATGCTTCCCTGTAGCTACAATCGAAGGCTCCGCTCAAGCTACTTTTTTGTGTTTTTTTTTTAGGAGCCCATCTGGCGACTGCCTACTTGGGCATAAGTCACCGTACACAACATAGCCAGTTACTAGGCTAAATTAAAAAACAATAACAATATGCAAATAACAAAAATCAACGATAAAATTTCTAAAGGCTAAATAAAAAAAAAAAGCAAAAAGGCAAGAAGGAAGCGCACTCCGGTGATGAGGGAGACCCACCTCCCCCGGCGCAAGAATATGCGACCCATAACAAACAGTCAAGTAAAGTAGAGGAGGCCAGCCTCCTCCAAAAAGTCATAAAGTCCACAAGTCAGTGTAAATAACACATCCCGTGTACCTGGGACAAGCGGTAGCGATCCAGCTCGTCCGGGTAACGGGACAGGTAACGTACGCAAAGATCGCCCAGACTGGTACATTCAATAACAATGTGCCGAACAGTCTGAGGTACAACGCAGTCTTCACAATAAGGCACAGGCGAGCGCTCTATCAAATGACAGTGCGTCCCACGAGAGTGTCCAATTCGGAGACGACAGAAAGTAACCTAGAGCCTTCGCGGCATTTGGGGGTAGGTCCATGGGAACAGTCGCGGCGCAATGGCACGAAACATTAAGTTCCCTTCAACCGTCTCCCATCTTCTTTGCAAACCAGCCCGAACAGCTGCCCGTATTCCTGCCATGTAATTGGGGTGAGGAAGAGCGAAACGCTGGTCTGGTCGCCCAGTCCTCACGAACTCTTTGGCTCCCTCATCGGTGCGCTCATTCTCCGCAATTTCTACATATACAGAAACCCAGCAGAAGATAATCTCGACATCCGCCCGGCTCGCCCAAAACGGGGCGTCATGGATATCGCGAACCAAGGGATGCAGAGATTCCAATTCCCCGAGAGCACTGATGGCGCTTTGTGAGTCACTATAAACCACAATCCGGTCTCCGAACCGGGCGCATCGCGTTATCTCCCGTACCGCGCGATGTATTGCAACCAGCTCGGCCGTGAAGACAATAAGCCTGGCAGAGCCCCTTTGAATTCAAAAAGAGGGGATCCCGTGCGGAAACCTACCCCTTTTGGGACTTGGAGCAATCCGTATACACTGGTACGGTTCCAGCGTGACACGAAGTGTGCTCAAAAAAATGCCGAATGCAATACTCCCGGCGCTGTAGAAGTTTTGGGAGCAGAGGCGTGGCGACAAATAGTTAAAGGTGGTACCTTACCGGGTGGCGGCTTGGGCAGAAACAGTGGCTTCACTGGCCTGAGAACTATACCTAACTCTCGAAGAAGTTTCCTAGACATAAACCCACAGGGCTTAAGGTATGACTGGCGTCTTTCAGAGGCATAGACACCGTCGGGATCAGCTGCGGATGCAGTGAGAGCTATTAGCGACTGAGGGAGGCGCTGGGCTCGCGCGTAGAGGCGAATAATGCAATATATACGGCGCATAGCGAGTGGCATCTCCACAGCATTGAAAAATAGGATCTCAATAGGGGCAGTGCGGAAGACACCGGTCACCAGGCGAAGGCCGATGTGGTGGATCGAGTCCACCTTCCGCAATATACGCTTGGTTGCGGATGCACAAACCCTGTCGCTGAAGGGTTCTCCACCTCTGGAGGTAATGTCCAGTCAGCGGCCTTCCGCGACATCACGACGCTCATTGAATGCTGGCGGAGCAGCATCTCGGATAGAGAATGCAGAGAAAGCGGTCGCGAAGGATTCCGCCACGGAGGTGGGGTACGAGATTGCGGTCCCATTCTCCTGGAGAACAGGATGGGAGTCATATGAGAACTTGCCCCGAATCTTTTTGAATCGCTTCAAGTGAAGACACGTATGCCTACTAAGAAGAGCGGTGGGCGTTCTTCGAAAAATGAAGGAACCCAGCCCTAGCTCGACGAAATTCACCGACAGTGAAGTCGTTCGGGTGGCGCTTATATTGCATGTAGGCATAACGCTTCTGTTTGAGGGCCGTCTCACACTCGGCTCACCACCACGGGAGCGGTAAGCGTGTAAAACGGCCAGGAATAATAGTTGGGCCCACAGCGATGAGGTTGCCGGAGAAGAACTCTACGGCCTCATCTACCGACCTAAATTTCTTGACTGAGACAGAGAAATCAGTATGCCTAGGAGAGGAGTAAGCCTTCTCTCTGGTAGAAGAAGTTTGGAGGGTCCCCTGAGATAATACCTTGGTAGGGGTAACACCATTTTTTCAGTGGAGCTGCCCGAAGGCGGCTCCAGTGATGGTATAGGGGAAGGTAAAGGGAAATAATTTTGGTTTGATAACTCATCATTGGGCATGGTGACCTTATACATTACACGGAACGCATACGCTCATCACCTCACGCTCTGCGAGGGGTGAATACGGGGCCGGCAGAACCAGCTGCCGCCATTTGAGGCCACTCCTCTCGCCTAGTGACCTGCCAACCCGGCGGCATAGCGGCTCTACCTTAGGCACGGCGTAAAATTGATAGACAGTGAAAGGAGAAAGAAAGGGGATGCAAGTATGAAGCAGGTTGTTAAAAACCCACCACCACAAACCGGAGCTCAGGGGTGAGGGAACTTTGTCCCTTTCCCCCCTCAGCCCCGATGCGGGATGGGTGGGCGTGAGGATGCTGGTCGGCGTCTACCAGTAAAATTAGGGGCCAACCAGAAAAAGTTGTGGGAGAGGTCGTAGGGGAAGTGAGGAAGTAGGGTAATAAGACAGGGTGTCAGAAAGAAGGAGAAGAGGCTAAGCTGGGGCCGGACGGGGCGTTGAGTCCCGTCACATGGTGGCCCGGAAAGCACATCGCCGTGCTCCTTACGGGGCCGCTGTAGCTACATTCAAAGGCTCCGCTATAGCTACGATAGAAGGTTGCGCTGTAGATACATTCGAAGGCTCGTTGTAGCCACAATCGAAGGCTCCGCTGTAGCCACACTCAAAGGCTCCGCTGTAGCTACAATTGAAGGCTCCACTGTAGCTATAATCGAAGGCTCCGTTGTAGCTACGATCGAAGGCTCCGCTGTAATTAAGAGAGAGGGTTGACTCCCACCCATAGCCCCAACCAGGGGTGAATGGACGAAAGTTGGTCGGCGACTAGCCTACGAAATTGGTTAAGAGTGGTGAAAAGAGGCTTGTGAAGAAAGTGGTGTAAAAAATGTAAAATGAAATTAAAAGAAGCATTAATTCAGGGTCGTTTCAATCTAATAGCTTCTTCAGCTATTAGGTGTCACAGTCTACACATGATACTCTCTCGCAAGGCATTTATTTACATAACTGAAGCGACAACTAATGAGGGCATCTGTAGCAGAAAGGTTGCAAAATTGTGTGGTCGGTAGTTAACCTGGGTAGCTGAGGGATCCTCGCGGCCGGCGGGGGTGGGGAGTAAAGATAGCCCCAAGGTCGACTTATCTTTACTAGTGGTAAAGTGAGGAGGTACTAGGTTGTTTGCGCTTCACGAGTTTTTACGTTTCAGTCGCCTTCGATACTTTATGGAGCTCTAGAGGATACATGATGATGGACTTCTAGCGTCGAGGCGCGGGTTCGATTCCAGCCAGCGCGTACACAAGACTTTCAGCGGCGTCACGAGCTGGTCGCCTATTGGGAGGGGGGAAATGCATTGATACTTACCCCCGCGAGGTAAGTAGCTCCACAAGCATCATCTTGCACATAGCCAATCACAACACCGCTATCATTTCTATTCCCGCCTTCGCAGCACAACATGCCAACATAGTTACTCTTTCCTCTGTTTCGGAACTCTGCTGATGGAGTACTAGTGATGGTTGGTGCAACCCCTCCCCCTCCCTGTCATTCTGATTTTCATGTGCATTTCATTATCAGGTCGGGTAATCTCGCATCCGCAATTTAATTGGACTTTGGAAAATTAGGTTAGTAAAGATAAGGCAGAAGCTTTATTCCTCCTCCCCCCCTCACACACATTTTTTTTAGTTGGAGGTTTTGTTCTAGTCCTTTTCCACCATGGAACATTTACTTAATATTCTTTTTTGTGTTTATTCCTCTCTTTATTCTGTCTCTTTAGCCTCTCATTCTTTACCAGGGTTGATAGACCGTGCAAGGGTGTTTAATGTGACTATTCTTGGGACGAAGGTATTTATGAAGGTTTTCAGTGCGTCCTTGCCTGGTATTTTGTATATTTTATAGAATTTCTAGTAAATATTGTTTGCTATACCGATTGTTTCTTTGGAAAGGGGGTAATTATTTTCTTCCTCTTCAGGTAAAAAGAGGGGATAAGCTCTTCCATTTCCTCAAGGTTGACCCGTTTCATACGACTTTTACATCGATCGGACAAAGAAAGACTGGAAGCCTTAAATGGCGGTAAAGTGAACATTTAATGTTTCTGTATATTATTATTGATTCATTCGAGGGGTATTTAAGTCGTACCTTTGACCACGTGTGTGTTGTTGTAACATTTTATTTCTTAAGGCTTTCAATGTAGTCTTCCATACCTGGTATCTAGTGTTGATAAGGTAGTTAGATCAGTTGTTTGGTATCGATTAACTACTTTAAACCAAGGATAGACAACATTCAGACCTAATACTACGTCATCAAAATTTTTTGCTCAGGTCCCCAATTCGCGTCCTGCCCTCAACAACATTAATTATAATTTTCCAACATTTAAAATTATTTTGAGTAACAATTAAGTCATTTCGAATATTTGTTGCCAACTCTTAGCGAGGGGAGAAAACTACCCTAATGCCCTTTGGCAGTAGTTTACTAAGAGGACGGGTTACTGCCCAGCCGAGTGGAGACACCGCTTTCGATTACACAAAAGTTAAGCCTCTTCGGGTGTGGTTAGTTTCCGGATGGGTTCTTGATTCGGGTCAACTAGACGGCGGCTGCCATACTCTGTAGAACCCTCGTCCTTCGGATCCACCTCTAAACTGTAGGTCCCCGCTAAGAAAGAAAACAAGGTTTGCTGACCAAAGTCTCGTGCTCTCACCTATTCTGATTTATGACATTACAACCTTCTTCAAAACTTTCAATAATTCTAGGACTAACCTTGAGGGGACCTTGGAAATTATATCATTCGAAAGAAAATGTAAAACAACATAAGGGTTTCAAATTTCGTTAGAATTGACCGAATAGTTATGATGTTATTGCCAAAACAAAGTAATTCCCTGACTAACCATGGGAGGACTTTGACAATTATATAATTTGAAAGAGAAGATAAAACAACATAAGGGTTTCAAATTTCGTTAGAATTGGCCGAATAGTTATGATGTTATTGCCAAGGTTACTCCGGGAATTATTGAAAGTTTTAAAGGTCGTAATGCGATAAATCAGAGTAAATGAGAGCACGCGACTTTGGTCAGCAGACCTTGTTTCCTAATAGACTTCTTCGCAGCATAGCGCAGTCCTTTTCTCCCATTTTTCCCATCATGTTATGATCAGTTGGCTTGAGCGAGTGTTTTCACGAATTGAAGCTTGGAGCGGGTGTGAACCCTAGCCCGGGCTCTTATAGCAAATGTCGCAATCAAATCACAAATTCCGCTTTATCTTTACATTCCATTAACTGGGTGTTACCCTCTGCCTAAAAAGTAAGAAGAGCGAGTAAATTGGATTGGTGTAGATAATGTTGATAGTATGTTCCTCGGAACCACCGTGGAAGAGGAGTTGCACTGATTTCCAACTCATCCTTCTCCCTGAATCTCCCCCCCCCCTCTAGCCTCATTTGAGGCTCTTATTGCTGTCTCACGTGCTGTGCCCGCTCTGACTATTGTAGTCCTTTACCGCCCTCCCAGCTCATCCCCGGCCTTATTTCTCGAGGAGTTCAGTAACCTACTTTCCGACCTATCATCTACTGGTTCCCTCCTTATTCTCGGTGACTTCAATCTTCCATGCCACAATGAGACTTTTCGTGCATTCATTGACATCATCGATCTCTTCTCTCTTACACAACATGTGTCATCCCCAACACACATACATGGTAATACCCTGGACTTAGTCATCTCCGACCACTTCTTGGTCAATTTTAAATTTTATATTCCTTTCCACCTATCTACTCGCTCGTCCCGAGATCCTACTCCTTTCCGACGACTATCGCCAATTGATACTACTTCTCTCTTTAACGAGGTTGTTTCTGCCCTACCTCCTATTGATACTACTGCTTCACCTGACCAAACCTTAAACTCTCTGCACCAATCATTACTCGCCTGCCTTGACGCGCACCCCCCCCCCCCTTATCAATCCTTCTTCAAACCGCCATCACCGCGCCCCTTGGTTCACCATGGAACTCCTTCGTTCAAGGAGGTCCTTACGTGCTCTTGAACGAGCCCTTCGCAAAGCAAGCTCCCGTGGGCAGGATACGACCTGCCTCTCACTTGCCTATCGCCTTGCTACTTCGACTTATTCTTCCAAATTAAAATCAGCGCACGAGGCTCATTCACGCAAACTTTTGTCTGAGAGCAAGAAGAACCCCCGGACTATCTTTCGTCTCCTCTCTCATCTTTCCTCGCCTAGCCCCATTTCCCCCACCTCTCCCTCCATCAACCCCTCTACTCTTTCTAAATTTTTCTCTGATAAAGTTAACCTTCGCACCGTACTATCTCAGTTGTCCGAACAAGCCCATGCTGTTCTCACTGACCATACTCCATTGCCGCTTAACGTCTTCACTCGGCCGTCCTCTGAGGAAGTAACTGCCCTGATCTCACGCTCTAACAAATCCGGATCCCCTAATGACGTCTTTCCACCCAAACTCCTCCGCCAAATCTCCCTGCAGTCCTCCCACTGATTTTTTATCTCATTAACATGTCACTTGCCCTAGGGGTGGTTCCCTCTCCCTTCAAACATGCCTCAATTCGTCCTATCTTTAACAAAACACACCTTAACCCATCTGAACCATCTAGCTATCGCCCTATCTCACAGCTTCCGTTCCTCTCTAAAGTCCTGGGGAGAGTGGTTTTCTCTCGCCTTAATTACCATATTTCTAACTGCAATATCGATGAAATGTACCAGTCGGGGTTCAAAGCGAAGCACTCTACTGAAACCGCTCTTCTTAATGTTTCAGACGGTTTACGAAGAGCAGCCGATAGAGGTTGTACGTCCATTCTAGTCGTCCTGGATCTCTCCTCTGCTTTCGACACCATCAACCACACTGTCTTCCTTGATCGTCTTCACACTTTCCCTGGTCTCTCGGGCACTGCACTTGATTGGTTCCGCTCATACCTCTCCTCCCGCACTCAGTCTGTCGCGCTCGATAACCTCTCCTCCGAGCCCGCACCCAATCATTTTGGGGTGCTTCAGGGCTCAGTCCTTAGTCCCCTCTTCTTTCGCATCTAAATACTTCCTCTTGGCTCCCTTCTTCGCGATTTGGGCCTGTCCTTCCACCTCTATGCTGATGACACTCAGATATCCCTTTCCTTATCCCCTGTGTCCTTCTCTCAATCAATTACCAAGCTCCTTTCAGTCTACACCTCCATAAACGAATGGCTGTCTGCCAACTTCCTCAAACTTAACCACGATAAAACTGAAGTTCTCCTTGTTGGTACCGCTTTGATGGTGGAGAAATCTAAAGCTCTCTTTCCCTCCCTTAACCTTGGGGAAACCAATGTCGCCTTCTCTGATACCGTCAGTAATCTTGGTGTTATTTTCGACGAGCAACTCTCGTTTAAACGGCACATCCATCTTATCTGTAAGTCTTCCCTCGGTTTCCTCCTCAACTTCTTACGTGTTCGATTCATGCCTTCGTCACCTCACGCTTAGACTACTGCAATTATCTTCTAGTCAATCTCCCTTCTTCGTCACTTCGCCCTCTACAACTAGTTCAAAACTATGCTGCCCGGCTCCTCCTTCGCCGCCCCCGGTTCTCACCTTCGATGCCTCTGTTACAGGAGCTACGCTGGTTACCTATTCGCTTCCGTACCAACTATAAAATTCTTCTCATCACCTACAAGGCCTTAAAACTCGAGGCGCTACCTTATCTCTCGTCTGCCCTCTCCCGTCGTAAAACTTCTTGGGCACTCCGGTCTAACCTCGCTTTCCTCCTGAACACTCTTCGTTCTGTCCTCTGCTCGATGGGTGACCGTTCCTTCTCAGTTTGAGCTCCTAGACTCTGGAATGCTCTTCCTGCTGAAGTATGATCCTCTCCCTACCTTGCTACTTTTAAACGTCTCCTGAAGACTCATCTATTCAGAATTGCCTTCTCTCCCGTGTAAACTTTCTCTACACTCGCTACCAAACCTGCGCTCTGGGAGGGCTAATAGCCCTGAAGGGCGCATTATAAATACCTATTATTATTATATATTATTATTATAATTGGGGGAAATTAAAAAGGAAATAGGCGAAAATTCCTAGAACCTGATCTCAGGGTATTTAGAACATTCATGGAATTAGTACTCCAGCCTGCGGGTTCTCAGCCTAGCATATTCTTCCATCATATGGAAACCGAATTTGAGAGGCGTTAATATTTTAAGAAATGAAGTGTTTCAAAGGCTTGCATTAATTTAGAATGTCTCACGTATTTCAGTTTTGCTTAGTTCCGTCGCTAACATTTATTTCAATACAGATAAATTGAATGCTGGATTAGATAGCCAGCCGAGAATTGCGTACTCTTCCAGGTTCGACGCCCGCATGTGAATCGGCGGCTACATATCTTCCATACACTTATAGCAATGCCCTCTCATGCATTCCTATAATAGCAAGACTCCCAGGGAATTTTATTATATTAAAATGTCCTCCAATCAAATAATCAGGATGATTTAATCAATGTATATATTAGGTTGAGGATTATGTTCTTGCGGTTTTATCAAATTTATTAATTACCATTAACAATTTAAGAAAAACTTCATTTTTAATTGATAACAATATGCAATTTAATCAATAATGTATTCTCCGTTATTATTTACGACTTCTTCCCAACGTTCAACTAGTTTTTCGATGCCTAACCAGGTTCTTAATTCCACATCAGTATTGAACGAAACGCCGCTCAAATTGTTCGAGAGTGATCGGAACAGATGAAAATCCGATGGAGCCAAGTCTGGCGAATATGGAGGATGCAGCAGGATTTTCCAATTAAGCGTTTGAATGGCGTCTTTTGTCATATTGGCAATATGAGGACGAGCATCGTCGTGTTGCAGAAGGACTCCATAACGTCAATGAGGTCGCTTTTCACGAATAGCTTCGGCGAGTCGATACATTTGTTGAACGTAGAGTTCTGCATTGACAATCTCCTTGTTCGCAATGAGCTCATAAAGAATGATGCCTTCACAATCTCACCACACACACAACATCGTCTTTCGTGGATGAAGTCCTTGCTTTAATCGCGGAAGTGTTTTTTTATTGGGACTAAGCCATTGTTTTCGATGGTTCATGTTGACATAAACGCACCACTCTTCGTCGCCAGTGATGATGCGGTGAAGAAACCTGTCCTTATATCCACGAGTAGCCTTGTGACGAGCAAGCAAACCTGCGACAATCGTGGAGCATTGAAGTTTGTTGCTTTCGCTCAAAGCGTGAGGAACTCATGCACCGAGTTTTTGAACTTTCACCATCGAATGAAGGTAATTCACTACAGTTTTGTGATCACACGCCAATTGTACAGCCAATACTCTAGTCGATTGACGAGGATTTTCATGAAGAAGGTCGTTCAATTGATCTTCATCCAACTTAATGAGGCGACTAGAACGTTCTTCGTCATTAAGATTGAAATGACCGTTTGTGAAACGTGAAAACCACCATTGAGCTGTCCTTTCTGATAAAGAATTTTCTCCGTACACAGCACAAATATCGCGACGAGCTTTGGCTGCGTTTGCATTGTTCCCGTCTCGATTGAAAATGAATAACAACAAGTGTGGAAAATGCGCCTTTCTTTTAAATTGACATTCCATTTTGAGAGTACAGAACAAAAATTAAATTAACACAACTTTTAAATAAACCGTAATCAATGACTTATTGCTCAACTTCAAGACGTAGCCTAAGCAAAAGCCTAATAGTCTACGCTGTTAAGAGACGTAGCCTAACCTTTGCAAATTTTTGCTCTTATTATTTATTATTGTTTCTTAATATGTGCACAAATCACGTCAACATAACATTAAAAAAAACGCAAGAACTTATTCCTCAACTCAATATATTCAGGTTGTAACCCATCTCATCATAAACAGGAAACAACCAATTTTACTTTCAAAATGTATTCCACAAAAATCCCTCTAGTAAAAGATTTTCCCTTACACCAACGCACACAAACGAATGCACGCCTTTAGCTGCCCACTTTGAGGCAGTCAACCACTCACTCGTGCTCCACTTTACTTCGAGTCAAGATCCCAATTCACAGTCCATCATGGTTACCTTACCTTACCATACCTTACCTTCCCTTACATTTCACTCCATACTTTTCACTACTTTCATACACTTCATTACGTTACGTTATATGTCACTGCCTTCCTCACGAGTCAACCATACTGTCCTACACTTTCCATCCTTTTTACAAGTCAATTATACCTGTAATACCATCCTATAATCTCATCCTTCCATACCATCCTGTAATCTATACTTCAATTATATTTACGTTGTATTCTTTAACAATTCTCAATTTAATTACCTCATTCATTCGTATTAATTTCCTCTCACTTGTGATTTACAAATTCAATTCTCTCATTGTGCATTCGTTGTTTTATAAATATATATCTTGTTTATCGTACGTTTTCTTATAACCTTCGCGTTCGAAGTTTTCCAAATTCAATTCACGTCAGTCGTTAGGCCTAAATATTAGCAGACGAATATTCCATCCAATTCAACAAATTTATGGTAATGGTTTTCAAATAGCTATCTAGGCTGATATATTAACTAAAATCAATCCCACTAATAACCAATACCATACACTTTCCCTTTCCCCATCTTCACTACTTTATTTATAGATCTCTCTTCGACCTGGAGAATGCATATGATACTGCATGGTGATACGGTATCCTGGAGCACATCAACACTAGGGATGGATCTCACGATTCAATAGGAGAGGAGCGGGGTGGGCATCGCGCAGGAGAGTGACGTCAGTGCCACTCTCTTTGCCTTTGGTATCAAGGGGATCAGCTCGGTGCTGCCAGAAGATGCTATAGCTACGCTCTACATAGACGACCTTTCGATCCATTTGGATGCATCCCAGATGGCCATTCTGGATCGTCGACTCCAAGAGGCATTGGACGGCATCTCCCGTTCCGTCGAAGCGAACAGGTTTCGATTTTCTTTGGCCAAGATTAAGTTAGTGCACTTCTGTCGACATCCACGGCTTCACCCCAACCTAAACTTGTTCCTAAATGGGACACGCCTGGCTGTGGAAGAATCGCACTGTTTCCTTGGTCTTTTTTTAACCAACGCCTCACCTGAGAGGCCCACAATCGCATCCTTAAGGTCTCTTCCACCCGCGCATTGTACATTCTTTTTTTCTGTGACGTTTAGTAGCTGGAGTGTTGATAGGGCCAAGGCTTTGCTCTTCTGACATTCCTTTGTTCGCTCAAAGCTCGTCTATGGAGGCGATTTTTATGCATCCGCAGGTGAGTTTGGATTGCAGAAGGCGGACTCGCTTGAAAACACAGCTCTCCGTTTAGCAACCGGTGTCTTCTGCACGTTCTCTATTGAGAGCAATGTGTCGATGCTGGGGAGATGGCGCTCGCTCTGTGCCGTACACAGTGTATTATACCCTTGCACGCTTTGGCCCGGTGCCTTCCTCAGTCACTAACGGTTCTCATTGCATCTGTGACCTGCCTCGACGGTGCCTATGAAACCGATAGATTCCAAGCATATCCGAAGGCTATTGGGTGTAGGACTAGGAAAATCCTGCGAGAGCTCGATGTACTGTAGATCTCGAGCACATAGTGCCTCTGTATCTGACCAGAACGCTACCCTGGAGGGTACCAGTTTGAACATTTGTCGCCACGCATCTGCTCTCAAAGCTTCAACAGCGCCGGAAATATTGCGTGTTAACTTAATGGATCACGTGCCGTGTCACGCTGGATCCGTGCAAATGTACAAGGATACCTCCAAATCCGAAGAGGATGGCAGCTTTCAAGCCGTGTCCCTCTTGTTTGAGCTTGATGAGGCCCTACTGGGTGCGGCATTTCTTCACGGCTGCTGGTTGAAATTCGCCGCTCGATGTGGGAGATTACTGGTCGTACGAGATTCTTAGACCAAATTGTGATTTATAGCAACTCTGAGAGCCCTGAGTGATCTCGAAGCATTGAAATTTCCGCTCCTTGATTTGCAGTATCCACAACGCCACGGCTGCCCTGAGCCGGATACGTGTCGGCATTGTCTTATACTGGGTTCATGGAAATGTAGGGATTGCGGGAAATGAGTTACTAATGAGGGCGTCAATGAGTCCACGAGGATTGGGCGAGCAAACCAGCATCTCCTCTTACCCAGACTGATAACATGGCCGGAAACAGGTCAACCATTCAAACTGCCTAGCAAAGAAAATGTGAGAGGTCCCACAGGCACATAAAGTTATGCGCCATTGAACCACAATTATTCCCCTGGACCCATCTCCCAATTCCCTACGGTTTCAGGCTGTCATCTGTCGTCTTCGAATCGGGCCCACTAGTGGAACGCTCTGCTACTTGATGGAACGCTCCCCTGCACTTTACTGCGATGATTGCGTAGTCCCCATAAACTATCGGCACATTCTTGTTGCGTCTTACTCTGGGGAATATTCGCACGCGTTAAATGTCTACAATGGGAGGAGTGGGGTTGCTACCTATTGTCCTCTTTACTGGTCTATCTCGAGCATCTGATCATGTTTTGATTTTTGCCTCTTTTTTTTACTTTTTGTGGTTGTGCTTTTTACTACTTGTTAAAAATAGTTAGCTTTTCGTAGGATAAGAAACAAAGATTAAAACACAATTTCGGCGCCTATAAGCCCTTGTTAGCAGTCGTCAGATGATCCCTTAAAGAAAAAAATACAGATCTCATCTTACAAACGTCCTGACGGAGAATCCCTCTTTGTTTTTTGTTTATTAATTTTATGTATCAACAAACCAACTATGGGAAAGCTATATCTGTTCAGCGGAGATTTTACCGGCTGCTGGACCTTACATAGGGCAACTAAATTAGAACATTTATTTTTAAATCAACCACACACTCCTACTCGTATGTTAGGTCTAATTGGGGTAAGGATCAGAACCAACCTATTGATTTGAATTTAAAAGGTTGGAAAGTGAGTTCAATCGACAACTTTATTGCCGTTTAGTCAACCAATAATTCTAACCTACTAATGAAACTAAAGACTCAAAACGTCTTCTAATATTGTCTGAGAGAACCACTAAAGTCGAAAGGACCTTTATAATTAGAAGTGGAGCTTGGCGATGACTTTGACACAAATAACAACAAATAAATTGAGGCCTACTTAGAACGCAGATGAATTACTTACTAAAAAAAATCGCCCATAAATATAAATTAAACATATAGGCGAAAATGTGAATAAGGGAGGCATGGGGGGGGGGAGTTTAAATGTAGTGGAGTGCAGTTTGAAAGATTTTCTTTAGAAAGGGCAGAGAATAAAGAAGGAAGAGATGACGCATTTCAATATTCTCCGGGGGGAGATGGAAGCGTTCTGACCTAAAAAGTGGAACAGCTCCTTCCTTTTGAGGAAAGGCAGTCCCACGCTACCGTGACTCAAATGGTAAATGAGAGTGTTGTAAGTGCACCCCACCAGCGCCACCCTGGACCAGGCCGGTAGCATAAACACCCCGCCGTCGTCACAATCGGAAAATAAATCGCTTTTCGGGGGTGAACACCACAAAGATCCACACGCAAAAGAAGGGAATAATATAGATGATGCAACCCGGTTTGCAAGTTTGAAAGGCAAAGCCATGAATCAGTCTGTCAACATCGAGAAGAATGTTTGAAATGAAATGCTGAAGACACGTCAAAATAAACAGACATACAGGCTGATAGATATAAAAAGTAGGGGAAAATCGATAGATAATTTTAACATCTTCGAAACTCAGCTGACATTATGTAGATAATACTTTTACTTAACCACAACAAAGAGACGAGACATTACACTCAGTTCCAAAATATTGCACTTTCTACCTTGCTTCTATTAGTCAGGCATCTCCATTTGAGGCTTTATGGCTTAAGGTCAATTTTATACGAAAATTCAGACCTTTCTCTGGGTAGCGTATAAGCTTACCCTCCTTCAACTCGTACTAATTGTGTTTTTTTTTCAACAACATTGTTTAATCCTAGATCAACCCTATTGCTTTCCCAGATTAATGAAATTTTTGCATTTAGATCTTCTAATTATAGGGGTCTTAACTGAGCTCAAATCCAGTGAAATTTCTTAATATCTCCGAAATAATAACCAATAGCAAGCCTTGAGTTCGGTTTTCCGATTTCTCCAAACATTTGCCAGGAGAGTCACTCGGAGCAGCATCAAGACTGACCTCGATTAATCAAAGCAGGATACTCCTTCTTTAGTTTGTCGTGCATGCGGTATAACTGCTGGTAATCCAGTTTAGTGTTGATGGCGCAACCAAGTAGAACAAGCTCGAAATGCAGTACTCCTTGGAAATTCCCTCAGACAGAGATCATGACCTTCTTCTCAAACCGATTCCGTTGTGGAACAGATTCCGGTTGTTCACGTCGCGGAAGCCATTGCCTCTCCCGATCGTGATTAATCAAGTACACCAACTTTTCATCTAAAGTGACAATTCGCCTCCAGAATCGGCCGTCAATTGTGTTATTGAGAAGTTGGCTGCAAATGTCTACTCTGCGGTGAGATCATATGGATCTAATTGGGGTTTCTTGTGAACAAAATCAATTTGATGCAATCGGTTCAGCACAATCTAATGGGATGACACTCCAACAACTTTCGCAAGATCGCGACTGTTTGTGGTTCAATTTTTAATGCTGCCATTAAAACCTCGCTGTCAAAGGTTGCTGGTCGGCCGGAACATGGTTGATCGTCAAGGGTAAGAGCCTCGGAGTTGAAACGTCTGTACCATCTTGAGACCTTCACTTGACTGACTGTGACTTCTTCAATATCGCAATTTTCCTTCACAGCAACTCTTGTTGACAGTTTTCGCATGTAACAGTAGCGAATCAAAACTCTAAGTCCACTTTCTTCCAAACTCATTTTTGTCAGTTGGGGCTTACACAAAGAGAAATAAACTGCGCAGGAGCAACAAACAACAGCAGCGTACGGAGGATGGTTGTCGAATGAGTAAGGCTAACATAACCTAATGTTGGTGTTGCTCCGTAATTTTTTTTTGTTTTCTTTCCGCTTCCTAAGTGAGTCAGGACTTTCTGGCCAACCATATATTACCGGGTTTTGCAAAAGTTCCGTTGTACTCAATTTTTATCTTTCGAGAGGTTTACGTGCGTGATATAAAAAGTTCCATCAAACAAACTTAAAGTTCTACTTTTCCAGCACGTATCATTAAAACGCCCTTTCCATTGTGCGCAGGTGTGTCGAGATCGAAGTGAAAAGAATCGAGTTATCTGCTCTCCTGCGCGCGGGATACAACAAGTCCGACATCGGCAGGCGGTTTAACCTCAGTCAGATGATCGTTCATAGAGTCGCGAAGAGGCTCAAGAATGGGAAAGACTTCAAAGGTTGAGTGAGCTCTTTCAGGCAGACCTCGAAATGACAGCCGTTTGGCTGTGGAAAGGCTTTTGAAAGTACTCCGAAGCCCAAAATAACTGCGCCTGCGATGAAGAACATCTCGGTAGCCACGGGTTCCAGGGTCATCAAAGAGGGCGACAAGAGCTCGGGGTGAGTGGAAAGGCCTCTGCTCACTGACCGTATGCGAGAACGTCGGAGGCGCTGTCATCACCTTCTCAACGCTTCGCTCCCTCACAAACTACCCCAAGTAGGATATTCATATAGCTACATTTTATATATAAAATTTTATATGCATACTATATATTCTCATTTCACAGTGAAAATCAATTTCACTCACCATAATCACACATTCCACTACCGCAGGTCTAAATTCTTCAGTTGACGTCATTTGAAGGCGGATGATAGGCCGAAATCTTATAGAAGAAGAGAAAGTAACAAGAGCTCTACTGAAGAATAAACTAGACAGCACCTCTTACTTATGTCTTACTGCAGATATTTGGTCAACTCGTCACCGTAGTTTTTGGGGCTTTTCAGTTCATTGCGTATGTTAAGATTTTGCTCTTTATGAAATATGAAATTGAAAATGTCTTTACAGTTAGGGAGCTATCAGCTCTTGATTGAAAGCAGACTTATTTGTTTGTGGAATTTGTCTCAATTATACGAGTATTAATATGTAAAATTTATAGAAACATCTATGAGACAAACATTGGAGTGTTATTTCATTTATGTTTTCAGCTTGAGGAAGCTGCTCTTGTCCGTCACAGTGGAGTATTGGCATGCTGTTGCTTCAAAGGAAAACATAGATACATCAAGCTTGTTCAACATATGGAGAATATCATCAATGATTACGATATCCACCTGCAGAAAATCACGAGCACCGTCACTGATAACGGCTCTAATTTTGTTAAAGTGTTTAAGGAATTTGCAGTCACTGCTGCAAATGTGTCCACAAATCAGAAGATGGAATCCAGGTAGGTCAATAAGATCCGGGTGAGCACCAGCTGAAGGATAGTTTCATAATGAGAAGTGCCTTAGATCAGGAAGAAGACCTTTCGTCTGACCCATGCAGCTTCAGCCTACCTAAGCATGTGCGCTGTGCTTCACACATACTCAGTCTTGTCGCCACAACTGATATAAAACAGGTACTGAAAATATCTTCTTTTTCAAATATCAATCATGCTGCAATGGCGAAATGCTCAGCATTATGGAACAAAAGCGGTCGTCCAAAATCAGCAGAGATAATTATCAAAACTGATATCAACTGCACATTAAAGGTACCTTGCATTGCAAAACGGAACTCTCTGTTTGATGCATTGTCATTACGTTTAAAACACAAGGACAAATTACATCAACTCATGAAGTCCCTTGAACTTCCAGTGTTCAGAAGTCAAGAAATTGAATTTCTTGGGAAGTATGTCTCAGTTTTGGCTCCTATTGCAGTGGCAATTGATCGCTTACAGGGAGAACAAAACTGTTTTTATGGAGAATTGCTTCCTACCTTTCTCACTGTGGAGAAAAAGCTGAAGAGCCTTTAGTCACGTTCTCTGAAATTTTGGCAACCTTTTCTAAGTGCAGTCACTGAGGGCTTTGGAAAGCGCTACCAATTTTATTTGACCTTGACAAATGGATTTAGCGTTACAGATGCCATTATTGCATCAACAAGCCATCCATTCTTCAAACTTTACTGGTTAGATATCAGTATTTCATGGGACATTTCAGCCACCAAGACTCTGTTAAAAATATTATGATCTAAGTGATTGAGAACTTAGCAGAGGGACCCGAAGCTGAATCATCCAATAGTGTATCAGACAGTGACGATTATTTTGGATTTACAAAACCCACTCAAACACGATCAACCACAGATTGAGAATTGTTTAGTTACCTTCAAGATTCAAATAAAACACTTCAAAGTTTAGATAGATATCCAAACATAAAAAAGTTATTTATTAAATACAACACCACCCTTTCGTCGTCAGGTCCTGTGGACGGCTCTTCTCTTTAGGAGGATTGACCTTATCTCCAAAACGGTGTTCTTTATCTGACGAAACATTTCAGCCACTGATATTACTTAAATGTATTGCTGATATAAATAGCTAACTGAAATTTCCTTCTATGGAACTTTCTATTTTTTGTAGTACCTAAGTCCAATTGTCATCAAATCCTACATTAGTAATTATAATATACAATTTCATTTTAATGGATATTTTTTGGTTGTGATACCAATGGTCCTTATCGATTGTCATTATATATCATCTATTTGAAATGTATTTAAAAATGTATCTAAATACATTTAATGTATTTAGTATCTAAATACATTTTTCTCATGTATTTAATACTTAGTATTTAAATACTTTAAATGTATTTAGTGCCCACCTCTGGTCTTCTCGCAACTTGACCGCGGGTGAGGCAAACACTAACCCTCCCTCAACCATACAAAAGTGGAGAGACACATTTCTGTCTCTCTCCAAGGACAAGCATAGTAGTCACTAACTGCCTACATACGAACCTCTGTTCATTTGCCTTCAGAACCGAAACTTCTGCTCAAACCCGTTTGATAGGCTCACTAGTAAAAAAGGCAGAAATTTGTTTTGTCCATTTAGATCTCATTACCGAGCGATAAGGTCTCCTCTTGGATTACCCTCGAAAAAAAAACGGCAGTAGAGAGAAAATTTTCTTCGCCCCATTAAAGAAACGCTCAGGAATCTCATGGAAGACCATGAGAGTACGGCAAAAATTGGTGGAAAATGAGTCGTTAGAGCTTGGCGACCGTGAAAGTCTTCGCCCCTCAATCTTTCGTCGCAACACGATTGTCCGTTGGGTACATGTTCCGTTAGCGTCAGTATTTAGCTCGATTTCTCGGTAGCGACCACGAGTTTCTCATTTTTCGGAGGGGGACCTTCCGGTAAATGTAGCAGATTCCACTGAGAGTGCGAAATTGAGTGTGATCTAGTAACGACACACCTTTGTGGGTGACACCGCATTCTATCTTGAACTTTGTAAAAGAAATAATCTACATCAGAAAACTGCTAGACTATCATTTGATGCCAACAATGAAGGAGGGAGGGATCTCTAGATCCACCCAGATGCTCTTTGTGACCTGTTCAGGATTACCTGAATAGGTGTATGCTGGCTGGTATCGCCACCATATCAAGTCTTTAGTGCCGTTGCGGACAATATATTACCATTGCTATCTTTTCATCTATATGAATATATCTTTCCGACGGAACAAATCGGGTCAAGCTCAAATCTGTGCAAAGTGCTCAGAGACCGTGAACAATAAAGATTTTCCGTGCGAATTCAAGTATTTCAATTGTAGCGGATCTCAGCTTATTTATCTAAGTATTGCGATTTGTATTCGTTTGAAAAAGAAGACCTAGCAGTCGAGGCTACAATGCGACTTTCATTTTGAGAGGATAAGAAGATACTCCTGTCGCGATATAAACAACCAAGCACCTCCTACACTTTTCCATAAAAAAACACCCTCAGCTTCATACTATCTAGGATTACGTGTGTGGTAGCTCTCTCGACCACCAGGAACCCTTCTGCGGGTTCTACTTCCCCCAACTGCCACCGAGAAGTACCGACCGGCAATGAGAAGGGTACGAGCCGTGCTTCAGGGAACTACCGGGGCTCCGCTTCAAGAAATACAAAGTGTCATTGCTCATCCCGCGATTCGTTAGATTTGGAGAAGATAAAACCCAGGAAGGTGGCATTTCTAAGCCTATCCCCCAGAAGGACGGTAGTAATAAGGGATTCCCAACATTCTCGCCAATGCCCAAAGCATGTGGACGGTTCCCTTAATAAAACGGGAGCGTGCCTCTCCTCAAAGTGCTTTGTCAATCGAAGGACTCGAAGCAACAAAAGGGGGAGAGTTGTGTGTCGAGCCGAACTTTCTTTGCTAAGATGTTTTATATCTAGGAGCGATAGTCCCGGCGATTGTGTAACCATAGTGGTGCTGAAAAAATGAGTGCCAGATGTTGCCACTCGTTCTATGGGGCGAGGGAAAGCCCTCTCTTTCGGAGCAACTCACAACCATCCCTGTGAGGAATTCATAAAAAAATGGGGCTTGACCACTCCTTCAAGATACATCCCCAAATAAATTAATTGCTTTGTATGATTATAAAATAATTTTTGAGAATGAATTTGAAGATGAAAAATATGAACTTTAAAATGTTTGGATATGAATTTTGAAATGATAATTAATAAATAAGAAACTTTAGAAATGTTATAGGAAGAACTTTGAATACTATGATTATGAATTTTAGAAAATTAATTTTGTAATATGAAACCACCTAGAAATTAGAAAAGAATTTTTGTCCCTTCACGCTAATACCAAAGATAAATATTCCACCTTACATTTGCTACTAAAATGATATAATGTAGAAATATCGCTTTTAAAAGCGATAAAAACCTTATATTATGTAATCACGCTACAGATCTAAAAAAAAACCCTCTACTTTAAATTTGAGAAACTATTTTTCGGATTGAAAGGACTGCAACTGCACAATTGAGAACCAGTAAATAGAAGCGGCGTGTTCATTGTATACATTAAACTAGCCACTGGGAGGGGGGGGGGGCAACCCAGCCGAACTCAGCGCCGGTCCCAAGCCCAGACAGAAGGGCATCCACCCGTAGTCTCTGCCAAAACCTTAATGGATGAGTCTTTTACCAAATGAGAGTAAGGGTAGGACGTCGCCCGTGAGCGATCCACAGACACATCGCCCTAACTTTGTGAACCAGAAGGGGATACGGCGTGAAGAGCGAGTGCGGCCAAAGAGGAGAGCTCAAGCAATTAATAGAAGAAGTGAGCAAAACAGAAATCTTTGGAAACGACTCATCAAGAACGGCGACCCCTGGTAGGGAAAAGCCGAGAACAAGAAGTGTTCATTGGATACATTCTTCTTTCAACATTTGAATATCAATTGAAGAACACCCGGTTACTCTATACAATTTATTAAGATCGAAGTATTTATTAATGTCTAAGATAGGTATCACATATTCAGAATTTCAACAAGCAACGAAAGTATTTATTTATTTTTTGTTCAAGTCTGATAAACATTGCAATTCATAACTTGGAACTTAGTATGATCCAGTCGGGTCCCTTTCCCCAAAGTTTTGATTTGAATTTTAAAGTGATTGATTAAAAATAGTCTTTTAAGGGAAAAAGTCCTACAGGCGGGTCTTCAAAATACAGGCTTATTTTTTAGTATTTTAAAGAAATTTATCTCTGTTAGAAGCCAAGATAACACGATCTGTGTGTCTACGAAAATTTCAATGGAATCAAATTGATAATCAAATGAATCTAAAACTAAAAGTTGTTGTGATGTCTAAGACGCGAAAAATACGGATAAAAATTAAAGATTGTTGATCCTTCGTTTTTTAAGAGGAAGTAATTTGGCTTTAGAGAGAACTAAGTTTGACGCACCTTCACTTACAGTAAAAATCGTGAACCCATATCAAGATAACTGAGGATACTTTCTATTTCCATACAAGGAATCTCAGAACTACCCTTAAATTTATTTTTTCCTTTAACTCATCCAAGTTTGAATTCTAAGATCGAAAGCAAAATCCTCCTTCAGACATTCAGGCCAGAAAAGTTTCATAAATGTAAGACTCGGGGATTAGAATGGGTCATTATTAAGTTATCAAGTTAAAGTCATAATCTCTGCTGGGATGGTGTTTAAGGACATAGTTAAAGATGAAGAGTGAGCTACGTAAACAAAGAACAAACATTTGTTTTGTATCTTTAGGTTCTTACATTTTTGTTCTTTAATAAAAAAACCCCTAAAATTTATTCCTGTTTACTCCAATTTTAATTTGATTTGTAGAAAGCCGGTTAAATATCTGATGTTAGAGTATATTTTTTTATCTGAACTTACATGAAATTGAAAAAAGGGGAATGCAAAAAGTCAACTCCGAGATAGGTGGCCTGATTGAGCGTATGAGCTTTACCTGTTTTGAGGCTAGAGTTAAAACCCTGTCTTAGTTTAGTTGCTATTTGAGTAGCTTCTTTTATTACGAGACGATGAGGTATCCATATATAATTTCCACATTTTGATTTGGGGATATAAATATTTCCTCTATGATATCGCCCTCTAATTGAGGATGAAATATCTTATCATATTTATCAATGAAGTTTAATTTTTCAAGATTATTTTGAACCCGATTGAGAGTACAGTCATACCCTAAATTTTTGAGACTACCATATTTCTTTCATATAAGAAAACAAGAGGAGCGGCTTCAACACTCCCTTACAGGAGGAACTTGCACTTCGCAGGCGGGCCTTTTTTCTGTGGCTTAGAGCCTATCTGGCTCTGGCAAGTGGCTTTTGGTAAAAAAAAATGTAAAAGATTTCCAGTACATATTTCCTAATAATTTACTCTTGGTCTGTTTTTTTTCAGATAGATGATTATTTTAAAAGCCTAAATGTAAGAAAAAACTTATCGGAATTCTTTTGAAATACTGGAAAAAACAATCAGTAATGTTCTTTTTTCCGATATAAATTTGCTGTAATAATTTCATTTTATTTTACTCTTTTTTAGCGGCCAGTAGCTATTTTTTCATGCTAAGAACTTGGTTATTACTTTTGCTTTGTGACAAGGTGCACCATCATGCTGAAAAATACAGTTATTATCCCAAAATTGGTCCTGAACTGTTGGGAAAAAAGTGATGAAGCATGTTTTGGTACCATTTTGAGTTCATGGCCAAATTGTTATTGCTCCAGTTCCGTTAGATGAGAAGCAGTCCGCGACATGGAGAGTGTCCGAATGTTTAATCGTGGGCACGGCATAAGACTCATGAAATTGCTCCCCTTTTCTTCTCCTAACGAGGGATCTTCCAGAAGCTTCAAGCAAGCGGAATTGAGTTTCATCAGAGAATATCACTTTACCCCATTTTTCAACACTCCATTCTTTATATGTAACTCCTACACGAGTGGAGCCTATCTACAAGGTTCCTATCGGTGAGATGAAGCTTCTTCGCAGCCCTTCTCGATTTGAGACCTTTGTTGAAAAGTCTCCGCCTCAGTGTGGGTGTTGAAGTGTTCAAACGTACTTCTTTCCAATCGTGAGGAAACTTGGCACTGGAAACAACCGGATCATTGAGCTGGGACCTTACTAAGATGCAATCTTGCCGTTCATTTGAAGCTCTTGTGCATCCAGAAGATTTCTTTACGGGAGGGTAAAGTCATTAATGATCCTAAAGATGATGCTCTTTGATTCAATACCCTTAGCAATTATCTCCTTTCCATTTCAGGCCATTTTAGTCTAGAGCAGGGGGGAGGCAACCTTTTTAAGTGGGTGTGCCAAAATTGGCCAAAACTTTGCTACAAAATTTTCTCACGTGCCAATACTTGACTAAAACACAATGAAAGGATATAAAATTAAAGATGTTCTTTGTATTCATTCCCAACCCTGTATGATGCATAAAAATTACAAGGAAAAGATAGTCATTTTATGTAAAAATATACATATTATCATATTATATTAAACAGAATTGAATCTTTATCATTTCAAGCAGAAAACAACAAATCCAAACTAGAGAAACAAAAATTGTAGACCTTTTCATTTATTTACCATCAATGAGACTTCTGCTGCTGCCTCACTGATAACATAATTTATAACAGGTTGTACACAATGCGGTTGCCAGTAGAAGTCGTTGGCGTGCCAAAGGTTCCCCACCCCTGGTCTAGAGCAACACTTTTCTTTGGAAAGAGCGATTTCTTCGCTACTAATATTAAAATTTTAAATCTAAAAAAAAGCAGCCATGGTTAAATTTTTATAAATTTTCTGAACTTCGCCAATTATAATAATTTTAAGAAGGAACTCTAAACTAAATTTCCCCCCTTTCAAAATATCACATTGCTAAAATATAGTTATAGAAGAAGATATATAAAATTTTTTTTTCTGAACTTCACCATTTGTAATTCTTTGGGTTTTAAAAATTTCACAAAATTTCGATACTTACGAGTATATTTATTTCTGAGCTTCACCATTTTTTTTTTGTATTATAAAAGAATTATTAGAAATAACTTTGATAAAAAAACATAAGTCATAACCAAACTAAGATGAAATTATTATTCAAATACTAAAAAAATCCCCTTCTTAAATTATAGAGTTAGTGATGATGATGATGATGATGATGATGATGATGATGATGATGATGATGATGGTGACAACGTCATTCATTTAACCACTATTTGTCATGATTTTATCCTTTTGATCGAATATCAAAGTTCCAGGGACTGAAACTAACCTCCGACAGGAAAATGACCAGATCGCGAGTTTGGATTCAGCCAAGAAATGCACTGTTTTTTCACTAACTCTTAGTTTGGTTATGACTTATGTTTCTTATCAAAGTTATTTCTAATAATTCTTTTATAATACAAAAAAAAAATGGTGAAGCTCAGAAATAAATATAAGTATCGAAATTTTGCGAATTTTTTGAAATTTAAAGAATTACAAAGGGTGAAGTTCAGAAAATTTAACCATAGCTGCTTTATTTTAGATTTTAAATTTTAATCTTAGTAGCGAAGCGGAAGCACCTCCCGTAGGGGGCAGTGGCGAGGCCATTGCCTGGTCTTATTATTTTTGAAATCCTGACTTTATAATAAACCAGCAATAATTTAAAAATTAGAAACATTATTTCTATCACGTAAATTTAAAAAAAAATAATGAAAAACTATATGTCTCAAAAGCGTTCATTAAATAGATCTGGGTATCAAGGTAATTCTATAGGTTCGGTGGTTATTGGCCTATAAGCTATTGGTTACCAGTTTAATGGAGGTCAGTCAGTTGTTCGTGGTCAGAAGACGGTTAACTAAATGTTCACAGGTAGAGGTCGACTTGGCGGTTTCCCATCCAACTACTAACAAGGTCTAATGCTGCTTAATTTCGACGTAGCGCTATTGGGGTATTCGGTAACCGAGCGCTGACCTTGGGATGACCCCAATTTTGGGGGAGATTATCCTCTCGCTTGATTTTAGTGAAGTAGGTTGGGTAAGAGGACCGGTTGGGATTATCCGTAGGAAAAGGAATCTCGGAAGGCGGATTCAACGACCCTTTAATGGGCGGAGAACTCGATAGGCTTAGACGCAATGAATTCGATTTAATTTATGTCGGGTACGTCGGGTTTGAGTCTATATCAACTGTCCTTGACTGATTGCCTGACTGTCCTCTGTGGTCTACCTAGGACTGTATATAATCTATCGAAAACAGTGGGCGGGGCCAACTGTTAGCCAATGACACAGTTCGGGCGGAGCTTACTCGACTGAATGTGTATTAGTGTATGCACGAGGATAGAGAAAATCTTTATCTCAAATTTCAAGAATAAGATTTTGCTTTTCGCAGCTATTTGATAGTAAATAAATATCCGCTTCTTTCCTGTCTTCAGGAAAGATGTTTTGGTTTGTGGTCCTTCCTTCACGGAGGGGAGAAGGACTCTTCCTTTTATTAAGATATAAGGGGGGGCAAGGCAGAAACCTTGCTTAACAAGACGCCTGTATGGAAAACAGGGATGGACTTACAAAGGGGGGCAAGGTAGAAGAAACCTTGCTTAACAGTATTTGTAACAAGAGGGGGCCAGGTAGAAACTGGGCTTAACAAGGAAAACGGCGGAGGGAGGAATGGAAGGGCAAGGTGAGCGAAGCGAGATGGGTGAGCGATGAGAGCCAAAACAACCATGCCGCCTCAGTGCTGGCGCGGCTCCTTATTTAGTCCTCTGAGGGAGCCCAGCCAGCCAGGCTAAATTTATTTGAGTAAAAATTCTCGAGGTGGCATCGGCACGGTTGTTTCTGGATTTAACGTAGGCTATGTTGAGGGCTGAACTTCGAAAGGTCCGGGTGAGAAGGTCGAGGGCAGTCTGAAACCACTATTGCAGAAGTTCCCGGGGAAGTTTACTACTTAATTTATTTCATAAGGCAGCCATATTATCTGATAAAGTCTTGCATTTTTGAAGAGGAGGACGGAAATCCAGAGGGCAAGAGATTCCAATGTGAAAATGGAACCCATGGCTTCTGCGCGAAGAAGCACGCCAAGAGCGCCGTGGTTAGACCAGAAACCAAGGCCTGAGGGGGACGCATCACAGAAAAAAAGTGCGAGCAAATGCACGTGAGCAGGTAAAGCTGAACTATTTATTGGTGATAAACGGGGTAAGGGTACTGAGGGGGAGCTAGTTCAGGACAGGTTTTTTGGAGGAAACATTTCTGAATCCAGAGAAACGAGATGCAAATTACTGGGGCCACGAAATTTAGGAGACCAGCCATTCAAACCACCCTCTGTGGGTTAAGGGATGGCTGTTGGCAACAGAAATTGCATTTCTCAATTTCCTGGTCATGTTTCCAGAGAAGGACAGACGTTGTTTACGGAGATCGATTTTTATTCCCAAATACGTGAGCGCGCGGGTTAGTGTTAGAATGCTTTTCGAGAAGTTGATGTTGGGGAAGGAGTTCAATGCCATTCGGATGCAAAGGCGAACCGCCCTTTTAGATCCTACAAGCAGAATGTCATCAAGGTAAGAGAATGCCCGGCAGCCAGCAAGGCGGGCCCAGGCATGGAAAGCAGCGGCTACAGCAGTCTGCATTATGAATGGGCTTCCGGGGAAGCCCATTGACAGACGTGTGAAGCGAAACTTTTCTTCGCCAATGGTGACACCAAAATACCTGCGCGCCCCGGGATGAAGGGAAATATGGTAGAATCCATCTTTTAGATCGATCTTTGCAGCCAAGTCCGATGGGCCTGTGCAGGAGAGAACGCTTTTGACTGACGGGAGTCTGAAGGAGTGGGATTTATAATAATTCCCAATTCGGTGCATATCATAAATAATACGGACCGAGCCATTGGGCTTTGGGAGTGTGGGTGATTTGTTGCGAGCGCTCCAAAATATCACTATCCAAAAGTTGCTGCACAAGCGGGTGTATTCTTCTGGGGGAGGAGATCCAATTATTGTAGCCCTTTTTAATCCAAAATCTGATTCCATTCTTTTATGCGGGGGGGGCACAATATGATAAGTGGAGGGTGTGGTGACAAAGGATCCAGGTGGGAAAACCTCAAGACGAGTCTGTGGGTTGAAAATTTCTTGGTTGGGTTCCAAGGCGTCCATGGCGGGGCTGATCCATTCTCGATCAGTAGTGCCTTCTTGCGGCTGGCCGTTGTTGCCATTGCGGTCGTTGTCTCGGTTGTTGTTTCCTTGGTGCCCTTGGTTGTTACCTCTTTGCGGGGGGCCCACAATGTCCGGGGGGCCACTCATGACATCTCTCAGAACATCAACCTGTTCAGAAGGATGCGTCGAAGATCCTGAGGAGGGCACCGTGCCACTTAAGGCGTTGATTTGAAGAACCGTGGGAACCGCGAGACCAAGGAGAAGGAAGACTTTAACGCGGGGAGGGGTGGCAAGTTCATCTCTAATTCTTAAACCGCCAAGCTCCTGTGCCGCGTGATCTAGGAAGTCCCTGAGTTCCTGTGAAGGACGATTTGGGTCGTTGACTTGTAGGATAACGTAGTCGTCAAGTTTAACGTCGATAATCTCACTGACTCGAACCTGTGGTTGATCTAAAGAGGCCTCAACGGGGGCAAGGAAAGGTCGAGATAGGGTGGGACAAAGAGGAAAAGATGGAACTGACCGGTTAAAATGAGGCGTCCTGCCATGGCAGCGTGATAGAGGCTAGTGACAAAGGTTGAAACTCTTTTGACGTAGAAGATCTCGTAGAAGGTGGCGTGAGGCTCATGCGGAACCTCATGCGGTTTACCCGCATTCTCCATCGCCAGTTGAGGTTACCGGCGGCGTCTCGTAGGAAATGCTGTGCGCGCCGAAGACCCTTCTCGTTGTGTTGCTCGGCCTCGGCCACCCATGGGGGGAGGTTGCGCGAAGCCCCAAGGTCCATATCTTGTTGATTGAATACGCACCTGCTGCACTCGTGGTCCAGATAATAAAGCCTCACTTATGACGATACCCGATGAAAGAGCCTGTTGTTCGCGTGTGTTGCGCAGTGCGATGTGCCACACGTGCTGCCACACTTTATGGAAAAGGCGAAGGCGTTGATGAAGACGCAGGAATTCTTCCCTGTCCAGTTGAGAGCAAAACCTGAAAAGGCTAATAAATGGTGAAATTTCCTCGCGATCTCTTACCTTGAAAACAGGGGCAATCTTGTTGTCTTTTAAGTTTTTGAAGACAATTTCCCAATGAACGGCAGCTAATGCTGATTGGTCCGACGAGTAGAGTCCTGTACCCGAGGACAGGGTGGCTGGTGGTCTCCTCCGCGGAGACCTACGGGTGTCTGGTGTAGTCGGGAAGGCAACCGGTGAGTACGGGGGTGGGCACCTGATTTGACGTTTGTTTGTAAAATTGTGGATTTTCCCAAAACCTTGGTGAAAAGGTCTGTGTAAGCGTGTGAGAAACTCTCGAATTCGTTTTGCCTATGGCCCTTTACAAGACCAGTATATATTATTGTTTACGTGATCAAATGTTGTATATTATTATTTATCTGACAAAATATTATATATGATAAAATGTTATAAATTTTTAGATTACCTGAAAAAATGTTATATATTATTATTTATATGACAAAATATTTGTAAGGGCAGCTCAAGTTAGCCGCATGATTCATCATATTTTCGACCTATTCCACTCGCTCGCCCACCTCGAGGCCATAATCTGCGAGCAACCTACGACTGACTCATCTTGAAAATGTGTCAGTCCCAGTACGCACCCGCGTGCGCCGATTAACATACTATCGGAAAGCAGTGTATCTAGCCCCCCGACTGCGTGACCGACGTCACGTACACTCCTCTGGCGAGCTCGTATAAATAGGGGCCCCCTTCTCTACTCGCGAGAGAACCGTTCTGGACATCGTTCAGCAAGGACCTTCTACCATTATACCCTGCCAGCTTTGACGCTGATTCCTTTTGCTGCTGCAATGATTTTTGCTGTCGCCAGACTCGTACTGCATTCGCTCTCCGTTGGAAAGCCGATTACCGTGGGCTAGTTAAGGCCATCCCTCGTCACTCTACCGCCTCCACCCTTGGGTACTCTGCCATCTCGACCACCTCCACCCTTGGATACTTGGCCATCGAGTCTCCAGTTACCCGTTGATCCGTCGTCATCTATACCTCATTCACCCGTGTGTCATTCATCCTCTAGATCTCGCCGCCCATGGGTCCTGCATCATCTCGATCATTGACTCCACCCGTTGGTCCCTGGTCATTTCAATCGTCACCACCCGTGTCTTCTTCGTCCCTTGGATTTCCGTAACCTGGCTGTCGCTCCACTGCTTTCGTATCAGGTATTCGGAATATTTCTTTTGTCTTACGCCCTTTAATTTCTTAAGTGCTTATGTCGAGACTCATTGCTTTTGTGTGAAGGACGAAGGACGGGGGGGGTTATTCTTTTATACCTCTTACCTAAGTAGTGTAGTTAATTATTGTTAATGACGCTTGTCGTTTCGGCGTAAAGTGCTTGTTTTTATAATATCCCTTATTATACGCGGATTTTATTTAATAACGACGTGTTGTCGTTAGGTGTTTCGAAGTTTGTGACTTTTTATTATTATTGGTACCCTCTTGTACTCCAGTGAAAGGTTATTTTTCCTTTTTGTAAATAATACGGTTAAATTTTCCTGTGTATTTATTTTACCCTTGAGGATATTTGAGCACCGTCCTGATAACCTTTTTGGTAATCTTTCTCTTGCGAGTATTTTGGGGCCGAGAGAACCGAATTCGTCGTTTGCCCTCACAATGTTATATATTTTAGATTACTTGTATGTACATAATTATGTGCGTTCCCATTACAAGCCTTCATAGGATTTATATGAAACTCATCTGTCAAGGTTCATTGTCAATCCTATTTTACCTTGCAATGTGGAACTACAGTTCTACAAGATATCTATTTTGAATAAGCTCAATAAAAATTTTGAATTTTGAAATCATAGTTTCGTGGATTTTACCCATTGATTTATTTATGATACCGATAGATTTTTAGTTACATAGGTATGCTAGTACAAGATCAAGGCAACTCTCAGCGTTTGAAAGTTCCAGCGGATTAAAGTATAGGGAAACGGAGGTATGACACTATTGACAATATTCTCATCATGGTCGCCTTCCGCAAACCCTTTTAAATTGACAATTTGTCCTTCCATTTTAAAGCCTATCCTCCAAATCCGGATAGCTATGTACAACGGTGTTACAGAGCAATGAATCGAGGTTACGAGTTTTTGCATGTTGAAAAGTTAGTGGACCAGTAGTTCATATTTGGAACCCTTCGTTGAGACAATGGCATTCAACTTCATTTTTGGAATTATTGCAAAAGATCCCCAAACCACTAGAGGCTTTAAAATAATCGCGTAGCCTGGTTGGAATCACCCTTTTGTATAAAGTTTGGACATTGACCAGGGCTGTCCTATCAAGCCGGGGCTTTGCATGATCGCTCCGAGTCAGCTCGGGGAAGAAGTAATGCCCACATCTACCCGCAGTTTCTCTATAATCGATCAGGTCCAGGAAAGATTGCGGGACGGCCCTTTGATTGACCAATTTTTTTGATCGAGGTGTTCCAGACCGCCAGATCTCTCGCGTTGATCCCCCATGCCTGTGGAATTTGACAACACCAAAGGGTGGTTGAGACCTTGAAGGGAAACGGTCTTAAATTCCATATATTGTAGGACATCGACCCCAAGGAGTACATTTAATCTGGAAGTTCCTGCTGTTCAAATCTCAGAACTAATGTAGAGATATTGACACGAGTAGAAATAGATGGTCTAATCATCCTAAAAACATTATTAATGCGTTGAATCGACAAACTTGCTTTGTAGTCGAGACAGGTCATATTATTTTTACTCATTTGTTTTTATCACACCTTTAACAAAATTGCGCCTAGGATGGGACTAAACGGACACTGGAACTTCTGCAGCAAAAGATATATTTCGGATAGCATCATGCTGGTTGCGTGAAAAGACCTTCAACGCAATGTCTCCATAACCACGAGCCCATATGTCAGAGATCACAGAGAGAGAGAGAGAGAGAGGAAGATACGCGCCTCCTTGCCCTTCAATAGAGAGGGAGACAACAGACACCTGGGCGATCATTTTCGTCTGCGCTAATGGAGGTAAGAAATTATGAGCCGCTGTGAGATGCCGCGATGACAAGTGTGAGAGCCCAGAAGGTCCCATCTGAAGTCGAACAAAGTCCGCCTCACTGCTTAAGAACCTTCTCGCGCTCGCGCTAAAAGGCCGAGTCTATTCTCGTTTGCCGATTCGTCGGATCCTAGAACCCTCCCCTTCGGACGGGAGAAGACCCCATTCGAACCCTATAAATCCTCCGGCGCCAGAGTTGGAAGGCAGTATCCCCGTCCCCCCTGCCCCGTCAGTGTCCTCTGTCCGCTCCCGTCGGTATCCGCTATTATTTGCGCCTGGTTGGACTCTGCGCAATTCATCCGGTATTCTCGTTAATTCACGCGAGTCTACCTCGCCCCGCTTCCCCGCTCCTCGAAGGCAGCGTGCTCAATCTCGATTCGTGTAACTCGAAAGCAAGATTTAAGTTAACCCCCGTAATAGTCATTATCCAGAGACTATTGATTGAGCTTTGCGCTAAGGCAAGGATTACTCCCTCGAACCAAATCTTCGAGGTAACAGCAACTCGCAACTCTCCTGTGCAAGTGGTCTCTCTGCCCACTCCATCTCAGTGTAAGCTTCATTGTCGTGGTATGACATTACATTATATCAATACCATATTATATCTATCAGGGAGGGACCAATAACTTGAAAGCGAACCGACAAATGGGACGAAAAACCACGAGTTCAGACGGGCTGAGTACGAGAGAGTGCAACGAGGTCAGGTAAATTATGGACAATGTCAAAGCTCAAGGTTATTTAAAGAGGCATGTACAAAAATAAATTTTATTTACACAAAAATAATGAGAGAATTGATGGGTAAAATTACCTCAGAGAATTAACGGGCAAAATCACATCAGTAAATGAAAGGGGGAATTGTAGTTATAAGTCAGGCTATGAAGTTATAACTTAAGGTATTCCCGGAGGAGACTATTCAAATGGGGGGGAGGATTAACTCAATTGGGTTACTAAAAGGGGTAGAGGGGTTGGCTTACGGATGTCTTCTGCACTTGAAGTGAGGCCTCTCGGACTTCAAAGAGGGAGGTTGGAGTGATGACGGTTCTCCAAAAGCAAGGGGGGGGGTAACTTCCGGTCCAGGGTAGAGTATTTCGGCTACCCGAAATGAGGAGGGCTTCAACAGGAGTTGATGAAAGATGTCGGAAAAATCACTCGGGGTGATCGTTCAGTGGAATTACGTCCTGGCTGGGGCTAATTCCAAATACACAAAATAGTCCAGCTGCCACTTTGCTTTGTTGCTAGCACTTGACTTGGAACCATGGGGAAATCTTCTGGGTTCTGGGCGAAACTTCTCAACTCTATGTCTCTTCCGGGGAGTCGAGCGTTATTTATGTCCGAGGCTCTCCCCGGAGTTGGGGGTTAGCGGGAAACAGCTCTACTCTCGAAGGGCCCCGAATCTTCTTGCAGAGCTATTTCAGCCCGCATAAAGGTGAATCGTGGGGGACTCGATTCGAGGCTACCGCTTGTGGAAGGGGAAGGGGGGGGGGGAGGCTTACCACTTTAGTCCTAGCCGGGCCTTCTGCGGCACATTGGAGTTCCTTTCTGCTAAAGATCTTCCACGTGGGGATTCCCCCACACTCATCATCGGCTTAGTTACGTTCAAGGTCGTTCGAGCGTCCATCGGTCAATATTTTCTGTTTGTTTGTACGGTGACCGTCCTCACCATGTCTCTCCCGCCCTCCCCTTAGCTGTTGAGTCCCGTGTGCCTCTAGTGTGTGTATAGCTAATTTTAAAACTCCTTTTAACCTTTTAAAATAATATTGATTTGCATTTTAGTAGTTATTTTTGTACCCGTTTTTCTGTTATCCCGGAACTCCAAGATAGTCACACCATTGGCCAAGCTACTTTCAGTTAATTTGCCCTCTGCTTATATTGTAAACTTCCCACGCACTCGGAAAGCAGGAAGGGTGAACTTGACTCTATTCTACGACATCTATATTAAACTAGTGTAAGGTGTGTGGGGTTAACCTACGACATCTTATTAATCTGGTGTAAGGTGTGCGGGGTTAGCCTACGACACCATATATACGACGCGGCTCACCATAACCGTAATTCGAAATCACCATTCAAATCGAAAATTTCATCTTAGAAAGTAGAATATTATAATTAAATTTAATAATAAGAAACGAGAATAGTCAAAGTCATGGTGTATTCCTTTGACATAGGGATCCGACCAGCGAGGATAAATAGACTGAACAGTTCTAGAACACTTCCATGGAAACCCTTTGAAGGGGAGACGACACCAAATCAAGTTAGCTGGGTAGGGGTTGGGTAATTCTACCGATGAACAATTCCAACGCAATCGAAACCGCTTTGTTATGATATCTATTTTAATTACGCAAAAGCTATATAGTGTATATCAATGCGTAATTCGAATCGGTGTATATCAATATATCAAAGATATATACTATATAGCATTTTCTCTAATTAAGGCGCGCAAGTTTATAATTATGATGGTATGACGAAAATAGATTATCAGCCATCTTGTCTTTTGGTTACCAAAATAATGAGTTTATGTAGGTTAGTTCTTTTTAGTTTGTTTTTAGTAAGTTGGTGGATTTTGTTTGCTGTTTTTTCTGCGAAAACGAACCAAAAACGAAGCCTATTTTAGTTACACGCTGTGACATAGCCTCTATTCCAAAGTGACTGCTCTTTGTGATGGTTGTAAAATAACTGTACTTGCATTCTCGCGTGAATATTATGATCGTTTCAAAGCTGTAGTTGATTTTTGCCAAATACATAGCCTGATCCGAAAAGAACATGTTTTTGAACGGTGCAGGAGTAAGACTGAATTAGATTTAAAGAGAAGGAGGATATGGAGATCGCAGATATATTTGAAGATTCAAAGAAAAAAAAAAGGAAATGTAAATGTGTAAAGGATAGGCCCTCGGATTCCTATGCTTTCCCTTTCTCAGTTTATCGCAGGCCGACCCGCTTCGAGGCTACCATTTTTGGCCTAAACTTCTGTAACCTACCACTCTATTCTTCGTAGAGGAAGTGACTCATTCCTCCCCCCCCCCCGTCCTTTTTGTGCCCCACTTTCCTTTTACCCCTTCGGACTGAGGGATATAAATGGGGCCGTGAGCCCTTTTAAGTTATTCTGTTGCGAGAATTCTGCCCGATTGCTGGGCTGAATCGTTGTCCGTCACTTACTTTGACGTTCATTTGGAGACCCGTACTGGATTCCTTCGTGCAGCGAGGATTTTCTGCCATTAATTCCTGCCAGCGTTGTCGCTGCCCCTCTGTCGGCTGCATCGAATTGTGCTCTTCGAGTTACGTTTGCAAGTGTTCTCCTTTGGGAAGCCGTTCACACTGGGCACGTGCAAGTTCTCCCCCTGTCACCTCGCCATCTCCTCTTTGGGAAATTCTGTCATCTCGAATTCCTTCTCTCGGATCGTTGGGCATTCGAATCATCGTTCCCCGTGGTCCCAACGCCTTTCGCCACAATATCGCCGCCTGCGGGTTTCTCCTCGCCGAAGACCGCCATCGCATTCACCCCTGTCGACTTGGGTCGAATTCCCTCATCGTCGCCGAGCCTCTATCGCCTCGGTTCCCGACGTGGGTTATTACTTCATTGCTCTAGTATCAGGTATTTTGGAGCATCTCTTTCTTCTTACGTCCCCTTTAAATTAATTAAGTGTTATAAGTGTTATTCATGTAACTCTGGGCCTTCGGGTAAAGGACGTAAGACAGGGTTATTTCGGGAACTCCTGTCACTAGAATAGCGAAGCCTATTTCATCTTCAACGGCGAGTGTCGTTTCGGCTTTAAACAATTTATGCATAGAAGCCAATTTTGTATGCGCGAATATCTTTATGGTTAAAACGACTTGTGGTCGTTCGATGGTGATAAGCATTTATAACTTTTCTTATTGTTTGATGACTCCCGTATATTGTGTTAGCAGTTAATTTATTTCATTTTAATTTTGTTGTAAATAATACTGTAAATACTTTTTTATGTGTGTATCTATTTAACCCCTTCCGGATACCTTATAATTTACGAGTAGCAGCGTCCTGATTAATTCTGGTGAATTTCTGGTAGGCCTTTAGATCCCTGGTCTTCTATAAATTTTATGTGTGTATTTTCTTTGGGCAGTTCGAACCGGGTTCCGCGATAGCCTTTACAAACTGGTCTGAATCAATTTTTTAAAACACTTAAAACTAAACGTGTTTAAATATGCTACTATCCCTATTCCTCTATATCGTAGTTAAATTAGCATCATCGTTGGATATGTATTTCTTGAATCGGTTCTATGAAACTCGTTTCCCCCAAGCTTATGGCGTCATAGCAAGGGAAAATAATAATATCTTTATGTACTGGAAAATACTACTCTCAAATGCTAATAACGCGAAAAATGGTGCTATTGCACCATAAACAAATTCGTGCTATATATCGTGACTCTCCACCACCGAGGCCTACATGAGCCTGGCACTAGAGCAAATCTCGACTCGGTTGCGACTGGCGTTTCCTCTCTGAGAGAAGTTACAGATCCAGCACACTTCAATTTTAACCAGCCAGAAGGAAACTCTTCTGGACAGGCTACCCAAATTTTAAACGAGAGTAAATTGGAACCAGTGACAGCCTTCCCCATGGACACTTTAGATGAAAGCTCATGTGAAATCCATAGCTGGGCGTGACTTTCATTTTTCTCAGGTGCGACTTTGCCACCGGATCTGGTGCGACTGCGGCTCTATTTTTGACAAAGTAAACTTTAGCGCAATAACAGAAACATGCTTTTATAAAGCATAAAAACACATATTTATTATTATTTAAATTTCTTCTAGTTAAAACACAGCTTAAACTAATATCTACAGGTCATCTTCCTTCCCCTCCATGTCCTTCTGGCCCATCTTCTCCTCCAGGAGGTCCATGTTTCCTTTGAGGAACACAAGCTCCTTAAAGTTGATCTCATCCAGAGAGGATTCAGATCGGCGAAGGACATCACTCTTAACCTTTACCGGTTTAAGTTACTAAACAATCGAGATTTTCTAAGCTCATAGAGTGGTCTAATGGATTTATAAAGAAACATAAAACCATGTGAGTTTAATAGGCTATATCAATATGATCTTTAAATTTAGAACCAAGGCCTAGTCTACGTACAATGGTCCAATTTTGATTTATATTGTTTAATTTTAGGCATGTTAAAGATAGAATGCTGTTAGATTTTAATTACTTCTTACACTTCACAGTACTTTTTTCGCCTTAGTCACAAGAAAAGTATAAGCACTTTTTATATACGAGAAACTGTGATTAATTAGCACGATAAACAATGCCACAAGGCATAACACGTTCTCGAACGTTTTTCATACCCATTAGTCGCCCGGCTTTTTTTCTCAAACTCGCCCTCTGCAAAATTACAAATGGTACACGTTATCGAAAATAATAAAAATAAAATATTTAAATCCTTTTTTATAAATCAAATAATATATCATTTTAATTCAAAAGAATCATTCTATTGATATAATTAAAAAAATATTAATAACCTTCTACCTATTTATAATTATGATTAATAATTCTCAGTTCTTACACAAATTTTCATCAATGCCCATGGTTGTTTTATGCTTTTTAAATCAGTTATGCTTTAAAACCTATGGGCATTGCAGCAACTCGTTGCCGCAATGCCCATCTCTTGTGAAATCCCAGGTCCCACCTTTACTGAGAAGCAAGAAGAGACGTTAACATAGGTCTGTCCGATATAAGGAAAAAGAAAGAGAATGGACAAAAAGGGACACAGAAGAAACGTGCACGGGCTAAAGCCCCCAAAGAACATATGTGGGGAAGGTAAGAAGATAGAAATGAAGATAAGATAAACACCTAAATAAATAATTAATAAATAAACAATAAATAAGATGTACGGAAAAAGGAATGGGACATGTTAAAAGTACATTTCTCTATCACCACTGTGGTGAGGGTGGGGCTACTACGCCCCTCGAAGTCAAGAGCCCTTCCACAGCAAGTCCAAACATTTTTTTTAGAGCTCATCTGGCGACTCCCTACTAGGGCATAATTCGCCATAATAATCTAAAACGTTAGCATAAATGAAAAAAAAAAACATGTGGAAAAGATAAAAACAAAACATCCCCCCAAAACAAAGGAAAAAACTAAACAAGCAGCAAAAAATCAAGAAGAAGGAATCAGGTTCCGGCGTCGGGAAGAGGTGCGCCTCCCACGGCGCAGGATGATGCGACCAACAACAAAGAGAATCAAATAAAATCTAGGATGTGAACTTCCTCCAAAAAGCTAGATAATCCACAAGTCTGTGTACAGGAACCCGTCCCGAGTACAAGGGACAAAGGACAAGCGGTAACGACCACGCTTGTCCCGGTACCAGGATAGGTAACGTGCGCGATGATCACCCAGACTGGGACTTTCAAAAAGAATGTGCCGAACAGTCTGGGGGACAACGCAGTCTTCGCAAAAGGGGGCAGGGAAGCACTTCATCAAATGGCGATGAGTCCCGCGTGTACCCAATTCGAAGATGCCAGAAATCGATGTGAAGCAGTCAGGGCATTGGGTTTTTTTAAGAGCCCACATGACGACTGTCAAATATGCAAAATGCCCCCAAACAAAAATGCAAATAAAAATAAAAACAAAGAACGCAGCTCCAAAATGGGCAGCCATAGAGGCAGGGCGACATGGTGGACATTATGAGTAAGGCTTAATAATCCTCGACAGGACGGCCAGAATCGGAAGATCTGTTGCGGAAGACCCAGAAACGGGACCCCGGAACTTTTAGTTGGGTTGTCAGCCAACAAGGTAGTAAAGGACAACAGTGAAATTTAACAACGCAAAGGTTTACAACACCTTCATATAAATAGGTTACATCTGCAAAATGTCTCATTAGAAACTAAACCTCATTTGTTCCCGAATATTCTAAACTAAATGCGATGCTTCTTTCGTCATCGTGTAAAGGAAGTGATCATTTCCTAAAAGATAGCCGTGCCGTCAACATCTTCATGGGAAAAAATAAACAAAATTAGTCTACATCTTTGTGAACGCATTGTACCCTTTATAAGAGTGGCCTTGCGTACAGAAAACTCTCTGTACAGCTTAAAATACCTCTAAATTCAGTTAGTACCATGATACGCAACTGGAAGTCTCGTAATTCACTTCATCCTTTAGATAACTCAGGTCGCCCTCGGATGTTAACGGAACGTGCAGCTCGAAAGATTGCTAGGGAAATATATATATATATATATATATATATATATATATATATATATATATATATATATATATATATATATATATATATATATATATATATATATATATATATATATATATATATATATATATATATATATATATATATATATATATATATATATTTTCTGAACTTCACCATTTGTAATTCTTTGGGTTTCAAAAATTTCACAAAATTTCGATACTTATATTTATTTCTGAACTTTAATACAAAAAAACATAAGTTATAACCAAACTGAGATGAAATTATTATTCAAATAATAATTTAAAATAATATATATATATATATATATATATATATATATATATATATATATATATATATATATATATATATATATATATATATATATATACACACACTCCATCTGCCCCCCCCCCTCCACCCTCTGAAACTCGCTCCCTCATAAAATATATCAATCTGACTCTTTCTCACTCTAAATATCTCTCCTTCTAAAATTAACTCACTCTAACTTTCCCTCCCTCACTATGCCTCCCTTTTCTACGTAACCCCCGTTCTCCCTCCCTATTCATCCATCTCTCTCTCACTCTCCCTCACTACCCCTCCCTATCCATTCTACCCCGTCATTCTGTGTCACTACCCCTCCCTATACTTCCCTACCCCCCCTCTTTCCCTCCATACCCTGCCTCTACCTCCCTATCCTCACTCTTCCCCCTCCTATTCTCTCAATCTCCCTCCCTATCCCTCGATCTCCCTTACTCCGCTGTCACTCTGTATCCATACCCCTTCCTCCATACTCCATCATTATCTGTCCCTATCCCTCCCTCTCTCTCAGGACCCCTCTCTATTCCTGCCTCTCCCACCGTACCTCCCTCTGCCTTCCTACGCTTCACTATTCCTCCCTACCTCTCACTCCCCCTTCCAAACGCCTCACTCTCCCTTCCCACACCTCCTTCCCCCCCAACTTTCTTTCACTATCCTCACTTTCCCTCCCTACCCCCACTGTCCCTCCATACCTTTCACTCTCCCTCCATACCCTCCCTCTCTTTCCCTATCCCTACGCCTCCCTACTCCTCCCTCTCCCTCCCAACACCTCACACTCCCTTTCTCTCCCAACACCTCTATTTCCCTCTCTCTTCCCCTCCCTACACTTACCTCTCCCTCTCCCTCCCTAACTATTCTTCCCTTCCCCTCACTCTCCCACACTTGCCCTAGCTACCCTTCAATTCACCCTCACTCTTCCACACTTGCCCTAGCTACCCTTCAATTCCCCCTCCTTACACACTACCTCTTCCCTCCTACCACTCCACCTCCCTACTTACACATCCTTCTTTCCCCCCTCCCACCTCCCTTCCTCTCCCTACCCCCTAAGTTAAGGCAGATAAACAAAAGAATTAATAATGCAGTCGCAAAAAATTTATTAACTTATATAATACCGCATATTGAAGATTTGCCAAGAAAAATAGTTAAAAGTAACACAGTAAATATATTTAAAAATAAATAATTAATATTTTAAAATATACATAAGTTTAAAAAAAACTTATGAAACCTACTTCCGTATTCATATGGTCCTTCACCTCTGACTTCCAATTCTTCTTTTACTAGCCTTGAATGGTTCTTGGTTGTTTTCGCTGGTTCTTAATTTTGGATGAATTAAAGAAAAAGATGGTGATTTGAAATTAAAAAATGCCTGGCAAGAGATTGTTTCGAACTCATCTGAGTTTAAATTTCGTAATAAGTGTCTGTAAGAAAATAGTAATAATAATAATGCGGATGACGATAATGATGATGATGATATCGACGATGAAAAATATAATAACGACAATGGCGATGATGAAAATAATCAGAATAATGAAGATAAAGATGAAAATGATAACGATGGGGATGAGGATGATGAATAAGATGATTAATAAGATAATGGTAATGACGATGAAAATGGCGATGACATGATGGATACGATACCAAAGATTATGAGATTGCTAATGCTGCTATTGATAATGACGTCAACGATAATGATGGCGATAATAATGATGATAAGGATGAAGAATTGACGATTCAGATAATAATGATGAAGGCGGTGATGATGATGTTAATAATAATAATATTCCATGGCTTCACCACTCCCCCCTACGGGGGGGAGCTTGCGCTTCGCTTCGCTCGCTACCAGCTCTTCGGCTTATTTGATCTTTCAAATCGATTGTGATCATCTCTACCCACCTCACCTCCATGTTCCCCTACCCTCTCACTCTCTCTTCCTATATCACATCACCTACTCTTCCATTTACCCCATTCCCTCAGCTATCCCCATTCCTCCTCCCTATCTTCCCTAATCCCTTTACCCCCCTTCTCAACAGGGGTGGGGGGAAAGGGTGAGGGGAAGCTCATTAATAAACTAAGCTATAATAAAATTCAAAATTATTAAAAAAATCACGTTCTAAAGATATACACTTTGTCCTCTCTCTCCAACTCGTCCCCTCATCTCTCTCCTTTCTCCCCCCTCTCCAACACAATACCCATAGGAGAGACGAGGGTGAAGGGTAGAGGAGATAGTTAGATAGAGATGGAGGGGTATATATAGGTGGAAAGAGTGGGGAGTGGGGGAGAGAGAGGGAGATAAAGGAGGGTATAAAGGGGAGTGCAGGAGAGAGGAGGGGAGAGGGGGCAGGGTGAGGGGATAGTGGGATGGGAGGGGGAAGATGGATGGGGCAGATGGTTGGGAAAGGAGGAGGCGAGAGGGGAAGAGAGAAGGGGTGGGAAGAAGGAGGCGGGTGTCCACTTTAAAAAAAGCGCACCAACAACTTTTCCAGGCCCCATCAGTATTCAAATCAACCCAGTGACGGGGCTTCCCTGATTTGCAACCAGACAGGGAGGACGTGCAACTCCCCCGGGTACCAAGTGTAATAGGCTACACAGGGTACCTCTCTGTGGGGTCGGCCCCCTCTCATTCTCGGTGACCTTTACGTGTGCTGGATCACATCAGAAGGAGATTTACCTTCCATCGCAAGCGGCTCTATTTACGTGACTTCTTATTTCTAGCAGGGTGGGATGGATGTCCGTCATCCGTTCTAATGATTGGAGGCTGCTGAAGGAGTCTGTGAAGATCGTATATTCATCTGAATGGTGGTGGTTGTATGCCAACTATTACAAGGCATAACACTCGGCGGTGAAGATTGATGCTATTTTTGGTAGGGTTTCAGAGTGGATGTAAATCTCCGATATCACCAAAGATCCTGTTCCATCTCTGAATTTCGATCCATCGGTATATATGGATTCCTCGGTGCGTTGCAGCATTGGTAAGGCATTGAATTTTCATTTCCAAGGGATGCGTTTGGGGACGTTCCACAATATTGCAATGGGAGATCTTTATAATTGTTTTCCAGACACCATTTTCCAGAATTGTGTCTGGAAAAGCAAGAGGATAGATGAAGTTCATCCTTACCCTTATCTCCGCCATCCGTAGCCGTACTCTTAACTCAAAATAGCCGCGGGATGGATGGGTACGCCGCAAAGAAAGTGTCCATTTGGCCCTTCAGAGCAGCGGTTGTGATCGGCGTTTTTGGAAGTCGGTGGATGCGGGTGAAGAGGCCTATGGAGATTTCCGCCCGAGGGAAGCCCAGTGGTACTCGTATATCTCCCGTGTTGCATAGTAGGTTCGGGATTAGTGAGGACCAAAAACTCCAGGTATGCATGCGAAGGCTTTCATTGACCACTCTGTTAATCAAGGTGTCTCTCAGATGCAGAGTAGATTTCGCACCTGTAGTCCAATTTGGGGCGAATTAAGGAGCGGTAGAGGAGGAGAAGTGTTTCTCGATTCCCTCCCCAGTTGTGTTGGGAAACTATGCGTACGATATTCATCGTTATTTTGTATATTTAACAGTTCCGATTTGGGGTTCCGATGTTATCTTCCTATCGAATGTCAATCTCAGGAATTTACTGCTCTCGACGACTGCAATCCTCTGCTGGTAGTGGTAGGGATCGGGTTTCCTATACGGCGGCAAAAGTGAACCACTTTCGTATTATCGGTCGAGAATCGGTAGCCGTGTGCAGAGGTCCATTTTGTGTTGTTGATGGCAAGCTGGAGGCGACGCTCTACCGTTGTCATTTCGAAACCTGGAGTGGGAGATTGAGAATTCGTCTACGTAGAGGTTTGCTGCAATCTCCTGATGAAGGCTTTCCAAGATTCTGTTAATCCCCACAGCAAACAAGAGTACGCTTAAGACGACGCTGTCCTGGGAACCCCATCTACACGTAGGGATGAGTTTGACTTGACGCTTCCCAAACTTACCGAAAAGTGCGGTTGGTTAGGAAGTTTTGAAGTGTCCACGCAGGCCTAGGTTATGGAGGGTTTTCAAAATGGCGTAGCGCCATGATGTGTCGTGCGCCTTTTTGAAGTAGAAGAAGACAACCACTAAGTGTTGTCTCCTGGCGACAACATTAAATACCGTGTATTTCAGACGGATGAGGGCATCTGCGGTTGAATGTAATTTTAGGAATCCATATTGTGATGGGAATATTTGGGATGCTATTTCAAGGAACCACATCAGGAACACGTTCACTATTTTCCCAATGAGTTTGCGTATACAAGAAGTTAATGCGATTAGACGGTAGTTTTGGGACTAGTTGGATCTTTAACTGGCTTTCGACAAGCGAGAACTTTGGCCGTTCTTAAGGGATCTGGGAAAGCGTTTTACAACCATATCTTGTTGAGTATGTCAAGGAGGAAGTGCTTTCTTACTTCACCCAGGTGGCGTAGCATCGCCGTGTTGCTATTATATAAAAGAGCTGTGTCAAGCTCTTTTTTGATATCTCATTATAATGTTTGGACTCACTTGATGAGAAAGTCAGAGGAGTAGACTCCCTCTCTCCAACTGAAGTTGGTCGAACTTGGGTGTTGCATTCGCTCTGCTTGAGACTAGCAAAGTGTCTCGCTGACATGTTTGCCATGGCAATTGGATTTAATATGGTGTTTCCGCTTATGTGAAGTACGGGGATGTAATATATTGCCTATACATGGTTGTTTACTTGTATAGGATTCGGCACTGTATATATGTATATATATATATATATATATATATATATATATATATATATATATATATATATATATATATATATATATATATATATACGAGGGGGAGTCAAAAAGTTCTCAGATAAATGGCATAAAATTTTTATTTGTAATAATACTGTAATCATTTTTCTACATAAGCTCCATTAACATCTATACACTTTCTTAATCTATGAATCCAACGGTAAAGACCATCTTTGTAGAATTCACGGGGTTGTCTCTGGCACCAAGTAATGACCTGCTTTTTTGCTTCATCTAATGATTGAAACCGGGTTCCTTTTAGGTGTCCCTTTAAATTTGGAAACAGAAAAAAGTCAGAGGGTGCTAAATCAGGGCTATAAGGGGGATGAGCAAGAGTTTCCCATCGAAATTCCCGTAGCTGAGATCTCACAGCTTTGGACGAATGTGCAGGGGCATTGTCATGGTGGAACAAGATTTGCTTGTGGAGCTTTCCTCGTCGTTTTTTGGCTATTGAAGTTTTCAGCTTCCTTAAAACTCCTTCGTAATAGCTGGATGTAACAGTTTTTTGTCCTTCTAAGAAGTCTATTAAAATAATTCCCTCCGAATCCCAAAAAACTGTAGCCATTATCTTCTTAACGGACCTCTCTGTCTTGAACTTGATAGGCCCTGCTGCCCCCCTTGGGTGCCACTCTTTTGATTGATTTTTACTTTCAGGATCAAACTGATACACCCAAGTTTCATCTCCCGTTACGAGGCGCTCAAAAAAACTATCCTCGTTTGCTTCAATCTTGGTCAAAATAGCCAAAGAAAGGTTGGCCCTATGATTCAGCTGGTCTTCTCGCAACGCTTTTGGGACCCAACGTGCTGAAAGCTTGCTCAGGCCAAGATTTTCAGTTAGAATTCCAAATGCTGAGCCATGAGAGATTTCACATGCATTGGCAACTTCATCAATAGTAATACGGCGATCTTTATCCACTAGATTCCTCACAAGCTCGACATTTTCTGGGTTAATGGAGGTGGAGGGTCTCCCTTCACGTGGATCATCTTCAACTTCTTCTCTGCCCCCCTTGAAGCGCTTAATCCAGTCGTAAACTACCGCTCTACATGGCGAAGAGTCACCATAAACCTATTGTAGAGCGTCAATAATCTTAACAGGCTTCCAATCAAGTTTAGTCAGTAATTTAAAGTTCGCTCTTATCTCAAAATTTGCCATTTTATGGGTTCAAAAAAGTAACCTTTTTGAAGCACATCTAATACAAAGAGTCTCGACAAATTGAATGACGAATTTTGTAGGAATTGTTCAGAAAACATGAAAGTCGTGTTTGACCCTGTATTTACTTGTACAAAATCGAACATTTCAATAATCTGGCATTTGTCTGAGAACTTTTTGACTCACCTACGTATATATATTCCTACACATACATTTTCCCCTATATTCCAAATTACCCGAATTCGTGGAGGAAGAGAGACGCGCGAGCTTCTCCACGCTGTACCCGATCCGATCAACATGTGCCCCAAAGCTTCCACTCTCTTATTCCTTACTATATTTTTACTTCTATATTTAATTACTATCTACCTTGTGTGAAATCATGTATGAATGGTATCCTAATTAATTCCTCTAAGCCTCAGTACTTTCTATTTTTCCTTAATTGTGTTATAGTGAAACAAGCTACCTTAGGCTAGCAGACGACAAATCGAGTAAGTACTAAATTCCTCTTATTTCCATTTCTATTTTTATATAATTAGGTGTTATCCTACATTATAGGGGATGAGGTCTTGGCCGTACTTGCCAAGCAAGTCTCGGATTTTGCTACACGTGCAGTGGATATGCGTGTTTGCATTTATTGTGGAGACGTAAGCTTTCCATGAGCTTCGACGGGTTTGTTTAAGGAGATATCTATATTTTGCCAGTTTTTTTATTATTAAACTCTATCTTCTTCGGCAATTTTTTTTTTTTTTTTTTAATTAAGGGGCTATCTGGCGACTGCCGACTTAGGCATAAGTCGCCGTAAACAAACAGCCTAGTTCTAGGCTACTTCAAAAAATGGAACAGGGAACAACAAAAAAGAAATAACAATAACAAAACAATAACAAAAACAACAACAACAAAAACAACAACAAAAATTAAGCCTGGTTAAAAAAAAGGGAGAAGGCCGGCCTCCCCCAAAAAGTTAGCAAGTCCACCAGTCAAATGCACGCACTCGTCCCGAGTACAAGGGACAGGCGGTAGCGACCCCGCCCATCCCGGTCCGGGACAGGTGTCGTGCGCGAAGATCACCCAGACTGGGACATTCGACAAGAATGTGCCGAACAGTCTGGGGGACGACGCAGTTGTTGCAATAGGGCGCAGGCGAGCGCTCCACCAGATAGCGATGCGTCACACGAGTGTGTCCGATTCGGAGACGACAGAAAGCAACCTGAAGCCGCCGCGGCATTGGGGGATAGGTCCATGGGAACAGTCGCGGCGCAATGGCACGCAACTTTAAGTTCCCTTCGACCGTCTCCCATCTTCTTTGCCAAGCAGTCCGAAGAGCTGCCCGTATTCCTGCCATGTAGTCGGTGTGAGGAAGAGCGAAACGCTGGTCCGGTCGCACAGTCCTCGCGGACTCTTTGGCGCCCTCATCGGCGCGCTCATTCCCCGCAATTCCCACATGTCCAGGAACCCAGCAGAAGATAATCTCGACATCTGCCTGGCTCGCCAAAACCGTGGCGTCACGGATATCGCGAACCAGGGGATGCGGAGATTCCAATGCCCCGAGAGCACTCAGGGCGCTTTGTGAGTCGCTATAGATCACAATCCGGTCTCCGAACCGGGCACGTCGCGTAATCTCCCGTACCGAGTGGTGTATTGCCACCAGCTCGGCCGTGAAGACAGACGCAGCGCCTGGTAGAGCCCCGCTGACTTCAAACAGAGGGGATACGGCGTGGAAGCCGACCCCCTCTTGGGACTTGGAGCCATCCGTATACACTGGCACGGTTCCAGCGTGACACGATGTGTGCTCCAAAAAGGTCGAACGCAATACTCCCGGCGCAGTACAAGCTTTGGGAGCAGAGGCGTGGCGACAAATAGCCAAATGTGGTACCCTCCAGGGTGGCGTCCTGGGCAGAACCAGGGGCGCCACCGGCCCGAGAGCTATATCTACCTCTCGAAGGAGTTTCCTGGCCCTAAACCCAAAGGGCTAAGGGTATGACTGGCGTCTCTCGGCGGCATAGGCACCATCGAGATCAGCTGCGGATGCAGTGAGAGCTGTTGGCGACTGAGGGAGGCGCCGGGCTCGCGCGTACAGGCGAGTGATGCACTGCACGCGGCGCAGAGCGAGTGGCATCTCCCCAGCATCGACCAACAGGCTCTCAATGGGGGAAGTGCGGAAGGCACCGGTCGCAAGGCGAAGGCCGGTGTGGTGGATCGAATCCACCTTCCGCAATAAACGCTCGGCTGCGGATGCATAAAACTCGCATCCGTAGTCGAGCTTCGAGCGAACAAAGGATCGATAAAAAAGTAAGGCGGTAGCCCTATCAGCGCCCCAAGCGCTGAACGCCACGGAACGGAGAATGTCCATGGCGCGGGTACAAGAGACCCTAAGGCTGCGAATATGAGCCTCCCAGGTGAGGCGTCGGTCGAATACAAGACCAAGGAAACGGTGCGACTCAACCACATCCAGGCGCACCCCATTAAGAAACAAATCTGGGTCGGGGTGAAGCCGTGGATGGCGGCAGAAGTGCACCACCTTAGTCTTGGCCAAAGAAAACCGAAACCTGTGCGCTTCGGCATAGCGAGAGACGCGGTTCAATGCCTGTTGGAGTCGACGCTCCAGAGTTGGCATCTGGGCCGCGCCAAAAGAGATCGAAAGGTCGTCCACGTAGAGCGTAGCGAGAACATCTTCCGGCAGCACCGAGGTGATGCCGTTGATGCTCAGGGCAAAGAGTGTGACACTGAGGACACTTCCCTGCGGGACACCCTCTTCCTGCTCCTTTGGGCCGGAGAGAGCTCCCCCCACCCGTACGCGGAATCGACGATCTCGCAAAAATTCAGATATAAACATTGGGAGGCGTCCCCTCGCCCCCATCGTGTAGAGAGTCTCCATGATACCGTATCGCCATGCGGTATCATAGGCCTTCTCCAGATCGAAAAAGACCGTGGCGTAGTGCTGTCTACGAAGGAAAGCCTCGCAGACGGCATTTTCCAGTCGGAGCAGAGCATCCGACGTGGAGTGGAACTTGCGGAAGCCGCACTGTGCGGAAGACAGATGGCCTCCGCTGTCCAGGAAAAAAGCTAATCTAACGTTTACCAATTTCTCCATCAACTTGCACACGCAAGAGGTTAGAGAGATTGGGCGGAAACCGGTCGGAGTAGAGTGATCTCTCCCCGGTTTGCGAAAGGCGAGCACAGTAGCGATTCGCCAGGAGTCTGGGAGAAGACCTTCCACCCAGATCCTGTTGAACAGATCTAACAGAAAGGCCATGCCTCGCTCACCCAGGTGTCGAAGCATGGCGTACGGGACATCGTCCGGACCATGGGCGGTGTCCGCGCACGAAGCGAGAGCGGAACGCAACTCACTCACAGTAAACTTGTCGTTGAAGGGTTCTCCGCCACTGGAGGTAAAGTCCAGCCGGCGGCCTTCCGCGACATCACGACGTGCATTGAATGCTGGCGGAGCAGCATCACGGCTAGAGAATGCGGAAAAAGCGGTCGCTAAGGATTCCGCCACGGACGCGGGGTCTGAGATTGCGGTCCCATTCTCCTGGAGAACGGGAGGGGGGTCCTGCGAGAACTTGCCCCGAATCCTTTTGACTCGCTTCCACACCTCAGCTAAAGGGGTCTTCCCGTTAAGTGAAGACACGTATGCCCGCCAAGAAGAGCGGCGGGCGTGCTTCGAAATATACCGGAACCTAGCCCTAGCCCGACGAAATTCAGCGACAGTGAAATCGTTCGGGCGGCGCTTATAGCGCATGTAGGCATAACGCTTCTGTTTGAGGGCCGTCTCACACTCGGCCGACCACCATGGGAGTGGTCGGCGTGCAAAACGGCCAGACGTCCTAGGAATAGTAGTCAGGCCCACGGCGATGAGGTTGCCGGAGAAGAACTCAACGGCCTCATCTACCGACCTAAACTCCTCGACTGAGATAGAGAATTCAGTCATTTCCTGAAATGCAGGCCACCGCGCCCGCGTCAAGCACCACCGAGGTGGTCTCTCAGGCGGCAGTTGCCCTGAAAATGATATTTGAATGGGAAAGTGATCACTACCATGGAGGTCATCGACCACCCCCCAATCAAAATCAGGCTGTGCATCCGAAGAGCACAAAGATAGGTCAAGGCAAGAAAATGAAGCGGTTCTCGGACAGTGATGCGTAAACTCATCCACGTTTAGGACACCCATCTCAAGCTCTTCGATCAGATCGGCAAGGACTTGTCCTCTGGGATTTATGGAGTAATCTCCCCAGAGAGGATGCCTGCCGTTCAGATCTCCAAGCAAGAGATAGGGCCTCGGCAACCGTGCCACGACGCGGCGGAAGTCCCCCGCGTCGAAGTCAGCTGACGGTGGAATGTACGCAGAAATGATAGTATACCTCCTATCCAGGTGCAGCTGCACAGCCACTGCCTGAAGGGAGGTATCTAAAGAGAAAGGAAGAACGGAGACATCATGCCGGGTGTAAACTGCGCATCCCCCAGCCCGGCCATCCCGCGGTGGTGGGGTCGCAAGACCCTTATACCCCGGGAGGGCAGGGAGGGGGCACGCACCTAGCATGGTCTCCTGCAAAAAAATAGCTAACGGGGAACGGGACGAGACGAGCCTCTGCAGCTCCTCCCAGTTGGCCCGGAGTCCACGGCAATTCCATTGAAGGAATATGCCCTCCAGGCCTAGCTCGGAGGAGACGCGGGGGCCCTCCTCGAATTGAAGACCCTCACGGGAATGGCCGTACGCTTCCCGGGGGCAGAACCCCGGGCGCTGAAGGCGCTGTCGCCTTCGAGGACTTATTGAGGGAGGTTGGGCTCGCCATGCGAGTCTTTTCCTCCCTCCGCCTCGAAACCTTAGGCGGGCGTTGCGGCTTCGGAGGCGGGGGGCCCTCTTTTCGAGGAACCACCGTCTCCGAGCAACTCGCTCCACCTCGGGGCGTGGGCGAAGGAGCCGAAGCTCCTTTGTTGCTGTCCTCCTTTCGGGGGACAGCTTTAGGAACCCCGGAAGATGGCCTAGCGACCATCTTCAGGGGTGTTGCCTCCTGTGAGTCTAACGACTCGGTGGAGGCACGTGGCCGTTTCGCCTTACGGGAAACGGTCACGCTGGGGGAGGAGGGGGGAGCCCTGGTTTTAGCCGGGGCAGGGTATGAACCCTTTTTGCCGCCAGCTTTACCAGGGGAGCGCCTGGGTGTAGTAGAGCCCGCAGAAGGGCTCCGAATGGGCGCGGAAACAACCGTGCTCGTTGGCCTGGATGGGCCAGGAGCAGAGGGTGCCTTCCTAACTATTGAGGCATATGACGTCCCAGGCAGAGCCGGGCGCGCCAGGACCAAGTCCTTTGCCTCGCGGAATGAGAGTCGATCCTGGGCCTGAACGGCCAGGATTTCTTTCTCAAGGAGATATGCACCACATTGCTTCAAAGAAGCAGGGTGCGGCTCTCCGCAATTGACACACTTGGCCACACACGATTTGGACTTATCGTGTGCGACCTTGGAGCAATTTACACAGACTTCGGGTGACCCCGACTTTGCACGTCTACATGAGCGATTCGTATGGCCGAAGCGGTGACAGTAATAGCACCGCCGCGGCAGTGGCACGAATGCCTTCACGCGGTAGCGGTACCAACCGGCACGCACCGACTCAGGAAGCTTGTCACAGTCGAACGTGACGAAGAGTGTAGGGGTGGGTCTCGAGGCCCCTCCCTGTTTTCTCATCACACGTTCGACCTTGACCGCCCCATGGTCGGCCAGCTCTAAGGTGATGTCCTCAATGGAGTAGTCAACGAGTTCCCTCGCATAAACTACTCCTTTCACAAAGTTCATGGTAGAGTGCGGCGTCACACTCACCGGGGTGCCATGAAGTGTCCGAAGAGCACTAATCTTGGCCGCCTCGGCGGGATTCGCCGCATTCGCCAGAAGGCTCCCGTCCGAGAAACGGGTTACCTTCGGCTCTCTACCAATTGCACTAGCTAATCCTCTCCTCTGATGGATCATGTTGCCCTTGGACAACATGGCGCCATCAGTGGAGCGAATAACGAGGAAGCGTTTGAAGCCAGCGGGCTCGAAAACGCCAGGTAACCTCTGAATCAGGGGCTCCGATGTCATCGAGGCTCCGCCCTGTGCACTCTTGGTATTAGTCTTCTTTGTCAGGGGCTCCGCAACCGGGGGGGCAGAGGGGGCGGATGTGCCGATCTTGGCTTGGTCGCTTGCCAGAGTGGCAGCAGACCCATCCGTCCCCGCAGCCCCCGCGGATGGAGAGGAGCCCCGAGTCTTTTTTGTCTTTTTAGTCTTTTTCTTTTTCTTTTTCGGAGAGGAGGGCGGGGAATGAACCCGCTTTTCACCTCCGCCGGCAGAAGTCCCCAGGCCAGATGGACCAGCCTCAGCCAGGTCCCTCTCCGAAATGGAGAAGGTCCTGGTTGTCGTAGGGGCACCTGTCGGAGGAGATCCCTCCCCTCCTTTTATTGCCTCGGAGCCCTCAGCCATTTGAGGAGGACCTTGCATAGGGGCGGATTCGGGTTCGGTGCTTGGCGCCGAGCCCGAACTCCCCCCCATGGAAGGCCCTACCGTCTTAGGCTGGGTCTCCTCAAGGACCATGTCTATCACAGGAGGGGCCTCCAGTTGGCCATCCCCTCCCAGGACATCGCAGGTCCCCTTGGCAGTATTGTCACTAGTCAGGTGGTGTGGGGAGGCACAGGCCTTGACCCCAGCAAGGTTTAAAATTCTTGCCAGCAGGTCTTTTGAGGGAAGCGACCGAAGGGGCCTGGCTTCCCTCTCCCCCCTAAGGGGGTTTGCCCTACCGAGCCGCTTGCACGAGGGGCGGTCGGCAATGGGCTGCCTGCTGGCTTTCTTGGCAGTCCCCTTAGAAAGCAAAGGAGGGACTGCCGCTGGAGATAGGGAGGTGCCCGAAAGCACCTCCAGAGAAGGGGGTGAGGGGGAGTCCCCTACACCCGTAGGCGTAGGAGAGGAGTAAGCCTCCTCTCCGGTTAAAGAATTATGGAGGGTCCCTTGCGCAAGCACAAGGGGGGGGGACCTCCATTTTCTCGGTGGAGCTGCCCGAGGGCGGCTCCGTCGATTTTCTTGGGGAAGTTGGGGGTTGGGTTTTTTGTTGTTTTTTTTTTCATTCATGGGCATGGTGACCCTCTTTTGATTACGGGACGCAATAGCTCATCACCTCTCGCAGTTGCCCGCACTGCGAGAGGTGCTTACAAGCCCGGCAGAGCCAGGCGCCGCCATTCGGGACCACCCCTCCCGCCTGGTGGCCTGGCAGTCCTTCGGCATGGCGGCTCCACCTTGGACACGGCGTAAAAAATATAGGTTGTGAAGAGGAGAGGAAAAGGGATGTGAGGAAGATGTGGGTGGGGATGAAGCAGGTTGTTAAAAAAACCCCATCCCGAACCGGAGCTCAGGGGTTAGGGAACAATGTCCCCTCCCCCCTCAGCCCCGATCCGGGGTGGTTGGCTTGAGAAGAAGGTCAGCATTCTACCCTGTGAAATTAGAGGCTGACCAGAGAAAGTTGTGGGAGAGGTTGTATGAAAAGCGACGAGGTAGGGGAGAAATCGGGCTATCTGAAGGAAGGAAGAGAGGCTAAGCTGGGGCCGGACGGAGTGCTGGATCCCGTCAGCACGGCGGCCAGGATGGCAAATCGCCGCGCCCCTTACGGGGTCTTCTTCGGCAAATTCGGCGAACGTTTATACATATGGTATGCTTGTCTTTGTGCTTTTAATGCGGAAGAGCATTACGGGTTCCACCAAGGGAACCGGTCGGCGGTGGGGTTGCACTGAGCTAATTAGAATGGATTCCTCGCCTGCTTGGTGCAGAATCGATGTGAAAATCTCCAGCGCTTCGTTTGTTTCTGGGTTGTTGTTGACCTGGATGCCTTGAAATTCAGTGAAATTTGCTCAATTCGCCCTATAAAATCTCCAGCAAAGCATACCCGAGGTGGGTAGTCCCTCGTCTGAGGAGAGAATGAATGGAAAATGGTCGCTTCCTTTCAAGTGGTCAGAGATTTTCCAGTTGAAACCCGTCTTGATATTGGATAAAGAGAGGGCCAGGTCAAGCGATGATAAAGTGGCCGTTTATATATTGAATCTGGTGCCCTCTCCCTGGTTCATGATTCCGAGTTGGTGGTTCTCTATTAATTTTGAAGTCTATCGCAGATGTCGTGGTGCCCTTCGATTTATTAAGGGCATGTGGCCACTGTATCCTGCTATGGACTGCTCTTTGGGGCTTTGGAACCTCTCTATTATTTGTTCCCTTAGGGGGGGGGGGCGGCATCTGCTGTGGAAAAATGCATTAGCGTTCCATCCACATAGGGAGAAACATGTCCGTCATACTCGATATTTGGAGGCAGACTGTGTGTTTTTTCGACTTTTCTGCTGGTGGGTGGGCGGGGTTGCCCATCGGTGGTTTAGTCCGAGCTTTGGTGCGCTCGGCGGTTACAGGTGGATCTTGGGCACCCTCAGTTTTCCTAGTCTACCTTTTCTTTGGGGCTGGTGTCTGAGGTAGACAGTTTTTGATGCTGGGACCGCAGCACTGTGCAGAAGTCAAAACATTTCTTGTTCTAGGTGTCGGTTAACGATCTCTGGGAGATCCTGGGGGTCCATCCGTTCGGGATGAGGGTTGATGGGCTCAGGGAGGTGCTGGGGGTCCGTTCGCACCTCTACCTCTCTGTTGGTGATGGAGTCGGGCATGGAGATCTAGGGTGCAGGAGCCTCACGTTGGATAACTGCTTTTTAGGGGCAGATAATCGGTTCTCGGCCATTGTATGTCCGAGATGTGGGATAGCGGTTATGTGGTGTTCTGAGTCGTTCTCGGCCATTTGGAAACCCACCTCTTGGGTGAGGGAGGCCTCCATTGTTGGGGCCTAGGGTGCAGGCTCCCCGGGTGGAGACGGCTGTTTTCTTTCGTGCTTTAATCGCATGCTATTGGGGTTTGGACGCTGTGTTTTTCTACAAATGAGGCGTACGAGTTGCGTTTGAGTTGGCAGGGATCTTCTATTAATTTTAATAAAATGAACGTATAAGGTGAATACCGAGAAGGACCTCTGGGTAGATAGGATAGAACACCTGTGATATTAAACGAAGTTAGATGAACACGTGCTGTAAGAAGAATCCAGTGTGACGAACATTGCGAAAGAAAACCTTGCTAAACAAAAAGATTTACATAGACGTTGGGAGCGCTTTTTGAAAATTATGGAAACAAACTTCCCATGAGGAAGCAAATGTAGGAACACTACATAAGCGTCGCTGAAGATTCTTCATTAACTGTGATGGGGGAGGGGCTAAGTCTATTTCCTAATATTTCTCGAACACGCAAGTGCATATCTCCTAGTACAAGAGATTCGATCAAATGAGGGGCATATTTTGTTGTGCAAGTTTCGATCGATCCAGGGTGGGGGAATTTGCGCAGTTGACGCAAAGTCCTGGTCCTTGCGACGGCGTATCTTTATGGATTATCCATGTTCGGCAGAAATAACATCTTCTGGGGCTGGGTTTAAATTCACTTACTAAAATGCGACGCTATCCCATTGTCGTAGGTTAGCCGAGATTATAATTAATATTCTTATTTATTATTGTGATTAATAAAAATGGGTTGTACGTTCGTACTTCAAGTGATCGCTTCAGGATCGATCTCTAAGAGCCCTTTCTTATCTTTATTCTATTGAATGAATAAAAAGGAGAGTTCTCTCTTTAATATACTAAATACTGCCAACGCAACTCGTTCAAGGATAATTTAAACACTTCAACCATAATAGACTTTTACTGTACATTAATCAACGCAAAAAAAAATAATATATACACGTACAAGATACAACTTAAAAATGGTTCTTAAGTTCCTTTACCGACTCTCACATTTCTGGGGAGAGAGTAATACGAGATCGACAGTTTGAATTTTTGACTTGCTTGTTTATAAATACACCATCAGAGGGTAGGCATTTTGAGCATAGGTCAGGAATAACTGTCTCCTAAATTTACCATTTTTATCGTTCTTGTATGTTACCGGAGACCGGGTAGAGTGGCTCAGAGAAACCCAGGTAGGGTTTGTTTTTCTTTCATTATTTCTCCTTGCCATGAGGAAGACCTCGATATATACTCCCAATTTCTTAACTGCCTCGGTTAACTCGTACATCTCTATACCCAGATATATGTGTTTAGGGAGGAGACAAAGTAGTTGTTTTTTCGGTACTGGCGTTGTTAACTACTCCGTGCACTTGGGTGACAGAATATTCATCTAATTCTTCAATTACGAGGGGTGGTCAATAAGTTTTGCAATTCAGATATAAGAAAACGAGATATGAGGAAAAGTGTTTTATTATTTTTCAATATAACTACCCTCGACTTCAATGCACTTGCGCCACTTGTCCCTGAGGCTTCGAATTCCCGACAACCAGAAATCTCCCGACTGATGTTCAATCCACTCTAGGACGGCGAGCTGGACATCTTCATGGTCCCCAAACCGGCGTCCACGCAGTGCAGCCTTGAGCTGGCGGAATAAAATGTAGTTGCTAGGGGACAGATCTGGACTGTAGGGGGGATGGTTGAGCTCCTCGAATCAGCACTCGCGCAGGGACATTGTGCAACTCTGGCCTTGTGGACTTTGACGACGTTGAAGTCGATCATGGGGCGTGAGGTTTTGTGAGGTTTCTAGGGATCCAACGGTCAGAGAACTTGGTCATGGCCAAATTGTCGTGGATGATGTTGACAACACTTCCATGTGATATTTGAAGTTCTCGCTCGATTTCTTCGACCTTCACCCGTCGATTTTCGAGGATCATTCTCTCCACACGGGCCACATTGTCCTCGTTGGTCACGTCTGACGGGCGTCCTGGACGGGGGTCATCTTCAAGGGACTCGCAACCATGGCGGAACTCCCTATTTCAGTGAGCAATGGTTGCATAGGAAGGGGCGGTGTCGGTGTACACTGCAACCATGCGTTCATGGATCTCTTTTGCATTCTTGCCTTCCTTGGTCAAAAATTTGATCACTGCGCGGTGCTCAACCTTCTCCATTGTTGAAAAATTTGTGACTGACGATCTGCCATCAGCTACTGCTTCTTAAATAAACGAGACAGGAGCGTGCGGCTTCAGGTCCTAACTTGTCCTAACACCCCCACAAACAGCAATCTTACTCCCTCTGTTTTGCCCTACCGATTCGCAAAACTTATTGACCCCCCCACGTAGTTTGGCTTCTGTATATTGGACGAAAGCTTGCTCTAGTAGCACACCCTTAGAGATGTTAGAGAAGGGGTGTGGAATCACCTCTCTGTTGCCAGCTCGGTTACCTCTAATATTTTTTAGACTGGTCTTTTGTTTTTACCTCGACTAATATGCTTCCATCTCCTTGAGGCGAGAGATGGGAATTGTGTCCTGGGAAACTGGAATAGTATATGGAAATACTTTCCCTGTTTAACTATGCACGTCTTCATTAAGTTAGTTGGGGAGGGGGGGGGAGCCTGGTTTTATAAGATAAAACCTTTTGAAAAAGCGGTCTATGAACTGACCTAGGAGCACTTGTAGCGAGAGTAGTTCAGGCAATATCTTTGTGGATCTTCCTGTGGGCTTCGAATCGATTTCGGTCG